>JAPYZF010000004.1:0-1269016 GCA_030523045.1 Meteorus cinctellus | reverse complement strand
TATATATATATATATATATATATATATGTGTATGTATATATTCACAAGGCGTTTATGTTGTCTGATTTGCGACGGCCTCGGTCTTTGGCCCCGCATAGTCGAAGCAACTTGAGCATTGCACGAGTACAATAATAAGGCGTGGTTGTATATCTCTCTCAACTATTTCGCACCCTACCAATCGAAACGTATGCGAATCTATGTGCGTGTATATCATTGTTACAAGAAAAGCAGAATATCTATTGGTCAATGAATGGAGATACATGTCAGCTGTTTCGAATATTGGACACAGGCAAATTTACTATAATTCTGGTAACAATGTATGTAATTATAACGATGACATACAAATTTAGAAGAAGATATATCCATATATATACGTAATTACATTGTGTATTGTAAATATTGATGAAGAAAAACGTCTTCACTGTGGATATTATGTGATGATGATAACATGGAGATGTCCCTTGACTTGGAGAAAAATATTCGAGTGAAGTATAATGGCATTCCAACATTGGCGCCTCCGGTTGCTTTGATCTGTGGCAGTTTCAAAGCCATATGGCCAATGAGCCTCATATATTGCTCAATACGGATATACGCTGAACACCATCAATCAATTATCGAAGCATTCCTCTTCAGCTGCTCCTCGTCTATAGCTCGGAGATTGATATGCGTCACCTCTAGTGATGTCCAGATCCACCTACATTGCTTTCACCATATATATATATATATATGCATACATATGCTTCTGGGTATTTGTGATTGACATCAGATAATAATGGCTGAAGACCGGGATCATTGTGAACAAAATTGCTATTTGATTCGTAGGAGAAAAGTATTGCAAATTAAAGTATTGTCTAAAAAACATTTTCATTCTTAGCTACAGACCATATTAGTTTCATTGAAAACTGACAAGCTAATATGAATGAAGTGAAAGTATAAATATTTTTTTGTGGTGAGCAGGATCAGTAAGCAGACATGAGGTCAAAAAGTTGGTATTCATCCTTTGAAAAGCGGGAAAAAAACTTCCTAACAGTGTACCCATGCTAATATATGGTAGGGTACACATTTCAACAGTTTGCATATGTGTACATACAATCTATGCTCCTTTCACATATCCCCAGAGACATGTAATTAGCCTCTATATTTTCTTGCAACGCGAGAGACGGAATTAATGGATACGGCAAGAACAGCGATGTGCAAACATTACGATGTCGTTGTCCGTCATGCACCCTCTCAACCGCTTATTAGTCAGAGTGGTGGACGAGTGGCAAACACTTGCCAATCGAGACACATCAGAGCTTGGCATCTAGTCCTTGGGGAATAGCTTCTCTCAGCGTCAAGAGGGTAAGAGATTGCGAAATAAAGCTGAAAAACGAGTAACCAATGTGTACACAACCAAGTTAAGTGTATAGTGCATTTATGTAGATTCCCATATAAATGTACATGAGATAAATATACACTGAAAACGTCGATGCACAATGTGCAACAAGCACGTTTCAGATATTTAATCGAGGAAAATTAATTTTTTTCATTCACTTCATTTATCCAGTCGTTTATTCATGGCGTTTGAATGTGCGAATGTGCCGACAGTGTATTAAACTTGACATAAAATTGCGCCAAATTCAGTGTTTCAATCTATCAATGTGCTTCTTTATTGTAATACGAACATCAATCTACCAATTGTTGGGTTAATTAAATTGTCGAATCGGCAGCTTTATTATACGGTGTAGTGTGTCAACTTGATTACTCGTTACCTATGAGTTCGTTAAATATTTTACCGGAACGTATAAATACATTCGTTTGGATGTGTGTTTATGTATAAATTCGGAAGAGAAAACCATCAGTTTTATTTTGTGTTTACAACAATTGTAGAATTCAACTCAAACAAATTATTGGCCTTTTTTTCACAAATGGACATATTTGGTTGAATTTTATTTAGTTCCTATCGGTATGTTTTTCCACTGTACTTGAAAAAAGATTTCTATAACACAGCATGATGATATTCATCAAATAACAGCGCGGAGAGTTTCTTCATGCTGTCGCTGGTTCATAATCACTTCACGAAAGAACATATAGGAAATATTCAATTATGTCTCAAAGTGCGTTTTTCATGTTTGTGAAAGTATATTAAATTGCTACATTTAGCATAATATCTATGATAATTATACTGAAGATGTATAACACAGAAAATGTCGTTTGGAATTTGACACAGAAACTAACTTGCTCAAACAAACAATCGCTTGAAGCAATTGAAATATAAAGAGAAAAATTCTACGCGAAGATGGTTACAAAATAACAATATGATGGTATAGAGTGGGAATTCCCAGAGGCGATATTATTCCACTGCACGTAATGCGGTGAAACATTATCTCTAAATAATATGAACGCGAAAAGACTCAGATCTCCATGATAGCAATTTTATATAGCGCAAAAGATGTAGACGGAAAAGGCTTTCACTAAATAATGTAAATGTCGTGAATAATTCATGTTAGGACGCAAAATAACGAAGGACAGTAATACAGCGGGAAGAGCGGGGTGGAAAAACTATGCAAAAGAAGTACCGAAGCTCGAATAACGCAAGTACTGCATTAACATTGTACAAGCTCATCTATGTACATAAATGTGTATTTATATATTTGGTGGCGTAGATGCGAGTGGTATACAAGGAGAATTAGGTACATGAACTTGGGAACTATGTAGGTATGTGTGGGTGGACGAGCCACAGGAAGGTGTATCCAACCGCAGGATTATTCCGTGCCTCTTTTTCTTCTGTACATTTTATATTTAACCATTTGTTCAAATTGTTCTGAATTGAACACAACATTATTTTCAATGTTTCATGAAGCTTAATTCACTTCTTTTTCATTGTCTATTTGTTGATTACGCTAATCTCTCACTAGCACGACACTTTCATGATTAATCGGATAATTTCATTTATGTCAATTTACGACATCATATTTAGTCTGTTGTTATTTGACAAACACATATATTTTATCACAGTTTTCAAATGACCGGAAAAAATATTTTTGCCTGTGGAAATAGAAATACGATGACATAACATTACATCATGGATCACCATACTCCTGTTACATGGGTATAGGGATGTGGATGTATATGTGCATTGCTATGTGTCAACATAACACTCACGCCAAACTACTACAAATTGCGTCGATAGATCAAAGCAATTGCCTTTTGTGTGAGACAACAGTATTCTCTATAATATCATTCGCAATGTGCAAGCCATTTACGTGCGTGGTTGATTTTGTTACCCTTGTAAGTGGTGCGAGTACAGATAACTCCATACATTGTTCACCCCCATGTAAGTATACATGTATATGTTTTTATGAAAACATATAGCTATCGTTCCTGTTACTGTATATACAAAATTTTATGTACGGAAAATAATAACAATATAATGTACGAATAATATCAATAATGTACATGATGAAAGTCATTGACACACTTTAATATTCAATGCATTATTCATTTAAATACAATAAAACTGAAGTATCAAATACAGAAAAGAATAGCAAAATTGAATGATATGAGTCATTTTAAAAAATATAGATTTCCGTAATACTTGACAAAATATTTTTTTCTACTCTCTTTATAATAATCCTCTTTACAATGGATCATCGGTCAAATATACAAATAAATGAAAATCTTCGTAGATATATGGGATATACTTTATTTGTATATATAATGTAAAAAATATACAGAACTCTGCTCTTCAGCTCGCCGATTTTTCTATCGTCAGACGACAGTTTTATGTAAATATATATATATATATAAATAGTTATGGGATGTTATTCGTTCATGAGTTCAGAAAATGAGGTTATAAAATATATATGATCGAAGCCTTGATTTTTTTTGCGTCCTCTTTTATGCTCTCGTCTTTGAAATAGAAAGTTTCAACCCTATTTATTGATCCTCGCTCAGGTAATGCCTACAAAGCTTTCGATGATATCGCGTAATATAAAGTTGAAAATCTCACGAAACGATGAGATGGAATATCAATCTCCAATATGTATAGATGTGTGTCTATATATATATATACATAAAAGTTTATTTCTTATTTTTTTCTTGAGCCTATCGAAAGCTCTTTGAACTCAAATATATCTTATACTTTCACCCTTTTATGTTATCTTCCGCCCTCTTCAACCATAGATGAATCGTATAAAGTTTTATTCTTATTTTTCTTTTCATATAAGAAAAAGTTCCAAGTTTGAATTATTCCCGGTGTATCACCATCATTCAACTTAGAACATTCCATGTCACTGCAATGTCTTATACTGAAAACAATCAACTCCCCACATTGTTTCTTCTTTTTATGTACTCACGATGACACTCGCTCTGACTGCTTTCAACTAATGTTAAAATTAATATTGTTATTGATATCAATCTTGCCTGAAGTATGAAATTCATCTAAGCTTGAAATATTTCTGGTCACGCACACACAAACCCAGTTAATTAATGAAAGGATAAATATTTGGGGTGTGACAAATTTTTTGTCGCTCTTTTCTTGCCTTTTTTTCTTCTGCTGGTGTGTGGGGATAAATTTCCACACTATCTCCGTATCATTTCATCACACAAACTTCTCAAGTTCCTATTCTTGTACGTGATAAATTAGAATGGCATGAAAATGAAATATAATGTCGATAATATTTTATATAATTTCATTTTGCTGCCATAAATATATTTATTTCTCTATTGCTCTCCTCATGTCCATTACTTTCCCATTTACATTTCTTTCCTCCATTGTTGTCAGAACAGGATGGTACTCTATGTGAATTTCCAATCTACTTTATTATACACATAGAGATATTCACATATACACATATATAGTCAACGAATATTGAGAAAGCCGCTCCTCCTGGGCGCATTTATTATCCGAAACAGGTACTACCAAGCCGCAAGGCACTTCGCATTTATATTCCAAACACCCTCTCGCCTTGGAAAGCTGTCGTGCGCGAACTTCCGGAGAGGCCGAGCGTTCTTCATCCTCGAGACGAGGAATCGGTCGCGGTAGTCCAAGCGAACGCAAAATATATCTTTGGCTAGTTCTTCCATCTTCATCCATTCTTTCATTCTTCGTTCCCATAACTCTATCGTATCTCATGTAGGGCGCTTTTTTTTCTTATTTCACTCTATTCATTGTTATGTTCAATATTTCTTTCTTTTTTTCTCCTTCTACATGTCATATATATGTCAAAAAGCTCAACGATGCGTTGAATGGTGGGAAAGTGGTTGTAGTTGTCTTGATAAAATCATTGCTCTTAAACAAAAATTCTACCTGAATTAATGAAAATAATTGATTAATGATGGGTTCGTTATGTTTATTTTCCATTCGTCAGTAATTCATTTTCCCCCAATAAAAACCCTGTGATGAAAAAGAATGCAGATAGGGCATGCAAAAGAGGGCTAAATGTTAACCGTAATCATATTATACGTAACAAAGTTTTATGTATGGTCTATATGAAAAAAGTTAGGTAAACGAACTCACATATCAAGTATAGTTTGAAATATATATACACTGAAGTTGGGTGACGCTATAAAATCGCGTCATACCTGAAATTTCACGTATACAGGGGCTCCCGCATGTTACAGCTCAGATTTATGAGTGTTTCTTGAACAGTCTGTAAATTTTCTACTGCTTTCTCGCACTAACGATCCAAAACTTTTTTTGTCACACAATCTCTACAGCTCTCATATATTTTTCTTCATATTCTCTTTCCTTACTCTCGTCCCCAATCATCCGCTGTTCCTTTTACTCCCACCACATCTTTGACCGCACTCAATTTCATTCTCCACCATTCTTTTGTTTCATACTGACAAAAGTTACACCAAAAGTTTATTTCAACAGATATATTAGTGTTCCTTTTTCCCCCTCTATTTTTTTTATCCTCATCATGTGACTAAAAGCAAGGAAGCGTTATGTGCGCTGAAAAGTTGAGTACCAACAGAGAAACATACGTGTCTGTAGTTTTGCACACAGGCAGTGTTTTAAAGCCATCCAAAACGTATAACAAATAGTGTTTTTTTTATTCTGCTTCAACTCAAATATTAGTGTGGTAATAACGACCGTTGTCATTCTAGCATTAAATATATTTGTACATTTTAAGAATGAATTTTCAATCTCAGAAACCATTTATCGATATTATTCATTACTCAGATCACAGCATTTCTACATTTTTCACGATTAATTTTATTTATACGATCCATTGAAACATGATGATTCAATTTTGTTCATTGCTGTGTATGATATTACCGTGAGCGAATAAATGTCATACAGTAAATGGCCATTACAAGTAATTTTTTTCATTATTATTATCGCCACTATGCATAAAAGACTCATCTGACTTATTTCTTGGTATAATGGGCAAACAGGAGGTGACTCAAGTCGCCCTTTTTTCTTTGTCGCATCAATTTTCGAGCCTCCAATTGAGACGTACTTCTCCCGCATTCAAGTGCAATTCTATCTAATTAGCCAGCGCCTGCCGGCATCATTCATCATGGTTTTCATCGCAATATTAACTCACAAAAAAAAAATAACTTTTTTTTTTCTTCATAAGAACTGCTCTGAACAAATGCTACAAATTTTATCCAGAATTGGAAAATTATTCAATTATGAAAATTGTGGTACATCAAAATGAATTATATTCTTACGACAATTACATTTATGAATAAAATGTGAAATTGAGATAATGGAACAAAACTACATGTGATTTGATGGATCAAATTATATCTATCACGTACATGTACAATTGGAAACGTGTAACCATGAATATAACTTGGGATTCGTCATGGTGTAGTTCAACCTCATATTGGACAATATGCGGGTTTCTAGAAATTAATTAAAAAAGTTCAAAAATATTACATTCGTGAATCTAACATGAACTTGATGTTCGCAGGGGAGCAATATTATTCTCAAATTGCGGTGAATAATAAATATCGAAAAGTTCCAATCCACATTATGTGACAGAATTAATCGAAACTTTTTAATTATTGAAGTATTCCAACACCTCACCAATTTCCATTCGAAAAATTGGACTTCTTATTGCTCGAAATTGTTGAAATATTATTTCATAAAGTTTGACTTGAAACAATATTGTATTCTCTGTGACTACCGCAGGAATTATTAACAGCTTCGAAATGTTACTATTATTTCGAAGAATGAACATTTTTAACCGATTAATTAAATAGTTGTGATAATTAAGGGAGATCGTAAACGATCAAAGTACAACGCACAAATTTTGATGCATAGTGGCAAGTATATTTTATCAACTGCCGGGAGCGTGAAGCTCCTTGAAACTTTAATTTATGACCGCGCCGCTACTTCGGAATCCAACCCCTCGTGCTATATCAAACCTTGACGCATATATATATATATGTATATACAGTCGTCAGGGGCAAAATCTCGCGCATTTGATTTATGTAGAGGGTTCAGGGAAAGCGCAAAAGAGGCGGCAAATTCTCGCGTACTATATTATAATAAAAATTAACGATCTCTCGTTGCACGTGAGTTCTGCTAAATTCGTCTAATAATGTGCTATCTCGATCGCTTTTTCAGTGGCATGCAATTATAATCATTCATATTAATTCTTGCAGTATTCTGAACAATACATACATAAAATATCACACAAATAAATATAAACAAACATTCCATCAGGAAAAATAGAATGTTCGACGAATGCTCAACTATTCACTTGGGACGGATGGAAACTATGAAAAATCGTCAGAGCATCGACTGTGCACAATGAATCATATTGTCAGGGATTTACTCCGATCCCTCCAGAGGAGAAGGAAAAAGGAATAACAAAAAAATAAAAAAAATGATTCCATGGATATATATGTCTTGGCAGCCAGTGAATTTTCCAGGCTGAATTTATATTTCCAATAACTTTTCGGACGAATTGAGACGCGAACACGAAAATAGTAATGAATTATTTATTGTGGTGAACTTTATATCAAATTTTTTACGTTCAAATAAATATTTTTATTACTCCGGAATCATCAGTGATATAATCGAAACACAAATTGCTTTTGTTAGTGATACGTAATCACATTTTGTAAACCTTCATGGAATTTATATACGCGTGTATATGGGTGTTGATGGCAATTTGTATGACCGCATGTTGATATTATGTGGTGAGGTAATAAAAAAAAATGCGGTTAAAAAAACAATAATGTATTATTGATTTGTTTATCGCTTGTTTGCACTGTGGCAACATTCATTTTTTATTTATCCAATTTTTTTCTCTCATACGATGAATTATGGCGGACATGATTGAATTGTGTGTGGACTATTTCTATTTTTAACATTCACTGCAGTATCCTCATGATGTTATTTGCATATTATATAGTATTGCCAGAGAAAATTTGCCAATATTATCTTCCGACACCATCATCTTTTTTTCTTGTTTCCTAAATCAATAATTCTATTATTATGTACATTTTCCAGCTCCACCACAAAAAGTTGAGATCAGCAGCTATCCGAACACAGAGAAAATCGAGTTGCACGTCGGTGAGTCAAGGACCCTGGAGTGCACAGTCAGCTTCGCGAAGCCAGCTGCCACGATTGTATGGTATCGCGGAAATTTTGTGATCAAAGGCGGCGATACGAGCGTCACGCCAATCTCGATTGAGGACGGTAAGTTGTGCACGACGGATAGAAGAAAACTAGAGAGTAGAAAAGGAGATATAGCGTGGGTGGAGCGTCAAGATGTATATAACAGCTGACATACGAAAGAGAAAGAGTGAGAAAGACCTCAAGGCGAATGCGGTCAACCCTGACTGCTCAAGCAGACGAGATTGCACATATATATAATGTATATTTATATGTATAAACGCGTTCGCGCGGACGTAGGCGGGTGTGAGCGAAAAGACGCCACAGTGAAAAAGACCAACGTATGCTCAGACATTGGCTTACCCGTACACACATATCCATTTCATTCCTTTGTCGTGTGTTTTATTCTTTTATTATTTCTTCGTTCAACAATAAACTGATATATAGTCAACATATCAATTGGCACCAGATCAAAGGAGGAAAAAAGGAATGAATTGATATCTACATAAACAAAAGAAAACAAAATCAATTGCGATAGGTGAAGTGTGTAACAAAGCCGAGGGAAAAATGATTTCCCTTTAATCTTGAAACAGTTAGGGAAGAAAAGTTATATAAATATATTGACAATTATAACATGGTGGTTGCTAAGGGCATGGATTACATAGCTTATGTTCCCATTTTTTTTTCATACAAAAAGAAAACAATCAATATATATATATATATATATATATATATATATCATCGAATACTTTCTTCTGAGAGAAATATGTTCTCCTTAGGTTTTAAATTGCCAATAAAACGTATTGAAAAGAGAAGTTTGTGGAAGAAAGAAGAAAAACGTGAAAGAGACAAATGAATTTGGAAAAAATAAAGTGTGGGAGAATTCGATTTGCTGACTTGCCACTCTAGTGATCCCCCTCAATAATCAACAGTCTGGAAAATCTTCGGATATCATTGGTATTATAAAGTATAGAATTTCAGAAGAATCTCTGATTTCTTCAACATCCCCATGTCTAATGCTTAGCACACAAACCATTATCAGATAAAAAAAAGCAATCCTGAATTGATCGAGAGAAAAACTATTGCAACTCCTATATGTGTTTGTCTATTGATACTACGTATTTTGCCAATAAACAATCGCGTGTTAGAATTCCAATGCTATATCATTTTTCGCAACCCCAACGAAAACCACATAGCGAAACTTTGAAGAATACGAATCGGGGTTAGTTTCAAGTTTCATTGCGCCAGTGAAAAGGAATACGACCGACAGTGAAAGTAACAAATGATATAGCAAAGTTGGTCTGGTGAAGAAATAGATACATGCAAGAAAAGTGGTGAAGAAAAAAAAGAGGAAAAATACAGGAAAAAGAAAAAAAAAGAAACAACGAAATAACCGATTCGAAACTCTACGACATTTTCTTCGAGAGTGATTCCCGCACGTGCATCGTACCGACTATCGATTCTGTCTCTTCTTCTTGGCTATCTTCATCCCCCGTCTATATAAGCATTCAACTAAAGAAAAGGATAGTATAGGGTATTTACCAAACTTTCTACCAAACCTTTTCGACTCTTTCTCCTTTTTCACCCAACTCTCCTACCCCCTTAACCAAAGTACCTATTTCTGAAAAGTCATTTGCTCCAGCTGAGCTCCCTCGAAAAGCCTGCACAAGTCTCTATGTTTTATATATGTATACATATATCTCGCATTATATATATGCCTTATACTCTTTCTTTCTCTCGATGGACGCTTTGGCTTTAAAGTTGCAAAACGATGAAAACAATGAAAAGCAAAATATCGCTTGTGCCCCCCCATAAGGGTATGCGGAGAACGCAAGGGAGAAAGGAAAATCCCTCTTCCTTTTGCGCACCATCCAACAGCCTTTCACATACATATACATAACTCTGGCATCGTTCCAAAATCAACGTTTCCTACGTTCGCGCTCGATCGTCCCTCTTTTTTTCTACTTCCACTTCTATTCTTTTTTACCCTTCCTTGCGCGCAGTTTCACTGTTTTCTTTCCACCTGCCATATACCTATTCGTACTTTTCCCATTTTCCTTTTCATTCTTCGTTTTTTTCTTCCTTTCTCCACCAACTTTTCGGTATACTTTCTACCGCCTTCCAAACGGTTATTGTACCAACTCCACGTGACGCAAAAGTGTAAATCTCTCATGGCATTTGCCTTCCTTTCCCTTCTAGAAATAAAATAAAATTAAGCAAAAGAAAAAACGGAGAAAAAAATAATAACAACGGAATGAAAAATATCGGTAGAAAATATCCGAGAGTTGTTAAAGTCGAAGAGTGAAGGAGTTAGCGGACGTTTATATATATACATATCTAGTAAAGCCACGAATGCGGAAATAAAGGACTTGAAGAGCCCGGTAAAAGCTGGAACCCAAAGCTTTTAGCTGAGATTTAACCTCGAATTTAATCCCCCACCAGTTTTACTCTACTTGCCTCACTCAATCATCGTTCTGTGTGTGCACGTGCGCCTTATTCCAATACTCTGGTAGTTTTGTACTACACAATGCCACTTAACTTATAGCTTCACTACTCAACGATCAGCTTGTTATATCTCTCAATCACTCCTTCATCAAAAATGTTTTTCTTATTCTACTCTCTCAAAGTACTATTTTCACATTTTTCTTCTGACGATTACAGACAAAGAAGTGCCGAAACCAGGCGAAGCTAGAAAAATACTTCAAAAGTTTGATACTCGAAGTTCGATAACTATTGTACCTACGGTGGATGATGATGGTATGGATTATGCTTGTGAAGCCAGACATCCAACCATTCCAATTGACAAACCAATGAGGGATGTGGTGAAGCTTTCAGTTTTGTGTGAGTACTGATTTCCGATGGTAGTTTATTATATGGAATACTTATGATTTATATTATTATTCTCGATAAAATCATGTTGCATCGTTGAATAAACATTAAAATCCGAGAGCATATGGTGAATTTATCCTCTCAAATGGAATTCGTCTTTCATTTCTGTTCGAATCATTTCTAACAGCACTAAATACTTTATTCCAGATCCGCCAGGCGCACCTTACATTGAAGGCTACACCGAGGGTGACATGGTACGTCGTGGACAGCGATTGGATCTCGTTTGCAAATCACGTGGTGGTAATCCACCGGCGCAAGTTGTTTGGTTCAGAAATGATGAAGCTAAAAGTAACTCCTACCGTACATACGATAGTATATCGGAAAATACTTTATCCTTTGAAGCGCAATCGCAAGATGACAAAGCACGTTACCGTTGTGAAGTATCAAATGTAATGAGTGTTACGCCCATGAAAGTACATGTGGATTTAACAGTACTTTGTAAGTTTGAATTAATCATATAAAAACCAAACACTGAAACTAGACATCTCTCATTGTTATGCACAATTTTATACGATTCAATTAGTAATTACCTGAGTGTTTGTTAATACGAAAGTGTTTATTTTTATTCGGAAACAGTCTGTCCAGCATCAGTGATAATTAGTGGACCGACAGAGGCCAAAGCCGAGGAAAGAGTCACTATAATTTGCACCACTGAAAATTCAAATCCACCTGCAGAAATTAAGTGGACAGTGGGTGGCAATGAATTCAACAGTAGCAATTCCAGAACGTATTTAGCGTCGGAAGGCGGATGGATAACAACATCAAATATTACTTTCAATATACATCGTGATCCACGGAGTGTTGTTGTCATATGCGATGCAACAAATAAAAAACTTGCTGATCATACAATGAAAACCCACACAATTAATGTTATATGTGAGTTCATAGTAATTTGTCACTGATGAAATGCTCAATTTCAATATCCGCTTTCACTGAACCGTTTATAACTTTTCATCTCATCGACTTTGACATCATTCCAGATCCGCCAGCAAGTTTAACAATCTCGGGTTACGAGGAGAAAACTCATATTGATGCTGGCGCTGTCCTGAAACTCCTATGTATCGCTACTGCGGGTAATCCCCTTGCAAATGTAACTTGGTACAAGAATGATAAAGAGGTCAGTGTTAACGTTCAATTTGAAATATTGGTTTCAATATTGAGAACACAAGATTCTGTTATCGAAAACACTCATATATTTATCCGTTTTCTTTTTCAAGCAGTCTTTAATTATTAGTTTGAACCGATATCACTATTTTGGGCTATCGAAATCAGGGGTGTATTATTTTATATTGCAAAATTCATAATAATTTGTAGAAAAAAATATGTTAAATTCTACAAGTTTCTTGAGAAAATTTCGTTCAAAAAGTTCCGATGTTTAAATTCAGTTTGATAAGCCTCGAATTTTCATCATTCACGTCCTTTGCGCATTAAGGTATAAATATTTTCCGAGTACTGCCATAAGTGAGAAGGTGTACCTACCGTTTCCAACTTCCTCATAGGGTTTCAACTTATTTCATAAATACTGAATTGGATGCAAGCCAAAAGGGCGGATAAAGTCCCATACGTGCTTACGATTTTAATCATACATACGGAACGTTCCATACATCCTCCCAGCACTAAGCAATCCAAGAAGGCGTAAAAGGGCCCTTATGCTTGTTTAGGTTTTGCAATGTGATGTTTATTTTATCTACATTTCTCTTCAATTTCGCAGATGAATGGTACAGTAAGAATAAAAGAACATGCTGTAACAAATGAATTGGAAATTCTTGTTAATGCATCAGATAACAATGCACACTTAAAATGCGAAGCAAAAAATTCAGCAACTCCATTTCCAATGAGCAAAAAATTTGTGCTGCATGTTAATTGTGAGTAATAATAATTTCGTATATGATTTATGATCTGCTTACTCCTTTATTATTCTTCAACTCCTGACTATTGTTTCCTGACAATTAAATTCTATAATTTCCTGTGCAAATGTATGGAACATTCAATTACAGTTCCTCCAGCACAAGTGAAAATTACACGAAGTCCAGAAGAGTTCAGAGTAGGGCAAACTGGGAAACTCATTTGCGAATCGAGTTCAAGTAATCCACCAGCTGAAATGTCTTGGTGGAAATCCGGTATCGCCGTTGAAGGCACGAAAAACACGACACGAGTTGGTCTATATGGTGGATTTGTATCGACTGTTGAATTACAACTCCAACTCACCGAAGATATGAATCGAGATTTGTATACGTGTGAAGCGAGAAATGCGAGAATGCAAAGGACTACACATGACGCAACTGAGCTCAATATTTTATGTAAGTTTTTCTAATATCATTTCCCAACTTTTGTGTTGCTTAAAGAAATGAAAATAGAACCATTTAAAAATAAGAGTGCGAGAGTGATTAATATGTATCCTGAAAATCTACTTTCTATTCACAGATAAACCAATATTTACATCAATGGATCCTAATGAGTTGGTGGGAATGGAAGGAGAGCCTTACGTGATTTCAGTAACAGCGAAGGGAAATCCATCAACAATAAATTTTACATGGACACGTGACGGCTTACCATTAAATCGCGATAATACAAGAATAAAGAGTCGCGAATCTACATTAAATATAACTAGGCTTCATCGCCGTGATGCTGGTACATATATATGTGAAGCGACCAATAAGGAGGGCTCGACCTACTATCAACTCAATCTCACCGTGCAATGTGAGTCAACGAAGAAAACTACAATGAATAATTTGTCCATTTTCATTTCTATTTTAATTCTTGTGGAATCATAATTCGTGTACTCATATTGATGAATCAGATGCTGCGGAAATAAAACGAACGTCAGAGTCAGGCATGGTATTTCCATCAGACACAGACGCTAAGTTGTTTTGCGAATTGGATGGCAGTCCCATTGGAGATGAATACGTAACATGGTACAAAGTTGGTTCGACTGCTGAACTATCCAGTCGCTATTCAACGTCATTCATAAACAAAACATCATATTTGCACATCAATAATCCTGGCGAAGAAGAAGTGGGCGAATATCGTTGCAACATCAACAACGGAATTGGAAATGTCACATCAAAATCAATTCTGTTCATCACGAATTGTACGTAGTAAGATTAATATATTTTCAATAATTATCCGTGATTTATTTATGCAATTCATACGCTTATCATTTTCAACTTCATCGTTTCTTTATTCTAAAGTTGGACCTCAAATGATCAATACGGCTATTACAAGAAAAGCGGCTGCCAATGTTGGCGGTGAAGTGAAATTATATTGTAAAGCACGTGGATCCCCGTTACCAAGAATTGTATGGTCATTTGGTGATAAAACAATATTGCCAAATGCCACAACCGAGAAATACAGAATCGCCCATAAAGAGGTATTGCTCCATATATATAGTCAAAATTTTCTTCTCATATCCGAATGTTTGATTTTGAATTATCCAACACAATTGATCCCTAAAATTATCATGTTAATCGTATTGCATACGCAGCTGTCGAAACTCGAGGCACAATCAACATTAACGATTATTCGTGTAACGCAACGTGATTACGGCAAATACAATTGTCGAGCCCACAACACCGTGGGACACACGTCAGATGTTGTACATCTCGATGTGACATCACCGCCAGATCAACCAACTGATCTTGAGGTTTACAATGTCACTCATGACAGTGTAACACTCATTTGGAAAAAAGGATTTGATGGCGGTTTACCAACATCATATCGGATACGTTGGCGACAAGCGTTGGATTACTTGGAAAATTATTACTATTTGGATGTTGCACCCGGTGCATATTCAGCGACGATAAGTGGTCTCAATTTGGCGACTTATTATGTTTTCAGTATAATGGCCAGAAATGTCAAGGGTGAAAGCGCATTTTTACCAGACCTGGTTAAAGTTCAGACATTACGTAAGTATATTTGTTATCACTCATGAAAATTACAACGTCATTTATTATTCAATTCATTTGTAATTCATTTGTTCGTTCTCATAAATCATTCATTTCAATCATGTGCTTCAATTAATTTGCAAATGAGGTCTCTTTCGGGGAAGAAATAAAAAGGGCGAAAATAACGTATTCAAAGATATGCATGAGTAATTCAGTACGTGAAAAAGGAAGAATTATGGGAAACGACCGGGTAATGTGTGATCATTGAAATCACTAGGACTTGCGAACATGGCACCTCTGAAATTGACTCGGTCTTATCGATCAAAAACTACAAAAAATAATTTTCATCAGAATGGCATGCAATTACAATATCCAAGCTGACGCAAATATGCACACACATTAGCATGCCAACGAAATATAATACTCGCGTCAAATTTTATGTAGCCGAACTTGAACTGCTGTTATCATCGATTCTCGAAACCACAATTTCTCTGGCATATGGGAATACATTTTTGAATTATCATTTATGAAATTAAAATAAAACGTGCAACGCTTCGGCGAAATAATACAGGAACGTTGCCGCGGGGGAATTTCTAGTGAAATCAATTATAAAAGTAACTAACGGCCAGGTGCATGAATAACATTCGGGGTGACGGGATTATTGGCTTGGGTTACAGGCGAAGCACCACCGACTGAGTTGACCGCCAACGAGATTAACTCCTCCTACACCATCGTCATAATCATCGCTGTTTCCGCCTGTGCTTGTCTACTCATTGCTACACCCATACTCTATGCTACATTAAAGTCGAAAAAGAAGGCTCATCGCTCTGGTAAATATTCTATTTTCATGTGCAATTTTTTTTTCTCTGCTCGGTTCTCTAGGACCTACCACAGGAAAAAGTCAGCCGGATATTATGCTGGAAAAAAGTGACTTCCCAATGAATTATATCTATACTGTGGCAGCAACGTCTGTCGTCTTTTTTATTATTAATCTCTTCATCATGTTATGGTACATTGTACGAAAGAGGAATAAGGATCGTAAGTTTACATTGTAATTTCTCATTAACCTGATTCTATAGACCGCCTACGAAAAAAAAAAGGATTACTACTTTAATCTCGCTCATTTAATAACTTATTCGTTATCGTTTCTACTGTTAATCGTCTTTCATAATCGACATGTAATGGTATCGATTGATGGTTTTTTTCAATTTTTGCTTCTCACAGGTATCAACAAATCACAAACCGCAGATATGTATGCACCATCCACCGTGAATGGCGACACAATGACTGGCGAATTGAGTTCGGTCTCGGACGAGAAGAGCGATGTTAACTTCGACGCTAACGATTACGTGGTCAGTGCGATCAGTCAGTATGTTCTTAGTAACAAGTAAATTGCGGAGGGTAGGTTTGAGTTCTGTTAACACTGTTTTAGTTTCCTTTTGTTTTTTCCCCGTTTATGTTGATTTTTTTAAATTTGTCATTGGCTTCATCATGTTTTTTCTGTCGTAACGCTCCCTCCGTTCGTTGTTTCTTCCATTCAATCGTCTACTACATTCCTCCAACTCATTCTTGTCCAATCTCTTTGTTTGGGCATAACAGAATTTACTTGGTTTTTTTTTCCTTCAAATCATTTAACAATTCATTTTACTCCCTTTATTTCCACATTTTATTTCATATTTAATTTTTCATTCACTGTATTAGATCAGGGTTAATTGTTGATAATTATTTCTCTTGTTTTACCAAAGACGAGTATACGAGCATGATTTCTATCGGTTGAGAAACAAGTAAAGAATGAGTAGAGCTGATAATAATATTTATAAGAATAGTTAACAAAAAAACCTTAAAGCATATATTTTAATTATAAATAAATGCGGACACATAGGTAAAGTAATACAGAGAATAGGAAAATGAAGTAGTAATCTCACAATGTATTCCATAATATGATTAAAACAGGACGAAGGAAGGAAGACTGCTGCTAGTACATATTTAATAGATCAGAGTATACAAGACTTTGGTAAGGGTGGTTTGGAAATGCAAGTTCATCATCAAGGGACACTTGGTCGACGTGGCAATCATGTACCAAATGTCATGCCAATGGATTCACCACCACAACGTACCACTGCCAGTGGGACACTCTCGGGTGCGTCATCTACAACTGCTACTCACCCCGAGGCTCTGCATAGGTGCAAAAACCTCTCAAGTTTATCGCTGTTGATGTTTTCCCATAATTTTCGCTGGCCAGACTCGTTGATTCTCGGATCCACGAACGATCATTTAGTGGAAACACGTAAAACTTAATGAATTTGAAAGAGCAATTGAGTAAGAATATTGATATGAATGTAATTCAATAGAATGAACAAATATGCGGGTTTCACCTCAATGTCGTGACAATTATTGTGTATTATTTGTCACATTAGTACATTGATAGAATGACAAAGAGAGAGGGAGAGTGATCTCTGTTATCTTTTGTCATGAAGAGAACCCGTTTGTTGTGGGCGCGAATGTTCGAGAATGTTCGACGCGACACGAGAATGAATAGCCTGTAGTTCCGAGTTGTTGACGATTCACATCCAGACGAAGCACCCATTATTCTTGGTAAACACAACACACCAAAAAGTGCATGTCTGGGCTTCGATTTTCACTGTATACAAGCAAAAAAAAACAAAATGGACAACATTTTCGTGCATGCATTTTCATGTAGAATTACTCCACTCATTGCTCGCTTTTCCGAATTATTCAAACATATTCATATATATTCATCGTCTGGCCAGATTTATCATCATTTCCCTTGATATCTTTCATTGCAATTTCATTTTCATTATGGAAGAAAATTTTTTTTCTTCTGAACATACATTCGTGAGTGAGAAAATAAAATCACCGACATTTTCTCTCAAACTGATTCATCCTCTCTATCTTGGCATGAACGCGGCGGATGCCTAATTGGCTTTCTTCATTGAGAACAATTGATCCCATCATAATCAGAACAGAGACGAATTAACCAATGAATACGCCAAGGCACGCCTCAAGAAAGGACGAGAGAGAAAGACTAAAAATCATACACTTGCGAGGTTTTTGTTTTATGCATGAATTATTTGTGTCACTATTGATCAAATAATTGCCATCGAATCATAATTGAATTAGTCTTAGTCAATAAGTTCAACAAAACCAGGCAGAAATAATGCTTTTGGAATTATTGCAGTTTTTGAAATAGAAAAATTATAAACGAATGTGGGGTGATTATCATGTCTGCTACACAACGCCGAATGGCGATAGGTTGGAGCGATAAATTTTTGGATGAGGTGATCGATTAAATATTTCTATGTAATTTCTGGAAACATCGCCACCTTCATGATAATCGCCCTCGATGGAAAAAATGATATATATTATTAAAATTTATCAAATATTTATTGTCACAGTTTCGAAGTCGAGTTACATCGGGAATCCCAGTCCAGCCCCACCCAACGATGTAAATTTCTACAGTGTGGAGATGGACAGTGGCCGTTATACGGGATATGAAGTGAATTCAAGCCCGGTACCGGTGTTGAACGAACCCGGACCAGGCGCTTATTATCCATCCCTTGGCACCGCAATGCATCACGGCGTGGGTACGTTACACCAGACAATGGGCGCAGGCACGGGCACACTAACCCGGAATCGAACTTTACCGAGACCGGTGCCCCCCCCAGACGTCACTGTTATGACTGCAGGAACAAAGTCACCAATTCCACCCTCGGTACCCCCCCCGCCAGTTATATTTGCACGTGCGGGCCCCATCCCCGTACATTCCCACGGGCATCCATTGTCAACTTTCACGTCGACACCGAGTTATTCCGACATTGATGGACATCTTGTTTGAGACCAGCCTATAGTCTCGGTTGTACGTTTGCCACAACACCAACATGTACATCATAATATTTTACCAACATCATCACCACCAATATTATCAACGCCGAGACTTGAAGTTAAAACTCATTCCGAACGTGTTACGCGATTATAGTTCACTCCATAAACAATACATGTGTGTGAAAGTGTGTGATATTATATGTTTGAATTTAAAATGATTTCAACATGATAGTGAAAAATGGGATAAAACAAAGAAAAAACAATGGCATGAAATTGCGGAAAACGCAAGTGCAGTGGAGTTCCTAAATGGTCGATATAGCAACGAGCAAAAACACATCATCATGCATTTCTTTTTCTCTTTTTTTTTTTTCTTTTATTTTCTTCTTATTCCTTATCGATATTTTTATTCTTCTGTTTTCATCTTCATTCTTCATTTCTCGTCTCTGTACATAAATACATCCTGAGAAATGGCTGATACAATGGCAACTCATTTACATCGCTCTTTTCGTTAACACTTTTAGCGCGTGAAAAAGTATACACGCAGTGTGTACTATGTACGAACACATCAAAGCCGAGTGCCCACTTTTGTATGTAAAAGTTGGCTTTCATATGGAATACTACTACTACGAACTTATAGACGTTCCAGATTGTCGCATTAACTACGGTCGTTTGCAAGCGCACTTTAAGTCAATACAGAAATCCTGTAGAGAGTGGGAGAGAGAAAGAGAATGGTTTACGAGCACTGATGTTAAATTCCAGCGTATATTTCGTGCAGAAGCTCAACGGCGATATGTATATATTTATATAAAACGTTACTACCTTCTCATCGCCAATGTAAATTGGATTTTAAGATAATACGTTTGTTCACGTCTTGAATTACATTTACCATCGATGAATCGCACAATTAAAAGATCAGAAGAATATTGTCTCGCCATTTTGTGCTTCGTAGGGGTTTCACGAAAGACATATGTATGTAATTGTTTTGAGAGAAAATGATCAGATATAATGATTAATTGCACAATAATATCCTCCTGAGTTAAAAGAATGCAGGCAAATTATGTTATAAGAAAGAAAGTTCACCTTAGAAGGTACGAAATATGATATTCGTAATTTATTTGATAATCGGCACTATTTTTTATTTTAAATACGCAAAATGGCCAAGAGATTATGATTATCATCCATCAATTGGAAATATAAATAATGAAAAATTCCCAGACGGAGAAGATTGACCCTAACTGAAAGTTTATTCGTCATCAGTGGGGATATCATAATCGTCAATATAGAATTCAAGATTAAGAATCATGATATTTATCAACATCTGGAAAATTTCAAATATCAAACAATATTCTATGCCCTGTACCTTCTCCGATGAATATCCAACCTACGAAAGACATTTATATATAAGTGATTAATTGTTTGAATTTAGGTTTCGCAGAGCAAAGAAATATTCAGCTCATTATCGTGCACAGGAAAGTGGATACCGTTGGTTCAATGTTCATGCAACAATGCATTTACATACATATATATTCTTCATTAATTTCCAATTCATTTTGAACTGTCCAATGTAAATATAATGATAATTATGATTACCAATATGAGATTGATAAGTCTTAAAATCATTGCTCGTAAATTGAGAAGTAAAACAAAAACGTAATGACACATACACATTCAAAAAGTAATTACCATGGATCATATGAGGGTCTCACTTATTAATTGGATTATAGGCTATGAGTGATACAAAATGAAGGGAAAAGTTGATGAAAGAAGAAAAAAAATATGAAGACGAATACTTTGCTGTATTTTAGCGGCATCTAATTATTACTGCGTGTACATTCAAAATTTTATTCGCGTTATTGGACGATACATGTTCCCATTTGTCGAAAGCCTAAGTAGTGTTGGCGTATATATTTTTGAATATTAATAATGATATCGATAATAAAAATAATGATTGTAATTGAAATTATAATTCTAATATCGTAATACCAAACACAACTTTTTGAGCAAAATGATGAAGCACGCGTGTATAAGAACTGTGTCAACAGTCAACAGCATTTATTGCCATAATATGACACGCAACCCGCTTCGGTCAGAATCTCCAAAAAACCTCGTTGGAAAATTGTCATTTGTATATACCATTATGTTTATTATTATTTGATTTTCGTATTCATCACCCGTGTGAGCACTTGCTTCTCCTTTCAGACATTCCGGAATATTTTTCTTTGATTTTAAACATTCAGCAATAACAGAAGTAATTTCAATTATGGTCGCCTGTGAACTTGTTCGTTTATCTATTCATAATAACGGCAATTGTTTCCGTATTTAGTGTTGGTTTATCTTTCTTCATCTATGAGAAAAAATGGTGAGAGGAAAAAATTTTAAATTACTGTTTCGCGTTAAAACATTGTTTAGCCCAAATTTATATTTCAAAAAATGTTCACGTGTGAATAATATGTTGAAATATGATGAATAAACGTTGTTTATTTGTGGCTTTCACTTATAAGCGACACCAATAATTATTGCACGTCAACAATTTGAATTAATAGCATTCGTACCTGTCACAGCACGCATGTGTATTCCATGTCCGAGTATTCTGTTGAAGAGTTTTATGAATTGGAAAAAAACAAAATATACTTAGCGTACGCCAATTGTTATTCGGTTGTTCCAATCATTTGTTACGGTAGAATCTTACACAGGCTTATAAAAAGTGTATTGTATACCGCTGTTGTATATGCGTGTGTGCATGAAACCGAATTCGATCGGCTCTGACTGATGATGTAGGAAGATGAAGACAAGAAAAGAATAAATAAAAAAAATTCACGTATGCTCAATTAGAGAACATGTTCGCGCATAATTAAGAGTTCTATTTACATATACATGTTTTATATTTGTAATTGAGACAGACAGAAATCATCTATACATACTAATTCCACGTGAAATAGATTGGGTGAACGACAGAAAAAGAGAGAAAAACTAAACAAAAAAAAACATTGATAGATTGTGTAATCTCCAAAGTATTTGCTCATCAAAGTGCTAGAAGACATGTTAATACGGACCGATATTCGTCCAATAATGGTACCTTGGAGATGGACACCCCATCATCTAGAAACGGCACGACATTTGATATTTTAAAAATGATAATTCATTATTCCGTTGATTATTCTAAGACATAGTCAATCCTAATTATACAATCATTAAACGTATGACGAGAAGAGAGGGGGAGAAAATTAATCGTTTTAAACACAGACAACTTGTATAAAGTGTAAATATTATTTAGATAGATATGAAAAATTAAATAAAAATATCGAATTATATCGAAGCTGCGAAAGAAAATTGATAATATAAAAATGAATCGACAGCTTTTGTAATATGGGAGAATGTCCGTATCACTTTTTACCGTTGATTTATTTTATAATACTCACAGAATGGTGGTGTGGTCTCATGATATATCGTTAACCCAATTGCGAGGAATGAAAAGGGAAGAAATATAAAAATCCTACAAATATGAATGAAAATAAAATACAAAAATTTCAAGAGAAGTAGCAACACTGTGTATATTCACTCTAAATTTAATGTATTAATTTCGAGGTTTTTTTTCCTTTTCTTCACAACCGAATGGCGGTAATACGTATTATCAGTTCTATGATAATATGTTGAAACGCAAGATAATACAATTGGGCACTAGCAATAGAACTATAACAACATATTTACGAAAGAAAAATATCCAAAATTGCTATTTCAATTTTCGCTTTTTTTTAAACCGTACCGTTTTATTACGGTATGCTGCTTCCATTTATGTGCCAACACAACAAATGAATGTTTTTGATAAATTATATAAGAAAACTATGAATAGTAATTATGTCATACTGTTATTCAATAACTCCACGGCGAAAAAATACGAGATAAACGGAAGAAAAAATTGAAATAAATTTGAAAGAACGAAATAAAAATAAGTATAACTAAATACAAAATAAACGACTTTTAAGTGTTGAATGTACGAAATTGAGATCACTAGGAACAATCATCACTGTTTTTGAGTACAACGTAACACGTCGCGATAATGTTCTCCAATTTTACCGATGTAATGTATATTAAATGCCTCATCGGTATATATTAATTATTGTAAATATATATAGTATTTTTACATTCTAATTCTAAATTCCATTCTCCGATTCTAAATGGTACATTACTCTGTGTGCTTCGCCTGTCATCTCTGCATCACTCGACAATCTCATAAATGTACATCTTTTTTCATTTCGAATATTATATTCAATTCATCCAAAGATGAATCAAAGACAGCAACTACAATAGCAAAATGCAATAAAGCAGATGACTAACTCAGACTTCATTCATCGTAAAGGCATCTTTTGTATCTGTTATTTTTTAAATGTAATACATTTATGTCTATTCCGCCTAATATGCATTTATTATGACACTATTATGAATTGAAATAATTATAGGTTGAACTCGAGAACCGAAGAAAAAAAAACAGATAACGAATGTTTACGTTCAACTGCCATTTATTCCTGCCTTTTATACAAAAGAATGACGATTCTGTCATCCATAAAGTTTCGCGAAATCATTCAGTGTTTACATCTGGTGTTTTTTGCCTCGGACTGATTGTAATCATATTCGTGAAGAAAAATTTCAGATGCGTATGTATCCGTGAGTGTATCCGTGATTATTGCCGGACAGAAGAAAAAAGAAATATGAGAAACTACATCAAAATGATTTTCATTTATAAATCATTTCTGAATGAATTTTTGTGAATGTGTAATTATTAGCCCAGTAGCATAATGAACTTTTTTTTTCTGTACGCGCGCATGCAGGCAGAGTGAAGCTCAGCAGACTAGTCCTTAATTTAAAACCAAAGTAAAAGAGAAAAATGATATAGTGATTAAGGATCTCCATCATCACGTGTACACGTTTGCAAGTCTCAAAAAGACATTAAGCACATTAAACAAATCAATCATTGTAATTAGGTAAAAAAAAAAAAACGATTAAACATAAAGCGAATAGATAAGAGTAAGCCACTCGATATGAGTATTATTTTTTATTATAATTGCATTTTTTTTACTCCATATATATATATATATGAATATTTGTTTCATCGTTATCAGTGATAATGACTGGTAGAATTTTCATTCGTCAGCGTTAAAACAATAATGCATTCTGTATCTTGTACATCACTTCTGTTTTTCACAAATATAATTAAATGTCATTATAAAATGAATGACGGGCTTTTCATTTGCAATCTCCTATCAGTTTTCTCATTACTTTGTAAAGTTTATACTGGAACGGAGAATTCGTTTATCCACATGACGGTTGAAGAGTTCGATAATTTATTCAAGGGGGATACCAATTACACAAAATTGAAAAACTAGTCGACTATTGCCGCATATATTCTGAGAATTTTTAGAAAAAATCCGATGCACATGCATCATTGAGTAAAAAAGAAGGATGAGATTCTTTTAATATTCCATGTACACACTTTCACCCAGGAAAAATTTGTGAAACCCCGATAATCGAAATGAAAATAGAGTTTGTATACTTTTACTTGTGAATAACAATAACTTGATGTGCTCTATCGATATCTATGCAACCGTAACGATAATTTTTCCTTTTTTTTCACTCTAAGAGCATCCTCGCGCTCCAGTTACCGAGTTCTGTATGCGTGTACATTGTGGGTATCGACGCAATCATTTTATCCTCCACTCTTACGAGTTCCAATTATTGTGTGGTTCATAAAAATTATTTTTTGTATGTAATCAAATTTATAATTAACTTTTATTTTTCGCGCTCGCTATCAACAAAGAAAAATACAAAAAAAACTAGAATTTAATTCATGATTTATATCTTCGGACAAGCAACAGGAATAAACTTGGATAAAATCAAGTTTATCTTGTCGAATCGGATACAGTGCTCACCAATGGAATTCATGATACATCGGATTTCTTAATTAACAGTCTGGTTGCGTCTTCAAATATATCACGAAAAAACAATCTTATCGGACGGATTTATCTACGAGAATGAAAAAAAGAACCAAAGTAGAACTTTCCTTCGTATCGTGACACATCATCATTTGTATTCACTGACCTTCGCGGATACTCAACGCGCCTTACAAACCAAATATCCCGGCCGGCCAATAGCCTCACGTTTCACTATCGCCGAGATGAAACCGCTTATTTCTGCTATCAGTCCTTGAAAGAAAAAAGGTTTGTATGTTTAGACTGTTATAGGCATCCTGATATATTTGAATCAGTAATTCTTCTTCACTGACTACTTTCCTCGTTCTATTGATAAAAGATCAAAATTCGTTCAGGAACTGTGATATTAATTTCGCAACAGCATGATATGACAATATAAATATCGCAGCACGAATGCTTTTGAGATTTTCAGATTGTCCAACGCTGTTCGACTTATTAGCATAAGATGGCAGGAACGAAACATTGCTTTCCCTGCAATATTAGGGTATATAATCCGGTTTCAAGTCTTTTCTCTATGCTCTGTATGGTCAAGTTCTAGCCAATGTCCTGATCGTGTTGATGGCTAACAAAATCGCTTTTACCTACTCGTATCAGGAAGAAGGGGCTCCCTGGAGTATAAAACGGTAAGAGCAACTATTTCACAAGTCAGTTAGTATGAAAACTTGAGCATAGCATTGGTGGGAAGTCATATTTACATCAAATAATTTTCCAATCATAACAAGAACCAGTGAATCTTTCTCTCCATTCTGTTGAAAACCTTAGCGAAACGATGTTGCGAGTGAGTACAATTAATTAAAGTTCAACATAATATTCTGTATAGAAAACTCAAAACAATGAAAATGAACTATTTTTCCATTCATGAAACCAGTGTCTGTTATTCTTTAATTATATCAAAATAACATTTGAACCTCTACATCAGGTGAAATCTTATTTTTATTTCAGCTTGCAATAATAACGGTGTGGACATTGATGGTTACCGGAGATCGAGGCGTGAGCGGTGAGTTATCATAAAAAATACTTTCTGCAGTAAAAAATCTCAAACAGTAAAAGAAAAAAGCATATCTGTTACACGTTCGGTATTTTCTCAATTATAATATAGCGGACAACGAACTTGAATGTTAACGTCATAAAACTAGGAAAATGATTGTTCTACTTTCTTACTAAAAATATATTGAATTTATATGTAGCGTTATGCATGACACACATGCTCGATGACACGCATCACTAAATAGATGCGTACACCAGCATAGGGAGATTAGAAAATCCACTTGATTACAAAGAGTAGGAAATCACGATGCATCGACATTAAATAATTTGTTTTATTACACTTTCTCTTTATTTTCTTAGGATATATTGCTTCCAAATTGGAAAGGCTGATACACGCGCGCATGTTATGCTTGGTAAAATTCTTGTTCATTATCAAGGTCGAGTAATATAGTCCTTGACTTGGCCGCGAAGTAGTGCATAAAATGAGTTGCCGTTATTTTACAAAACTACGGATGAATCCTACCTATTCATTTCCTTTTCCTTTTTCTTATTCGATTACCTATTTACCGTTTCTGCATGTACCTGGTGTCTACGTATTCATTTTCTTCATGACAGACGGACAAGTGTCATTATATTTCCCTGAAATTCTGAGAATCATTTGTTAGTGATCATTGAATACTGCATTCCCAATTGATACTACTATCCTGCTAATTTTTACTGCAACAGTTTAAGTTAATGTCTTTTCACAGGTTACACAATCACAGGCAGAAGTCGTGACTATACAAATGGTTACAGCAGCACCGGCAGCACCACCAGTGGCTTTGTTGGTCTTTCAAAAGAGTTGCACGCTGATTTAACAGATCAATTGAGCAGCAGTAGCGCTTATATACCATCGAACTCCCAACGGTACTCATCCATCGGTGGTAGTAGCCATTCAGGTCCTAGTACTAGCTACCCATCAGCTGCTTATTCTGATAGTGCACAAGCTAATGGATATGTTAGTCATTCTAGTAACAATCCTGATGCCTTAAACAGCATATCCAGCTCATATTCAAGTGATGCTCACACATCATCAGACAGTAGTCAGCCAGGATACGCAACGGGATCTTCGAACGCCGATGGATATGCATCGAGCAGTGGTCACGGCACTGCAGGATTCGCCGGATACGCTGGCAGTCAGCCGGGAAATTCTGCTGGATTATCTGGCAGCGATCACACTTCATCAGTCGAATATAATTCACCACCTTCATCTTCATACCCAGCGCCATCATCATCGTCATCATCGTCTTTGTCTGGTTACGTAATTTCTGGTCCAAAAGCAGCTGCATATAGTGCTGGTAACCATGGCCACGCTAATTCCCCGTTTGCATCGGGTCACAGTTATATAATGTCCAATGGACATTCAAGTTTTCCGGGTAACAGCCATCCCAACTCATTCCCAAGCACTCATTTGGGTTCATATCCAGGGAATCGACACAGTGTCGCCAGTTATCCACCTGGAACTTCACAATCGAGTCATGGTAGTTTCCCTGATGGTCCAAGATTTACCGCATCATCATTAGGCAGTTACCTCAGTTCACACAGTAGTAATGGTCCCAGCAATTACATTCACAGCGGTGCCACATCACCACACCGCAGTGGAATCCCACCATTTCTGCTTGGTGCATCTTCAAATGTCAATCCCTCATACTCTAAAGGTCCGGGATCATTCTATCCTGGTCCTGGTACATTTGCTAAAAGTGGTAACAAGTATATCATCATTAAGGAAAGTCCAGGGGCTCATGCGGCTATGATGCACCCAGGTGAGCCTAGTTTTCCGAGCAGAATATTCTCGGGCGCATCAGGATTCAAAGTAAAGAGCGGGAGTCCATTTGCGTCTGGTCCGCATCCAGGAAGCAGCAATTTTGCCAGTCCTCTCCATTCATCTTCAGGATATCCTGGTGCTGGTGGTGGACATTACAATGGCCCATCAAGCTCGTATTTTGCTTATCAGTAAATAGATAAATTATTATTTATTATTATAGAGAAATAGCTATGGTTGTACGTTTAATGTATTTATATTTAATTTTGTTGATATTCGTTGTGTTAAATATACATATATTTTTGTACGTCGCTCCTGCCGAAGAATAATTACAGTGACCAATGCAATATTATTGTTATTCATTCATCGCCAATGAATTATCTCACTATATTGTGTGTTTGCAGTTTTCCCAATTCATTTCAATCGATTTGGTGCGACTAGAAATAACAATTCAGTATTTCATGAACAAACAACACGGTTTAATACTGAACTCATCAGACTCATACTCTTCATGATGATGATCTTCATTCGTTTTTTTGTCTTCTGTACTAAATCAATTCCTTCCCGTGGGAACTGTCACAAAATTCATTCTGTGTTAACGGTGCAAAATCCTCATTGGTGCCCACAAATACACAACGTCCTCTAGAAGACACACTTTGTGGCGGTGTTCTCAATATTCTTGGTTTAGCAGCAAATGCAGCTTCCTCTTCTACTGTCACTTCAGTTTCAGGTTGATTGGACTCATCTTTGCAATTGATATCACTATACAGAATATTTCATCCATGAATAAACGTATATGAATTCCAACGTACAGGAGCTCCCAATCAAGAACTTATGAATTGAACTTAAACAAAAAAAATTTACTACTCCATGTCTAATGAGGAATGTTTTAAGAGTATCTCTTTAGTCTTCGGTTTAAATGCGTTGGAATATTGAGCCAGAAAGAACATTCGAATATTATTAAACATTTCTCGTTTTGAAAGATTCCGATTGGCAGCTCCTCTACAGATGCACATGGAAGAATCAATGTTTTCCGAGCACCTCTATTTGATTCAATGAAAGCTCGAGCTCACATGCCAACGTAAAGAAATAAAAACATTTATTACAAATTATACACCGATGAGAACTGAATTCAAATTCATTCCATGCTAATTAATTCATAAGCCACGCATGATTGGGTATATTTTTTCAAATGGCTCAATTTATTATGATTCTTTTCCCACAAATTCTGATATTTATCTCACGATTTTGGTAGTCACTCACAGCGATGCTATACTGCTTATCCTCTCTTCAACTGAAATATGAATAATAGGCATGACTTTCGTTGATGTGATCCAGTTTTTCTAATTGTTTTTTTTTTTTTTTCCTAGGGTCACGACAGCCTACACGTTTTACAGTGAAAGTTAAAAAAATTTCACCTAATAGATGCATTACTCTTCATTTACATCTCCGCACACTGACTCACGCAAAATCGTGGTATTCAATAGCCCATAAATATATATATTCTCATATTGTACGATCATAAGAGTATACCTACCGGTATCTGCAGCTCCAAACGCACCATCGACGATTGATGTTGACGCATTCATCCCTGAATTCACCACGGCTACGCTGCTTTCTCTGCAATAAGATAAAGTGCATGGGTAAAAATCTCTACGTCGACCACTCATAGAAATACAATAGAGAGCAAGTAAGTAGAAAAAAAAACAGTTAAATTATACAGATGTTGTGAACTAAATATCTTTCCATATCGAACGCACTTGGATTTCTTATTTTCATAAATGTACGAAGTACTTTCGCTGACATTTTTGAATCCATGTGATAGACTTGGCGATTGTTTCGAAGTAGAAACTTTCAACTGATTGGAATTCTCCGTTCCATCTGTACTCATGCCCCATAATATCCAAGAATTAGTTTCTGACTTTTTTATATATTTCGATTCCATGGACAAATATTCTTTGTCATGCGCTAGGCACGTGTTGAAGAAACTATCAACTTTCTCTTTATATTTTTCGCATGAATTGTCCGTAAAATGAAACTCATCATGCATTATAACTGAATCAGTGGCAGCATAAATTTCATCGGTTCGATTCATTTCACGTGTAGTAAATATGGATTGGTTTTCATTGAGGCAAAATGTGTCTGTACTTTTTGGATTGGACGACATATTCGAATAAAATCTTGTGATAATTTGCAATTGCACTGGGTTTGGGATTTTGGGTCTACAATGAATTGGTGTCAATCTTGATGGAACAACAAGTATCGAATCAATAGACTGCATGCATGGGAATTATATTTCATAGATTGGTGGGTGAAAAAAAAACAAACTACAGTACCTTGGGGACAATGTGTGGCAGTGAGATGATGAATAACGACCCTTAAACAATCTCTCATCTTCACGCTCGTTATTGAACTCATCGCCAGTCTTATAAGAAACATCTGACGATGAGCCATTCATGAAATTATTGTCATCTTTCGGTTTGACGTATGGAGAGATCAAATAACATGTCGCTAATAAACCCTCGCCAAATAACTCCCCAGCATGTACTTTAACCGAATCCATATCATCTAATTCATCTTCAAGGATGTCATTTTCTTCACGATCATCATCATCATTCACGTCTTCTTCGATTGTATGATTGAATGTCTTCCTGTATCTTAACAAAATATCATCCAGGTGCTTCCTAAAATTTGATAAAATCGCACAAGAAATGAGTGAGAAATCTGCGTCAGAACTAACATTTTGGGCTGTCTCAATTTTTGTCGCGGAATGAACTATGAAAATGTAGTCACCGCAACTCTCCAGTTCGATAATTGCGATGATGTTCTAAGATTGATTTTAGACCGATTGCATTAGCTTCCTCATTTATTGCACCGTTAGCCAGGAAATTATTCAGAGCACCATACACATATGGTAATGCCTGCGTATACAATGGAATAAAACGTCATATTGATAGTGAAACAATTCTGGAATTAATTATATCTAAATAAAAACAATCAATTATTACCGGTAAATGCTGCAAGGATAGAAGAGTGGTTAACGTTGACACGAGCATCGTTGCAAACGCCGCAACCCTTGTTTGTGCTTCTTTGTGCAAAGACAAATTCATTAAGAGTGCTGTCGCATATTCCAATCTATATGTGCCCATCGAGTGACATTCAGGTTTCAAATGATGAATCAACCATTCTATTATGCCAGCAGAAATCATGTACAATCTCTGATGTTTTCGTAGAGAAAGTTTCTGCAATGTTGCTACAATCATATCGCACGTGAATGCATCGATTGATTCTGCATGTGTGCTGTCAAGACATTGAATAATCTGTCAAATGAAATATAATGAGTAAGAATGGGATTATCCCACTTGGAATCCATTTATTGAGTAGTAATAATTGTGAAGTATTTTCATCTCCTCACCACATTCAGAACATGCGGACCAACTGCAAGATAATCCCTACCACATTTGAATGATGCGAATGTATTCAACAGTCTTGCGGCGGATTGTTGCACAGGATGTGGAACAACAATATCTAATGGAATTAATATATATGGCAGAATGAATTTTCCTGAATCCCCGGCAATTTGTCCATGAATACCCAATAGATCATTGTGTATATATTCAATAATTGCTTCATCGCGTTCCCCAGGTTGACTCAGTGTGATTTTCTATTTGTAAATCAGGGAAACTAATCATAAACAATCATAACATTAACATGACATTGGTTTTCCTACCCATCGCAATGCCTGGAGCAACAATAGTTTTGTTCGTATATTTCCATGTATGAGATGGAGTTTAATTTTTTTATAATTCAATTGCTTTGCAGAAAGTGGAACTGTGTTCAGCATTGATATCCTCAAATTCTTATCGAGATAATCTATTTTGTACTCCGCTGCGGATGGTTGCAGCTGTATAGAACGAAAAAGTGAATTATTTTCTCCCAAATGATAAGAATCGAAAATATATGAAATATCACCTTTACTTTGTCATTATTTCGCACGTTCTGATTGAAAAATTCTGGGTATATCTTCATGCATGCTTGCAGCGTTGCTCGCAAGTCAACTGACTGTCCGCGAACAGAATTCTCCAGTGATGTTGTTAATTCAGCAGCGATTCCCATCAATTTTTCATAGTCAGCATGAAGTCTGTAGAATCGTGTTTTCATTGTTTCATAATTATGGTTGATGCTATTCAATTGTGATCGCGCCAGCATTAGCTCTTGGTAGAATGGAATGGAAGACGAAACTCTTGTGTTCGACAGTTCGGCATTACCAACTGTTACAGGGTAATTGAATGCATGCCCTCGTAAAATCCTCGATTCGTTCTTGATATCACTTATATAGGTTTGTGTACTCCTAAATGATAATATACACGCCCAAGTTTTAATTTAGAAACGAGAGTATTAAATTCGCCTCACCTTGACCACATTGTAATAGAATCAGGGCAATTCAATACATGGAAGCCTTCATCGCCGCTGCATCCTAAAAAATCTGGCATCTCACGATCATTCGCAATCAAATCGATAGATTTCAATTGATGTCCCTTGAATTCCTCAGGATTCTTTTTCAGCTCGACTAATCCTCTATTCGCCGAAATGTTATTGAAAAAATTGTTGGATGTACTTGGGTCGGTCATCTCGGCATGAGATTTCAAACTCATCCTCAGTCTATCAACAACATACACATCATCTGAAATATCACTGGTCTGTTGAGAAAATATTAATTTTCTTGATTATTTATATTAATTATTTCAGTACCCCATATCTATACAGGGTCTACAATTCAGCATTGTATGAATACAACATACCAAATCCCCATCCATTATAACCGAATGCAAGTTCCACGAAATATATTATGAACACATTTGTTTTTCTGCGAAACAAACGTCATTCAATGGTAAAAAGTATTCAGAGTCATCGTAACGAATATATTATGTATCGAATTGGTGTTTCTTACTTTTAAATAGAACAAACGAGGCTGCTTGGAACCATACTGGAAACAATCAATAGATGAAACTAGCTGGAAGAAGTTTATTATTCATTCTGACATTATTGATCGGTATGGTGGTATGGAAAACAGTGTTAGCGTAATATAACCACCTGCACCATGCATACATTAATTAATTGGATAGAGGGATCGAAAAGTCGATGGATTGGAATACTATAACGCGTCAAGTTTATCAATTAATGTCTGACATATGACATATACTGGGTTCATATAACTGAAGGTTGCTATAAGTCAACATCCATATTAAAAAACTATCGGGACAACATAAATACATACAATCAAGCGTCAATAGTTTTGCATAATCTTATTTTAGATCCAGTCTTCCTAGAAATATTGCTGCGTCGAGAAAATTTCCTAAGGTGACTCATCCTCTGGCATTAACTCAGAATGAGTTGCGATTATGAAATGAACAAATTAATATTTTCTTTTGCGCATTAAATGTATATAAATGAATGTCTGTATACGAATTTGAGTATTTCTTCATCATCACTATTTCATAAAGTGTCCATCTAGGCGAGAAGGGCTCATTGACTCGCTCGGTATGAATGAATTTTCATTGACAAGAATGTGTCGAGGAATACCGGCTGCAGAAAAATACGTCCGATGTGTTTCTATACGAAAAATTTGTGAGATAAAATACTGGAACATCTCTCCAACTTTTCAGACAAAAATTAAAAAGAAACATTGATATGGATGGCAAAGTAATAAAGAATGCGTTAATACCTGGGGTACGTCGGAACTAGTTAAGAATCAAGAATGGTAGAAATTGGAGGTTATACATAGGTGGATAATATAATAAGAACCGAATGACAGATGTAGGCTAATGTTTTTTCAATCTGATTTTAAATAGGAGGAAAATTAAACATTAGTTTGGTTATAAAGATACATAGATCCTCGATTCTAATCATACCGTATGAAATTTTTGTCTGATAATCAACTTCTACTAGGTGTCACCTACTGCATATTACATTGCAAATTTCATCGATGACGAAGAAGAGCAGGAAATAATCAACCATGTGAATAATGCTCCACAGCCGAAATGGACTCAATTGAGTCATCGGCGGTTACAGAATTGGGGTGGTATTCCACATCCAAAAGGAATGATTGCTGAAGAAATACCCAAAGTATGTCTATACGTTGTCATATAAATTTATTGTCAAAAACGAAATGTTCACTATGTCACGGACGTTGTTTGTGAGTATCATGTGGGTATTTTTTTCTTTCCAGTGGCTCAGAAAATATATTGACAAAGTATCAGCTCTTAAAATTTTCGATGATCAGAAATTACCGAACCACGTTTTAATCAATGAATATTTACCAGGAGAAGGAATCATGGTATCCATTAGTGTTCATTATATCAATACTTTTGTAATTATATGAGAAAGTCATTTATAAATGTTATTATTTTCAAGGGGCATACTGATGGACCACTCTTTCATCCTATCGTTACCACAATTAGCTGTGGCTCACACACAGTTCTCGAATTCACAACACGATTAACTACAGATGAAGTAAATTATATCAATATATTCCGGTCCATTCGATCGTTTGACTCCGATTTCATTCTTCTCTCCTGTCAATTTCAGGAACAAAGACAGCTTGAACCAGAATTTGGATTTCTGCTAGAAAGAAAAAGTCTATTAGTGCTACGAGATAACTTATACCACAATTATTTGCATTCAATAACTGAGAGAAAATCAGATGAAATATCGACCGATAAAATTCGTAACATAAGTCTATGTTCAAATAACTATGTTGATGGTAACGTCATTGAAAGAGGTACAAGATTATCATTAACTATAAGACATGTACCAAAAACAAGTAAACTGAAATTAAAATTCTGAGTAATGCCGAGCATTCACCAGATTTCATTGCTTTAGCCATTGAATTTAATTATATTGTGCTCAGTGTTGGAATGGGATTCTACCTATTCACAAGTTATTTTAGGTGACGATGAAATGTCTACATCTTCATAATTCTCAAGGCTCACATCCATGATCTCTTCGTCAGATTCATCTAACATGGCTTGTAATGAGTGAATAGAAGATATCAGAACGTGGAATTGTTTCCGTCGCATTTCCAATTTATATTCAAGTTGCTCTGATTTTTCCTGCACAGAAAAAAGTTTCAGAAAAAATTCGGTTGGGTAATTCGTATGTAACATCGGTGCACTCACTTTTAGATAACCCAACTCCTGCTTCAGGGTACTCAATTTAATATTTGTCTCCTTTCTATCTGGCTGTTCATTTATCACTTTTGCCAGTACATCATACTCCATTCGATTTTTCCGTATTTGTTTAGCTTGCTGTAACTCAACCTTCATTTTTTCTATGTCTTCTTTTGCTTTTTCTATCTCAACTTCGATATGTTTCGACAATTCTTCATAATTTTTTAACTCATCTTGACTCATAACTGAGACTAATTTCGATTTTTTTTGAGCAAATTCACATTGTGCTAATTGAGATAGCATACGTTCATGAAGTGCATTGTCCACATCTGGACTACTGGCCCATTTGATGAATGATTTCAGCAACACATTTATCCTCCGATCGTCACCAGTTCCGTCGCCGTCAATTAACAGTCTCCGTCTTATTACTTCCTCTGAAATATAAAGTGTTATCATTCAATGTGTTCAACTAAATCCGTCAAGAATCTAAGGATGAGTATTTCTTATTGTGCTGATAGGAATCTAAACAGACTCTGAATTATCATTGACATTGTATCGAAGCATTCATGCTCTGTGTGTCATTTTTGTTCAAAAGATATACGCAAGCCAGATTGATCTTGAGTTCCATTGAAGAACAAAAGAATGGAGCCATATCATTATTTGCTTTCCTAAAGCAATTCTATCATCAACATAACCTAAAATTAATATAAAGTGTTTACCGTCCGACATGTTTACACTTTTTGTTATTCAAGTTACATGGGGGGTTTTCCAATTACAGCATGCTATCGCACTGTGCGACACGGTGCTCGACGGTGCGTGTTCCAACTACAGCACTGTGTCGCACACTTGGGCACGCCAAATTGCTAACTAACACTATCGCACCGTGCCGCAGTGTATCGAACAGTGCGGCACCGTGCTTCTTAATTGGAAAACCCCCATGAATCCTCTTATGATGGGAAGGAAATGGTAATTATGGAGACTATACACATATGGAGTGTATAGTCTCCATAATGGTAATGTTGGCACACGCCGATGAAACTGGATGGAACAGGGCGAAACCATTCGTACAATACAGCACTGTTTAGTTCACGCGCGCGACGTACACCTATTTGAACGAAGAAGAATAATCAACTGATGATTGAAATCACCTAACCTCGCAAACATCAGTAATGTTTATATACCTCACATAGGGCATTTGGTTAGCATAACAGTGTGAATAACAATTTTCAACAATGATGAATAATTTGATGAGTAGGGTGAACAGAGTGTCTAAGCTTTTACAACCGATAAGGGCAATCAAAAAAGACGAAAAAATGAAGGATAACCTCGCGAAGAGTTTAAGGGTTTGTCATAGTTTTACTCGTGGTTTTCAAACCTATAAGGAATGATTATTAGTTATGTTTTTAATACTGAATCATGGCATGTAGCTGATGCTGGATATGGGGATAATTAGACACGCAAATAATGGAATGTATACATTGCTCCCACTCGGATATCGAGCACTTGGAAAGTTAATTTCAATTGTGGACTTTGAGATGTCAAACATCGGCGCACAAAAGATGCTTCTTCCAAATTTGACGGATGTTAAATTGTGGGAAAAAACTGGCAGATTGAAAACTATGGGTCCTGAACTTTTCATGCTTGAGGATCGACACCGATCCAAATATATATTGAGCCCTGTGAGTTTCTCTTCGTTAAAACGAACGAACTATAAATCAATTGCATTCCGATTCAATGTTCAGGAACCTTCCACCTGAATGAAATAATTCTGTTGTATTAATTTTTCAGACTTATGAAGAAGCCATCACAAGTCTGGTAGGATCTACTGGAACTATACAAAAAAATCAGTTACCTATGTTGTTATATCAAATATCAAATAAATGGCGAGATGAAATGAAGCCAAGGCTGGGGCTTTTCCGAAGTCGTGAATTTATGATGAAAGACCTTTATTCTTTCGATTCAACTGTTGAGAATGCTCAGCAGACTTATGAAGCCGTTCATGATGCATACAAAAATATATTCGATGTGATTGGCATTCCATACACGGTTGCTAATGGCGATACAGGAGTGATGGGTGGGACAATGTCTCATGAGTATCACTATCTAGCATCGATCGGGGAAGATACAGTACTATCCTGCCAATCTTGCGGGATTCACGCAAATTCAACACTCAATGATGAATCAGTATGCAGAAATTGTCGGAAAGAGATGGAAACCAATTCGGCTATTGAGGTAGGCACTGCAGAGCAAAAAATAAGTGATTCTATGATGAACTGCTATAACTTTGATTGTTCGCTTCAGGTTGGGCATACCTTTTTACTCGGAACAAAATATTCTGAGGCCCTTCAGGCAACGTGCCATATAAATAATTCTAAGGTTCCTTTTGTGATGGGCTGCTATGGATTGGGACTGACAAGAATAATGGCCGCCACTGTTGAAATATTATCAACGAATGAAGATCTCAGGTGGCCAAAAAGTATTGCACCCTACACAGTATGTGTTATTCTGCCAAAAGAAAACAGCAAAGAATATCCGGCGATGCCTTACGCTGAAAGAATTATTGAAATGCTATCCGAGAGGAATGTTGATTTCTTAGTCGATGATAGAACACAATTAACGATTGGGAGGCGAATGTTGGATGCGAGAAGGACCGGTTATCCATATCTTATTGTGGTCGGTAAAACCGCGATTTTACCTGAGCCACTATTCGAGTTCCACGACGTCAATGCTTCGACACAATCAAATTTGAGTTTGGATGGATTATTAGATTTTTTTCGAAGTACAGATCGGAATGAAAGAGAAATGGCAACTGCATAATACTCTCCCCACACATTTGTATCAATCATTTTTTGTAAATAATATAATATAAGTAGTATCGAAATATAGTCAGAGAGCTATTCAGTGAATCTGTGAATAATCCAAGATTACTTCATGATTCGAATTTTTACTCTGTGATAGGCATTGCAAAGGAGCCCACGTAGATTCCAAATATTTTCAAAGGTCTCTGGCTGAACATTATACGAAGCATCTACAGCTTTTGACCAAATTTCTATCTCATCTAGTTCAGAATTCACGGGAATATTGGCGGTCCAAAGAGTCCAGGCCCAATGCCGTCCATTTTTCGCATTTTTATCGTCTTCCAGATGCTCAGCTACGTGCCATGTTTTCCCTTGATCGACTGTTAAGTCAACGCGGATGATTCTGTTTCCACCACCCGACCACGCATATCCTGTAAGCAAAAACTCGTAAAATACTCATTGCCCGTTTAAATCTAACTCACGATACATACATATACATAAATATTGACCTTTGACACACATTTTTCCATCGACCACATTAACTTGTTCCCCAGGAGCTGGAGTACAAATCGCAGATATAACGGGCATATCTTGAATTGCTGGTGATTTCGAAAAGTCGACAGTTTCCCAGTTGATACTAGGTGAGAAGCCTTTGTAATCGCCTCTCTGGAATTGTGACATACTCTCCTCTTTAGAAATTATTATTTTTGCCAGCCATTTGACATTTCTCGCTCCCACAACGCCAGGAACAATTACGCGTATCGGATACCCATGATCTCTAGGTATGGGCTGATCATTCATTTCATATGCCAATATTATGTCAGCTCTAGGGTTTAAAGCTCTGTTGATTGGAATACTGGCGCCATATGGTACTCCTGATGGATCCAAATCCAATCCTTCGAACTGAACATGATCCCAGTCGTCTTCATTTATATTTAAATCTGCTAATACATCACAAAGACGTGCTCCAGCCCATTTAGCATTACCTACTGCACCAACTCCCCAACTTAAACCTTTTAAGGGTCTTACCTACAATTACAAGAAGAAAAAATGCAAATAATTGTCATTCTACCGGTGATAATTCATGTCAGATAGTAACCGCATTCATTTCCGAACGTCTATTTCCACCACACATCACTGCCGCGGTGATTGTATGCTTAGGATACTTTCTGATGTTTTCAAAGTCGAGAACTTTTTTTGTATCATCTTCCACTGCAATTTCAAGCTCATACTCGGTAATATCAATCTCTGGTACAGGTAAATGATTGCGTACATAGAATAGGTCCCTGCAATGATTGAACTCATTAAGTTTCACTAAAATGTTTTCGAGAAATAATCAAATTAAACTCTTATATCTAAAAATATAACTAACACAGGTGTTTCGAAACTTCTGACCAATAAAGGCGCCGGGGTCTCACCACAAAATGGTTTTGGACCATTCACTATCAATGCTTCATGTCGCTTAGGATCACTCGCATAAGGATCATGTGATTGTGCACTTTGTGCATCACCTGCCTTCATATCCAAGTTTCCTATCCTCATTGACTCCAAAAGCTCATAAATTTCTGGAACATTGTGATTAGCAAATATTTCCCAAAATGGCTCTATCGATGAACCTGCAGCCATCATTATTTTGCTAGAACCACCAGGATGCCTTGCAACAAAATCTGTTATATCGTAGACTCCCTCTTTATAATAAACCCATATTCCATTTTTTTGATTATCATGCTCTCCAACTTCCTCTGCTGTATAATTTTGTAAATTCCCTAATCGTACTCCTGGAATCGCTTTTTTCTCGAGTGCATATACTGATGTTTTAATTGAATCGATACTATAATAGAAAGCCACTGCTGAAGAAGCTAATGCTACGCTTATCAAATATTTCGGAATATTCAATTTATGAGTAGACGAAGAGTCATTATGCTTATCGTTAGAAAAATATCTGTTTGAAGAGATATTGTGGTGAGAAGTTTCAGCCAGCCCTGATAATCCATATCTCCTAAAAACGAATAATACATAATCGTTACATTGACTCAATGCGTGGGTTATATTTCCACATCATGAAATACAAAATAAGTCTGCCACGTTTTCTGTGATGATACCTGCATTTCCAGAAGCCTTTCTGCTGCATAATATTGAGTTTCTTGAATTGCCAATTCATGTTGAAAGCCCGCCACACGTTCATATCAATGCGTTCAGTATAGAAGCTCACCAAATATTTTCTTACTATTGGGAAACAATTATTGTGCTATTGTCGATAGAAATCCTATTCCATATTGAAAAAATTATGATGTTGTGACGTATGGATGTACCATTGACTGATCAAGTGGCATAAGCATGTATTAGATGAATAAAACCAAGCATTCGATACTCTCACGTGTCGTAACATATTTTTTGATAGCCCCGAACTCGACGTACAAAAAAAAACATTCGTATGTATTGAGTTTGAAAAACTACACATATATATCATGTATATATTCTATACAATTGTATATGTACATTTATGCATGTGTATTCCGAATGGCGCGCCCTGTCATTTACGTTGTTTTTAAAGGTTACGTTGCACTTGCAAAGTCTTTTTCTATCAAACTTCTATGAATATTAATGCTCATAGAGAATAACTAATGTATTAATTATTAAGTGTATTCACAAATTCATTTTTGGGATAGTGGTTGAAGATTGAAGCATTCTAAATTTTAAGTACATATGGGAAATAATCCACATGAGTTTAGAAACATAGAAAACATTGCGTCTGAGGTATTTTCACAAAACCATGAATCATGATAAGGTCTCCGTCCAACCAATAATAACGTATTTGATTTTATTTTATATGTAATCTTATCTTGTCAAATCAACTACATTTTGGAGGCTAAATATTTTTAGTTTTTCAGCCTGTATTTTCTCTTGGTAGATTCCCAGTCACAATTCAACGAAGTTTCGAAAGAACTCTTAGACAATCATAATTTTCCAATTGTCAATGTTATTATTTTCTCTTCCTTGAGTTACCATTGCGATCAATCGTGTCTAACGTTCGTCTATTGGTTTCGAAAACATGCTGTGATGGTATCGGATTTCATCCAAACCATTTATTATATTTTCCTTTTTACAGGTGATTCTGTGAAATTGTTCGGCTACAAAAGACTCTTTTCGTAGAGATTTTTCACTCGGCAGTAGCCTATACCAAATTATCCTGAATTTGGAGAATAATGAAAAATAACAAATAGAAAGTTAAGAAAAAATTATGGCTATGCGTAAGAGAAGTGGGTCTGGCTCGAAACGCCAGCACAAAAGTAAACTCGTACCAATCTATGAAAGTTTTTTCAAAGGGGAAGATTTGACACTAGCACATCCAAACTTCTGGAATGAATTATTCCTCATTAAACCAATGGTAAGTCACAAAATGATGATGCAATTAATGTTAATAACATAACTTCGATGAAAAGAAATGATGTTATCTCATGTATGTGTTGCAGGTACCTCACATAGAAAGTGAAATAATGAAAATGACAACAGAACAACTCATGACTAGTAAAGGAAACTTGAATTCATTGATGTGTCATTGTGTAGATACTCTTGTAGACGAGCATCCATTTCGTGTCGTATATGCCTTACAAACATTGGCGGCAGTCATCCAATCTATGTACAAAAAAGCTAGTCAAGGTGATTGTGAATTTAATATTATTGACATCCTTGTTGGTTTTGACTCAGTCGAACAACGGATGACCACCCTGATGCAACATTGCAATAACTTCCTGACTGGTGAATATCCAAACAGTCTGAAAGCAATGTGTTTGAAGCTATTGCTCATAATCGTGACAGGAATGGATAATCTCAGTCAAAACAGTTTATTAGAATACGTTATGGTGAATGGTATTTTTGAATCTTTGATACAATTATTGAGAGATACACCAGCGAGAAATTGTCATGGTCACGATGCTGTATTACTGTTAACTCTTCTAGTCAATTATCGAAAACATGAAAGTGCAAATCCTTACATCGTCAAACTTTCAATTTTGGATGATGAATTAGCATTGAATGGTTATGGACAAGTTATATCGACATCTCTAACAGAATTTTGTCGGTTATTTGTTCAACAAAAGGCTGAAGTCCAAACATCATGGCTCTCTTCGCTTACAAGCATTGTCGGAAGTATGTTTGTTGGTGAGGAGGAAGCTAAAACGCAACAAGTACGAGCAAATAATGCACTTTTGCTCGCTCTTTATGAAGCAACGCATCTCAATAGAAATTTTGTAACGACTTTGGCTTGCACTCAAAGTGATACAAGTGCACCACCATCTCCAAATAATACGCTAGGGCCAAATGCCGTAGCGCCCGGTTCACAAACTCCAGATATGACTGCACAACACTTCAATCTCCTTGCAACTTTTTTGCAATATTGTTCGATTGTCATGCAGGCAATCAAGACGGAAGCTATTTTGAATAATGTTAAATTGTGCTTCCTCATATTGAGTTGCATTGCTGAAGATCAATATGGAAATAATTTAATACACGACGCAAATTTGGCAATAAGAGTTCAATTGCATCGTGTACCTATGCATCACAGGAAAATTCACGACAAGGCTGCCTTATCACAACCGCTCGCTGCAACTTTACTTGATCTCCTCGTCGAATTTATTACATCACATATGATGAAAAAATTCCCACTCGAGCTCTATCATCAATGCATTGGTGTACTGCAAAGGCTTTTATGTTATCAGAAAAGATGTGGCGTGAGGCTTGCATATCAATGGAAAGATTTGTGGACAGCGTTATTCAACTTACTCAAATTTCTTACTACTCATGAATCATATTTACTCAAAAAGATTAATATCTTTCCTTTAACAATACAGGTACAGTGAAACGAAACAGCTATGTCATTAACCATCATCCATGAGTGATATCAATTTTTCCTTCTCAGGCTGTTAATATATTTAATCTATTCATCACTTATGGTGACACCTTTCTTCATCTACCCAGTTGCTATGATGAATTATACTACGAAATTATAAGAATGAGACTCATTTTTACAAATTTGAGTGCTATGGGTAAGTGATTATGTAAATACAGAAGTTATATCAATATTAGAACATAGTTAAACATAACAATTTTCTCCTCAATGAAGCTCTCAGATATTCAACAACTGAATCATATGAGTACAAAGAAGATGCGTTGAAACTTATGAACAGTTTGGTGAACATGAAAATCATCGTCAATCATTTTTCACCAAAAATTGCAGCCTGGTTAGCCAGTGAAAGTCTTTCGACACCAACAGAACAGCAAATTCTGGCAATCATTATTAAGAATTTTGAAACTTTAGCTTTGAAACTACAAGATAACTTGGACCAATATGAGAGATACTCGGAAAAACCAAATCACACGACCTTCTTTGAAGAGATGGTGCGTGCTATTATAGCTTAATGTAATTCTTTTCTTTCCCCATTTACACTATCTCAATTCCAATTTTCCACAATGATTTCAGGTCGCTGGTGTTATAACTGATACTCGTGCCTCAATCGATCTCAACGCTTTGGATACTCAAGCCATTCTTCAAGAACTCTCAAACATTTCGTAACGAGTATGGAAAGGAATGAACAGATTGAGATTGACCAAGTTAAAGACATTGAATAAATTGTCGATGAAATAAATGGCAACCAATGAAGACATACAAATGGGATAGAGCTTCATCGATTCGTGGTGTATAAAAAGTGGACAATGAATGTAATATATCATTTCGGTAAAATATTGAAGAAGAGAATAATTTCTGATACAATTTTTTCAAAGTAAATGCTCGTATAAAAATAAATGCCTCATACTCCAACTGATTATGAAAATCAATTGGCCCCACTCAATTCACGAAAACGTACTTTTCAACACATACGTTTTTTCTTCGATAGCAACGCAACGCCTACTTTCGATTGATTTTTTCTGTTCAACTTTTCACTTATCCAATCACCAATCTCTATGATCTCTCCCAAGTCGACGCCAGTATTCAGATTTTGTCCATTGAGTAAAAATAAAAGATCTTCGGTGGCAACATTTCCGGATGCTCCTGCTGCATATGGACAACCACCAAGTCCAGCTACTGATGAATCGAATACTCTTATGCCACATTCAAGACTCGCAAATATATTCGTCAACGCCTGACCATATGTATCATGACAGTGAATGGCAAATTCTTTCAATTCTCGTGATACTGAAATACTTTTCATTTCGTTCAAAACTGCAATTATTTTTCTTGGTGTACCAACACCGATCGTATCGCCAAGAGAAACTTCATAACAACCAAGTTCAAGCAATTTAGCAGCCAGATATGCGACAGCAGAAGGTTTAATGTCGCCTTCATAAGGGCATCCTGCCATACACGAAACATATCCCCGGATTTTTATGTTATTTTCCTGGCCCCGTTCAATGATTTCGCGGAATCGTTTTATACTTTCTTCGATCGAACAATTAATGTTTTTCTGTGAAAAAGTTTCTGATGCAGCGCCGAAGACAGCAATTTCTTTAACGCCCGCTTTCATTGCAGCGTCAAATCCTTTCAAGTTCGGTACTAACACTGGGTAATTCAATCCAGCTTTTTTTTCTATACCCTGAAAAACAGTAGTGTTGTCTTGCATTTGTGGCACCCACTTCGGTGATACAAAACTCGTCACTTCTATAGTGCTTAAACCTGTTAGTGACAAGCGATTGACAAGCTCGATTTTAACAGAATGTCCAACAGTATTTTTTTCATTCTGCAAACCATCTCGAGGACCAACTTCGACAATTTTAACGAAGTCACTGAGTTTCCTGGTGTATTTTGGCGTCACACTGTTGATAATTTTGGTGGCAAACATCTTCGAATCCTGCAACAAAAGAAAATATTCACCTTCTACGTCTGTTTTGCCTTATAAGGTATGAAATATGAAGAGTCTTATAAAGCAATTTTTCTCCATAAATCTCTTCAATATTAACACAGTGGCCTGCTTGAAAATCGGTAGGTTTGGAAAGCGCGCTGAATATCTCGTGAGGTGCGAGAATCGATTAATCAAACTCGACAAACATCGAAATCACAATCGATATAGAAAGAAATAGTAATCGATAAATGTGAGTTGTGTCTGTACGGTTTGACATGTGGAAATGAACGCATAACCATAATATGCCAAGTAATTACTCACCAACGAGAAATTAGTGATAATTATCAAGATGTTTTCGTCTTATGACTATCTTTCGGCTTATGACAGACACAAAAAAATAATCAATGACTATTTCCAATTACGAGGAGGATCTGCACTGAATCTCAAACGAGACACGTATGTCTACCATAGAATATAATCACGTCATGCCTACTCGCGTAATACTCGATATATTATTCATTGCGTAATGCAACATCCTTATCAATTCATTGAATATGCAAACTTCTGTGTATCTCGTTGAAAAGATAAACGAAACCGCAACGAATATTTCCAATGTAGTACACCCTCATTTGAACAGCTCATGATGTTTCGGAGTGTGTTTCGAGGTCTCGGGACAAAACGGACAGTGACGTGATCAGGGAGAATCACAGATTTCTTTGGCACGACAATGATGATGTTCCAGACACTTGGGCGGCTCGTCTAGCTAAGAAGTATTATGATAAATTATTCAAGGAATACTGCATCTGCGATCTTTCTTACTTTAAATACAATAAGGTTTGTAATATGATTCCATCAATTTATGATATATTAGACTGCGAATTTGATGAATGTGTTCTCATTTGTATATTCATTTCTCTAATTCACAGGTTGCTCTCAGATGGCGGACAGAGAAGGAAGTTGTAGTAGGAAAAGGCCAATTCGAATGTGGCAATAAAAAGTGTCAGGTTAAAGATGGACTGAGGTCTTGGGAAGTGAATTTTGGGTATGAGGAGCATGGGGAAAAAAAGAATGCATTGGTCAAACTTCGTATGTACTTTTTTTGACAGACTCAAAATATAGTTCAACCTATTTTTAATCAAGTCCGAAGTACGAAAATACAAAAGAATTAATTTTACTACCTATTGCGTTCAAGGATTGTGCCCAGAATGTTCCATGAAGTTGAATTATCGATCTCAGAAGAGAGAAGTAAAGAGAAAGAAAGCACTGAAACGCTTGCGGAGGCCGTCTGACGAATCAGAAGTAGAACCATCAAGTTCAGCAAGTATTCCCGAATTGACTATCAAACAAGAGGAAGAAGATGAAGAAGAATGTGCCAAGGGAAATCTGCTGGAAAATGAAGAAAAAGATGAATCTGAGATTTGGAAAGGTAAACCCACAGAAGATGTTGAAAAATCACGTGAAAAAGAATTTGAAGAATATCTCACTGATCTCTTTTTGTAAAATATTTTATTTTTGAATCGAATGCCGTTACTCTTTATGTATTGAGAACAATGAAAGGCATTCCATATAACTACATTACAATGTTAATTTATTCAAAATAAAACAATCTTCTTTACAATTTACGAGTAGAATATCATTATACAATACAACTCGGAAATAATGCACTCAAAGGTAGTTCATGTTTGGTTAATAAATTGTGCAGTGTTTAACATTTGAATTGAATTCATCAAAAATCAAGCGTTATACGTCGAACAAATGGATTATTGAAGCAACGTTATCTGTGTAATATTTTCTTTTTTTTTTTGCAACATAACTATTTTACAGTAATTAGCCTATTATCATGAGTTTCTGAAATGAAAACGATTAACTCGGATCACAATCAGTTTCTTCTATAAAATTTCCCATCTTGAATTTAATTACCAACAACTTTATTACGGTAAAAAGACTATATAAAAACTACTTTGGAAAAACTGCTAGAAATGCTCAGCCTTATTATGCCCTAAAATTATTCATTAATTTTAGTAATTTCTTTTCCCTATAATTTCTGCCAGAAACAATTTTATGATCTTATATTGCATACAAAAATTTTTTCATAATTTCGATAACATGTCTTATCAAAATAATAATCGGATTGATTTATATTGTTACCGATTGCGTCCTTGTGCAGAATGAGATTCAACGCTCTCATTCAACTACGAAAATACTAATTTTAATAGAGTATTCGTTGATCGCATATTTACACTACTTTTTAAGTATTCTCTTCACTTCTAATAATATAAGTTTGCTATTCATAATATTTTATATACATAAGATGAAGTAATTGAGAGGGATCATTATTATAATATTGTCGCCTTGAATATGATAAAGTGAGCAAGATTGATAAGGGTAGACTCTATTGACGAAATGAGCCTGGCAAAAGCAATCAATCATCATTTCATCTTCATTCTTATTAGGCAAGTCAAGACTCTTGAAATTTTTAGTTTTCAAGAACTATCAAAATAATATGTTTCGTTGCATTTCAGAAAGAAGATACATCTGAATCAATAATTGAAAGTTAAATTCAACATTCTATATCCTGGTGTGTGCCAAATAAATTCTCTAATATTGAGGCAAGATGAAGAACAGAGACGGGAGAAATAGAGCAAAGCGAAAAAGAGTGGGAACAATTTTATGAGAAGAATATAATAAAACTCATGGAAACTCCTCATTGATCAGTATTTCACGATTCTATTGTTGAACAAGTAATGTTTGTCGAAGTATTGGGAAATTTTGACGCATAAGTATATTCGATCTAATGCTCTGGTTACATATTATAATTCGGGGGTTTTACACCACAAGGTCATCCATCACTGCTCCTCAGAATTTTATGGTATACATTTTTATCGACCAGTGTTTCCATATTCGTGGAAGAAAGTGATTCTAAAGGTAAGTTGGGACTGGAATCTTTTTCGAGCACTTACATTCGGAACCTTGCCACCAATTCTCAACCATTCCATCTGGAAAATTCATCACCCTGTTGTTCCTCTTCGAAATTGTGTAATAAAACTTTTACACACGTACTTCTAACCAATGTCGGGAGAATTTTGAATATAAAATGATATTCAAAAAGTGAGCCATGATAGATCGATTGAAAATTTCCCGATTAATTAAACAGGAACCTCATTCAACCAGTCTTACATTGGACTCCCACAATGTTACCGTCCATAGTATCTATGGCATCAAGACACATCTTTCACATAGTTGTGAGAGAACTGTAGTCTTCGCTTCATTCATTAGTCAATTGCTTTCAATTTTCTTCGCACTTGATCTAGATGGATTTTGTTTTTGTGAATCGCTATCTTCATCACTGCAGTCTTCATCATGTGTATGAGTAACATTTCGTGGGGTTTCTGGTCTTGCATGTGGTATCTGACTATTATTATCCACTTCCAACGTTTTCTGATAAAACAAAACAATGTATATCAATGCACTGTCAATCTTAATCATTGGAAAAATTCATGTTCTAAACAGAGGAATATCACTTACGATCACAGGACTATTCGGCTCTTCATCTTCTTCGGCAAGTTTGAAAGTGCGAGATCGACTGATCATCGGCGTCTCCATCACAAATCGTTGCTCATGTGCTACCGTACTCTCATGTGGCATCTGATAGAAAATCAAATTGTAATAAACTTCGAATTTAACATGACTGTGACGAAATTAGTACATGAAGCTTATCGAAAGCGAAATAAGATTTTAGTAAATGTGCGATAGTGCTAAATTTAGGAAAAAACGATGCTCACCAACATTGCTGGCGCACGAAACATGTATGAGAATGGGTAGTAAATCAGATTGAGGAAGGTTGCGGCATAAATATCCGCATACCTAACTACCTGACTACTGAAGAATGTTTGTCGACTTCCACTCCTAAATAGCGAGCCCATCATACCATATGCTAGGTCCATTTTGTGAGTAACGTCTCTGATAGAAGCTCGAAGCTTCGAAATATCAGGTTTTACTTTGGTGCTGCTATCTAAATTTCTAAAATGGGAAAGCACGTGTTCAGACCGTGAAAAACACATAATACACATCTTCAAATTAGTGGCAAGAGAATGGTGAATTTTTTTTACATACTTGTACATTTCGCCAAGCATTACATCAAGACTTTGTAGCTCAGCAAATAGCTGACATTTGTCGGTCCACACATGGAGTTCTTGAACCAATTCGGGTACAATGAGGAACGTCCTCCATCCACGAATTTTTTTGCTCTTCAAAATATCTCCGAAAATATGATCACCAATATAGAGAACATCTTTCCCCTTAGCACCAATCATTTCCGTGAAAACGTCGCATGATCCACCAGAGTAAACTTCGCCTGAATATGATAAAAGTTGATGAATTAGTGCCACGGTTAAAATTGAACCCAGAGAAACATGAATCGTAGATGAAATATACCTGTGTGGAGAGGACCTTTGTGAGTTCCCAATTTGAGAGCACCAGTTCGAGTATCGACTTGACGCAATATTGTTCCTTCACCGAAAAATAAGGGCTTATTTGCGTCTACAACAATAGTATCAAAATATGTTTTCCAATCTCTGTGTGGCTCATGGGGCTGTGGAATGAAAATACAACGGAAGAATGAATCAAATGTACTCTCCATTTATAAGCGATTCTTATATCGTGATCGACAATTCCACTCACTCTGGCACCATGCGGAAAATCGAACAAATATGTCATTATTTTATTTGTAAAAACATAATCACTGTTTGTGAGAATGAAAACTTTGGCACCACTCTCTCTTATCCTCGTTAAAAACATTGGCAATCGTTCATCTTTTTTAACATACTCGTCCAAATTTTCAATCGTCTTCGTCTTAAGATCACCCTGAATGTGAATCCAATCAACAGCATTCCTTACATCTTGAAATATGCTCTTAAAGCTCATTGTTAATTCACCTTCCTTCACGCCCGTTTTTTCACGCGTATATTGCGGCGAGTTTGTGAAGAAGTCAATTAAACATGCCAGGAGATAAGTTTCTGGTAGATTAAATAAAGTATTGAGAACGTAGACTCGGGACTCGTCTAATTGGAGGAATTTGTTTGGATATAACTCGTACACTTGCGAACTGAAATTGTTCAAAATAAACATTATACCCTTTTTCGTGAATACAAAACGTAACATATGAATTGGATTATATGTATATGGACACTTACTGTTTAAGGAATTCGAAACCATGAACGCAAACGAGAATGTTTCCATAAGCATCAACCTTCAATAGATTTCCATATTGTGTATCAAACCATAATCCTCGAACTGGAAAACTTGGATCGTACTCGAACGCTCGTATTTCATGAGGATAACCCAGCGATATTAAACGCTCTTTCAAAAGGTCGAAACCTAGTTGCTCATACTGAGGTGATTTATACTCAGCTAATGTATAGTCCATATCAAACCCATAGAATTTAATATTCTCCAAATGGAGACTTCTATTGACGAAGATTCTGTAATAAAGAATATCATAAATGAATAAATACTTGCAATTATTATTTTCGACTGAAATATATTGAATTAACCTATTTTGGGCTTGATATCGGGGTAATGTATCTATTATTGAATCATTTTGCCAATTCCACGCTACATTAAAAGATGGGAATCGCGGAATGTCGTGATCACTCATGTTATTTCTCAATAGATGTATGTCATGTGACGTATCTGGTGATTTATTCCTATCTCTTCTTCCTTGTTTTAATTTACTTATAATCCTACCCATGACAGCATTTTCATTCGTATGTGTCGTGTTTTTTTTTTTCTTTTTCAGTCACATGATCACATGTTTCATTTATTCCTTTGTTTCATCTATTCACTCATCCACCACATTCTATAATCATCTGCAGGGACGACATTTCCTTCAGCCTGACTCTGGAAATTCGGATTCAAATCTGAATGAGTTTGTCCTATTTTCAATTGCATGAAAAAATTCTATATGTTTCTCTTATCACAAAGAATTCAAAAAAAAATCTGAGAAATAGATTAAGCAAGCTTAGGGGGTCAGAACTTAAGTTGACGATAGATTAATACTTAAATGATACAAGGTAAATGGATATAATTTAATCGTTTGTTCATTTCGTTTGAATGCGATCAATATATCCGTATATGCATATCTGTACATATATTTGAGCTCGACTCACGTCTGCTGCTACTCAATACTTTCATCAAACCACGAATTTTTATTGAAACATGAGGATATCAAATTAACCTTTCATTGAGGGAAACGGCAATAACACATCATTTATGTATGAATACACCTATCGCTTGTTGACATTATAACGTGATATGTCATGAGTATTCGTGTTCCAATTGTTGTTAATTATTTCTTTCTTTCTGTTTCAATTTGTATTTTTATTCAATCAATGTGTGAATATAGCATGCAACCAAAACAATCGAGGAAATGATAACAGCTACTGCAAGTGCCTGATAACGACAGAAATATAAATATGAACACAACGTCACTTTGACGTATTATATAGATGGGAAACAACAATTTTATCAGACATGAAAATAATATTCCATGAACTTCACATGACTCATATATGTGGAATGAGAGTTTTTCTTTGTTGATGGAAATTTAATAACATTGTTCTGTAGAACTCACTCATTGGGTGCTAAACGTTGTAGAGGACCCTCGGACTCAATCAACGATAATGCATTGGTATGCATGTCCTTGAGTTTCATAATACCTGTATACGAAGAAGTTTTGCTCAACTGTATGCGACACACGATGCGACAAATTCGTGGTGATATTACCTACTTTTTCTTATATATCACGTACAAATCACTCTCACCAGAGAAATCAGATAAAAAATTTCGTAATAGAACAAAAAAACAGTGCTGATAACAGTTATTTTATCTGTTCACGTTTACTTGAATTCAATTGGTTCAATTTATAATAATGAGTAGTTTCACGAGCAGAAAATGATGACAGTGCACATATAATATATAAAAACACAAAAACAAGGTGGGAATGACCCAGAGAAAGAACGTCACTGACTATACCATTCAACGGTCGAACGCTCACTGACACGCTTTGTAGCCTGTGAGCCTCTTTAATAAATGTAATGAAAGCTAAATCCGTAGCATCCTAGACCTTCGTGAGATACGTGCATGGTTGACGAGAGGCGTGCAAAACCATTCGCAGGAAATTGTTGTACACAGCAACACGAAGGGGCAAGAAGTAGAATAAACGGAAGTAAATTGACAGTGAAGAGTTAAGTCTATATATAAGTTAGATTGTCCTTATTCAATACTCTCCCTGTCTCTCTCTACATATGTGTATATATATATTTATGAAGCTTCCATTCATTCCATTGAAAAGGGGGATGAGGAAATCGGATGAAAAGATAGAAAAATTCGAATATTCTCTGAACATGTCACGGAATTCTCGTAGAATAGAGTGCAACTTTTTTTCGTCGATATTTCGTCGAGGATTAACTTTAAAGGAATATCTGTGAGATCATGAAAAAAGACAGTAAACGCAAGGAAAGTATTTCTGGGAAGAAATTTGGAGATTATGAGAGTTCTGATTTCGCTTGTGGATAGACTAACCATCATTATAGTATTAATTTTATAATCATATCATGAATTCGAATAATCAATGCGATTGTCGTGAAATTACTGAATTTCAGAAATTCCGTAATTTAATTGTGAAGGTCGTGAGATGTGAATGGCTGATTGTACAAAGCTCAAACATGAATGAAACTCTCTCATCAACCTGCATTTAATATAGTCTTATCTTGTATCTCTGACAGACATGTGAAATTCATCATTTAGTCGATACCAAGTTTCAATTTCTCATTTGATTTTAATAAACAATTATGATGTGATGTCGCGGTTCTCACAGATCTTCTGTTCTGTGACACTTTACAATATTCCAAATATTGTTGGAAAAAGTATTAAGTAGCCTCTTCGAGACATGAGAGTAATCTAATGTTAAATAATGGCCTTGAGAATCCCACTTTTAGATGAAGGCCACCATTCATAATAAATAGAAAAATAATTCTGAGAATATCTATGTTTTTAGATTCATTAATACCTTATCAATTATGGATATTCTCCTTTTTTCTTTCCGAGTTTATCGAGGTCCAACTCACACATCTATTAAACATATTGCCACGTGATAAAATCGCTTCGAATACGAAAATAAGAGAATTAACGAAAGAACGATACCATAAGAGGCATTAATAAGAATATCAGAAATGTGTTTCAACCGTGTATTTCAACGCCTTTCTTAGTAATTTGCCAAGATATTCTGGCGCAGTTTGAAATCGATGCGGCTTCACGTGATGTGCGACTTTTCACGAAATTTGGACGGAAAACAATTAGCACGCGATATTCAAGTGATTATTGCGTGATCCGAGCACCTTAAATATTTATGTTGCTCGATGAAGAAATTTAAAGTAGCGATGGGAGTATTATCATCGCATTCTTGGTATTAAGTATATCATTACTCGTAATAACGACATGGGAGTAAACAAGTTTGTCATGTATAATGATCTTCGTGCATGATGAAGACAACTGTATATCTGTTAACCAGATTATTGATCGTTATTGAGTGGGACGAAAGTTGATGAAGATGACTAATAGGAGTATCGTAATTACAGATCGTCAGCCAGTGATCACATATGCTGATAAGAAAATGATGAAATATGAAGAAAATAGAGAGCATTTATCGGGATAGTAGTTTTTATGAGGCAATCAATTTGAGAGTTGTGCGCAATCGCTAGGATTCTCTATCCTGGCTTCATGCCAGGACATGGTCGTACTGGATATCGAAAATATTCTCCACTCATTTATGTCACGCCTCTCTACTTCAAATTGCACAAGAAAACTGAAGTGTTACATCACTATTGGGCATTTGCTTGTGTCACTCAATTCAGGGTTGTATTCACATTTTATGAATTCCTTACTGGAGTCCATATAGAAATTTGTATAGTACTGATGAACAGCTGATGGACATCTTCGGCCTATCTCATAATTTCCTGCATATCTTCATCGCCCTTGAAAAATTCTTCTGTATTCAATCATTGTACAGTTACCTGTGTCCAAGTTCACGTTTGTAAGGCATTGTAGCTCCATCAATCCAACTCACGAAATCCTGCTCGCTTCTGTCATTTCTTCGTAAATGTTCATCAATTAAGAGAAGATTATCATAAACTGTCTGGTGATAGTTATGCTTTGTGGAGATTTGTTTGTCCTTATGTATTGTTGGTGCTGATTCAAAAGAATATAAAGAGGAAGTTAGAGGAAGCCGTTTATAAATCGTTCAGAGATAATTGAATAATTATTTCAAATGACGTTATTATAAATTTGTTCTTTTCTTCATCAATGAAATTATATCAAAGTTATTAGACTTTATTACCACTGGTCGACGGTACATCAACGGCTCCTGTGGTACGACGCATCATGCTTACTCGTAAAATATGACAAACTTGATGTAATAATAAAATTGGATTAATATATCAACTCAAAAACTTTTTTCTCGATTTGTATTCGTGTTAAAGAGAATAATATGTGTGCAGAAGAGTAATATTGAGGAGTGGAGCGACGACCGAATTGGTGGCAGAACGACACTTGAATGACGGCGATAATTTTCTTTGTGAGATTAAAGATAAATAAATTCATGAGCAATATGTTATGCCTACTGTGATGAAAACAGGCCGAGCCAAAAGCGATAAGCCGCAGTCATGGACAGTTAATTTGTTTCGAAATATATGATTTGTTTATCGTACGTAAACAAATGAATGAAATATAATTTGTTAACGTTAATAGAGATTTTATGAATGTTTTCCATCAGAATTTAACTTCATCAGCAGGTTGAATATACATTCACCATTTCACCTTCAAAAGATTGCAAGCAATTACGGTATAATGACTATCGAAATAATGACTTCATCGATAACTGATTCGTAATTGTTATTTGCGAACATTTAATGAATCTCTTGAGTACTAAATAATTTCACAATTTCATCAGTTTGGAATTGGGGAGATACAGAAGCTACGAAAAAAAATTAAGGGCAACGGCACGAGGCCCATGTTTAATTCACTGTGTGATATGTGTTGATGTTATTTTTAGGATACGCAGTTTATTTTCATGATGAAAAAAGTAACGAAGAAATTCATTCGAATTCTCCAGCTGTTATCGGAGGTCGCTGCGCATATTAGAGATGTGTATATACGTGTCTCAATTATATACGATGTCTACTGCCATTTTACGTTTCGTTTTTACTATTTATACCTTATTGGAACATATGTAATATCTTCGGCAATTATACTTCTATGTTGTTTTTTATTTCATCCAGAGCTAAATAGCTAATTCATTTATAAGTGAACTTGTGTTTTGTCACCCATGTGGGGTATGAGAAAGAAAGAAAGGATTCTCAAAAGAGTCCTCGGAGTTGCGAATTAATCAACGATTGCACAAGAGAGAAGTTGATCCGAATAGTCAATTGGGGATTATATATATATATATAGTATACAGAACAATAATTTATGTGTAGAAGCGAATTGTCATCATATTTAGATTGCCAGGCAGTGACCGAGTCACACAATGCAATTCTATTGCTCAAATCCTAATAATGTTTCTGTTAATCCTTTGAGTTCTTTCCTGATTAAGATATAAAATTGTGAAATTTGAAATTCAAATTCTCACTTCTATTTTAAGATGTTTTCGTGCTCGGTTGACCTTCGCACAATAATTAAGATTGTGTATTTTTACGAAAGCATTACTGATGAAGTTATCGTTGTGAGTTGAGCATACGATTACGTTAATAACAGAACTTAAAGTCAATATCATGGTCACACGCGTGAAGGTTTCCATCGTCCAGCACGTACTGAACTCTTGTCAATCAATTTTATATCGCAAAACGCGAACACTCTCAATATATAATAATGTGTCATTCTTAGTTCACAGGCATCACTCTGCGAGTCACATCGAAAATCGCTATTGTACATATCGATATTCAAATGATACTCCAGAAAAAAATATTGAAGTTTCCTAATTCCCGAAAATTGATGTATTTTCCTAACTAGAATTCAGGCAATAATGATTCTAAAATACGACAAAACCTGTCTACTCCATTTCTTTGTCTCGAATAAATTTTTAAGATGGAAATGTCGGGAGAAAAACTCATGTTCACAGATCACAGATCATTTTGTTATATCCCCTTTAAGGCGAATTCAACATATGTCGATAGATTTTCTCAATAGCATTTTTCAATGTGCAGGAACGGAGTGTCGAAAAGGTTCAACAAACCTTTGACTCGCTTGTCGATACCATTTTTTGTGTCCACTCGGATCTTCATGATGATCAGATCCGTTATCGATATGAGCATTGCAATTTTCCAAGTCCATGATTAGCTGAAAATTTGAAAAAATTCAATCATCAATATTAAATGTAAGTTAAACGAAAATAATTCGATATCCGTGGAAAATCTGTCATCCATTTGATGAACAAAAGAATCTCATCTTTTGGAATTCAATGTTAATAATTAAATTTATATACAAAAGAACGCAGTTGCATTGTCTGTAATAAATAAAAGTATTTCAAGTTATAAATTTGCTATGCAAAAAAAAAAATGGAAACTAAATTCCTACATAGAAAAAAATTCATTCAAAGTTGTACTGTACCTATTATTAGAATTCAATGACGACAACAGATGATGAATATGCGCAATTGTTTGTAGCAATGTGTATTACAGGTCTCTAGATGACACAAACCAACCAAATTGTCATCGGAATAATGAAAAATTTGGAGATCCGTGCTAAACTAACTAAACGTGATTATTGAACTTTAGGGGGGCGGCTTGTATAACAGTGCACTCTTGCGTTCGACTTGTATACTAAGGATACTCCAGTGCGCATATCTACACGCGCACCACCGGCATATTTGGAGATACATCAAATTAAATGAGAAAAACGTCAAACTTAATGCACAAATTATATTCATAACTTATTGTATATCTATATTGAATTGATTTGTTCTCATTTTGGTATGAGGTATTAATTTTCGGTGGTGTTTCAGCCATTTCAGTGTGTGAAAATCTACACGGCTTGAGATTGTGCAATAATGACGATAGCGTTTGGTAATGAACCACGAGAAAATTTACGAGCTTCTATTCTTTTCTCTTCTCACTAGCAAGACTCGTTAACCCCGTTAACTTTTCCCAATCTTTAATTATATCATTGATAGTCGTTATACTATAAAACAGGTTGAAATACACATTGAAAGTTTGATTTCCACATGATGCGGTGAGAACTAGAACTAATCTCAAAAACCCGCTGAGAAAATTTGAATTTGAAAAGTCAACGCAAATCAATGAACTCATAGTACTACCACACTCTTAAGTCTTAATTCGTTCTGGTTTTCCAACTTAATACATTATTTTAGGCGATTTCCTATTTTTCATCATGAGAAAATTATTGCTAAGAATATAACCGTAGCCCAATCAGTATACGAATGCAAATGAAAATGTGACGAAAAAACCAAATAGGCATACCAGTGACAAATAGCACGACATAATGTATACCTACACATTTGACGTCACATATACAAAGATAACTCTCATAAAATACTGTATACACCCATCTGTGATGATATATGACACTTCGCATGTATTCATTCGACCTCGTGACGACTAATAGACGAAGAATGTCTATAACAATGGATGACAATTGATTAATTGGCAAGACACACTTCTTTTTTAACAACATTGCATGAATGAACCATTTTTGATATATTGAACAGAAAAAGAAGAAAAAACAAATACATTTAAAAATAGACAAATGTGATTTTGTTTGTTAATTAAAAATCCACGATTTTCCAGGAATAATAATGTAACGACAAAACAAAAATATAATGCATATAAAATGATGAGTAAATTATTGAACATCCACCTGCCGTATAGTTGAGGGACGAATAAAAGTACGATTGGATTTGACAGTAGGCGTACTATCGGTGCCCACGTCGGTGGTGGTAACAACGGTGGCGGAGGAGTAAGTTCGTGGCGCCGTACGTTGTATTACGTCTGATGTCCGGTGTTGTTGAATGTTCTTGCTCTCTGGAACGTAGGAACACCGAGGTAAAACGCGAATCCTCACGACCGCGCGTACGATCGTCGACCCGTTCATGATTATATTCATGCACGAATGGTTGAAGCAGAAAAAAAACGAAACAAAATGATAAGACAAACTGATGATAGAGTGAATGTATAATTGAAACAAACTAAACTCCTTGACGTGTTCGATGGGACGCTCGAGTAAATAAGGTAGAAAACGATTCGAGCGTAGAAGCGAGTGAGAGAAGAAGTGGTAGAACGTTAAACGAGGGTGAGTGCGTCGCGTCGTGTTTTCCGATAGAAAATAAAGGCGAAAAAAACTTGAGCCTATTGTCGAAGCCGCAAATTTGTTGGCGAGGTTCATTCACAGACTCTTGCTCGTTCGCGTTTTTACGAAACACCTCTCAACAGTGCTCGAGCAATTACACTACACTCACAGTCGTGTGTTATTGCGTAAAATTAATCTCATTTAGCTGACCTCGAGTATCGCATAACCTCCAAAAGCTACGTCCATACATGGTCGCATTAGGACAAGGTGAAAAAAAAAAAGAAGAAAAAAAAAATAGGTGTATGATATCAATTTTATTTTGTATCCCTAGCGGATTCGATTAACCGGAAGATAATTACCAAATAATACATAACTATATGTCAGAAGCTAAACGAAGTGGGATCGAAATTGAGTCATTAATATTGTGGCACAAAGAAGAAATAAGTAGTTTTGCATAAGTAGGTTTATATAGTAATTATTTCGTGCATTCATCTTTCTAAGTTTTCATTTATAAATTATGACAAAACAAAGGCTCAGATGAATGATAATTTTCGTAGGATCTGTAAGTGAAGGAAAAAAAGTGATTATCAAAAATTTATAGTTCAATCTCAGTATATTTTTAGTGTCATAACCTCTAATTAATGGCAGAGCAGCTGTTGACTACATGTAATTCTGAGAGATATTTCATACTGCACTAAATGACTTGAGGTGAAAAAGAGAAGTGAAAGATTCGCATTTTTCGTTGTGAAAATAACAAGACAAAATATTGAATTTATAGTTACTGCAGATTGCATGCGAGGTATTCATTTTTTTTTCGTTTCCGCTTTATTTGAACACTACTGTTGACTCTAAATCGAATAGAATTACAATCTAATTGAGTGCCAACTGTTCATCTGATCCGCTAGGGCTATTTTTCCGCAATTTTGTTTCTGGTAAAGTTTTTGATAATCGTTATTCATATTTTCATTTTCGAGACATACGAACTCAAAGAAACACGGGGAAAAGAATATAGAAAATCAAAACAAAATGGAAACATTGAGAAATAAAACGCCGCGTCGAATGACAAATACTAATAAGTGATTCGTCGACCGGTTTTCGTGATGTAGAAAAAGAGTGGCCCAGCCCATTTTCAACTTCTAGATTGTTATTCGTCTAGTCGACCGGTTACGTTTTCAATATTGAACATTGTTGGATAAAATTTGAGATGAATCATATCCGTATGATTCTTCGGTCCCGAAATTTATGGTGTTTTTTATTCGGAATGTTAGAATTGCAAATAACTTTTCATGAGCACATCTTCACTTATATGTAATATTGGTACACGGAGAAAAACCATTTATATCAATTTCTGGGAGGAAAAACATATTATCTAGAAAATCTATGTATTACCCATTTTCCATTCCAATCAGATGTATGATACTAAATAGAATTTGAATGCCATTGAAGACCCTCGATACAAGTATAAACTGTTGTTTTGGTTTATCAATTATTGTGTTTTCAAAGCGGAATACGTATATAAATTATTTTCCGTGTACTTTTGCTTTTCATCACGTCGAAATAATTGAGCCCTTCGTATTCTTGATACGCGGAGCGTTTTAGCGAATTATCTCAATGCAGAGCATGATGATTTATGTTCCATTGAAAAATATCTCACCGTGATGAAAAGTATTGGCGAATTCAAATCGCCTATATTTCATTATTTTTGTCTTTTTTTTAGTGCTGTCAACAATTGCATGTTTTATATAATGTTCAATTAATTTACAACACGATTACACTTGGTTATGCAAATTATTATTATGTATACTTCTTTTTACTTTATGTTTGCAATAAATATTTTCTCACAGTGTCAAAGCGTTTTTATTTAATTTACATCTGCTCACCAACAGCACGTTTACTCTATTCTCACTCATATATTTTATTCTTTCTAATCAGTCGTCTTGAAATAACTTCAAATACATTATCTCTGTATTGTTGCATTGAAACGAAGATTTTCAAGGACAATGTTTGTACATGAGCTATAATAATCATTCGATGATCGCCGGAGCTATGTTGCATTGAAGAGTATCGACAAAGAATAACAAGAAGAAAGGAAGAAATAATATTATAACAAAGAATGAATAATCAAGCATTTAGTTTGGCTGAAAGGCTCATACCTTCGACCTACGTGCAACAAGGTTTGAATGCGAAAAAATCTCGTGAAAATCTAATTCGAAGTTTTATCGAGCATGTGAGTATCCACTTTGTAAAAGATAACCATCATAATTGAATCATGATAATCAGGAAACATGACTTGATTCCATAGCGAAAATGGCCAGAGGAAGGATGGGACGATGCAACAATCGAGGCATTTTTGTCAGATCTCGCCCAAATGGACTCAAATAATTTTCCTCTGAACTGCAGCGTTGGTGAACGAGAATCACGTATTATATCAAATATTGTAGCAAGACGTCATTTTCGTATGGGTCATGGGATCGGTAGATCGGGAGACCTCGAAGAAGTCCAGCCGAAGGCTGCAGGAAGTAGTTTGATGTATAAGCTCACCAACGCCCTTGTGTTGGAAGTGATTCGATACATGGGTGAGATATCTAAACCTAATCATTGAATTTAAAGGCGATTCTGCTGGATATTGTGAAGAAAATTTGTGTTTCAGGTGTGAAGAGCATAGCTGGTTGTTTTTTATCTCCGATGGCGACGGGCATGAGCCTCGTTTTATGTATGTTGACATTAAAGCAAGATCGGCCAAGAGCAAAATATGTTCTTTGGCCACGAATTGACCAAAAATCAAGCTTTAAGTCTATAATAACTGCTGGACTGGAACCAATTGTTATCGAAATGCAAATTGTAAGAGATGAATTGAAAACTGATATGCAAAGACTAGAATCACAAATGGCAGCTCTTGGTGAAAGTATTGCGTGTGTACTGTCGACGACGAGCTGTTTTGCACCACGTTCCTGTGATTCAGTGGATCTTATCGCTGCTCTTTGTACACAATATAATATCCCTCATTTAGTAAATAATGCTTATGGGTGAGTTATTTATCAATACAATTGCTTATATATCGTAAGATACACAGCATGCACAATGGCTTATATAATAATATACAATTATTAGACTCCAGAGCACGCGCTGTATGCATCTGATCCAAGAAGCATCACGAAAAGGTCGAGTGGATGCATTTGTTCAGAGCACAGACAAGAATTTTCTCGTTCCAGTTGGCGGTGCAGTGATTGCATCGTTCGACAAAACTCTATTAGATCGAATTTCAAAAATGTATCCAGGACGGGCCAATGCAAGTTCCACGGTGGACGTTATGATTACATTGCTCAGCCTTGGAATGGCTGGTTACAAACAGTTAATTGCTCAGAGGAAGGAAATGTATGCTTATTTAAAAGAAGAACTAGGGAAGTTAGCCACTAGACATGGCGAAAGACTGCTCGACACTAAAGGCAATCCTATATCGATGGGAATGACTCTCCAATGTCTCAGTCACCAGCATGACCACAAACAAGTGACTATGCTTGGTTCAATACTGTTTTTAAGGAACGTGAGTGGTGCGAGAGTTATAACTACTACTGATGTCAAACACATCGTTTCACACAAATTCGAAGGTAGTTCTGTATTTTGTTTCCTCAACTTGAGTTGTTGTTGAATTCATTATGGGTTGTAAACAAGAAGTAACTTCCACGTGAAACGAATACGTATGAATTATGTCCCCGGTAGAGGACTAAAGGAGATTTTAATATATCACTCGGTAGTCAGTCCCCTCTACTACTGATGAAAATTATAATGGTTATGATAATGTCAAATTTACCAACAGGATGGGGTGCCCACAACAGCAATTATACAATACCATACCTAACAGCTGCAGCGGCGTTGGGTATGAAGCGGAGTGACGTTGATGCATTTGTACAGCGACTCGACAAAGCATTGACAAAAGTGCGGCGACGCTCAGCACCAGTCACACCAACAGCTTCTCTCGCGGGATCTAGCATCAATGGCGATACTGGTAACCAAGGTGGTCCTGGTGAATCCAGTACAGCGTCTACTAGCCGCGCGAGTAGTAAAGACAGTTTGCGGAAATGAACCGTAATCAACGCAACTGGCCAGTCGAATCAGCACATAAACATTAATTTGTAAGCGTAATGTTTGCTTTCAATATAATGGTCGATTCATTTTTCGAGGTCTCTGTGTCATATCATCGGGCTTATCGAGTGAATAAACGGATCATATGAAAGTGAAACGACCTGTGCTGATACGTCTGCTCAATTGCGTTGAGATTAACGTAATATTTGATGAAACAATAAGTGATATGCATCTTAAAGTGGCGCTTTGAGAAACTAAAACTAATTAAACGGTGGAGAAGCGCTGGTCGCTTATTCGATATTAAGAGAATGAATTAAAAAGAACAATAATGATGCGACGAGCACGATTTCATTATTCGAATTTGGACTTTTATCACCATTTTTAATGTGTTACATCTGTTTCAATTGCATTCCTATTCGGTTTTGTATTTTCATCTGAGTTAGTGATGAATGGTGAACACTCCACTTCAAGCATACATCTATTCCGCTAGAGCATCAATGGAAGAATAAATGGTCCGCGCAATTTAGAATGATAATGGTCATATGTCACATAACATAATTGGATTCATTGGTGTGGATCAATGAAAAAATCACATGAAAAATGATATACTGTCAGTCACTCGTTCATAATTACACTGAATCGTTTTAAAGACGATGTTACTATATGAACACAATGCGTACATTAAATTAGAATTCGAAATATAAATGATGATGAGTACAGAACATAGATGCATAATACGAACTGCGCAACTTTTGGTAGAAACATAACAGCTTTTAATAACGATTGATTAGCGTAGTTTTTTACTCCAGTACATTTTCATTGGACGCTTGATTATACGAAAGAGTATGTAACAGAAAACGGTTGAGAGAAATACAATGTCGATTGGCAAACGAATACAAGTCTAAGAATAGTTCGGATTGAGCGAATTATTAATGGGAATCGAGATTAGAATCAATTACTCGAAACAATAATTAAATAAATAAAAGAGGATAGATTGTTCGGAGATAGATTATTGCATGAGACTTAGGTGGAAGTTAAAACAGGTATTGAAGAGGACAGACCGAAGGCCTGGTGCCTCCAAGAGACTATTCTAGATGTCGTAAATAATCGAACGACATTAGATTTAGATAGTGAATTTGTTATTGAATTAAAATGAAGACAGCTTTACACGTTGTTAGGTAATTGCGCTAATAATGTTTACCGACTTTACATCCATGGCTAGTTTAACCATTGTACCATTATTGTCATTCGTTATTTTATCTGTTATATTTCATTTTTTTTTTTTTTCCATGAGAAAAAAAACAAAATGGGAAGAAAAGCCGATGTGTAGATACAATGATAGATTCATTTGACGGAATGATTTGAGATTAAGATTCAAATAGAGCGTATAATATGTCCAGAAAAAATGGTTGATGTTATTGACATTATTAAATACACTCATAGACAAAAAAAAATTAGTCTTAAGCATAAATGTAAATCGAATCAGATAATTATCCAACCGCACATATTTCTTTGTAAATAAAAAGTGGTTTGTTTCATCAATTTTTCCATCGTCGATAATAACTGCAGCATACAAGTGTTGTGAGCATGTATTTATGCACTGGGCATGCATTTTTCCACAAAAAATACGAATGAAATGAAACAATAGATATATTGTAGAAAAGTTGTGCTCATTGCATACGTGTACAACGATCGGTAATGGCCTAAGTTCAATATTTGATAATAGAAATTTTTGCTTTTGCAGTGACTTTAAAATGAGAGAAATAGAAGTATTGTACATAAATATTAAATTGAACATATGATAAAACGAGGGAGATCAAATCCATACAAGACATTCCAAAATTCAAAAATAAATGTACGAATTATATTCTACAGCGAATTATGCGATGGAGCTGTAAAAATTAATTCGTTTATCTACTATCGCGATATAAAAATAAGAAATTCAATGAACTATACCCCACATGCGATACAAGTACGAGATCATTATATACATATAGAAGTAATAATAGAATTAGTGATGAATATGAAAGCTCTTCCCAATTGAATTGTAATTAATATGATGTAATTGTTATAGTATATCTGTTTTCGAATGCTTGATCTTGGGTGCCTGCGAATATGCGTTTCATGTCAATCACGATTTCGAAATGCTTGAATTATCACTTATCTGCCGTATTCGCACGGGCCTCAATTTTATTTGTGATATACGCACTATTGAATAAACAAATACAAAAACGTTAAAATTGATAACTGAGTAATGGAAGATACGTATATATATTACTTCCCTTAGTGTTATTCATTAGAGTTGAGCCGGACCTATTTAAATGAAGGTTCCTCGTGGAAGTTTTAACTTATCGTATCATACATTCAGAAATGTGTACGAAAACTTTCATTCAATTTTCGCTCGCCCATCAATGAATATAACGTCATCTGATTATAATAAACAACAGCGCCAACTATGCGCAGTAAACTATGTGAAGTGTAAAAGTCAGCAAGTACTGCACAGCCTGTATAAAAGATACACATTTGCCAGCTGTCAGAATTTACATGTTTTTAACAATAACAAAGCGTTCATTTTCTGTACAACGACAATGTTGTACGAATTCTTTTTATAATATATTTAATTATCCCCACTTTGACAAATAATTGTCAATAAATCATTGTAACTAATGGATATTGCAAAGTCTCTGTTTAACGTCAGGGATCATGAAGGTTATGTCGGACGAGAAGATCACAATGTGAGTATTTTGAATAATATTTTGCAAAACTATTTCGCAGTCGTGAATTTATGAATGACATATTCTTTTATATTTTTTGATTTTCTGAAATTAGAAAAAGCTTCAAACAATTGGACCTGAAGATGAATGTGATGGTGCTATTGATGGTATTTATGACAATGATGATGATGATCGGATTTCACCCGCGCCTGGCGGTCCATTTTCCGCCTTGACACCATCAATGTGGCCTCAGGATATTCTTACAAAACTTAATCAACCTGATGATCCAAATTCACAACCAGATTATAGATTTGATGAATTTGGCTTTCGTGTAGAGGAAGAGGATGGCCCTGAACAAAGTTCAAAAAAATTGTTGGGTGTGCCGTTTGTTGAAGACCCTCAACACAGACATCAATGGATGACTTTGATGGAATTCACTCGAACACAAGAGATATCGGATGCCGCATGGCACCGTACCGATGAACGATTGCCTCGAACCGAAAAACTCCGTGAAATGGTTCAACGTGGTATACCCCATTCGCTTCGGCCACGAATATGGATGCGAATGTCTGGTGCATTACAAAAAAAAGATGCATCTGAAATGACGTACAAAGATATTGTGAAAGCGTCTAGCAATGACGCGTTAATGACAAGTAAACAAATTGAGAAAGATTTATTGAGAACAATGCCAGCTAATGCTTGTTTCAGCCATCTTCACAGTACGGGTATACCGCGATTGAGGCGTGTGATGCGTGGATTAGCTTGGCTTTATCCAGACATTGGATACTGTCAAGGTACTGGCACTATGGCAGCTTCATTATTGCTGCTGTTAGAGGAGGAAGATGCATTTTGGATGTTAGCAACTATTGTAGAGGATTTATTACCAGCATCGTATTACTCATCAACATTACTGGGTATTCAAGCTGATCAAAAAGTTCTACGAACTTTGATTGCCAATTACTTACCAGATATTGATTATGTTCTTGTTCAACATGATATAGAATTAAGTTTAATATCCCTCCACTGGTTTTTAACACTCTTCGCGTCGGTTGTACACATGAAAATATTATTACGGTTATGGGATTTATTCTTGTTCGATGGTTCAATAGTGTTGTTTCAAGTAACACTTGGAATGCTCAAGATTCGCGAAAATGAACTGAAATTACTTGAAAATTCTGCACAAATTTTCAATGCTCTGTCTGATATACCAGGCGACGTTGATGATGTTGATCAATTATTTCAAGTTGCCTTGGAGGTCGGTGGATCATTGACAGATGTTCTTATTGAAACTCATCGTCGTCGGCATTTAGCTTATTTAATGGTAGATCAAGGTGGTTTAGTTGGTAATCCTGATGCTACACCGAATTTACCTAAGCAACATCTGAACAAACGTCAAATGAAACGGAACAAGTCCGCATTGCAAATGTTTTTATTTGGGAATGACGCCAGTGACGAGGATGCGAAATCGAAGAATATTCGTCAAACAGAAATTCTTGTGGATCTACGTGAAACTATACTTCAAGTGGCAAGACATTTTACTAACGTTGATCAAAAACTTAATAGCATACAGTTTGTGGCGGATTATACGATGGAAAGTCATTCGAGAGACCATGACAATTATGTTAATGTTTCCCGTACTCGTAATAGACGAGCTAAAGCATTATTGGACTTTGAACGTCACGATGATGATGAGTTGGGATTCCGAAAAAATGACATTATAACAATAATTAGCCAGAAAGATGAGCACTGTTGGGTAGGTGAACTCAATGGACTCCGCGGTTGGTTCCCCGCCAAATTTGTTGAACTTCTTGATGAAAGAAGCAAACAATATACATGCGCAGGTGATGATGCGGTGAGTGAAGCTGTAACTGATCTCGTTAGGGGTAGTTTGTGTCCTGCTGTGAAAGCAGTTCTCGAACACGGCATGCGAAGACCATCGTTTTTAGGTGGTCCGTGTCATCCATGGTTATTCATAGAGGAAGCTTCTACTCGTGAAGTTGAAAAAGATTTCAACTCAGTTTATAGTAGATTGGTTCTCTGTAAAACTTACAGATTAGATGAAGATGGAAAAGTTCTCACTCCAGAAGAGGTAAATGATATTTATATAAATCAATTTATCTCGCGGTTTCTAAATTATCTACATTGTACTATGAATGGTTATTTCAGTTGCTGTATCGTTGTGTCCAAGCAATTAATTTATCACATGACAATGCTCACGCACAGATGGATGTGAAATTGCGGTCTCTTATCTGTTTGGGTTTGAATGAGCAAGTTTTACATTTGTGGTTGGAAGTATTGTGTTCTTGCGTTGAAGTTGTCCAAAAATGGTATGATCTCAGTGTCCTTTCATGGATGAATATATTCACAATTTAACTCCTTTATATGATCAACTCCTCATCAATTTCGAAATCATTTGTTGGAATTAGGTATCAACCATGGAGTTTCGTGAACAGTCCAGGATGGGTCCAAATCAAATGCGAAATGAGAATTCTAAGTCAGTTTGCGTTCAATTTAAATCCCGATTGGGAATTGCCACAAAAAAAAGAACAATCGCAACCATTGAAAGATGGTGTACGTGACATGCTTGTTAAACACCATTTGTTCAGTTGGGACTTGTGAAATATAATAGAGTTATATAATACCATCCCTCCAATAATTTAAAAGCTAATCAATCGCATTTTATTTCATATGTATACGTATCGAGAAGAATTCATGGGTGAATTTGGGAGACTATAATAGAGTACCTGCAGGAATATGTCTTGTTATAATATGTATGAGGGATGAAATCTTAGAGGGAAGCCCGATAGCACTTATCGAAGGCAGGAGACAATTTATACGAGGAAAATTCTCATAAATTCGATTATTTTCAATGAGTACTGGCGGGTTTTCATATCAAAAATATGATTTTCTGAATGAACCAAAGATACAACTGATCCACAGAATAAATATCGTCCTAAGTAGTTTCTCCGTCCTTTGATTGCAATTTTTCCGCTCTAATATTTAGTGGTATAATCGTAAATGTAGTCAAAACAAAACTCATTGGATAAAAAAAATCTATATACACTGTTCGGATGATAGCACATGAAATTATTGTTATACCTTCGCAAAATTTATATCATGCGTGAAGGACAAAATATGTTTCTATATGAATCTTGGAGACATAAAATAGTTTGCGGCTACACAAAATGCATAGTCTATGTATGTAAACTGTCTTTTTTCATTTTATCCTTTGGGACTCATATTGTAGCTCGAAACGTAATGAAATGAGGATATAAATCTGCATAGAAAATGGTTGCGTAGATATGCTGAGCATCAAGACTGAAGCGGCGAAGAAAAGAAAAGAAGATGAAGTGATCGTACTGTTTCGTTTCTTGGTTTAATATGCTCCCTTTTTCCAATGTACATTACGACGAAGAAAAATTAAATATACGAATAACGAAATATATTATTAATTGGCAAAAATTGTTTCTTGACATTATGATTTTTTTGACACTGATATTTTTTCAAAATCGTTCAACAATCCGTCGAAGCAATTATATGATTTATGTGACTGATGAGATATTTCATTCTCAATGGCATCGAGTTCACGGTAGCACGGTGATTTTTTTATGTGTATCAAATGTAAATCCATCACATTGGTACCGGTAATCCCAGTTTTCAATAAATCTTCACCATTGTTGAATCGTGAGTAAAATGTATACGAATCATTATTCTTCAAAGCATTGTCAGGCATCATAGCTTTCATTTTCTCCAATAGCGCTAGGTCGATATTTCCGGAAGTCGACATTTCATGTCTATGTTTTGTTGCCTCGTATGAATTAAGAGCGATAGAATTGATTTCAGAATATCCAAAGGCACCAGCAGCATCTGTAGGCCCATCTTGTCCATCAGTTCCACCACTGAGGAATACAACATCAAACAATTTCAATTCGTGATTATTTTCAACAATTTTATGCCAATCGAGAGAAAATCTGAGGGCTAGTTCTTGATTCCTCCCACCCTTTCCATTCCCATTAACCATAACCGATGGCTCACCACCTGCAATTAAAACTAAACCCTGACCATCCGAAACTTGAACAATCTCACAAATATCATTGAATTGTCCAGTTAACACTGCGAGACGAGGATCCATTACTATAGATGAATCAAAATCCTCTTTCGATAAAGATTTTGTCATGATTCGACAAATTAAGGCGCATAGATTGCTATACATCGCACTAACATCTGACACCAATCCTTGAACATTATTGCAGGCTATGATTGGATTCAAATTTTTGCGGAGGCATTCCAGCCGCACTGCCTCGATAGCTAATGAATTATTGCCAATTATAATATTCTGAACATGTTTATAATCTTTTTCATTATTAAGCAATAATGTATCATCATTAATTTCTTCTGTCATGAGAACTTCTTTCAGTGCCTTATCAATTTTGTCAATTACATTGTACTTCCTTAATATCTTAATAATATCTTCGGGTGCCCTCGGACTATAAACTGTCGGTCCACTAGCAATCAATTCTATCGGATCTCCAATAATATCCGACAATATTAATCCAATAACAGATGCGGGGTAAGCCATACGAGCAAGCCCTCCAGCTTTAACTTTGGACAATTTTTGTCGAATTGTATTTATCTCTTTGATATCGGCCCCTGAATCAAATAATTTCTTGCAAATGCCAAATTTCGCTTCAGACGAAATCGCAGGTCGAGGCATCGATAATAGTGCCGAGCCACCTCCTGATATCAAAACGATTAATGTATCATCTTCTTCTAAAGCTTCAACCATATCAATGATGTCGTGAGTTGTCATTAGAGTATCATTATCAGGTTGATTATTGATGCTGTTCTCTTGATAACTGAGGACTCCAGTCAGTTTTGGCAATACTTCAGCAGGTTCAGGAGCCGAAACTTGTTTTATTGTTCCTCTTGGTACGCTGATGATTCCCTTAATCAATCGGCCGCAAAGCAATTTTTCCATGGCTATTGCCATTCCCATTACAGCTTTTCCGAATCCTACCATATATATTTTACTTTGAAGAGGAAAGATCTTACCATCAATGTATAAATCATTCTGTTCTACCTTGACCTTGCTTTCAATAATTTTATGTGGCTTGACGGCGTTTACTCCAGCAGAAAAAATTTCCTTCAGTTCCTCTTTGACTTGAATTAATCTCATTTTTCGAGCCATCTTGTATATTAATTACAGCTAGCACTTAATTTCATATGAAACTAAAATTATTGAAACTATATTGTTGAACCAGTTGTTACTCTTCACATTCCAATGAAGACAAATATTGTGAAGAAAAATAACCGCGTTATATAATCAAGATCAAATATTTTTCCTAATCTGCATATAGGAGTGATAGAATACAATATCATTAGCACGCCCATCCTCACTGTCAAGACATACGTACATACCTCGTTCTTCAATATAATTTTTTGATGGAACAATTTTAAGCTGAATAAATTCGTATGCTTGAGGAATTTATCGGTAAGACCGGCAGTTGGATGAGTCCATCATCCTCATACGCTAAATACGCACGATGTTTCCTACGTGATGATAACGAATTGTTCCATTTCAAAGTAACGCGGAATACATCGATGCACGGTACATAACTTACATAAGTGATAACCTTCTCTCTCCCTCCGATGCTGATAAAAGTATACAACTTCATTCTTATCCATATTTATTGTTTTCATCATTTGGGTTCGTGCTGGTTTGTTGGATGAAATTGTTTTGATCGAATATTCTATTAATAGACTATTCATATACTACTCAGAAATTATTCTTCGGATTACATCAATAATATTTGTCCAACTGAACGTGCGGTCGGTGGGGCGGATTGATGTGAATAGAATCCTCTCATATTCGCCGCCCACAGTCCACACTGCGCACAGCGACAAGTGGTGCGGATAGAATATAACTACGTTCAAACAGCACAGAAGCAAACAGTTGCGCGAGATCATCCAGTTCTTCAACGATTGTCTAGATCAGAGAAAAACGTTGAGCTGTTAGAGAAGACAAAATGGATTCGCATATCATTTTGGGATTGATATGCTTGATATTCAATGGGATCCATGCGGAAAAATGTGATAACGACCAATGTTTAGAAGTTTGTCAGCATGTCCATTTAAATGGCACATGCAATGATGCAGGCAGGTGTGAATGTTCATTAGGCCATACCTGCTCTACTATGGCAAATACATGTGAACTAGCATGTAAAATACTCAAGCTGGAAGGTGAATGTGATGCAAATGATCAATGTCAATGTTACGCAAAGCCTGAGTGGTGCAACCCGGCAGAATGTCAAGAGTCCTGTGAAACCGATCCTAGGGCAGTTGGTTGTTTAATCGTGACAGCTATAGGGTGTGTAGAATATGGTCCCATTACATTTTGTGCATGCCAGTGCACTCGATGGGGACATGGAGGACTGCAATCTAAACATTGGAATGCACCACGAAAAATCGGAATGCCGATTCAAAAATGTAATGAGGTCATAAGAATTTAGAATACAATTCTTATCATGGGCGATATGATACATATAATTGATGGGATACGAATCTTGATACATGAGCTGTACTGTGCTAGGTGATCATAATATGTAATACATATGATCGATATCAAATAAGAATTTTATAGCTTTTTAATATAATTTGTTTTTTCATTGTAATTAAAGCAACCTTCATGGAAAAATGTATATTTTATTTCGTTATATTCAAGATAGCAATAATAACCATAATTGAATCTGATAGCCCCCTCGATTGATGTTAAGTTCTCAGTCGATTGACGTAATGAATCTCATCCGTTGCTTTTGTTGACATTGAATAAAATTGGACAATGTTCAACAGAGATCAGCTCATAAAGTGTGAAGTGAAATTCTCATAGAAAGAGATTCTCATAGAATAATATCTGATGATTGGATAGATTCAAAACGCAGTTGATAATTGAATATGATGTATTGTTTCATTTTGCGATGATTGAATCTTGGATTATTCCACAAATTCGTTTCTACTGATGATGGGGATCATAATTAGAAATGAAATTTGAAAAAACAAATATTACAAGAGGATAAAGGTTGAGAGTCGGGAAATCTATCAGATATTTGTACTCAGTGCACCGTTATAGAGGAAAGACGGGTCGTTTTTATCTTTTAAAAGACGACGGTCCGAAATAATTCATACGTTCCACATGTAGGTGACGTTCCAGTCGACTTTGAACTGCTGGCAGTCTTGATGTGTTGTTGCTCATGATATTTATGCGCATTTCATGTGAATTGTGGTTAGAACACGTGGGGCACGTCAAACAGACATTGATCCGTGGAAATGGGAAGAAAAATACCCGGTGCTAAACACAGGGGTATCAAAGATCCTGCCAAGCAGCAAGCACAGCGATGGGCTGAGTACTGCATATTACAGTTTATCTATATATTTAATTATTGAATATTTCCGATACAGTGGCAGGGAATGAGAATGATTTTATATGAATTTTGATTCCTTTCTTTGCAGGCTTAAGACTAAAATAAATGAACCGCCAAAAGATATAAATGAGCAAGCAATACCAAAAAGTTTAGAGCGAGTTATACAATTGAAAGATGCTGTGAAATCCGGTAAAATACCTATGGTAACGAAGAGAAACAGGAAAAAAACAAAGAACAAATTAATATCACTGAGTGCACAAAATTATGTCAATACACATGCGAATACAAAACCAGAAAAATCAGTTCCAGTCTTCGCTCAGAAGCCTGGTGAATCCAATTACGCATTTTGGAATCGTGTTAACAGAGAAACGCACAATTTCATTAATGAAACTACATTCGAGAAGAAATTTAATGTCCAAATTAAGAGGAATACAAAAACTGGAGAAGTGGAAGGTGTTGAAAAATTACCGAAAGATGAAATCGATGAATTGATGAAGCTCAAAATGAAACATAAAAATGTTGATAAAAAAAAGAAAAAATCCACGGAACCAAGATTGTCGAAGGCTCAAAAACGGAAACAAAAAATGGATATAAAGAAAGCCAAGAAATTGCAGGATAATATTGATGAGTTCAAACCAATTCACGAAAAAGTAGAATTTGGCGATATTGCTCATGCTCCGCCTGAACTTAAGATAAAACCTTCAAAAGCTGATAAGATTGTTAAGGTATAAGGGTTTGATAATTCAAATCTTCTCTTTTGAAATATGACTCTTTCACACGACTAAAAAATTTTTTCGTCTGAATACTGAAATTTGTTCTTAGTCATGCTATATTGACAGTAGTTCATTAAGAAGTTATTTATTAATTCATATTATGATCCGTACAGCCAGCTAAGAAGAATTTACTTCTGTGCTCATTACTCCAGGATGAGAGTAGCAAAATGAAAGCTGCAAAACCAATATCATTGGATAAAACGGGCAAACGTAAACTTCTACCTGCTGCGGAAAGGAGGATATTGGAGAAACAACAAACCGATGTTATAGAAGCGTATAAATTACTAAAAGCACGGAAATCCGTTTAAATTTTTTATATTTGTAATTTTCAACATTGAAATAATATCTTAGTTACGTATAGACATAATAAATAGAAGGAGATTCATATATTTCATGAGTATTACCGCCCAGTATACAAAACTAATGAACAAACGTATTCATTCCTATCGGTCTTTTCAACCTGTTGTCCAAACAAAAGGTTCTAATCGTTCATCGATGGGTAACAAATTATTGAGTGTTTCAAGACTTTCTAGGGTTTGATTAAGTTGCATATGACATTTCGTCAATAATCGACTAAGTTCATGAACTTTATTCATTTGATCGGCGAGTTTCGCGAACTTCCTATGTTTCTCTACAGCTTGTGCTAATATCTTGCTAACTTCTGCATCAATATTAACACACAGTGAAGCTTGTTCAGTTGCGATCATTTGTGCATTAGCGTTAAGATGATGTTGATATCTTGCGCACAAATTGAATAATCCAATAGGATCTAATCGCTCCAGAATTTCTGGATCACGTACACCCGGTGGCAGATTTAAAGTTCCACGCATTATTGGTAAAAACATCGGTATACTTTGTAGTTTTACTAAATCAGGGTCTTTATCGGTGGTGGGATCAGAAACAGCTGGTTTGACAATGACGATGTTGTGTGCTTTGTTTGATGTTTGTTTTCTCATACCCAAACTTGATTTTCTTCTTGACATTTCAGAACTCCCAATACTCTTGCCTCTCGTTAATTGAGATTGTTTATTCGTCATTTTAGGCGAATCACCAATTGGTTGATTGACTGTATATGATATGTATGGCAAATCTGAGTCTGAACAAATACTCGGACCAGGACTTGTTGAACGAGGAGGAGTATCGTCAGGTAATGTTTCACGACTCGGTACACTTTTGCCTCTTCTCAATTGGCCAACTCGAGATGGTCCTGCTTGAGCACCTTGAGTTCCAGTGTTTTGTGAACTCTGCTCTGATCCCATTGCGATTTTTTTCTTGTTACTGATTGATGAAAGGAATTAAAATGATTATTCCCCTGTAGCCCTTGCCTTATGGTGATACGCAATTGCCATTTTGTGTTATTTAATTCACTGTATTTATTTTTAATTTTATATTGTTTTTTTTCCCCAAGTGCAGTAGTGATTGTTCTAAATTTAAATGAACTCCTGTTGAGGTTTTGGCAATTTACTAATCAGAATATTAGTATGGCGAAATGAACTATGAAATATTTGTGAATCACAAACACAAACGAGAATATGAGAGACACTTCATTCACGTGACAATAAATAACATTGACGAGTGTTTATGTGAATGTTTTTAATAATTCTATTGGATGAATCACGTTTTGGGGGTTGATGAGATAAATTAATATTGCGAAGAATGAAGTCAAAGTGACGTTTATATTTTTGTCGATAAGTTTGACGTTTGACCCACTTTGGTGGACAATAAAGTAAAATAAGATTGAACAGCTGACTGGGGTTTCGTGTATTCTCTGATTCACGCAATGTGTTCGCAGAGCGCTGAGTGTCGGTGAAATTCAGTACTAATGTTGTGATAACTCAGTTGAAATGGACTAATGGCATAACTGGATTTGAAATGAAAACTCTCGACCATTGTTTCTGAGTTGTAACAAGTATTCAATCATTCTTTCACATCCTCATCTTGATCAGTTTTTCATATGGCGAATTCACAATATTTTTTGGAAACATTAATTAATTTTTTGTCATGTGAAATAATTGAAAATTGTATAATCACAGAGAACAGAGTACATAAAGATTTGGTGTAGTTGACTATCAGAAAGGACAGAGAAAAGCTCATTGAAGTTATTTACAATTATAGCATTTTCAAATATTTTTTCCTTCGTGATTGTTCGTCTCATATGGATTGAAGGTTAATGCGTGTGCTGAGCATTTCAAATCCTTGCTCGATTACTAGTGACGCCTGGTATGTGTTCATGAAAGTCGTTCGGTATTGCATATTACATTTTATCATCAGTGAACAGTGTTTTATATTCCCCCATATGATAAATTGGAAATATAATTGATCAATAATCTTTCGGTGATATTTCATTTGTTATATATGTTTATGTACATGTATGATATGAAATACAATTGTTATACTATCTCAACACGCTTTTGATTTACGCGTTGATTGTACATTCATCGTTATTGTTTTGAAATTTTAATTTTACATTCAACATCGACGTATGTCTACGTTATCAACGATGCATATGACATCATTTTCGATTAAAATTTGTTCAGAAAATTCCACAGAAAGTAATTAACATTTAGAGAAAGAAAAATTAAATTCATAATTTATGCTGCGTTATAATTGAACAGAATTGTATCGAAAAATGATTTGAATGTGCTTTGCCAACTCTTAATTGCAACAAAAGTAATAAATTGGTTATTATAAAGTGGCGACTTACTGCACTTGCACACTAAGAAGTTCTTACAAAATAATTATTGCGCCTTGTATATATTTATCATATCTTCATTTTGCAAGACCCTTGTTCAGCGCGTATTTCGACGAGAGTAATGTGCTCACGTATTACAAAATACTTGGATGTTTTGCCGCTATACATATACCGTTGTCATGTAATAATTATGGGCGTGATAAAGCTATTACTAATATTTATATTTCATTTGTATATAAAAAATGACATTGTATTTGCGATTATTTTCCAAGATAAGATAGACTGTTGTGCGATTTTAATGACTGTACATTTTTATGAGTATATGGACTTAATCACCACGTTGTACTTGCAAGATATAGAGTTGGGACATCAAGACGTTTATCACATTTCGTGTTCACCCATAGTTATCACTGCAATATTTATTTTCATTTCAAATACAACATAATTCTATATAATCAACACAAAGCCAAATATCGGTAATGGATATTCGATGATTTTGTCAGATTATGCCACAATATAGAAATGATTTTCTATTAATCATTGTGCTAATATACTCAACAATTTATATATACTTTTTTTCTGGCCGTTGGATTTTTTAATTGGTGTAATCGGCTGTCTCATTGCTATAATTATCGTCATTATTTTCATCAAATTATCATCATCAACATCACAATCGCAAACGATCGAGCATAAAAAAATAGCGGCAATAGTAGACATCATCCATATGGGAAATATTTAGAAAGGCGAAGCGGAAATATATCTTGCAAGAGGTAATACGCGCTTTAGTTGTGCGAGTATGCATAGACGTATATCTACATTATACACTTGGTGGTTTCGTTCAAAATTGGGAAAAGCTATATATGAAGTTTGTGTATACTCTTCGTAGCTACTTTACTCCAATATTCCTGTACTCTATCAACACATGATACGTAACTTTCCTCATTTTTCGAGATATATAGCTGCCGGATATTTGACAGAAATGAAGTATTTGTTTTATTGATCGTTTGTAGATGAGGCTCCATATTTCACATGGAGGAATCATCCAGTTTACAGAATTCTCTCAAAATACTTTTACTACAATAGAAAATTGAAATCACTTGAGGTTTCGAGCGACTTTTTTGAAAATGCTTGCGTAGAGTTAGCTTGAATAATATTTCGACGCTTGGTGTTACTTTTATCAAAAATTCGGAAACATTAGTCTCCACCGTATAAAAACATGTATTATCGTTTTGCCCAATCGAATCAATATGTACTCTTTGTTGAACTTCTTTTGGAAAAATCAAATAAGTTCGTTTGCGGCAGGATCATATGCGAATTGAAATGGAGTATCCAGTTTGTGACTATGTACCAATATTTACACACGAATGTGATTTCAATCGTTTGAAGTTATATAAAAATTGGAGTGATATGGACTTGCGGCGAAAAATATTCATAGATAAAAAAGCAAATTGTCGATGATATCAGCTTAATTCCTTATTCATCATCATCAGCAGAAAGGCGTACAGGTTACGCTTTTACTTGTCGTCGTTGAGCCACCGGTCCCTTCAAGTTGTAATTTCACGATAAAAATCGCAGAGAACGTCATTGAAAGCAGTGAAAGAGGCATTAAATTTAAAATGCTCGTACACTGCACTACGCTCACATCCATATATAAAACTTATACGTTCATCTGTCAGCCTTGAGTTTAGAAAAGAGTGTATTTAAGAAAAAAAAAGAGAAAGAAATGTAAAAGGGAAAAATTGTAAAAGCTCATAACCGTCTTGAAACGTCAGTCTAGAAAGTATGGAACATATTCAGACATGAATATCATCAACAACCCAATGGATACATAAAGAAATTCAATTATTTCCAATAGTTACTTTTTGAAAATGTCTTGATAATCGGCAACAACGTTCCTCGGTTCTATCTTACGCTTCAATTTTAACTACGTCGTAAAATCATTCGTGTGCATCTATTCAGCGAAAGGTTTTGGAGTATGGCAGCGCATGTATTTGTGCATACTTAAATTTTTTCAGCAAAAGAATAAATCTCCGTGATCTCAATACGAAGCTGAGAAATCTCGAATTCAAGACTTTTCGCGAAATAATTTATATTACGTCCATATAACCTCGATATCAATTATTAATTGGAAGAGGAGAATAGTGGCGACTAACAGTGACATAATATTAAACATTTCTGGTTATAAATTATGGATGTATGTTTCTACGGTTTATCAATATTTTTTCAATGTTTAATAATGCATTTAATAACGAAACAAAAGAATAGGATAAATAAATAAATAGATGATAAGAGGATGAAGAAAAACTAGGAATAATTTACTCGGCGTCGTGTACGACGCGGTCGAAGAAGAGAGACATGAGGACACTGCTTGGTATGCAGACATGCTTAGCAAACAATGAAAATTTGTCGAGCTGCTGAAAATTCCTGGCGCTTTGGACGTTTTTAAACGTGCATGGTGTTTACCGAGCACATCGGTATGAAATAAAATTCAAGCGCGGTCGCGCATTCCATTCGGTATAATTCATTTATTTTATTTCATTTTTCTTTTCCCAACTCTTCACTCCTACATTTTTCTGCACATACAGAAGAATTCAGCTGTCTTCCTGAACTGATGTATCTTTGTTTTAACTCCTTCTTTGCCAACGGGATTACGATGTGCATACTTATGTAGCCCGTGCCGAGATCGTGGTCTCGCACGAGTAAATAAATCATTCAGTTAAATCTACACACGACGCTGCATATTGACTCTTAAATAGGCTTAATTGTTCGTTTTTTATTCAATGTACCAATGATTAGATTATTATTGATCATTATTCTTTATGTACTCATCGTACGTTCAAGAAAAATTAATGTATCCATCAAATTATTTTGCAATGCTCCGATCCATAAATTATTCTTTACATGCATCAATTTTTTCTTCTAACATGTCCCCCTCATATTAATGAATAAAAAGAGAAGGTGTTTATTTCAAAGATCCGATGTGTTCGAAAATCACGAATGCATTTCCGATAAGTCGCAATCGCCCATTTTCGGCGCAATACAAGATCGTAGTGAAACATCTTTGAAACGACTTAACATATGCTTGTAAAATTTTATACTTGAACTCTTATCAACGTCGTGTGGAAAGTACAAGAACATTTTTTCTTCTATAATAAAATTTACAAAGATGAGAATGGTTTGTTATTATTAATTGAATACATTCGCGCTATTAAAAAGTTAATAAGCATGAAGAATGGTGATGCATCTGGAATGACGAATCAAATCTTTAGAAAATAAAAGAAGTGTTGGATGTAGGCTTTTCAGCTCAATGAAAATCAAAGTAATTAGAGGGATACTTCTGTTTACGTGTGAAGAATGTAATTTTCCCACGAGAAGTATTTTTTTTGTTGTGGAATATTCTCGGCCAATCATTATGACACAATAAACTTTTCCATTACAAATATACATCCATTCACATATATATACATGGGTAATGTCGCAATGTATAAGCCCTGCCTCACAAAATATCTATATCAAATAATTTTTGATGTTTTGAGTGAAAACAGTGGTGATGGATTCACATGAGACGAGAAATAGGAAACAGCCGAGTCGGACAGATTATGAAAGAGTGAGATACAGTGAGTATACATGATAAGGCGGTTGATTACTGGTGGAAGGAGCGACTCCTTCTGTTATATACACATACTCTTGTCGTGCGGAGGGTGAAGAAAAGTGACAGGGGGTGGTAAAGGTGGTATGGAAATGTAATAGAGCATCCCCCAACGGGAGAGTAACTTCTCCTATCGCCGCGCGGAAGGGGAGGAATAGAATGAGCGCGACAGAGGGGGGATGTGAGATGAAGGGAGGAGGAGAGATAGAGAGAGAAAGAGAACAGAACAGTGAGCCTAACAGCCGACCAACGAATGTGGAGACTGCCAGTGAGCAACGAGCTCTTGCACTTGACGTGTCGGTTTATCGTATACAATCACAATTATCATCTTACCACGTGCGTCACATGAATTCTCAATATCTTTCTATTTTTATTATCCATCAACTCAACTACCATTCAATCTTATCACAATTTGAATTACAACACCGGAATAATAAAGCTATTTAATGTTAATGAAAAAATTGTGTGTATCAGTTGTTTTGTGTTAGTGTGTTTATGTGTGATCATAAATGTATTTGTGTCCAAAGTACATGGTATTATAGAGGTATATGTTGAGATGTGAGTATATTGAAATCGCGTGATCACTTACAGTACATATGCACAATGGAGAAAAAAATTATTGGCTGGATAGAAATGAGAGAGGGGGGACAAAGACGCAAATATCATTCTAATACGTGAATGATATTCAAATCAGTTGAATTAAGTTGAGCGTAAACTTTCGACCTCCAATTTTCCATCACATTCATTTCCGTTTGTTTCTGGTCTATGCATAAAGACAATTCCTTATGATTATTCTTTCATTCTATTTCTCAAAGGAAATATTATACTGTATTTATTTTTATTTAGTATCATCTCGTTATTGCCTTTTTTTTTCGAGATAATTCTGCCACGAAGGATTTTCTGCTGTGAAAGTCTGGAAAAGGCACGATTGACTTTGCTGAGAGTATTCGATTACATCAAGTTGTTTTATGTCGATGAATTCGCAAATATGCGGTGTTATTGTAGTAATTACTCGTAGACGAGGGAGAATCAATGCGTCATCTTGCTGATGAATCGTTGTTTTTCTATGATAATTGGTCATATACTATGGCGGAATTCAGTCATTGATATAATATCATCGATAAATATTTACACATATGTTTTGAATTCAGTGAATCGTAATGTTGATAGTGGATATCTGTGAGTGAAAACATTGGGCACCGGCGGGATTGTTATCTCTGGGACAGTTTATGAAGAGAGAGTTCAGGAAAGTACGAGGCAATTTTCGTGAAGACACTGTAGCCGAGTATGTGATAAAAATGTGAAAATTGATTTCTGTTCAAACGAATGCATTCCGAATAGGAATCAGTTTGCACATCATAATATCGAGAATTCGGCTTTATTTCTCACATAACTTTCGGTGAGAGAACTACCTTGAATTGTTCAAAGGGATAACCCGTGTCATGAAGCTGTCGGAAAAAGGCTTGTTATCTTTGTATAATTATTGATAAAACTTATTTAACATTTGTTCTAGCTGCGCTATCGGGCACGAAAATTGATAGAGAATCTCAAATCTTATCTACTGTGCACATAACTTTCTCATAATATAATAGAATATAAACGAAAGAAAAAAAAGGGACGGATAATAGAGAAAAGTTGTTTAGGTTCCGTACAATGTACGGATACATACTTTTCCCTGATTTTTATAGATGCACATGAGCGTACTTGATAAATTATCAACGAGTGTGACGCAACCTAATTGTTATCTGTCTTGCGTGACACATCGTATTTCAATTTCAGATATGTACATCAATAATCTTTCTAATGAATGAAAGAAAAATTGCTTGGTGGGAGCAGAAAATGTAGACAAATAGTAAAAAAAGAACAATGAGACGTCGTAAAGAACGGTGTTTAAATATCCAATTCTCGGGTATAATATTTACATGAAGCTACTGTACTTACTGGAAATAATTGAATTAGACACTTGTGAAACAGGAAGTCGGCGCACCGCATTTTTTATTTGATTAAAACATATAATGGTGAATTATTTTTGTCTGTATGTTTATGTCTACAAATAATTTACTGCAAATATTATTTGTACTCGGTAGTGTTGGAGATGCATAATTTTTATTCATTCGCTTATTCTTTTTCCTCAGTAAAAGACAAAATTTGCATCTGTGAGTTGGCATATGGCTTGAATATTTTTATTGTTTTAAAGATTTCACAGTTGTCAGGGCCAGAACTGAATAGATGTTGATACGGCAATTATAGACATAATTCTATCCTTTGTGGATACTGTTAGAGATTTCCACAGATATTGTAACCGTTTTGTAAAATTTCATTGGGTATATAAGATCGTAATATTAGGCAGGTGTCAATTTCGAAAATTTGTTTTCACATTTTCACTCTGGAAAATAATAAATATATAAAGTATATAAAACCGGTGACAAATAACATTTTTCCTAACTTGAGAAACGCAAGTTTCCTAGAGGGAAATCCATGTTTACAGAGAAATTGGATTTTGAATTGTGGTAAATTAAAAAGTGTGATATTATTTTCAGATTATACCGGGAAAATATTGCGGTGTGGACGAATTCGAATCGTGGGATTTTACGTTACACGCGTCAACAGTAAACATCAGGTAAAATATTTCCGATTATTCATTTCAACACATTCAAATATCTAGTATTGTGATGATATTTATCATTATTTGCTTTTATCTTCACTTCAATTATTCTCAAACTTGGTTATTCGGTTGATAGAAAAGGCGACGCTGAGGTTCTGAGCCAACACAATTATTTTATTTCCTGGGTCGTTCGGTCTCAATTGACGGCGCGTGGCGATGTAAACAACTTATCTCTTCTATATCTTTCATATCATCTTTTTTTTTACTTGTCCCCACATATTTCTCAACAAAAACTGTTCATCTTATATCGACAACTTTTTTTAATCAGTTTCGCTGAGACCGATTCGTTACTACTTAATTGACGAAAATATTGCAATAAAACAGCGATTAAAAATTAGTTCAATGATTCATTGCTTTATTACGAGTAAGTGAATGAGAATTAGAGAGGAAGAATTGTGAGTTTATTGATGTGATATGATCTGCAATAAAATATGCGTAAGAAAAAAAAAAACAATAATGATGTGGCAGAGAAATTTAGTTTTTTGTGATTTAGGTATTGTACATGAATGTAATTAAATCACGTCACTCGATTTTGAGTGAAGTGAAATAAAATGTTCGACGTGGCGCGAACGATAAATCAGTCCCGGTCGGCGTGAAATTATATACCGATTGCCGTGAAATTGTTGTCGAAGTGCAATTTTGACGCAAAAAAAAAGGATGAAGTATATGCATACGAAAATATATATGCAGATATTAGAGTGTGTGGGAGGAGAAGGGAGTAAATCATTGAAGAGTAATACCCTAGTCAACGTTCGAAAAACACCGTTAATTTTTTCCTTCTCATACACAGACAGACAAATCGCGAGTACGATTCGAATTTTTTTATTTCTCCATCAGCAAAATTATTTGTTGACTTTGAAGTGTCACATCATATTTATAATAACTACGCAGATACAATACTTCATGTGTGAATATATACTGAGTGATTCATTTAATTGGTCCATATTGAATGCAATTGGAAAAAAAAATTCAATTCACCTTTCATATATTGGTGATATCAGTTGTTTAATTGAAAAAGAAAAAAAAAAAATCTGGAACACTCAACTATGTGACCTCAATTGAAAAATTCCGCGTTGCACATTTTATTCGCCGTGCGGTCTACGTCAAACGTAGATTAATTTTGCGAGTATATTTCACGTTGTGGGGCTTGTTAAAATAGAAACAGAGAAGCAGTTATTTGCTAGTTGGAATAATTCGTAGGCATCAGATTACGCAAAATTTGGCACACGTCATGCCAAATAATTATGTCATCATCATCATCAACGTTCGAATAATTTTCAATTCAAGGATAAATATATACACGAAAATTTTTCTTTCCATCATACAATTGAAAGAATGATAGTGTCTAAAGGATTTTCGGTTATGTGTGCAATCATTCTGAGATCGTTGTCTGCAGTAGACGTTGACTTATTTGCCAACTTGTTTTCCCAATATTGTTTGAAGGATAAGAATGAGATAGAGAAGACGAAATGTTTTGCCCAATGCTGAGTTACGCACGGAATCTCGTATAGCCAACGATAAAATTCCGTCGCGACTGTCGTTGACCGTCTGCAAAGTTCTCGCCTCATTCTACTTCGTCTTCTTTCCACTCCCCAATTCTCCTTCTTTTATACACCGTGTGGAAAATCTTCCGATGTTTACATCGAGTAGATTCTTTTCTCGCTGGTGTCCACTTCGCATTCCCAGCGCTCACCAAGGATTCACGTTTCACTACATTCACATACATACACACAACTTCATGTGATGTATACGTGAAATTAATATTTATAAATTTTATATCACCCAAGGAAAATGATTTTATTTAAAAATGATGGATTTTCAGAATACAAGAGATTATGTTAAGGGGTGATTTCATGAGTCAAAAAAATTCATCGATCCTATTTATTTTTCAACCTTCTATGTTTTATCCTTTTTTTTTCCCCCCCCCCAATTATTTGACCAGACATTTTTACAGCAAACGAATTGATTGAATTAATTCGTCCTCCGTCTGCTCCCCACCCTGAATTTTCATGACTGGTTTCAAAATTTTGCTGATGCATCGAAATTTCATATTTTTTCGCTGTTCTAAGGAAATAAAACTATCGAAAAATCGAACGAGTCGACTCAGTTCTGTTCTATTTCCATTTAAGCAATCAAATTGAACATAATACAAAACCATGTCATCGACAAAGTTCAACTTACATGTAGATTAATATAGCACAGTTAATCGCTCAATTTATAATAACTGCAATGACATAATATAATGGCGATGATATTTTGTACATTTAACTGATGATGAATTTTACAGTCGACCTTTTCTGGTTTATATTTTCCATTTTGCCAATATAATATGAATTCGTAAGATGAGCAAATATAAAGTGAGGATTTTTTGTCCATGAAATCATTCGACGTTATGACATGCAGATGGTTTCGTATCTATTTACTTTGAATTTAAAAACTCGTTATTCAAATCCGCTGCTGAAATAATATCATCCGATAGGGCTGGAAAATTATTTTTTTTAAATGATTGAAAACCGAACAAGGTAATTTCTAATTTCAAATCGCTTTTCCCAACAAATTATCACTCTCATCATTTTCCATATAATCAATGTTGCAGTGGAAGTAATAAAACGAGAAGAAAAAGAGGAATTTAAACGTCATACATCGTTCATATTTCATTTAACCATTGTTTTTCCTGCACATTTTATGTTTCAGATCGGAAATTGACGGTAGATGATGAAGAATGCTCGATACTAACTGCGTAAATTAACAGTGTGTTGACAAGCATAATATAACAATTAACGTGCACTAAATACCATGTAAAATATTTCACCGAAGTGAGTCATGGATGAAGACGCTTGGCTGTCGTGGATCCTGCTGGGTCACTGGCCCATGTCTGTAAGTATTTATTGGCTTGCTGCCTTTGTGTTTCAACAAAAAAGTTTTTATAATAAGAATACATAGGCATGTGAATGGGGAGAATGTTACCGAATTACCGAGCTCAGAAATGATGCTATTTTTGATTCAGCTAATTTTGCTGCAGGTAGCTGAGAGCAATCAAACAAAAATTCAATTGTTTTCCAATTTTTATGAATAAAAATATATTTGGAAATACAAACAGGATTCCAGAACCGATTTCGACTTATAATAGTCTACGATATTTTTCTGTTTGTTCTCATTTCCCATTCCGAATCAATGGGCAAAACTTTTCCAACAGATTTTATGTAGCAATTCAAGATATGGTGCCACTCATTGTTTGATAGGAAAATATCTATTTTGAACAACAGAGTTAGTTTTTGCTTCGCGAATTTGATTATTAACTATCCATTACTGGATGAATTTAGTATCGGAAAAATGTCTCATAGTATTCGCTGAGTAAAGCGATCGCTATTGATTTGGTATTTTTCACGTGATATTCAATGCATTTGTACAGTTGTCAAATTCAAAGAGAAATTTTACTGTGGGTCAGTGACTAAAATAACTGATGCAATAATCGATCAATAAAATGTTGAGAACAAGAATTTTATGTGGATTATTATTCGCTCATCCGAAATTTATAGCTCAAATAATTGAATGAATAGACAATATTTGTTAAAAAAATATAGTAGCACACATTCGAATCCATTCGAGAAAAATAATGCATTGGATCTGGTTGAGATCTGTCCATGTTCTCTAATTAATTGATTGAATTAATGGCATCCCAATTTGAATTATATACAAGACGATAAACATGAGCATTTTGATATAAAATAATGATCAGTGATTTCATTTTTCATACAATCAAAGCAGTTTATTCATACAGATAGATATTGCGTGGCGGCGCTCATAGAAAATAAGAAAGAACGCGGGAGGAGAAAAAGCATGAGGCGAAAGTAAGGAAAATATGACGACGGGAGCTCGTTAAAGCAATTTCATGAACGTTAAGTGAATATTCCTCTCATAACTCGAACGAAATTAAAAGGACCTTTTCAAGAATCTGCTTGGAAAGTCTTGATGGAACGAGGCAAGAAGCATGACGGGAATATAGAAAAAGAAGAAATAATAAATAAATGAACGAGTTGCTCATGACTCCCGCTAATTTCATCTTCAACCTCATAGAGCCTGCAGCTCAAAGTAATCGTAGATCATCTCGTTTATATATCAGTTGATGTTGACAAATATGTGAAAGTCGATGGTAAAATTCTGAAGTATCTTGGAGATACTGCGAATTCAAGTGTAAAAAGTGAAATGGGAAGAATGGGTGAGGGTGAGAGAGCGAGAGCGAGAGTGACGAAGAGTAGGACATATAAAAAGTAAAATAATATATTTTACGTGATAAGAAACTTTCTTACGGATAATAAATTTTTCTGCACTTCATTCCATTTACTCCAGATATATTAAAAAAATTTTCAAGGGTGGTGTTTTCTCAATGTGATGAATTTTTATGTCACATCAAATTCCTGTAATTACATTGGTAGACAGAGAAATAGATTCTACAGCGTTAGCGTTTTATTAATCAAGAAAACTGATAAATCATGACTGTAAACAAGAGCCATTCGTACATTGTTTGTCTACATCCGTAATGACAAAGAAAAAAATCATCTCGGTGGCCACACAATTCACCTCAGGATAACAATTAAAGAGTAAAACGAGCGAATTAATAAAACACAGTATTCACTCGCTTTCGAGTAACTATCAATTTTCAGAATGAAATTTTTCCTTCCATTGTTGAAGATTCAATACGAGTCGTAGTAAGTTAAGTAACGAACTGAAATGCGTTGTGTTGAAGGGCATTGGGTGTGTCAGTTTCCGAAACATCATGGTCGCCAGATTGATAAAAATGATAAACAAGAAACGTGCAAACAACATTCGATCATCTCGATTCGAAACGCGTAAATAGTTCGATTATGTAACCATATAGTTCACCTAATTCAACGATTTGATTTTGTTATTCTGTGTATCTACATCTAGCATCACGATAGATCGAGGTAGAAACCAGACTTTGTTTTCACTGCATATATTTGAATGCATAAATTATTCAATTATTCAGTCATTCAAAATACATGTATTTTTATTGGAAATAGTCGAATACTTTTATATCCACATCACAACTGTATGTAAACATACCTATATGTATTTGATGACTGATCACGCCCCATTGACTCATCAGGAAATGATCTTCCGTTTGCATAATCCAATATAAATTACCGGTGACGAATTGTGTTGTATTGTATGAATTAATTGCAGAGTGAAAATCAAAACAGCGCCCGACATTTAGTGGCATTTGTGTTGCGCGTGAGCAACTTCTATACTCATATCGACTCGTCGACAATCTCGGACGATAGAAGGTCTTTTATTAATAAGTTTTGCACGTGCATTTTGAAGTTGCAACAGTGCAATCACAAAATCTTGCGATAAATTATTTCAATTGAATATTTTCACAAAATTTATTTGTGTCTCATTTTTTTTTAGCTTTATTTTTAGACTTATTTTATTTTTATTTGTCTTTACTTTTTATATCTGATGATGAATTGTTGAATTCCATGAGATAAAGATAATGTTTGAGCTGTAGACAGTAATTTTCGAACGTCAATGGAGTCGTTGATCATAATGCGAGATGTGGAGATAGAGAGTTCCAGAGTTAATTTTTTTTGCCAGTATCTTTTTGAATTTATCAGCGTGTCTAATATCATTATGATGAAAGTATAAGTTTTAACATTGTCCTTTTTTCTTTATTTTTTAATTTGTGTTGGTATTATTTTGTTCATTCTATTACATTAAATGTAGAAGATTATATGCGAAGAAGAATGATGTAAAGTTATTTCAGCAGACTTATCTTTGTCATTTAAAAATATTTTCGTTATTTGTCTCGTTCCATTTTATTCTTCAGCTTGGCGATTATGATGTTGCATAATCCTGTCCGACACGTGTCCGGACATATAAGAGAACGTAATCGTTAGTGGCGCACGCATGCCTCGCACTAAAGAGAAACGTCTTTACTGGTAATGCCAGTGGCAGCTTTATTATAGAGCGCGTGAATGTGTTAAATCCGAAAATCACGGGCTAAGCAGAAAAACGAGTTTTCCTCGCATTATTTCAATTCCCGCAGCGGGTTTTAACCTTTTATATTATAGTTATAAAGCCACAAATTTATAATTCAATAAAAAATGTTTTTACACATTTTTAAAACGTGTTTGGAATTATAATGGCTATGGATTTATTTTTATTCTCAATAAGACTGAAAGTTATGAAATGCCCCATGAACTGCTGTTTCCTTAGTGATGTTGGTTGATGATAATAAAACGAAGGAAAATATTTTGAGAAATAAACATATATATATATACTGAGGCAACAATTTTTAACTCAATAATTCATATACAGCGCGTCCAAACATAAATAGCTAAATGCAGCTCTATATTTCGAAATTGATGGAACATTGTAATGATTTACATGTTCTGATGATCACTATCATCATCTAGAATACAATATATATAACCATGAACTAGGCAATGAACGTGAATTTCATCCAAGGATAATTAGTGTATTGTTAACGTCACTATTGTTACGTTTACATTTATCATTATAAAAAAAGTCTATTCAATATGATTATCAGTATATGAGTAACCCCATACTGATGAAAATTTGTTATCTATAGATATTTAATTGAACGATCATCATCATCAAATAATAACTTACATCTGGCAAGAGTCTGTAAATTAATTTGTGAACACCCGTTCATAAATTCTTGAGAACTTTTTACTTGCTCTTTTCACAATGACATATCATTCCTTGCCATAGGGAAGCTCATAATCTTGGTGAGAGCAGAATGTTTGTGCTCTACGCGAAACAATAAGAAAATACTAAATGAATTGGTAAGATAGAAAAGAGCGAATAAAAAAAACAAACAGAGCAATATACGAACATATGGTAGAAATTGAGTAATCGTGTGATGGAATTATATTGCTCTTCAATTCAAGCCAGAGGACGCTGACGTTTGCGAAAATGTATGAGGGGAAAGAAATAAATAAAAACAAATTTGAGTAATGAAAAATGAGAATGAGATACAAAATAATAAACAGCATCATTTTCGAAAATAAAGTTACAATAAAGCTTGTACACCAAGTGGATTCGTGTTGGGACAAATATGTTGAATTATGCAAATGGAATATCAAATCCACTATATTTATCGAAACAATTTTCATGATGTAGGGGCGCAAAGGTGTATATGGAACTACTGTATCTGTAGTGTGAACCAATACATATACATATATTCCTGGTCATACACGTGGAAAATTGGAGCACATAGACGGTAATTCGTGGTAGCAGTTCGAGATAATTGCCCAGTATACGCAAATATTCATCGTCGATGCTTGTTAAATCGATATGAAGACAATTGGCGGTATTAATATGAAATATTTATGAAAGCTTGATTCGACAACTACACATATATAAAGAATAACGCTTGTATGTCATATTTGACGTGCGAACGTTCATGGGAATTGGATCTTAATTTTTAATTGAACGTGACGATAATCATATTGCTTCTAGAAATAAATACCGAAATATATATGAGTTCTGTCAACAAGAGAATTATGAACGTTGATAATTTATTCGCTGTAGAATTTGTCAATGCTTTGCTTTTGAATCGCATATAAATTACGTTATTCCATCTTGGTTTATTTATGTTGGAGTATTAATTACTATTCGGCGGGGAAATTATATGCAGTAGCTCGACAAGAAAATTTAAATGACTATACCGCGAATATTCACGCACCAGTTTACCCTGTGATACCAAACTCGATTTATTTATGATTAGATTCTTTATTTTTTTGTTATATCTCGTTCCTTAATGAGAAGAAAATATCAGAATTTTATACATGAAATGGAATTAAAAAGATTCAGTTCTATGAACGTTAGTTAAATATCCATTTTACGATGATACTACAAAGATTGTATATTTCAAATAGAACGGGAAGATAATGCATAATGATGCATGCAGAACGCGTTGAGTGTTATGAAGTTTTCATACTGTAATGCCGGAATCGTGTCAGAAGAATAGTTTTTCCATTCAATCAGTGAACAAAACAATGGATGTAGGTTATACGAATTGCGATTGAAACCAGAAAAAATACGGTCTCACAATGATTCTAACATAAAAATGAGAGAACTTGATAGGAAGCTCACAAATTTATTGCATACTCATCGCAATTATCTATTATCCTCACGTTCTAATGCAACTTTACTATCTATCTAGAATTCTCTAATTAAACTATTCAACAATCGTTTGTTAAACACGAACTATTGCATTTTCTCCATTCCCTCATACATAAATACATGAATCTAAAAAATATATGTTCTAAAATAAATTTATTCTAGATTTTCACTTACAAAATTTGTATGTTTTTCTGAATCTGAAATATCGTGAACATTCCATTTCACATCCTCACATTGTTGACATTGTAGTCATTTTGAGAGCACTTATGCACAATTTAAAAGTGCGAGATGTCATTTTACAGTAGGTGAATTGCGAAATGTATGAAAATGAGAAATACATAATAGGATGTGCATAATAATCATAATTCAATATCTATTGATATTTACAAAAGAATGAAAATACATTCCATTTGCCGATCACAATGTATACTAAAAGACTTTTAGCTTTTTGCGGATACATATTTACCTGTAATCAACATTTATTTTCATGTGGGTAGGAGAGAAATTGAAAGTAAAATATAAAAAAAAAGATTTTAGGACTGTCGCAAAATAACGCAGATCAAGGTGTTTAGACAATACGTATGAATATTCTGAAATGAGCATTGAAGGTAAAGCAGACGTACGATAATGACCGTGTGGTAGGTGTACTTTGGGCATTGGAAGGTACACATTTCTGTATACATATATGCATTGTAGCAATGTCCATTACAGTTATCTCGCCCGCACTCATAGCTCCCACATCGTGTGAGGTCGCGTCTCTCGCTTTGCATGTTATAGCACTAGCGAAACTAACAACACGACAATGCTCCATACTACTGCGCCGGGCTTCTTTAAAATGCGCTTCTGCGTACATAATTCAAATTCTACTTTCACGCAGTTATTACCATTGGCGCTTCTTGCCGGCTATCGCGTTCGGTCCATGTAACGAGAGACTCTTTACCAGTTTCGAGAATTACATTCATGATGTAATGGTATGGTAATTCATTGTGATAGTACCGCAAATGACTTTTATGCATTCTTAAATGGATACTTGTATTCAATGAAAACGTAGATCTACGAATAGTACAGTTTATAAGTTATATTTATGTGTTTGAATATTACAGATAGTAGGTTTGTGCGACATCCTTAAAGTAGTATCTACCAACAATATTTCATGAGCTATTTTTTCCAATTAATGATTTAATAGACTTATGACTTTTCTGACGAGGTGACGATTAATTTTCTCTACATCAAGATTCAATGATCACAAATTGAAGATATATAGTGATGCAACGTGAATAAATTGTAGAAAGTGTGAATTTCCAATTGACTTTTTATCAAATACATTTTATATCTTGTTCGTCGGAAAAATACCATGAATGTGGTTGAGAAAATTACATTATTGATGCTAGAAAAAAGATGAAAATGAAATTTGATTGCTGATGAATGAAATTTGTGTAGAAGTCTTTCGAAAAATATTCATCATCCATTGCTTGAACATTATTCCATGTAACTTTTGAATATTTATCAATGACCTCATTGATGTCAATGGATGAATTGCCATAATGGGCTCAGTCACAGTTGATCCGTAACTTATGTATATATATATATTTCATATGCATTACAATGTGACCCGGCAAGGAGCACCGAAGAATAGGTGAAAGATCGGAACCAGACGAGTATGCATTAAAATTCCAAATCGGATGGATTTCCAATAGTGATATTGAATGGGAAAGAAGTATTGGTTGAAAAAGCGTACGTTTGCTCATGGAGACACGATATAGATTGAATAAAGACAGAGGGTGTAGAGAGAGAAAGGCGAAAGAGGAAGCAGGCGGTGCCATAAAAACGTTCTGATTTCATATACGGCGACGAAGATGACTATTATCCACTTGCCTTGTTCTCTTTGAATTTAACAACGTACATTCAATTCGAGTACGCTATTTTACTATATCAATCCAATGCGCTATCGTCTATTTCCAAGCAATGTGTTACACTGCTCGTGACATTTAAATTTTTTTTCATGAATGCATTAATAGGTTTGATCCATTGTAAAAGAATGGGCGGGGGCGGAAAAAAATGGTTCAGCTTTTACAATTGCACCGATACAATGAAAAAAAAAAGGGAACAATACTCCAGCCGTGTTCATAGGACATAATTTTTTTATTCCATATTTTTTTTGTCACTGTACAGATCTTGTCATTCAATGCCTTCTACAACACATACACTGTGAGGATGAAAGCGTGAATATAAAAAAAAACCATTCTTGTTCCATGTTTTTTACAATCATGGTATCACATTGAATTGCTCCTGGAACGAATGCTCGTTTAATACTTTTGTTCATGAAATTTGGATAGAACAAAAAGATGTATAAACGAGTAGGAAAAAACTACAGAGGATAACATTGCCTAAGAATAAATTATTTCAACAAACAGTGAATGAATCACTCCCAAGGTTTATATGAATATTTTCAAAGTTTTTAAATAACCAAGGATACATAAATTTAGTGATGTGAGTATATGTTTGTGAAAAACAACTGTGACATCTATTTTTATTTTTACTCTGGATTTTTTTGTCATATCATGCGTTAGCTGTTTGTATATTTTTATTCATAATCATATTCTGACAAGTGTAAAAACATAATAATTAATTTTGTGGTATGAAAAGCGTGAAGAAAAAAACACTCTAAAGCACTTTTCAGCGCCTTACTCTATCTTATCTGTCTGATATTTATTTTATAGCGACCACTTGTACACAAGTATTATTACAGTCTATAACTTCGTTTAGTGTAACGAATGGGATTGCGAGTGGAAGATAATATGATGTCAAGATGCTTCTGTTGTTTCGTCAACAAATTTATTTTAAGATGCAATGGGACCGGCCAACTGCCAGAAATCTTCGGCGCCTCGTACACTTCATTGGTGTTACGAGTGCTGGTGGCATAGCCAGTGCATCCGGAGACAAAAAAAAAAGAAAAGAAAAATGCCATGGTCCCATTCGTGTTGAACATATGTACTTGAAAAAATGAGTGTTCTAATGAAATATATAAGAGCCACCACAGCAATTTTACATTTTAAATAAGGACCATAGAGAGCTGTGTGTCATACAGGGTCGAATTTTCTAATATGAAATCGCGGTGCTCACATAAAGTGGTAGTGGATCATATGGACATACTGATGAAAACTCATATAAATTCTTCGTTCACATTCATATTTGTTTATTCTTTTGATCTACTATCCGATTGTTATGAATTGCTGTAATGAAATGTGGACAGCGCGATTTATAAACCAAATTCTTTCGGCATATTGTGCACAGTCCTACAAACGGGAAAAATTGATAATAGGAAAAAAAAGAGAAGTCACTATTGTTTTATGCAATACTATGAATTAAAATGGAATCCGGGTATCTCATCGTATTGAATAATGAGCAATTTTATATTGATACGACATCTGTGTAATTTTTTCTCCGCTAAACACCACTATAATCATCGCATCAAGCCACATAATTTACGATGAGTTTTCCACATTACATAACGTCTGAGAATTATCATTATAAACAGTGGAATTAACTCATAGTTGTTGTGATACTCGGTACACTTTCTTATATCTGAAATTTGGACACTTTGGTATGGCAATACTGTCAGATAATAGGACACCAGAGAAAATTCTAGAGACATTGCAGATGAAAGAGTTGCGCAAAAAAAAAGTGAAGTGAAAGTCGAGATTAGTTGTGGTTCGTCGTTAACGTCATTACTTCATCATTGATCATTTACCACCGCGCATTTATGTGACCAACCAAGTGTATACCACACATTTAAAATGGAAAGTAAATTTCAAATAGATCATTTTGCTCTTTCTCTTCATTTCCACTTTCAATAATCTAAGAGGCGACTTTGAATTCGCCATAATTAAATTGTCACTTTGCTGAAAGCGTTGAAGACCACAAGTTTATTCATATTCATGAAAATATACTGACTGATGAATATTATGTTGACATAAGAGAATATATATTTACTGTTGCATTTTCTCTCAGTCTGAGTGCTAAAATATTAAGTTACCCCCATCACATGAAGTATACTTTTTCATTCTACATCATAATATTCGTTTTTGTCTCAATTTTTCTTTCCTTCAGTATTCGCTCATGTCAATAGTGAGAATATTTCTTTAGGTATATACACTTGTTTTGTCATGAATGCAATGAGAGGCACGCTTAATGCTCACGAGACGAGCACAAGACAAGAGCATCAAAGACCCTGCTGGAGGTCAACGTTTATTTATTCTATGTATAGACTGTCATTTCTATTTGTAGAATTGCATTACAGCCAACAAATGACAAGACAAGTCAGAAGAAATATTATGCATATATATCAAATTTGTTCTGACCGTTTTTGTTGTGTCTATTAAATGCATCTTTTTTTTTTTTGGTTCATAATGCATGTCGTAAAGGGTATGAACGAAAATCATTTTATTAAAAAATGTACTCTCAATCCCATTGCGTAATTTATGTGTTGCAAAAGGTGACGAGCAGGTGTCAGTAACCGTCTTTGTCCACCACTAGATATATTTCGCTTTCGGATAACGATTCATTTGTCAGTTATATAATTTTAAATTGATTGTCGTCGAAATTCGTATGAATATATAAAATATCCATTTATCATCAGAATTAGATAGTTATTCGTATGTTGATAGGGGAACGTTATCGAGTGTATTTAATTAATGTAATATGATGAATCACAAAATCGATAGATAAGTGCTTTCTGCAGATATATTTAATATGATGTATGAATTTTATTGAGTTACGAATTAAATTCAAATATGGATAGAATATTTCATTGAACATATTCTTGACTTCATATACATATATAAATATATTATTCAGAGATAAAATATTCATAAAGTTAGTGATGCAGATGAATATACCTATACGTTCGTAGATATAGAAGGTTATACTGCAATTCCTGCAGTTGCTCCTGATTATTCAATATTGCTCTGGATACTTCGATAGAGCACGATTCTCTTGGTATTTGCATTTTTATCATGACACACGTTAATGGAATTCTTCGTATTTGGGGTACACGCGCATACATATTTTTGTTTATAGAATTATTATCCCATTTCATGAGTACAAAAGAAAAAAATGAGAATCATTATGGCATCGCGTGACCAAAATCAAAAGGTCGGGTAAGCCATTTTAGGCTGCTTTGACTTTCGAAACCACTCACGAAAAAAATTTTTGTCTTCGAATCCGTGAAATTAAAAGAACAAGAAATTAATGTTATTATCAAATTTAGTCGTTCATCAACGAATTCAATCAATTTATCATATGAAATAATTTTTTGAAACGTTCAAAACATTAATATATTATTATCTATGCCAATTAAGAATTTTCTGTCTTCTGTGATTTGTTTCAGGGGAAGGCAAGCTTTCGCCGCTTATTTCCTTGGGTCAATATACGAATTCGTCTTTGAGGTTGTGATATATAAATACTCAAACGCAAAAAATCCACATTGGGATTGATAATTGCGACAAATAACAACTGCGTCGAAGTGAATAAATCTGCCAGGTGAATTTCTTCGAAAGAACTCTGGACGAGGTGAAATGTCAATTGACAAGTTGGAATCTCAACGAAGCATCAGCTTCAAACCACCGGACATTAAAAGATAACGATAAACAAATATTGCAGACTAGATGTCCTCACTCACCTAACGATTATTGTCGTCGACCAGAGTCATTCGCTAATGTGCCCAAGAACAGTGGGACCAATTGGGATGCCGGACCCACCAAGGTCACGCGCAAACTCAGACTCAGTTGGAGTGATCGAATAAAACCCAGTAGAAAGATCACAGATAATTTTGCACAGTCAAATAATGCGCAAAATGCAGACACGAAGGATGATAAATTTCTTAGCGAAAGCCAAAGATTATTAGAAGTGAATAATGATTTTGAAGACAAGTCTGAGGCAAAAGTAAAACGTAGTGATTCGTTTCTGAAACGATTAGTAAAATCATCAAAGGATAATTTCAACGTGGGCTGTGAAAGATTGGTTAAGAATATTCAAAGAAGCCCACGTGGACTGAGAGAAAAAAATCTACCTAACAATATCATAGCTTCGAAAGATTGTCGAAGTGATAATTGTCCAGTTCCACCTTTAAGAACCAAGAAATATGAAAAACGTCGATCGTTAGATACTACCAACTTATCCAGTCATAGATTGGATTTGACAAACGAGCCAGTTGCACGAAAAGAAGAATTGTGTGAGGATAAACACAATGACGGGTCGACAGACGCACTGATTGAAGACGGTTTTCTGTTTATCAGTGCAAGTTACTCATTTGCTCCTGAGGGAGAAGAGTCTACTTCAACGAATTTCGAGGATACGTTGTCCCCAAGGTGCCAGGTCTATTCGAGTTTACGTATAGACAAGTATATTGAACCAGATGGAAGGGTGAGCGAGGAGGTTGACGAGGAGATACAACGTCGATCGAGTTCACGAAGTATTTCCGTTGAAGATGTTGATGATTTAATCAGATCTGAGGACAATTTTGGGTCGCTCCATGATCAAAACCGTATTCGATGTAAACTACGGAATAAATATAACACCGCAACTAATATCAATAACAGCGATGATGATGATGATAATGATAATGTTAAAACATCGATAAACAATAAAAGTCGAAATCGTTCGCAGAGCTGTCGTGGTGCACTTAAGGTCCACTTGGAAGCTGCAAAAAATTCACCAAGGCCAGATCGCCCGACTGTTTGTAGTAAAACAAGTTTAGATCTACTGTGGAAGATTGAGCAGAGTCTGTGTGGAACGACTGGGCACAGTGTGACGAAAGATAAGAAGCTAAAGAGTTCGCCACCACCCGAAGACACGAGGTCCACGAGGTCATTTCACACTATTGATAGCTACTATAGGTCACACGATAACATTGCCTCGCCTTACGACTTATGTATGAGCGATAGGCTTGCCGAGACGATAAGTGATTCATCGCGTTTAGTGTCGGAAAAAGGTGACGACGGCAACGAGTATATTGACAATATCGTTAATGATGATAATGCAACACGTACAAAAAAATACAAATATGCCGAATTAAGAAATACATCGCGGTGTAAATGGGTGGGGGACAGTGAAAAAATATCGACAAATTCAACGCGAGTGGGACGCAGTTTGATATCAACCGAAGCGCAATCCACTGGTGAGACACAGGTGGCGTCAACAAATCAGCTTGTATTAGTGAAAGAGGACAAAAAAGGAGATTTTGTTCCGGGTTATAGTCAATACGAAGATACTTTGTCAATTGATGCAGAACGGCAAGAGATACGTTGCAAGAAAAATAATTCCGTTAATGGTTGTTTAAGTGACGTGAATAAAGGCTCATATTGTTGGTCAGTAGTGCGCGAGTGTTTTCTATCGCCCATACGATCGCACAGTGAAAGTAATTTAATGGTGAACGAATGTTTATCTTCAATAAATGATAATGGGCGTCGATTGCAGGTAAAGGACGAAGAAGCGGGTAGTGAAGAAAATGAAAAGTTGATCGAAATACATGGGAAAAAAGACATTCTTCATGAGCATTCGAAAAAAAAAGTCCATTCAACAATGAAACTCATTGTCAAGATGATGCGGATTAAAGAAAAAGTCATTTTTGTCTTTAGTGCGTTCGCAATTCTCTTCACATTATTACTTGTGATGGATCTCCAAATGGATTTAGGTTACAGTGGCCATCACTTGGTACCCAGTCATGGTAAAGTTAGGATGGGCGACGAACCTGGTCGTGATTCAGTATACAACAACTTTCGTCGTAAATTTCTTCAACGAACGAATACGAGCAAGGAATTCACGGCTACGGATAATATCTCCGGCCAGAATATTCGTGATGGAAAAATTAGTGACAATGTTCATGTAGAAGTTGATAAGTTGGTATCACAAGAAGATTTTGATAAATTTACTGATCTTATGGACATTGTGGTGAATGGCAATGAGAATGAGATGAACAGTGATGTCGTGAGGATCAGAAATGAGGATTACACGGATAACCCAACTATTGCTGACCGTCGTAGTATACATCCACGGTGAGTTATGAATCTATGTAACTTAAACTTTCATTCTCATTTTTTTTTCCTCTTTATGGTTGACGAGCTCTCAGTCAATTTTTCGCAAATCCATGCCTTCTTTTAAACAACTTCTGACTCATCAAGTAACGGCAAAATACTACCTAAAACCCATATTTCTTTACAGTTTTCCATTTAATGAAGAAATAGTTGTAGATGGCCGTTATTAATTATCATTCAAAGCCACGATTAAAAGCAAAAAGCTGTATGATCAGCTCTTTACACGAAGAAAAAATTCCATCGACAAATATATTTGATATTTTTTATTCGTGTTAAGCAGGAGCCGTTATTTTTCCAACAATTTTTGTCTGCGCAATGCCGCACATCTGTTCATAAAACCAATACGATTCACTGCACTCCCGAAGTGTTCCTACTGCATCTGTGATAATACTCGTATAAATACCGTCGCGAAATCCCAATTTGTTTGGAATGGATGACAGAAAAAAAAGTATTCTGTCATGTTCAATGATTTGTGGGTGATGAATTAATTCGAATGTTCACTAATCTTGTGACAGGCAATAATCGGAGTTGATATTATGAATCGGATTTCATCATTGAATAATAATTCTTTTGAAAAATCCGTGCGATACATACAGCATTGTCGCATATATTCACATCTGTTATTATGTAATATCGGTAATAAATTTCTGTCAGTTATCGAATTCAGTACGCAATAAAAACCGATAAGAACAATTTAAAAAGAACACGGGATTGTGAGGAAGGAAGAAAAATAAAATTGATACTACATCAACAAAATCATATCTCACATTATTCATCGTAATGCATGAAATTAATCATATGGATTTTGAAAGGGCAAGTAATTTCTGATTTCACAAATGAACACTGCCAAGGAATAATTATTGACGATTATTCCCTGGCAATAATTAATCTGCATATAATAAGCAATGGGATTACATGCACAACATTGGAAAACTTTTGATTCCATTCCAACGTAATTAAACTAGATCTTGTATATTGTAAATTAATAAATGGTAGTTCTGCAGTATTTGATGCAATGCTATTGAATAAATATTCCATTACAATGTTTGTCATCACTAATGAGTACAAGACCAACGAAGTTGGTTTAATACATTGTGAGTAGAATTTTCAACCTAATATTTTAGTGTTGTTTTGAATTCACGATAATCTGGGTGATATACAGAGAATTCATCTGGCATTACATAATGAATCAGCTGAATAACATTTATACCGTGTCGAAGTGTTTGAATAATTAACAGGGCATAAAATACTTGGATTTGCAGTGTGCCAACTTCATGATTCGTGTTTTTATCCTGACTATCCATTTTAGCAAAATTTTATGTAGTTGAACAGACCATACTTTTATCAGGGCAAGTGGGATCACGTGATTGACTATTGACTTGAATTTTCTACTATTAATTGAATGCGATGGAAGTGATTTATAATTCATTATGTTGACTATTACTAATCTGAATTGGACCACTCATATGGACAAAAAACAATAATTAAAAACAATAAAGCAATAATGAAGTTTGTTTACTGGAAGATTTGGTCATTGGCATCACTTAGCAGTACATTTGTATACAAGTAAATTCATGGATCAGATGCTGTTGGCGCTAGACGTTTGCCGACCTAGGAATGCAATGACATTGCACCATTGTTTTGGAATGCTCGGACTTACCAACAATGCTATGATATCCCATTTCAGAGGAATATCATGAATAGGAGTAGTACATTGGGGATGATACGATGAGCCCGCGGCTGAATCGCGCGACGAACTGGAAGTTGAGTTGAAACGGGAGTGAGTAGGTGGGTTGGAGGGGAAGCGTGAGGTCCATGAGCCCGTACTCCCCAACGTAATGTTTGCACGGAAATAATTCACGAGACTTGGTCGCGTCGAGGTCAGGTAAACTCAACCGACGGCTCGTGATGCTTGCGTATGTAAACACTGGCGGATGATCTCGCAGTTCAATTCTATACACATGTTGAACATATTTGAATACACCGTCATTATCTATCTTCAATTATTCAAAATTGATGTTTTGAAATTTTTCATTTCGTCTGATTAATTTCATTTTCATTTTATTTATTAAAATATGTCGACTTTTTGCTAATTTGAGATTAATTTGAATAATAAAAAGAGAATTATTTTACGAATATAAATCATATTTTGAATATGATAATAGAGAAACATGAATTGATGTATGAATATTTCATGAATTATTTTAAAATTGGTTTTTTTTTCGGTACAAACGTGTATGAGTTATTATTATCGAGTCTATATACATCACAACGCATTGCACTGCATATGAATATGTATTGGTACGGAGTTGAATAACAAGTTTGAGAGTTGTCACGCGTTATTTCATGTAGCTCGTATTGAACTCAGTGCAATGCAATATGTTATAATTTCAAAAAAAAAGAAAAGTAGTGTATGGCTTATGGACTTGTTAGCTGGCACTCGTTACACCATACCCACGCAGCGTAATATTTTTCATGCGACCAACTTGTTTGTGCTCCCCCGATCTGTCAACCAACTGTATGTAAGCAAGTTTTGATATGTGCATGCGGTTGTGGACAAATATACATTGGGTTTATTTTTACAGTTCAAAACGCGTTCAGGTAGACTCGCGGATCGGTTGTAGGGCGAATCTTTCATTTATATGTGAATTCGTCAATTTGAGAGAAGAAAATATCTTGGTATGAGTTTCACTGGTTACTAGTGGATGTTTTTTCGATTCTCCTGGCATTTGCCACGTATTCATGTTCACAATTTATGAGATACTAATGGGATGACTCTAAAAAAATCAGTTCTAATTTTTTGGGCCACTTCAGGCACATAGTGGATAGGAATGATGTTTTTGTGCTTGAAAATACGCACCATCATGAGCGCAGAAGCCACCAATTTTAATTGCGGGCAATTTTAAAGAGTGAATGATAAATAAGCGAGAATTAAAGTAGTCTGATGGAATTTGTATTAATTTGCATTGGAGATAGGATGCAGATTGTTTCGTACATTCCAAGATTCCGGTTTTTTAAATGCACTCAGCCGGGAAGGCGAAACTCGACGATTATTTCGTCGCTCACGTATTCTACCAAAGTCTTATGTGCAGTATATAATTTTAATCCTATTAGAAAAGAAATTTGGTATCTTTTGTTTCATTTGCCTTAATTTTTTTTTGAATTTATGTTTCGTTTAGTCGAGATGAAGAGAAGAATTTCTTTCAACTTTAAGATTTTTTTTTTAAATTCTCATAAATTAATTGGAACGATAAAAGTTTGAATGAATGAATGACTACTTGACCGTGCATAATTTATAATTTTCTCTCACATATTGGCAACAGTTTATATAACCCAATCATAATTTTTGCATGCCATAAATTTTGTTCTCAATGTATGTATTGGTCGGTGAAATTTTTTTTCATTTCCGCGCGATTGAAAAAGATCGATTGCAAACAGCAAGCGTGTATATATAATCTAAAAGGGCAAGTTTGGCTGGACGATGGAGAGCGTTGCACCGATGTGGTTTCCGTTTTCCCGGGTGTTGGAAAACAGCAATGCATCTTTCGTGCTCCCTTGCATGAATACTTTAACATTTTTCTCGAAAAAGGCTCATACCATCGTGAATATTACCGGTCATATACGGCACTATTTATGTCGCTATTATTTTTCCATTGCGTTGTTTCGAAAACTTGTTATTTACGTTGTAACGCATCGTTAGTTCCATCGAAAAGTTTATAGTGTTTTCAATTATACCTATATAACTAACATATAAATAGATAATTTCTCCATTATGAATTTACTGTCTGAGTGAAAATGCCAACACAAAGTATACAGATTTTCCATTAACTCTAATGAAATGTATACTACGTAAAATTTTAACTTCCTCATTATTCGATATTGGTTTAATACAAATAATAAACAGTGTTTCATAAAACAAAATGAGTTCTAGAAATATGGATTATTTAGTTACACTCAATAGCTATGTTCTCCTTTTCCATCTGCATTGTTAGTTGTATGATAATGCTGTGAATATTGGCACATTACAAATATATTTTTCATTTATTCTTTGTTCTTTCTCTATTTTATCGACTACATTGTGTTTATAAAGCATTGTGACTTCTAAACAAAGCATCGATCGTTAACTATTTTAGAACAACACGATGGAAATTTGAATGGAAGGGATTTTCATCGACAAGAATGAGTTTGAATAGCAATTCACATTCAGAGAATTACACTAGGGATCTATCTAACCAGTAATACTATTTAGAGCTAAAATTTTTTCCTATCATTTCTTGTACGTATTCACAGGATAAATCCCATGTAACAACTAACCAACCATCATTTCACCAAGCACAACAATCGCACGCGCGAGTACGAATACATATACGGTACAAAGTAAAATGAAGAACGTGTGAAAGAAAATAATTCTATATGTGTATACATTTAATTCATGACCTGATAACCATGACACATTGTTCTAGAAAATTCTGGTGCTTACTAGTACTTTTCCGAAATACAAAAACTTAAACACCAAAAATAAATTAACATCATGAGGTAAAAAAGAGAAATAATTTTCCAATGCGCAATAAGTAAATGCTGTCATATAAACATTCATTCTGCATTATTTTTCCTTTTCATTGTAACTGATTGCATTTTTTCATTAAGTTAAAAACACAATATAAGTACCCTACAAATAAATACATATTTCTCATAATTAAGTCGTAATTTTGAATGATGTATAATTATATGTGTAGGGGGTCCAGTGAATTATCTCGCGCAATCAAGTAACGAGTCATATGACGTGATAGTATACACTGAGAGATGGAGGTAGAATATAATATATAGAATAAAGGGGAGCGAAGAAGAAGCTAGAAATAGAGGTAGACAGAGAGTGAGATAGAGTGAATGAGTGAGTGCAGAGTGTATTCCCGGAGTCCGTTATTCGAGGCGTACGAATGCAAATTTGAATTTCCACCTGATTTCCATAAAGCGAAGTATAGTAGATGCAGCATAGAGAGGAAAAGGGGTGAGGAAGCATGAGAATGTTGGGTAGCTTGGGGTAGGTTTGGTCTAGGCACACTTTACCATATCCTACTGGCGAGTTGAGCACTCGAATTTGATATTCCGCGCGTTGTCGCATATATATGTTGGCGGTTTACGCGATTGGTCGTGCCGCCTGCGAGACCTATTGCTCTTCTCTCTCTCTCTCTCTCGCTGTGTACAACACATATAATATTTATATATATGCACAAGTACCTACATATGTATGTGTATAATCTCAATCCCATTTCTCAGCGTGACTATAGCAACCAACTCATCGTGCGAAATGTGACAAGCGTGCGCGCGGATGGTGGCGCGTTTTCATTATAGAACATTTATGTGTACGTGTATAGGAAAACTGCGACTTATAGACGACGGTGAGATGCAATATTCCATAACTGCAAGCGTAATCCACATTCACCTCATTTTATATTAGCAGATATAAATTATGTTATTGTAGACTAAATTTTGACGGATATTTATATGTAAACTATATATATTCAAGTATATTTGCACGGGTATTATGGCACAGGAGCATATTTGGATTTTGCCCTGTTTATTTGAGTATAGATGATAAAAGAAGAGAAAGGCTTCACAAATTGGTATCTGTGAAAGTTTCTTATCAGTCGATATCACTTACCGTACACTTTAATTTCATTTGTAAAATGAGAGAAATGCAAATAAGTGGCGCTACATTAGTAATTGTATACTCGATGTGATCTCTAATGAAGAATGAACCGGAGCACTATTAATTCCGAGATTGAGTGACAGATATGATGTGTACCTACGTAATATACATTATGTTGTATTTAGCATGTTTCTCAATGTATACACGCAACATTCCGTTACATACATCAGTTACGCCACGATGGGAATCGAAATCATATTGTGCACTGCATTTCACATTAGATGCTTCAATATAGAATTGTCACAGAGATATTTATATATATGTTTTGCTATAGAACTGATCAAGTGTCTCTTGATCTCTGAAGACTGCCACTTCAAGAAGTAATTAAAAACTTCCTTGTCAAATTTGCCATCTGATTATTTATTATTTAAGATGTCTCTATCTAGAAGAAAGATATTCCACTTATTGCGTCCACGATAATCGATGAATACAATGAAGAATATCTACCAAGATGAAAAATAACGCCACCTTTTATAATTCATATTCCGTTATTTAACTACAAATGAATCTCAAATTGGAACATCAACTCCATACAATCGTGATGTTGGGTAGCGATATTAACAGCCAATTAAAATTGCAAACAATAGAGACAATTTTGTGTGCAATGCCTATATTTTAATGCTGAATTCGACGATGAAATACGTCGCGATGTTCTGCTCATGTTTTTTACATTTCCATGGATTAAAATTAGTGACAATCTTCATATGATTGCTTCATATGATGCCCCACAAACACAATGTGTAATTCTTGCATAAAAATATTAACTGTGTACGTATACATGTGGATATGTTCGTATGATGTACATTGTGATCTCATATTAGAAAGAATTGTGGCCATAAATATACGTATACTGACGCATTATGTGAAGTAAATAGAATGTTACAGGAAATTACTGTGTTAATATTTGAATAGGCTATTGTTTGATGTAGCATAATTGTCACATTTTTTTATTTTCCCTTCTTTCTATAAAACTAGTGATAATGTTGATATTTGATAAATCAATGTTGGGTTGAAAATGTATATCACTTTTTTCTCACGATTGTCACGTGCCGAAAATAAAAATTATCGCGCTTATTGTTTTAATAGTCCGATAGTTCTCAACACATTTCGTCACGTGCGAACGCTCAATCATTCGGATTCCCGTTCGACTTTGTTATAAATTTTTCTCCTGCCTTTTTATTCCTATCTCGTTTTTTTTTCTTATTTTTTTTTTCTTTTCGTCTATTCTTTCTCTTGCTTCAACAAACAATCCATGAGAGACGATAACGTAATGCGGAAACGACGCTGTTTAGAGAGCGTGGGAGAATCTTAACGACTCGTTGTCGACAAAATGATCCAAACCCCTACTGATTATTGAGAAAATAAATTATAAGTGGCTGTATAACGGTACGATATTAAACGATATTGTACGAATCATATCTATTCAGGAAAGGAATTCCGCTTGTGGTTCAATTAGAATCTGAATTATGTCGAGAGTTCGAAATGAAAATATTATCGAAACTTGAAATAAACTCGTATTCTTTTGTTTAAACCAAGATGATTCTTACTCTAGTTGAGCAAGCAACGAGACCCTTTAGGATACAGAGTGTGAAATTTTTGGGACACCCGTTAATACAACTGACATACTAAATTTTGAAGATAGCCATCTAAAGCTGTCACGCTTTCCTCAAATATTTGAGATCCCGGCTGTATATATATTTTTTTCCCTCCTTTTTTCTTCATAAGTATATATGCACCCTCAACCTACACGAAAGAGTTGACTGAACCTGAGTGTCTCTAAAGACTTTCATGTGCGGTGAGGGATGATAAAAAGTCCCGACACTACACTTGTCTCGCCAAAAAAATAAAAGAGTAAAAAAAGAAAAAGATGAATGAAAAAAAAAAACACAAAACATGGAGTATTTTGCATTTGCAAAGCACTTCAGCTTTTTATGCAACCTGTACGTTTCATAAATTTTTATTCTGTTTATTTTTTTGTTATTCATCTATTTATTTTTTCTGTTATATTTTTTTTTTACTCCCTTCTGCATATGTTTCTTGACGTATTTATTAAAACTAGTGTCGCAGTAATGGTTTCGGTTACTTCAACAGGATATGCAAACACGTTATATTTGCGGTAGGACTTGCAATACAGGGCACATCACTATGTCAGCTCTTCTCATGGTTATAATGAAATTATTACCAGAAGCACTCGAATGATCTCATTGATTTTCATGAGACACGGATGAGATATGCAATGAATCATATTTGAGATGAAATATAGTAAGATTGGAAAAGTGGTGGAATATCGGAAAGACGTTCGCTTTGGATACAAAATTATTATTCATATACTTGAAGTCGATATGCAGCATCAGGAGTATGAATGATAGGAGAAATGCTTGAAATATATATATGGAGCCGAAGTGGCTGGTGATATTCGTTGTCAATGTCTACAAAAGACATAGAAAATACCAACATAGTGAGACGAAAATATAGAATATTTACATATGAATATTGGAATTTATATCACAGCCGTCATTGCTTCATAACGATATTTATTGAATGTTTATTTGGATATGAAGATTGTCACAGTTGAGTGATGTTTGCGTACTGATAACTCTTGTAATCGGTGGAAAGCAAAGGCTAAATCCGAATGAGATATATCTTGAATAACGATAATCGAATTTTCGACCGTCACGGCGCAAAACTATCTCTTTATTACGACTCTACGGTACGCCAATTTTTCCGGGCTATTAAGTTTGCTCAGGGAGCATTGGTATCGGTACCTATATATGTATAGGTGAAAAAATGCACGGCCAACTAGAAATAGGAGTAGAACATGAGAGATTAGTCACCGGAGTGGAAATGCAAAAAGAAATTACTCAAATCACGTAGGAATATTATATCGAATAATGTTCAATTCGTCTGAATGAAGTCGGTACCTTTATATGCATTTTTTCAACAATCACCACCGGCTGATATTGCCAATTGGTGTGATTATCATTATTTATTGTGCGAAAGTTCAAGCTAACTGCATGTATGTATGTATATATATATAATGAAGGCTGAGGGCGTTGAATCCTCAAATAAAAATGAATGTTATGAAATAGACCATGGGTGGTTATAAAACCGGGCGTTAAATTAATTGCAAGTACCATGAGCTCATCCGGCGAGTTGGAAACATGAAACTATAATCCATTTAGGTTTATATCCATGAAAGTTGAGTAATATTATATACTTGTAAAAGATTAATCGATTTTTCATAAATTTTATTCTGAATACTCATTTAATTCCACTTTTTATTCAGTGCATGGGAAAAAATGGATTCAAATGGAATAAATATATTTTTCAATGTTGGATTTGGAAATGTCGTTAAGATCGTGTTGTGAACCTAGGCAAACGCATCACGAAAGTACTAATCAAATAAGCCAATCAAATTGGAGATGCGGACCACAAATTTGATAAGTTGACATTGAATTGACGCCAATTTTGTTATTTGGAATGTTAAATTTCATTTCGATCAACCACCTATATATGAATGAGAATTGGTGAAATCACTTTTGCTGAAGTTTTAATTCAATCATGAAATTAACACCTTTATATTACCATCAATAGGTGAGTTGAGGATAAATAAAATTCGGGTGGCTGATTGTGCTATCAACTATTATATCCGATACATTGACATCAGTGTTTCAATATTATTGATCGAACAGAATCCACTTTGTCTTTCATTTTTCATCAATATTCATTCACCAACACAAATTATATTTATTCGCGTCTCTTTTTTTTTGCATTTTAAACTCATTTATTTCTCACATTCACTGATGCCTATAAAACACCTGTACTTATCTGTTGGTCATCAGCATTATAATAAAACATGATGGAGTGACATGGAGGCGACATGAAAAATTCCATATGATTGAAGTATTATCGTCATGCTTCCATGGTGATCCACTCTTCCTGCTCGTATGTGTCAACGAAAATATAATTATAATCGACGTTGACTCGCCGCACGCGGCGGTGGGTCCTCATCGTCCGGAAATTGACGAGCATCGCGCGCACAGAATGCCATCACAACTCCGCATGTGTAGGATATTGCACATTTACACATCTATATATAAAATAATGTGAGAGTTCACATTTTTCCAACGTGCAACGGGACATGTTCGATAAAATTGCTCGACGGAAAATTCAATGAATAATTCTGTACTACGTGTGTGTTTCTCGCCGTTCACATCACACATTTTTCTTATATATACACAAAGAATGTATAGATATAAACCGTTATACATATAGTTTATCACATGCTCATATTCCATGATGTTCTTACATAACTTGAATCTATATATAAATTTACGTATATTGTATAAGTGTATTTAAATCTGTGTATTATACGGATTGAAGCCATCCTATTTTTTTCGCGTACGTTCAGAAATAATCTCTCTCTAAGTCACAAGCACTCAAATTTCTTTCGCTCGCCCACAACTTCTCTCGTAAATGTATCCTAAGAGAGGAGTTTATTTCTAGATAACAAAATACGTTTGGGAGAACTAAATTACGTATTTAGTAAGATATACGAAAACAAATATTCATCCATACTTATCACATGTGCATATTTGGACTGTATTTACATATTACATATATATTGGATATTTTATCACTAGACTTTCAACATTTATTCATTTACCTCAAAGTAAGGATGTAGTTGGTTCGATTTATTTGAATTCAAAGCTTCCTTTGGTAGGAAGTTTGGGGCTGCTAAAGAGATCGTAAAAAAAAAAATAAGGCAATGCCTTCGTTTCTTCCACAGTTTGATTTTTAATGAGATACCAAATCCAAGTTCAGATATCAAAACTACTTACCAATACTAATAAATCCATAATATTTTTATAATGCAAGTCATTTGTAATCAATTGATATTCTAGAAAATGTTCCGAACTATATTGAATTGGCATTGATAAATTTTTCTTTCAGTGCAACACCCTCCCTCCCGATTGAGTGCATCACTGGACCAAACTAAAAGTCATGCGAATGCATAATGCACATATTGTATATTTTGTCACGTGAGTGGGATACGCAAGCCCGCACTGTGACCCGAAGAATATCAATGCAGCACAAATATTGCCACAAAAAAAAACATGGAAATTTATTCTATATAAACCTATAATCAACTTTTCCGTAAATTACCGTGGCGAATTGAACTTTCATAAAAAAAAGTTCAATTAAAATGTTTGTATGGTGAATTAAAAATGAAATACGTTTGAATGTTCATTATTATCTTTTAACAACATTAATTGAGCATATTTACATTTGTGATTGAAATTTTCATTTCACATACAATTCTCATAGCATACTGTACACATACGTATTGTGTGTCCATTTTGTGTATAGGTGTTTATAAATCAATGCATACGTAGACCGAAGTGGACTAAATCTTTACAATGGGCGATAGGATATTGTTATCATTTGTCACCTTGAAGTCGTTGGCGAATTATCGAATGGCCCGGTTGAAAACGATAAAAATATATAATGGCACATCATAAAGCGAATGCAAATAGTTATATCAATGTGCGATTTTTATGTGTGGATTGAACGCGCAAAATGAATGTATTTGTTTCAATAATTACAAGTAAAAAAACTCTGGCGATATAACGGAGGCATAAAACACACAAAGGGAATGCCGCAGCAAGGACTCAGTTGGGAGTAAGTCCTCCATATATTGAAAAAACAAATAATAGATAAATAAATCATATGCATAATTTTTCAATTTTAATGTCGCTTACTAGAGTAAAAAATATGAAGTGATTTCATAACTTGGCTTGATAACTTGTAAAAAGAGTGAGTAATTCTCTTCCATGATAAAATTACCATTCCTAATCACTTGAACGTCAACCAATGTGGAAAATGTTCGAATGAATAAATATTAATCTAGTTTTAACGATAGTTTTCCGATAATTCTTTTTCAAACTGTTAACTGCCATAGCGCGGTTACGTTATCTGCTGTATACGTGGAGTTTGAATGTGTTTGCTATGGATACATATTTTGTTTAGTCATATGCATACGTGTGGTTTATTCATCTCAAAGATATTACGTTAGGTGCTAATGATTTTTTTCTTCTGCTATTTTTATATACGAGTATTCAACGCTCTATTTAACCTTATGGTATATAACACAAATTCCCATACAAATACTTGTAGTTAACAATTGATGAATTCAACATTTGTGGTAGGGGCACAAACCGCAGTCGAATTGTATTCAAGTTTTGAGGCGTGGTAATGTTAGCTATGTTGTCTGCATGTATTTGGATGCACTGATATAAACATTCTATGACATCAAGAAGTACATGGGCGAGGGAGAATCTGCAATGTCGTCTTTCTCGTGACAATGCTTCTCACACTGTGAGATAACATTCACAACCCAAATCGTCGCTATTTTGTGTGTGTCGCTTGCGGGCTGAGAGTGCAAAGCAACAACAACAATAAGAACAACAACAACATCGCAACAACAATGACATCAACATGAAATGCTCAAAAAGATGATGATGTTCTATTCTTTGTTGAACGTATGGTGAGAAAAAAATGGGAAATAAGGGAAAAATCTTCAGGGAAGAGAGAAGAAAATAGCGCAATATGCGATAGCTTAGATTTCGCTGAGATGGAAAAAATCACGATTGAAGAATATATTTTCTATGTAAACTGGATAAAAACTTTCGTTCGAAAGATCAAATGGAATTTGTTCGGAGATTTTTCTTTTTTGTGATCACATTAAGAACAATCATTCTGATTTTATCTGACGAAGAGAAGTTGTTTGGCTCCAACGTAATTAAGTCTTCAAACTGGATCCACTTCGATAAGAAAAAATAAATTTCTGCTTATACACAGATCAGAAGCGATTGAGTTTCATGATCAGGTGGACTACTGGTATTTTTGAAAGTCTCATAATGGACAGGGTCATGAATGTTTGCAGAATTCGAAACCCCCTTCAGATATATATATATCAAATCTGTTTATCACCCGAGCGAACTCGAATCATAGTGTTACTGAATGCTAGAAACGGAATAGCGGAAGAAGAACAGAATAGGGAAGAAGAAGAGATTGATAAAAAAGAGGAAAAAAAGGCAGAGATGTAGATACTTCAACAGAGTGATCTCATTGATTATTCATAGGCTATCCCAGCACTTAATAGAAGCGGGAATACAAAAATTTTTCCAATGAAAATTGACAGCGTGAATACAAAGGGATATATTTAACTCTGTATATCTCTATACGTGTTCACTCATCTGCATTTATTAACTCATGTGAATTTTTTCTTCAGTATACGCATCCTCAATCATACATGGGTGAAAAAAGGGAAATAATAAACTGCATTGTAAAGGGTTATATAGAGACTAAGATGCGTTGTACATAATTAAGATCGCAGAATAATAAATGATAAAAAAAATAATGGGCCCGAAAATTCAATCGGAGTTATTTGAACTTTGAAATGATTGAACAATAAATACTCAAATTACGCTAAACAAGACAGAATGAACAATCGATAATGACGATTGTTTGCAATTGCTTGTGATTCTGTCGAGATTTCGAGTGGGGAAATGGTGGTTTTGGAGTAGGGGCTTGCAAACAACAACGAGGTGGTGAATCGTGAAGCTCGATAGCACACCCACCTTCCTGATACGAGCATTGGTATGTCTTCCCATACTCCATCTCTTCCAATCTCTGTACTCTGCCTCTGTACCAACAACTATATCTGTACACGTTATTGCATCTCAACCATCATGTTTCTGCACATCCAACTCGACTATGCAAAATGGCGTTAATATTTACATAAGCACACGGCATCGAGAATTCTCGGACGTTCGCATATATATGCGATAATGGTCGAGACGTTTAACGGTACTTGACGTATACACATCAAATGCATTGTGATTGCTATTGTATGATTATTATTATCCCTCATGACTATATGGAAGTTTGCATGGTTATTATTAATTCCTCCGGATCAACGATTGCTATTCTGAATATACATTGCATACTCACAGGATGTTATTGGGAAAAGGTACCCAACTGACTCATGTACACTTCTCAAGTGGAAAAAATACATTACCGATAATTTGCCACGAAAAGAGAAACGAATAATTTAATATCTGACTATAACCTAGGATATACTCAAGATGATCAGAACAAAAATATAAGTCTAAGGAGACAGAGAACAGTTTCACTTGTAAGATTGCTACGAACGCTGACACAAGAATACATCGCATTTTTAATTCAGGTGTAGATTGAGATTTCGCGCACGTTGATATTATTCTCAATTGAAAATTCTTGCTATGACAATACTGATGCATGAATAATTTTATTGAGCTCGCAATATTTACGAGACGGCCGCACGGATCCAATGAGAATTAGAAAACCAATTGGACAAATACTTATGATGAATTTCATGCATCAATTTTTCGTTGTTCCTCGTATTAAGATGGATTACAGAGTTGTTGAATTCTCTTCTGTTAAATAACGGCTCCGGAGAACATTGAACAATTTATGCAAATAAATGCATGTCTATAGGAACATACACAGATTACATACTTGTGAGCGCAGGTGGTACATCCTTTGTCGCAATAGTAAAGTCGTAGCTCAATACTTAGAGATGTGACACACGGGGGTTGCAACGGAAATTGAGAAGAGCGAGTGACACGAGGAGCAGAGTGGTAATATATACATAGATATAGACCACGGGCAGGAGATGTTGCAGACGAACTAGATTAGTTCGAGTCGCGCGAGTGCGCGCGTGTGTTAGCGAACTCAATCTACGACAGAAGATTCGGTTTGCAGTTTGTGCCAGTCGCAAGGAACCAGTCGTAAGAGACGACGGAGGGAAGGACTGAGACGGAAACAAGAATAGTGAAGGAGGATGGAATTGGGAGAGAGAGAGAAAGATAGGTGATACAGAGACACTGTGAGCAAGAGATTTTCTGTGTCAAGTCTGGAATATCCAATGAAGTCAAGATATAGAAATGAAATAAATGACGAGGTTGGATGAATATGATTATACCCACAAAATTGCTAGTTGAATAATTAAATTTCAAAACGCAATCAATAAATCTGAGAACTAAATCAGACATGCACGACTTAGAATTTTTGTAGCTATCACGGTAATACATACTACATGATGAATATTTTACAGTCATTCTATTATTAGAAACAAATTCGATTTCCTCAATCAAATGATGTTTCAATGAAAGATTAGGCATCAGCAGCGGGTTTGCGATTTGTGGAAAAAAATGATAGCTACGATGAATAGGATAGTTCACATACGTACAGATGTGCCTGAAATAAATCTCGCCTATTTCACATGAAATAGATATCAACAACACATCACGATTTTCAACGAGGCCGTCAATTCTAATATTCTATCAGTCGTTATGTAGACGAATAGTCAACCAAAATCCCGCATCTGCCATTTACAGTATACACATAATATACAAACCCCTACATACATATTACGCGACTGCATGCGGCTTTTCGTAACAGCCATGATCCCTTTTGACCGGCATGGTCAACCACATAAGTATTGAAACGTGTTACGTGAGGTTCAACAAACGGGCATGTATACATAATCAAAGTAAATAATAAAACCGAGTCGGAGTGGTAATGGAATCAAATGAAAGATGGTAAAAACAGAATACGGAATAGATAAGCTGTGACCTATTGTAACATAAAGTTAGGAAGTTTTAGTTGAAAATTCGATATCAAGGGGTTTCTTCTTATATAGCGAAATAGCGCGGTGAGCTTTTCCGATCGATTATAGCTAAATCGCTTTTGAATTGTAACCATTCAACTTCATTTACCAATTACCTCCCCGAAAGCAAAGTTTGCACGGTTCAATTCAACGTGTAATGTGAGTTTAATACACCATTTCATTAATTCATTACTGAATAAAGTCTTTGGAATTTTTTTTTTAAATTCTATGTGCCCCTCTGCCTCGTTTTTTGCGCGTCCTCTACTATTCCCTTTCATTCATTTTTCTTCGCGCCGAGTGTAATCACTGAAACAAGTATTGCAAATGTAAAAGTTACCCGGAGAATCATTAGCTGGAAGGAAATATACTAATAGCACTGGGATGGCACAAACGATGCATTTTCCAAGGTCAAAAAGATTGTCTTTATGATGTTGGACTGTTCGGAGAAATAATTTAATGCTCGAGCAAATTGACTAGTGCAGTATTATTTCTTGATGATGTATCATAATAATCTTCGTCAGAGTACCTGGTATTTCTGTTTCCTTTGCAACTTTGAGTCACAAAAGTAAAGTTTGCATGCCGAATACGGTTTACAATATTGGACTTTATCTTGAATGTCGCTTTTATAATCATATTATATTCGAGCAAATTGTTAGTTAATTGGCGTGGCTGAAATTAATTCTAAACAAAGTTTGCGATTGAATAAAAATATATATTATATACAAGTTACACTTTCGCTGGATAAGGTGAGCAGATATTTTTAATACTCAAAACTAAAAGTATTTGAATGGAATGTTTGTTGACTGATAGTACGCAGTTGACAATAACCCTGGAAATTACTTTAAAGATCGTTCGTGCGCTAAGAGGTAAAGACACTCTTGTCAAGCGTGTATCGTACAACTATATTCGCAATTTCGCCCATCCTTCATGCGCATATACATTCGTATAGTGAGTGTGTGTAAATATGAGCACATAGTGTACAGCTTGCGTGCGTAATTTGACGAGATAAATTAGTTTAAATACATATTCAAGGATGATAACGCGAACTTTTGTATAATAAAAACTTGTATTTTCCATCCTGTGGAGAAATCTTGCGAAACATTAGACCTATATTACTTTCCTATAATAGTCCTTCCCCGCGCAGTTTGAACACCAAATGAGGAATTAGTTTGAGATATTGCCGTCAATTATTCAGCTATGGAATTATATTGAATTCAATTCTATATCCCATTTATTTTACCAGAGTAAAAAAATAGTTTTTCTTGTTATCAATCTCTAGTTAACAAAATGAGAAATGAAATTAATTGAATTATATTTTACATAGCGTGGTATGTGTGAAAAATTGATTTCAGGGCATTCAATTCCCGATTGCGGAAACGATAAATAAAAATTAATTGATTGTTTCTTGTAGACAAATTGTAAAATTACAATCTATATATTTTGTAAAATAGCGACGATGAAATTCCTATTTTTTTATATCCCAACACATACATTGCTTCTGTTCTTTGAATTCTTCAAATGGAACCAATTTCCAGAAGAATGTACACTACTTTTAAAATGGACATGCAAATTCCACGTCACGCATTCGGCAGTATCCCACATTTTACCTAAAACCTTATCAACACCAAGTATTTTATCCTCCCGGTTATTAATAATAAAAAATAACTCTACAGAATATGAACGCAAAAGGTACATTTCGATATTTTTTATTTTTAAATCTTGACTTGCATGAAGAGAAAAAAAACTGTTTGGGTTAAGTGAAGTCAGCGCAACACGCTTGTGGCATGAAGAAAAGCTCGTGAACGAGAGTATAATGTATATGTATATGTATATGCATAAAGTATACGAGTATAAGTGAGATAGCGGTAGAGAGAGGGTGTCATGTGGCTCGGTTGGCGGTGATAGCTTTTTCGTTGAAGCGGTCCCGACCGCGACGGATAATTCGCAAAGATTTAGTGGCGTTCCGTGAAGTGGTTAGTATGCAACCCATATGGCTCGAGGGGGTATCGCTATACTCTTCCATCTACAGCAGCATCACCAAGAGTCAACCGCCATCCACGTGAATCTATATAGCCGTAAACTATAGAGAGTGGTGGAATAGCGTGGGGGCGTGTGATGATTCTACCCTGTAAACCATCACAAACTCTTCGATCCCTTCTTCCTATGTGCGAGCACATTTGCAATTACATTCGCACTAGATTACGAAATGTTTTTATAGTTAGTTATTTGCCCCAAGCACAGAATTCAAAAATCATTTACAAGGGATTTCTCGAGATGCGTGTGAAAAAAGTTCTTGATAACATCCCTTCAACGGACGAATATAGTGATGATTTCGTTTAAGATAAAGAGCATTTTTAATAATACATAATTTTAATCCTCCAACAAGACAACAGGAAAAGAGGATTGTGCAGTTTGCCTATGTGATATCAAAAGCGATGGAAAAAAATGAGGCTAAACCCCATAGCATAACAACTATAGTGCATCGCTGTTGTGCATGTTCTCTTTCTATTGTGCACTTACACAAACACATATCTCGCCCCCTGGAGTAGCTTACGATTTTCTCCAACTCTTTATGCGTGTCTCACATTTTTTTTTCTTTTATTATATATTCTATATGTATTTATACACATTTCTTTTTGCTGGCTTTTTTCTTCATCTGTTTGTTGTGCACACCTAGAAAAACCTTATCAGGACCGCCTATGTCAAAAGACTCAAAGGAGTCGTGAGACAGGAAAGGAAAAGAATAAGCCGTACATGAGAAAGATATTCCATGCATTGTAAAAGCAGCTTCGAACGAGCACGAATCATTTCAAAAACTTATACATAAAATTTATATGTATATGTTATTGCGTGTATACATAAACATGGCTATGTATATATAGTCTACTGAAACAGCAGATGCAAAATGAGGAGTTATAAGAATTATGCATAATGATAATTCTTATGTTAATTTTTCCGCAATGCAGAAACAATATTGTTGTATCAAATGAATATTCTTTGACCCGCGCTTTCATGGGAAATATACATTTATTCGTGTAATAAATGCCCTTGTTTCTATATGAAGTATTTAAATGATGTGTAGATCAATATAAAATATGATGGTCATAAAGTGTTATTTTCGATACGTCATCGAGAATATTATGGACGGCTCAATGAAACTGACATCGAATTCGAATTTCTCATACAAATTTCATTCTGAAAATTCGAATGGTTATCAATTCAAACAGTTAAAATTAAATGTGATCATCGTCAGATTATTATATGATGCATGGTGAACATATGAATACATGAAAAGCTATACGATGTTGTACTATGTGTAGAACACCAGTTTAATATTGACTACTATGTATCGATGATACAATGTATTTGATGGAATAATAATGTGTCACGACAGTTTGGAATGTTTTCCGTGGCGGCTTCACATGCGATTGAAACTAAATTTTTCTTGCAATCCCTTGTCTTTCGTGCCTACTCATGGGATTTTAATCGTCATTTCCATATTGTATTGAAATTATTCATAGATGAAGAAATAATGGAGTCAGACAAATTATTTTCTCGATTAAAAAGCGTTTAGACTATTCATCTACAGCGCATTTAGATCATTTATTCATTTCTCATATCTGTATCGTAGATATTGTTCCATTTATTCATTTTGATCTTAGTTTTCTACTAATATATATAACAACGACCGATTGTAGAGTGCAGATATAACAATTATTTAGAGTGAACGCGAAACTTTTCACGAATTTTGGCACAAACACCTCAGGGACGAAGAGCAGATGAAATGGAAAGGAAAAAATAGAATGTTGAATTTTCTCATTCCATTTTGCAATAAGATTGTGATGGTGTGAAATGATGACGAGAAATAATATTGGGAATTTCTCCATTCTCCGTTCTACACTTTCTAGCTTCTTCTCCCTCTCTCTCTAAAAAAAAAGCCGTGCAGAAAGGAGAAGGATAAAAATTCTTATCTGGATCAAGAATTTAAAATTCTCCAGACGTTTCTTTCGTCTTTTTCATCGAAAATCTTCCTCATTTCCCTTAATCTACGTTTTGAATTTTATGCAGTAGAAAAATTTTGCTAATTATCTTTATGCAAGTGGAAAAAAAAATATTCTTGGATGGAGAATATAATACATTTCAAATTTAATCAATAATTCTCCAAAACCCTATTGCAGAATGCGATATCAGGCTTGAACATTTAACCGGACAAGAATATTTTACTTTCAGATTTAGAAATTATTTTTATGTTCATCATAAGAATAATCGTTCTTGAATAAAAAAAAAAACATTCATTCATATATAATTATTTCGGATGATGAAGAAAGTTCGTACTTATTTGCCAGCGAAAATATTGAAATCTTGATACAGAGAAAGAAACATCGAATATCTTGAAATGGTGATGCTCGTCGGGCTAAAAAATATTTTACTACTGGTTTAAAAGGCGTATAAGCTTGAAATTCTAGATCAGTAGACAGATTGAAAACTGTGCGAGTATTCAGAGCCAAACCGCTTTGGGACTGTGTTATATTCAGTATGCTGTAACTATGCACTGTATATGTATAAATATATAGTTATATATATCCACTTTCCTTTTACTCTGTGTATGAAGAGGCATTTACGTGGAATGCGTTTGGAATAACGTTATACTACTCGAAATGGAAGTTGGCGAGGCGATCGTATTGAATACAAAGCAATTTCAACGACAATAATCCGTATATGGAATAAAATTTAAAATTGATATCTCTATAATTGTTTCTACCATAAATTCAATATTCAAAACAAGAAGATATCGCATTGAAAGAAAATAGCAATACGAAATTCATGCGAATACATCTTTTATAATAAATAATTTTTCCTGTTACAGAGAAGATATAAATACGCTGGAGAAATTCCATCTACAAATATCGAAATTAGAACTCTATCCAAAGGATTCGAATGTTGTTGAGCAGCTACTTTATGAAATGGCAACGAAGCCCATTGTTCATGTTGGTAAGTCTACTTATAAATATATAACACTCTTCATTCTCGGATGTTATCAATTTATTTCTTTCATTGTCTTCAGCGTGGGTGGCAAATTTAATTCGTTAATCAGATGATGTATTATCAAGTTTCAAAAACTAAAACGGATGTCTGTAGGAGACATTAATTAATATTGGGAATATTCGCTTTTGTTCATTTTTGTATGTGATTAAAGATGAATAATCGAGTGTCGCATTAACCCAGATGGAAAAAACTCATCATAAAAATGATTAACCCCCTCATAACTTGGCTAATCAAATAACTTCGACAACATTATTGATTTCAGCACAGAAAGAAGGGGGTACTCAACTGAAACTGGTGATTGACTATACTGACGATCTTCAGGCTCTATTCAAACCAATGAGGTGAGTAAGTTGAGCTATGAACAAAATAATCAATGATATCTCGTTATTGGCATTGAGGTCAGTGAATACTCTGAAGTGGTACAGAGCCTTTCATTCTAAGAGGAAGCGGTGAATCAACTTAGTTCAAGAAGTTTAAATCCCGAATGGTTTGTTGAATTGAAGAGTAAAAGAAGAGATAGAAGGACTTCGCGAGGTTTTGAAGGGGAGAATAACGAGTGCGATTGAAACGTAGTGAAGAAAAAAAATAAAGAAGCAAGGGGAACTAAGAAACTAAAAACGAAATTGAAAGAAGCTGCGTGACTTTATTGAAGAGAATTTGGAACAATGGCAAATGTGTGACGTATCATTCTCTAGATGACAATAACAGAGTGGGTTTATATATATATATATATGTATATATATAAGCACAATTTGACTAGACGAGTTTGAGTAGATTTCCCTTATTCATTCCTTTTTCTAGACAATAAAAGGATCTTCAGCTTCAAAAGTAATACATTTCATTGTTGAATCTCTACATACCCTATCGTTTCCTCTTTTTGAGAGTACGATCTTCGAAACAACAAAAGTCGTAACATCAAAAACGAATAATTCAATCGATGTGAGTTTTTTATTTTACTTATACGATAAAAAGTTGGAAAACCTGGAAAAACAAATTTCCCTTATCGATAATTTCAACTACTACTAAATAAAATCCTTTCAAAATTTGTTCAACCACTAAAGCTTTGCATTCGCAATCATATTCCATATTCACACCAAATTATGTACCATCATCATGAATACTCCTGATAGTTTTTTGAACCATAACAGTACAAACACTACTGCGATGAAATTTTTTAATAGAATAGCGAAAACTATTTATCCATTTTTTTTTGGATATGAATGGCGGCTCCCTGAAGGCTCTACTTTTTCACATTGTAACCCTCACTTCAATAGCCCCTCCCTTTCACTTCCCCTGTCTTGTTCTCAACCGACGGCACGAGACACTCTGGGGCATCCACTTATGTAACCGTCCTCGTAATCCCATCGTGTTCGCATCACGATTGCATCAAGCCAACTACTATATCGACCCCATCCCCTGGGTCATTAAATTCGACTGTCCTCTTGAGGCACGTGGACACCAATCGTGATTGTCACCGTATGTATATATATATATATATATATATATATATATACAATTAATAGTTTCGTCTCATTTTCTCGAATTCCACGTGCTTTGATACTTCATTCCGTTTAGTGGTAATCAAACTGTTCAAACATCATCAAAGTCATTGTAACTGTTCTTTATTGAGTCGCTGCAGACGAGGGTGAATATTGAGGGCGAAATAAACGTGTTGATTATGCGTTCAGAGAATACAGATAATTAAATATTATGGTTAGGCTCATCATCAATATTTTTTCGTTCATCACATAATTGAATCTTCTGGAGCATGACCACAATTATAGCGAGTCTACGACGGTACACGTGGGTTAGTGGTCTTACAACAAACAAGAACACTCAATAGAAGTATGAATAATGATAAATATAAGTGGGATTAATGCAATTTAGATTGATTGAGTTAATTTTGTATTAGTCGGTATAAGTCGCCGTTTTTTTTTTTTTTTTTCTTTTCAATTGAGTCTGCGAAAGATAGGACGTCAACATAGAATATTCATAAAAATTCGATTGAGGGAATGGATGCCAAACTGTCACCATGAATTTTCTATTTCTCCGCGATTTCTCTTATGTATGAATCTAAAGAGCTAAAGTGGTTGAACAGGAGAAGATGAATAAAACAAAACGAAAAGTCGGCAATGCATAACCAGATTGGACTGGCACAATGACGTGTGAATATAGACCAATGTTCTATACTGGTTATTTAGCACCAGCAGCACAAGCAGCATAAGCAGCAACAGCGGCAATACCAATGTACAGACGTGCACATCACCAGCTGCTTTGGGTCATAGCACACTGGTTTTAAACTTCCAGACCGAAAATTCGGAGATAAGTGGGCAATGTTATACCGCCAAGTGGAGATAGCTAGTAAAGGCAGCTTAAACTCCGTAATAAGTTCGGCAATAAGTTCCTAGGAAGAAAAGTTTTCCTTGTACCCTGGGCCACATTCGAAATTGCCCCCGCCATTTATATGTCTGTATATATACTTTTATACATGTGCACAGCGCGTTCCTTATTGCGATTTGAGATATTTCTCATTACATACGATATTGCAGCCACGATGGAGACACGAAGTCTGCGTTCAGATATTGCGTGATCGAAACCAGATGAACTTATGAGTCATTTTGCACCTTTTGCGTTTTCGCGCCAAACGAATGCAATTTCATATAGACTGTAAATATCAAGAAGTCCTTCTCATATGTATTGGTATGATAAAATTTGGAGCTAGAGGAACTTGAATTTTGGGTATGAATGAAGACTTATCGAAACTCCTCACCGAATAATGAGAAACTTTGATGATGCATATGTAACGTACAGATTTCCTTTTTTATCTGGTAGAATTTTTTCAGCGGTATTTATATCTCAAGGGGGTTATTCTCATTGCGAGTTTCCAATTGAAAATATTTGTGAATTCTAATGCTCAGAGTGAAAATGAATCATCACAGTGGTGAAACCCACAAAAGAATAACATCGCTCATGATGTGTTTAACGGTACCCCATCTACTTTTTTTTTGCTGACAACAATATTCCTGAATATTTTTCAAAATAGTAAGCATATCCACATCATCACGTGACATTTATAATTTTATAGTTTAGAAGAGAGAAAAAAAAGAATGCCAGAATAACCAGGTTAATTCAAATGAAGATTTGGGTCCTTATAGAGAAAAAGAAGGGAGAGAAAGTTTCGTGCTGGCACCGACAACGACGTTGACTTCCATCGGGACGGTGGTAATCTGTGAATCTTCGAGTTAGTGTTTCGCAAAAGTATAACATCCCTCGAAGAAAGTAAGGTAGTGAGAGTAAAAGAGAGAATGATCAAAACAAGGGGGAGCAAAGGAGGTGGAATATGGTGAGAGAGAAGATGAGCAGAGTCGACGAACTCCCAAGAGAAAAGTTTTCTATACGCGCTTGGTGCTTCTCCCCTTTGCCCGTCTTTTACGCCAAAGTTTTACGCGCTGTACGAAAGTTCGTCGCAAGCTCCCTTGGGAACGCGCGTCATTGTGTCCAAGTACGTACTCATGATAACCACGGATAGATGTCGTATTCGACCATACGAATCTGAGCGTCAAAGTCCGGGGGATACTTCCAGAGCCTGTCGATTAATCGACATACGTATCAACTGCGCCACCCTTCAACACAGTTTTCCTTCAATGTTGGGGAAATTTTATCCTAACACGTATTGCTTTGTTTTCATTGCTTACAAAGAGAAAAAGGGACATATTGATCAATTCATTAATCCATTCATTTGAATTCCTGCAGCAGCAGAAATCTCAGAGCCCCTTTCAAAGTTTTGGTAATCCAGGTTTCAACCTGGATCACGATTTTATGTGGATGTTGTTATTCCTGAATAAACTTCCGTATGATAAAATAGATAAAAAGGAACGGAGGGTAATTACAATGGACCTGTCAGAATTTTTTTAAAGCGTTTGAAAAGCGCAATTAGTTGGGCAAGTAATTTCAAGCAGTACTAAATGTATCCACACAGTGGTGATGAGAATTGAAAGAGTATACAGATATATACATATGATAGTTTCGTTTGGCGAGAGGAACGAAGGCAGTACGCAGTGAAGCGAAAGCTCATAGCCACATTAAAAGTCAAACTCACTTTTCAGTCGCGTCCACCCTTTAACTTTTAATCAGATGCAAGTCGCGCGCTAATTGCGTTGCAGCGACGAATTAATTAACCACAAGGGTTAATGATAAAAAGAAAGACAGGATTCAGTTTTATTCATAAGCTACTTTAATTGCACTGTGCTCTGAGCGAATATTGATATATATATATATATATATATATTGATAATAAATGAGTCTTTCAAAAAATGATCTAAGAAGAACTTGGCAATCCTTGAGATTTCATTGATTTACTAACAATAAAATGGAAGAAGCATTCTGATCTATGAAGCAGTTCCTGAGTAATTTTTATCATATTTTTTCCAATAACTACACGTCCACATTAAGAAAGTGTCAACAGTTGTTTTTATTCAATGTGAATATCACGCAGAGTATGATTGACTGCAAAATCGTACCACATAGATGTGACTATCATCGCTACCACAATATTTCCAGTAACAGAGAAATGTGTATTAACACATCAGAAGTTGCGGTAACCAAGATGATTAACCAGTTATATATTGTTTTTCATATTGACACTCAAGATATTATTCATCAGCCCGTCATTCCTACACTTTTAATTTCTTTTGCATCTGCAGAGTAAGGGCGGGTGATAGAGAAAGTCCATAGTGCGGTTGTCATGTCAGTATAGCAGTGATGAATATACCATCAACATCGGACAGTTATTGTATGTTGCGACGTACTATTCAGTGGGGGAATCATCAGAGAGAGTCCGTGATGTTATGGGGACGTAAATGTACGAGACAGTGAATGAGAGGAAAGGGAAAAAAGATTAGTGCAGTTAGCAAGTAGAGATATAGAGACAAAACAAGAGAAGGAAAATAATGTGAACTGATATTATTGTTGACCTCCATCGAATATTGTAATAACAGAAGATGAAAACAAAGTAACAACTCACTATTTATTTTGCTCTGATTCTCTCACCTGTATATACATTCATAACGGTGATTTATTTTGATATTTCAACTGTAATTTCTATTTGCTTTTCCTCGCGCTGTCTTAAACAATTTATATTTTGTCTCATTCATACATTTGACCACATGCTTTAATTTCAAACGTCAATATCGATTGATCCTGAATAATGTTGTATTAAATTTTCGTTCGACTACTTCAATTGCACACAAGTGTAATTTTGTATCAGCGCTTCATTCGCAGCTATACAACCACTACCAGAACTGATTCTATTGTGCTGTCACTTGTCTGTAAATAAACATGAAATGCCCAAACTATTGAAACAAAAATGTGTATGCTCTGATCACTGTTCTCCTGTCAATCTTCATTACTACATCATGAGCAAACATGAGGCTTCAAGCTACGAGTACATTTTTAGATAAATTGGGAATGACATTTGTGATGGAATTTTCAGGATATCACAACTTTTACGTTCATACCACTTTTCAGTGACAGACAACAAAACTGGTGATGGATTTTGTGAAGAAAATCATAAATGGAAGACTGGAGTACGTAATTATAGATATAAATTTTTGTTTTGCAGATTCCCACGTGAACAACAGACTCTACCTAATCATTTCTACTTCACGGATTTTGAGAGACATGTCGCGGAGATTGCGACGTTTCACTTGGATAGGTGAGTTGTACACCCACTGAAGTCAATAAAAAATAAAAATACTGAAACAGAGTCAGCAGTGTCGCCTGAATAAACTACTATTTCCTCTTAGGCTCTTGGGTTTTCGTCGAGCTATGCCAGTTACTGGCCGGACTTTAAATATGACGTCCGAGATATATCATTTGGCTGAAGGCGATTTACTCAAAACATTTTTTATAAGCCCAGTTGGTAATCAGTGTTTTCATGGCCGATGCAGTTATTATTGTGATACGGGTCACGCAATTTGTGGCAATCCTGATACACTGGAAGGGAGCTTCGCGGCATTTTTACCGAATAAAGAACTAGCTAGTCGGAAAGTTTGGCGACATCCTTGGCGTAGAAGTTATCACAAACGTAAAAAGGCACAATGGGAAAATGGTGAGTGTGCCGCATCTTGATATAATAAATAAACTAATATTTGAGATGCGATAGATTTCTCATACCTAACTACAATCATTGAAGGCTTTTTCAAGTGAAATAAACGTGGTTGATGAATATAATTTACAGATTCCAACTATTGCTCGTTGGTGAAGGAGATACCGCCATACGACGGAGATCGTCGTTTACTCGATTTGATGGACATGGCTATACTTGATTTTCTGACAGGCAATATGGACCGTCATCATTACGAGACATTCAAATTATTCGGAAATGATACGTTCACTTTACATTTAGATCATGGCCGTGGATTTGGCAGGCCATATCATGATGAAATATCAATTCTCACGCCATTACTTCAATGTTGTATGATAAGTCGGAGTACCCTCGCTACCTTGCTCAAGTAAGTACATAAACTTTCACATACATATACCTATATATAATTGTGGCATGAAAAGGAGAATAGATAAGAGTGATGATATCGGGAATAACAATATCCACCCCAAGCGCTGTCACCACGTCAGTAGCAGTATCTTCAACTGAAACGCCTCGATTATTAAGTTTGATGTAGCCACAGGGTAATCTCTCTTCTCTGGTTTAATCTCACAACTTCAAAGCTTATTTTGTTGTCCAATTTTGTGCTTTACTGTCTTTATTGTATAGTGCTTGACGCAATTTATCTTTTGCATCAACGTTTTTCCACTATATACAAATGAATCTTTTCATAACACTTGGGAAAGTTTTTGGTAAATAAGTGAAATCAAGAAAATCACTGAACGATTATAAAGTGTACGACTTTCATATTAATCTTCGGATTGGATGGAAGAAAGTACTACCATCTTAATATAACCACCATACAACAATAGACAAGTTTCACTGTAAACACGGACAGTTCATACTTCCTAATATTTGACTTATTTTATGTATTCAAAAGAAATGTAAAATTACCACTTTAATTGTATAAAATGAAAAGAAAATAATCTGGCTTGGATAAATAAGGCCATTATTTGTTCTTAAAATATTGCCATTGACTTTGCAAGTCAGGCGTTAAGCCGTTCTCAAGAGGAACCCTTGAAGAAGGCCAACATCTAGCTATAGTCGTCGTGCTACCGCATCGATAATGGACTATTTTCACCCTCACAATTGGCTTTCTCGTTGGTTTAGACTTTTAGAAGAAAGGAATGTATATAAGTAAAAGTGAATGTGAGTGAGTGAGAGAATACGTATAGAAACCCTGGGGGTTGTTCTCACGGCGAATTCACCGACCAATGTGGAATTGAGTGTAAATTTAAGTGAACGCGTTTCTCTATTCTCTCTCGCCATTCTTCATTGCCTCTTCGCTGCTTCGTCGTTTGCGGTTTTGGTATATATTTCTCTGAATGATCTTGCTATTCTATCCGCGTAAGTGTCGTCCCGGGTTTTCTCTTGCTCGAGTAGCCAAGTTGGAGCAAGAATAGCCTCCATTATTGTGGGGCCGCATAGAATGTGTAACTCCATATGCTATTTCCATATTATTTTCAACGAGACTTTACCATATCACCATAACGTATTGATACTTTCATTCGCCTCATAAGCGTATTTAGTCAATAGACGACTCCATTAAAATTGCAACATCTTTTAAGTCTTTCTTCAAATATATCATCAATATGCAATAGAACTTGATGAATATTTTTCAATGAATAAAAAAACAGTGACTTGATATTTAGATGACATTAAAAATTAGTTCAACTCCTGGCCAGTTCAATTGAATTAATGACATCGATTAGATTCCATGTCTCAATCACGATGTGATGATAGATCTGAATGAATGAGATATTGTTGAAATTCGATATCGAAAATATTCAATCGGAATAATGTGAATAAGGTCAGTTGGAAATTTTCAATCAACACGTATTAGAACGCGAGGAAACCATTGTATTTTTAAATGCATTTACTCATCCCGCATGTTATATCACCAAAAAAATATCACCAAAAATTCGGCACATTCCTCTACCAAGTTCAGGAGTACAATACATTGATAACCCCCCTTCAAATATCGCGAATATCATGTATAAATAATCCTATCATCCGATCAATTTTGTTGATAATATCATCTATTCATTGTTATCATTGTGACAATGTTATGTTTGCAGATACCACACTGGTTCTCAACGGCTTAGTGCTGCGATGCGTCAGAGCATGACGAAGGATCCTGTGACGCCCGTCCTGTGGGAACCCCACCTGACTGCACTTGACAGACGCGTCGGTCTCATCCTGCAGGCTGTTCGTGATTGCGTAAATCGTAGCTAGGAACGATTCGAGGAGAATGAGATACCGCAACACAAGAATCACTTGCAGAAACGTCACGCTTCTTAGTCGACCATTTACCTCATCATATTGGTCCAGGCATTACTTTCCATTTTGAATGCGTGCATACTATTATTATGTTGACAATGTGATACATGTAATATATGTATATGTATATTTATATATATATATATATATATATATTTTAATTGATTAAGGACCTAATTGATGAGTCAATTCAATCGTTCCGCCAAAGATTTAACGGACGATCCACCGATATTCTTGTTACTATTTGTAAATCATGTATAAAATAAAAGACAAAAAGCGGCTTTCGAATGATTGAAGGAAAATTTGTGTAACAAATACACATGCCTACATATATTATAAAAAATATGTTTAAATTCTTTCATGAATGTGTCAAAGAATGTGGAGGATTCTATCGTTTTGTAAAATCCTGGCAATTTGTTCTTCACATAAAGAATTCATGTGTCATCAAGTTTCAAATCATGATTTTAGATTGAATAATTTCATTTGTAATTATTGCAATATTTTCTTTTGTTCAACGTGATTTAATTGATCAAGTATATATACTGTTATTTTATTCAACGTAATGGATATAGAATGGGATATTCAATGTAATATATACGAATTGCAGTGGATGGGAATTTTTTTCTCCAAGTGATCATTCATGTGTGAAGAAATTTGATTTCACTAGAGCGTCATCTGTGTGCTACATGATAATTCCTGATTGATATCAGTATAAGAGAAGCTATCTTGATATATTCAATTTACAAACATTGAATGGAGCTACAATACGCGCGGAAAATACAACAGCGAATCTCAAAATACAATAAGCTTGCGAATATTTAGTTTGGACTATGATAAAATTCGCAAAAAAAAAAACGAATTCTCGAATGTATAACTATGAGAAACATCTTCTTATTATGCTTTTACAGTACGAGCACAGATCACGATTATTTTTTGACTGCCTGTATATAATATGTATAGTGAAAATATATAAATGTGTAATGGTGTGCAATTCTTATTATATGTATTAAAAGAATTTTGAGCAAGGTATAATGACTGTATCATTCAAAACCTTCACATCCACTATCAAATTCTACTTAATATTATCGTGTCTGAGTGAATCAGCAACGGTGAATGAATGTACACAGTCTACATTGCTAGGAGACTTCCCTATTCTTACCTCGCATCAGACAATCATAGTTATTCGATAAAAAATTAAAAGGCGTAACCTGGCATTCAAAATATCGACATCTTGTCAGACATCTCAATGTCTGTTATTGAATATCATATATAGATCTCTCTCCACTGAAATACAGTGGTTTTTGAGCAATTGGCAATCAATCATCAGGTAACGCGTCGAACGCTCATGCAATTGTGAATGAACGCAACTCAGTTCAAATGCACGACTGCTCAACTATGAGAAGTGGAGATTTCTGTATTAGGCAGCCAATTTTGAAATACAATTGATATCCATGTTGAGCCGCACAAATGTCACACGACTTGATTTTTCGTCTGGGAATTTTTTCTATGGCGCTTTTATAGTCGGAATGTATGACGGGAGTACGTCTTTATTCCTTTTCAAAAGAAGTTTCGGAACGCTTACATAAAATCTGAGAAGGCGGGCGGATAAAATTTCACAAAGGGAAAACCTGAAGAAAATCATATACGATTTTCCAATGTAATGGTATCATAGCTTAGAACTCTCCCTACAATCCAGTAGGTAGAATCGGGTGGTGAATGGTTAGAGGTAATAGATATCACACGGAAACCACACGATCAGATTCACGCGAATAAATTTTTGAATATGACGATATTTATAGAATTCTATCAAACATTAAATACTCAGTGATAATTATATAGTTGCAGACGCCAAAGGTATTGGTTCAGATGCAAAAGCCATGAGAAACGAATATAAACCAGAGTAATTAATTATACGAATTTCATGTGCTCATGACATCAGAAACCTGAAGCAATCTAATGCAGCCTACCCGGCGTCTCTATGTTCAAATGTCACTCACCATCTGGTACTGTCACATAACATGCTTGAACGCGACGTTGGCAATACGAAGAGGAATGCTCGGCCACTACATTGTTTGCTGACACGTCAATGTGGGAATTCACGAACGGCGATGTATTATACAGCTGAAAACAAACCCAATTGTTATTAATTTTATGCTTCTTTGTGTCCCTCAATTGAAAGGGTATCCGTGCATACTTTCTTATAAATAAGAACATTGAAAGTTCATAAAGTCAAGAGAACATGTGTGTCACATGATTAAAACCGTCGACTTCAGTGGTATCTTTCCAACATTTGAAGTCACACCCAATTAAATATTTAAAACAAAAACTTGAAACTTTAACAAGACGTATTCAGCTCAGCGTTCATCAAGCAGAATAAATTGCGTAATATTTACATGTTAATACTGGATCAATATGAAAAATGAAGATTTAACGTTCATTCACTAGAGTATTTTTCATTTAATATGAATTTCATAAAGTCCCAAAGCGCTCGGATTCAAAATAGAAAATCAATTAAGACTAAAAGCGTTCGCAATAACAAGAAAGAATTTCGACAAGCACAACACAAATATTTTTTGTTATTATAAGTCAATGTGAATTATCGTGGGAATACGATTCAATATCAAGTGGCGCAACAACTATATTTTGTATACACACACGAAATGTATTTAGAAGTTGGGGCAGAACAAAATAACAAAAAAAACTGTACTATTTTTGTTATGTCCCGGGAGAAATGGACAAGACCATTGGGCATCAAATAAAAATTTGTCTCTAGGGATGAAATAGAACGCATGTGGAGAATATCCACAGCATCAAAATGGTCCACAGCTATACACAGTGTGAGATTTGTTTACGAAACTGCAAGCTCGTCGGTGGCGCGGAGATAGGAGCGAAATGGGATGCGAAGAATGAGAGTGTAGATGGGAAGACAGGGATGTAGAAAATGTGTAGGGTGGTTGGGTGAAAAGTTTCTCGCCCAATGTCCCCCACACATACACATCCAACATACATTTACACACACACATGCAGCCATAACCACATCTATTTTCTCTTTCTCTTCTCAATCTATCTCTGTCCGTACCTCTACGATGCTTTTGTTGACTTTGCCGGCAGCGAATGGAATTATTGTTATTTTTACGGCGACTTTTCCAACGTTAGGTATAAGAATAACCTATATGTTGAGAAGATTCTGAAGAAGCTGGATGAAGTATTGGGCTTCCGTCCTCCTCCCTTCCCTTTTTATTCGTCGCTTCCGTCAATCCTTTAAACCATCCAAAGTTTAAAGTTCCCAGAAATATATGTATTATTATGATCGCGATGTTCAATTGAAATTTATATATCAGAACAAATTTTCGAAAATTTTATAACGGTATTTTTCTCCTGCTTATTTTTCCCCACAATAACTTATATGGATACTTCAGATGTATGCAAGAATTAAGGGCAAATTATGAGTGTAATATATTATGAATCTATATTATCTCATTCGGAATATCATGTGAGTGAATATTTTCATTGAAATTATATCTATGTATTTTCTTTTCCGATATATTCTTGAAAATAAAATGTTGACGTGCCGTTCTTGAAGTGAATATAGTTGGAAACAATATCTAGCGATTTATAGACGGATGAAGACATTTATGTTTCGACATGGTATTATACATCAAGCTTTTGCTGGTACATATATTGGCTTACGTTACGCTCTGACTGCCGGAAACTTTCATGCACGAGTTCCGGCGCGACGGAAACCAAGTGTTTGCATATATGCGGACTATTGTACATAGTGTTATATACTTTGTTGTATACACTTCGTAGTCTAGAGGGATGCGACTTGCGACTTGTGACTTGCGACTTGCGGAAGATGCATACGGCACACTTGTTACCACACAAGTATACGATATACACCTGCGATGTTTCCGACTGAAAACTATGAATTTATTAGATTCACCGATCTATATGTATTATTAATAATGTATATATAATTTATGTGATAACTTCGGATTATTGCATCTATTAGGGTATGACAACAACGATAGTTAGTGGTAAGAGAATAAGTTATACCTGAATAATTAAACTAAATTGATATCCATTCATTTGTGCAAATTGTTTTAGTCTTGTTGATTGTTTTTTCAATATCTGTGTTATCAATTCGCAGGTTTCATCACGAATTTAATCTCTAACAATAAAGTCAATGCCGGAAGAGTCAAGCACAATTCTGGCGAGAGATTGGTATGTGAAGTTTCATGAAGCATTTCAAAAATAATTACGAAATGTCTCGCCTGAATTGACTGTGCAGATGTCAGCCATGAAAAACTGTTATTTCATGGGATGTTGAAATTGTCATGGATTAAATATTGTTGGTGAAACCTGTGGAACTCGGCTGACATGCAATACTAGATGAGAATATGACGATCGAATTGTATATAACTCCTGGTCACGTTTCGCCGACTAGAAACATTTGCGGGAAAACGAACGAAGAACACATGAGTGTTTGATTCTCCAATTGCAGCCATTTCAGCGCTTTTCGAACGTAGAGAGTGTGAACAGGAAGAAAAATAAAAGAGAATAAATGTACAATCAACAGTGGTGAACGAGAGAATAGAGAAAAAAATATGAAAAGGGAAAAACGGATAACGAGATCTAGACATGGCAGGATGTGATGCTTTCTCTTCAGTGGTGCTGAAGTTTAGGAAGAAGAGAATTTCATTATAGCTTTCATAACAGATGTGTCACATAAGAAGTTATTGGACGAATTGGATTCTGAATCGTGAACAATAGAAAAATCGATCTTCGTACATGAAATACCGCAAGATCTACTGTAGAGGCAGCAAAATTTTTTCGAATCGAAAAGGATTAATTTTCACCAATATATAACAGTCTATTTAAAAGAATAGTCACATTATTTTTTGATTATATTAATCTTTTTCCATGGGTCAATAATGGAGGATAAAAAATTTCTCATTCAAGTGTAAATCCATTCCATTTACTCTTAATCCTCTCTATATCTCCTGCTCTTTTCAATAACTAACACGTCGTACATCAATTGGATCTTGTACTCTTCCAAAAAGAAGAACATAATACATGACATTATATTGAAACTGGGATTACTGACTGAAATTACTTACTGTCCCAAAAAAAAGTAAATGAGAAAGTCACCTGCAGCGCAAGTCTATAACACAACACAGTTCAATACGTGAGCAAAATGGTTTGAATGCCATGACAAAAATTAATTCTGTGTATACTCCCAGTGAATTATTCGTTCATATACACTCACTCTTGTGGTTCAATGACGAATGCACACCCCATATTTGCTTTGTCTCTCCTCAATGATATATATCGTCCAACAAATATGATTTATTTTATTACGCGTGATTTTTTCATCAAAAGAAAAAACGAATTTAATCGTGCAGCCTCACGTGGAAACCGAATCCTATTGCGCGAATCTATTTGTTCTCAATATTCAACGAATGAACTGAAATTAAATTTTCATTCCATTGCCCTAGGGGCTTGGTTGGACAAAAGAATAGAATGATTAATAAATTTTTTTCATATTTTCAATGTAAAATCTTCCTGTCACCATTTCGAAATACTCTACAACAAAATCGTCAAGATAAGATGAAATATATCGGGGTATTTGAGTAAAAGGAATCGGAGTAATTCAACAAATGTTCCTATTCAATGTGATTTGGTATGTGGTCATGGTGTTTACTTCCAATCCTGTTTACAATTTAGTAAAACTCAATGGAGCTTTATAAGTAGAGAACCACTGTTGATGCATTAAAATATGTTCAGGTCAAAGATTTGCATCATTCACAATTTTTCCATATTTCAAATTTCATATCACCATGTGAATTGACTGCCCTCATCTATTGACACACATACATAACGCGATGCATGTCGATATATAAAGCGAAAATGTATTCATCGGTGAAAATAACTTCCTGAGGTTGCCTGCTGGAAGCATCGACCTTAGATAGCCACCCGACTTCCGAGCAACATCAGAATATCGAAGATTTCGATAGAATGCATTTCAAAGGAACATTTACATAATCGCACATTCGCGCGGCGTTGGACGTGACGTGACGATTCGCTTCAACATTGGCGAGAGTTGAGGAGTAAAATCGCTTCGGGGAGAATCGTTGCATCGGAGCAAAATCAGAAATTCATTGATGTCGATAAAAGAAAAAAGGAGTAAATAGAAATAGAATAAACAAATAAATGAAAGCTTGAGGCCGAAACTAAAAGCTATGGGAAATCTGAGATAATAATTATCTTATAATTAAAACTACGTGGCCCGTTTATAATTCATAAACACCTATGTCAACGTAACTATTTTCTCAATTGTGCATATATGAGATAGTAATGAATATATATCAGTTCCAATCTAGCTGATATGAAATACCAAATATAAATGGATAGATTGGATTCAAACAAATTCTATTACGTTCTTATATCCATAATGGTACCTTCATCAACCTATCAAACATTCATATTTTCTCAAAGTAGTCATCTGCTTTTTTTCTTTAGTTTATTCATATCTTAATTATTCTACTTTCAAATATCACCATAACCACCTTCATTATGATGATTGAAATTTTCTCCATTGAAATGTTGAGAGAATGATGTCAACCATCAAACTAGAATAACGATTATGTATCAACGAATATTCTCGTGCCTTTCTTTCCAAACTATGTGAATATCATCACATCAATGAATGTGTGTGGAGAAAAAATGCGTTTTAGTTTCTTTTCCTCGAGAAAGTGAAGTTAATAAAAATTGTCTATACAATGTTGAATATTCTAACTTTTTCGAATATCTGAAGAGCGCCGCCGAATCCATAGGAATTCATGCCCATGAAATGAGCGGCGCCACTGCACGATGTAAATAGCATTGACACACCTATATGTACCAATGTTTGTGTATATACAGTCTCAAGCTCAACCGCGGTTATTTCAGATTTGTTTCTGTTGAGTCTGTTTATCCCATACATGTCCCAATCATTAAAGAATCACGTACCGAAAATTAAATTCATCCAGTGAACAATGGCGCGTCCGGAGCCCACGATTTTTGATATGGCCTATCAGGGTAAAACTGCCGCAGTGAAGATTCTGGTGAATGAAAATGAAAAGTTGAAATTACAAACTGACAGTGTAATATCTTTGGCAAAATATTCAAAATGATAAAACATCGACGCTAATGATTTTGAGGTTATAATTCTGCTCATATTTACAGAATGGAAGGATGTTAATTCATTGGGCGGCATTGGGTGGTCACAACGATCTTATCAAACATTTACTCTCTTTGGGTGTCCCTGTTGATCCTCTAGACGACGTAATAATTAATACTTCATCATCAATCTACTTTATAACGGTCGGGAATATGACGAAGCGTCCTTTGCGCGATCGGAAAAAATATGGAATGCGGAACATTGTTCTGTTAGCCAATGACCATCCAGATATGTGCAGTACGCAGCAGTGATTGGTCGATTTCGCTGTTCGTCATTTACTCGTCGTATTTTCATCTGGACTTCAAGTGATGAAACAGGGACTGGCGGGGAATTCAAATCGAATTTCTCGGTTGAATAGCATAACGTGATGTCATTCTAAATTTTAGATTAAATTATAACGTAAAACTTGACATTGGTTCATTTTTTTGAGGAAATTCGTATCTTTTAGGGTTGATCAGTATACTAAAATCCTATTCTGTTAGCGCCGAAGAAATATTCAGAATAATTATTGCATATTTTCTCTTACAGACAAACATGACACCGTTGATTCTTGCTGCTTCAGCTGGTAGAGATAAAGTTGTGGATACATTGTCGAATGAAGGTGCTGATGTGAATGCCCAGACAACAGAAGGACATTCAGCTCTACAGTATGCGGCGAGTAAAAATTGGCAGGCAATTTGTGAAAACCTCATTGGAAAACATGCGGATATCAATATAACTGATAAAAGGGGCGCTACTCCACTCCATAGAGCTGCATCAAAAGGCAATACTGAAATCGTCAAATTTCTCCTGGAACAACCTGGTTTGAACATAGGTAATCATTTTTTTCGTTGTGTATAATTACGTGTGGTAGTGTTCAACAGAATTATACTACGGTGTTCATATATTTCGTTGATATAAACGAAATGGATTTCTATCCGTTCCTCTATTGTATCAAGATGGCAATATTATATGAGACATATTTGATTATCAGATCATCGCGATGTATATGGGAATACGGCACTTCATTTAGCATGCGAAGAGGATCGGCAGCAAGAAGCAAGATTGTTGGTTTCTCATAAGGCAAATCTGACACTAACTAATAGAGACAGGAAAACCCCATTAGATCTGGCAACACCATCATTGGTTAGGCAACTAAACCAACTCATGGAGAATACATCATCATAAACATTAATGAGAGAAAGAAGTGTATCTGTACTTTCAGCATTGTATTCAATTGAAAATTGACGTATGATAAATTGTCGAATAAATAGCAGTTCAGAACAATTTTTTGCTTAATTATCCTCATTTATTTGTTATATTTTTGGATGTAGTCAACTATTATGTTCAATCTTTTATAAAATGTATCAAAACTAACTCGCTTCTTGAATGAAATTTCTATTAATTCGGCGGCCAGTAAATTTTCTCTCTCTGAAACATCCTTTGATGGACGCTACATGTAATCATATGGAAAAATATCAGTTCATTTTACGCTATTATATCAGCGAGTAAATAATGGTCGCGTACAAATTTTGAATCGAACTCTGTATATACAATTTGCAATGTAACCACGAATCATTGGAATTCCATGTTCACCCATTAAGTAACTTTTCAATTTCGTCCATTCAATTGAATCTATCTGGAAAACTGCTCCTTCTTTCTTTCGCTAGACTCACTAACAAGACATGAGCTCCAAATTTCTTTATGGTTTCTAATGCCTTTCTTTCTGCTCTCGTATCGATGTATATCAATAGAAGATATTGACACGTTTAGCATTAAAAAATATCATAACTTCTTGGATTATTTCATATGCATATTATTTCGAAATTGTAAATTTTCATTATTCACTGTGGCTTAGAAAATTTTCATAGAAAATTCTTCGTTCATTCCGCATTTAGTTGGTCTGAATTTCAATGGAGATTAAACTCGCGGTTCGTCCATTTGTATTATGTCCAATGAAAATGGATCAAATGTATTAACATAACTCAGTTTCCATTCCACGCACATTCATTTGATTTCATTTCAAAAGGTTAGTACGGTAATTAGAATATGTAAGAAAGAAAATAAAACGAGAATGATTGAAATGAAATTATTAAAAATTATTTTTCAGGTTGTTTTTTTTTCATCTTAAGTACAATATAAGGAATAATATTCAAATCATTTGATTTATTCGCTATTCTGTTTGTGTTTTTTTCTTTTTTCGGATGCAACGTATAAACTGGAAAAGAGGGCAGCTTAATTTCTACATTTAAATATATATAATGCCAAAAAAGGGAAAAAACGGGAACATGTATACATATATGTATATATATGTGTGTAAATGCATGTGCGAATAATGCTATATAAAAAAAATCTTAACGAAAAAGAAAATCATAATAGAAGATTGGGTTGCTGAACATTATTTTGAACATAAAAAATCTTAGAATCGGGGAAAAAATACTAATAATGCATATCGCGAAACGTAAAACCTTTCAAAATGAAATTAATTCTCGGTAATCAATGTATTTTTTTTTCCTTTCCAGATATGCGATCACAATTGTCTTCTTCGCATTCTCTTATGTTTGCATTTGTCTTTTGTTAATTATTAAATAATAATTAACTATCACCGATCCAATGTATTCGGGATAATGCAGTGTCTCATAATAGTAGTAATAAAATAATATAATAATAAACATTAATGTCTTATCGCTATCTAGAAGGTTATTCTCATTTTTGTATATAATAATAATAATAATTATGCAGCGGTCTCTCATCACCTTACTCAACACTTCAAAAAATTTCATATCTTTTTTGCGTTGTTTATCATTCTGTTTTTCACTTTTTATGTTCATTGATAACTTTTTACGTAGTCGCTTGTGTATATTGGATTTTTCATTATTGATATTTAATATTCTCAATTTTCTCATCCGAAACAATCCCAAAATTCATTTCACGTCTGCATTAAAACCGCTCGGCGGTTAGTTAGTAAGCTGTAAGTTATGTACACATTTTTTTCAACACTTTCTCTTCTTTCGATGGCATCTTATGGGGAATGAGATATATATATATACACATTTATATATACCTCTAATTGAAAAGAAAAAAATAAAGGAAATAAATTGCTCTATTACCTGCACTCATCATCTTCTAATTACCTCCTGCTATTTTCACTTTTCTTTCCATCAAAGTTTGTTTTTTTCCTGTTTTCCATTATGATCATTGCTCTATTGAAGATGTACTGAATCCCGAAATGCACGACCACACCGATGTATATTCGTGCTCAACACAAAGTCCGATTTATCATTAAATGTCTATTCTAACGATCGTTAAAACATTCTATTATGCGTTATGGAAGTTATTTTTGCATACAGCTTCTGATGTACGCGACTCTTTTCAATTCATACTCTCTTCACCATCAATACTTTCATCCTGCGTAGTTGAATCATCACCGGAACCACCAGTTTGTACAGATCCACGTTTTGTCAGCCTTGATGAACTCAAGCTCATTGGAGCTCCACCTCGCCTACGGGAAATAGAATCATAAATATAATTACCTCGAATTGGTTGAATGTGTTACATATAACTTGACAAAAATTACTTGGGAGACTTTGGACTCAGAGAGACTTTCAGGGGGGCAAGAGACTGTGACCGCGGGGAGAAGCATTCGACAGTGCTATAACTACTTATTTGAATCATCAATGTCTCAATCAAAAGACCGTATTAATGATATTTGCACACCCGTTATCATGTGTTGAATTGAATGGACGGAGTAATTTGAACAGAAACAAAGGATAAACTTTTATACATAATCAACATAAAGCGACAGGTTATATCCAAATCGAAGTATGTAATGTATGATAGAGTTACCTGAGTTTGCTCTTCAAATTTGCGACTTCACGTGTCAAATTCTCGTGCGATTCAAGCATCTCATCCATTTCACGTTGTGCCTTGCGTTTGAGTACTTTGTGCCTGCTCAATTCCTCTTCAGTCTCATCAAGTTGTCTTTTAAGAGTTTTAACTCTGGCATTAGCCTTCTCAACTTGCTCCTTAAACTGATCAGCATTCCTTCGTTCATCCTCAAGTTGCAATCCTAATTCCTTTAATTTCTTATCCAATTTTCGATTTATCTTTTGTTGGGCAAACCGTTCCTTAGCTTCAGTTTCTAGTTGTTCATCAAGATTACTAATTTTCGATTCGAGCGCTTGTATTGTTGCTTTTGTCTTCGCACGCTGTGCTGTCTCCAATTCAGCAAGTTTACCTTTGAGTTCTTTGTTTTGCCGTTCAAGTAATAATCGCTGTGACTCGAGCTTTTGTGTAGTCGATCGTTCAGTCGCTAAATCTGTTGTCAATTGTTCAATTGTAATTTGTCCCTTTCTCGCACGATCAACGAATATTTCGCTGTTCGATTGTTCCTCCTCGAGCTCTTCTTCGAGTGTAGCGATTCGTGCTTCAAGACGACGCTTCTCATCCAACATTAATGTACCTTTATTTGCATTATTATTAACTTCTTCTTGCAATTCATCCCGCTCATTTTCAGCGGCACGTCTTGCACGTTCACTACCCGCCAGATCTTCTGTTAGTTGGAGTAAATCCGCCTCAAGACTCTTAACCCTTTTCTCGGTCTCTTTCGCACTAATTGCTAATTCATCTCTGGCCGCACGCGCTTCCTCCGTTTCCCTTGTACTATCTTTTATTTGCCCCTGCAATTTTTTCAATTGTTTCAATGCGTCCTCTTTAACTTTATTGTGCATTTCCAATTGTTGTTCAACATCTTTGTAATCTGCTTCAAGTTTTTTACGCGCAGCAATCGCTGCAGCGCGTTGTTTCCTTTCATCTTCTAATTCCGCTTCCAAGTCGCGCAACTGTTTAACGAGACCTCGACGGTTCTCCTCAGCTTGCTCTTCCTTTGCCTGAAGTTCTCTATCAAATTGGCCTCGCATAGCATGCATATTCACCTCCAGTCTCAATTTAGCGTCTTCAGTTAACTGTAATTCATCCTCGAGTTCTTCTACCTGTGAACGTTTCTCAGTTAATTTTGATTCGAGTGCACGTTTGGCTTTTTCCAGTTCGTGTACGTTTTTATCTGCAGTCCCTTGGTTGTTTACGAGCTCGTCCAATTCTGATTGGAGACCACGGCGGCCGCGTTCAAGTACTTCTACTTTTTCATTCAATTCATCTAATTCACGTGTTAACGACAACACTTTTGTTTCTTTTTCGCGTGCTTCACGCTCTGCGGCGTCTCTCTGCTCTGCGTATTGTTCAGAAACCGCTTTTTCTTCTGCCAAGACTTTGTCAAAGTTCTTTTGTTTTTTCTCTAACTCTATAACTTTTGCACGCTGTACTTCGAGTTCAATAGTACTGTCTTCCAATTCAGCTTGAATTTTGCGTTTAGATTTATCCAATTTGTCATTTGCCGCCTGTAATTCTTCGACTTGTCGTTGAAGCGCCTCAATATCTTTCATGCAACGTTTTCTAGCTTCTTCCAGTACTGCTGCAGCTTCAGCCTCCTCATCACCACGTTTTTTCGCTTCAGCCAATTGAGTTGTGAGTGCTAGTACTTGTTTGTCCAAGGCACGTTTAGCCTCCTCCTCTTCTTCAAGTTGATCGTGTAATGTCTCTTTCGTACTCTCCAAGGCACGCAATTTCGAGCCCAGAGCGAGTTTCTGTCTCGTCTCCTCTTCAAGTTGTTGTTGCAATTCAGTGAACTGAGATTCACATGTAGTAGAGGCTTTCAATGCAGCTGATGCTTTCAATTCAGATGTCTCGAGTTGCTGAGAAATTGTTTCAACCTCCATTTGCAATTTAGTAACACGTTCGGCCAATTCTTGTTTATTTCTTTCAACTTCAGCAAGTTTAGCATTCAATTCGACCAGTTGTTGTTCAGCTTGTTTACGTCGACGATCGGATTCTTGTCTGCTGGCGCCGACCGATCTCAATTCTGTTGCCAAATCAGCATTCTCAGCTTCCAATGAACCCTTTGCTTTTTCAAGTGTCGCTTTTGCCTTTTTCAATGCATCCATTTGTTCATTGATTGCTGTTAGTTCTTGAGTGTGTTTGTGCCGCATTTCAGCAAACGCGGCCTCGTGAACCGATGTTTCATCTTCGAGGTTTTTCTTCAGTGTTGCCAATTCCTGTTCGCGTTTGCTGCGCAACTCTTGTTGTGCAGCAGTTGTATCAAGTGAATCTAATAGTTCATTTTTTAATGCCTCCAATTCTTCATTCAAATCACGCTTGAGCTTTTCTGCTTTACTACGCGCCGCTTTCTCTGCTTCGAGATCTTCCTGTAATTCCGCCAATTGAGATTCTAATTCTCTCAATGCCTTCTGCGCTTGTGCTTTTGCCGCTGCTTCCTCATCAATCTTCAACATCACTTGATTGAGCTCTTCTTCGCGTTTACCAAGCTGAAGTTGCAATTCCTCTGCTTGCGTTTTTCGCTCCGCAAGTTGATCTTTCAAATCAGATACCTCAGTTTCAACTTTTCTCTTCGATCTGTCTACTTCCTGTCTTTGTTGGTGATCTTTGAGCAAGCGTTCTTCAAGATCGGCAATCGTCGCTTCATGTTTTGCCTTCAACTTAGCCAAATGCTTGGCTTTCTCTTCTTCTTCAGCAAGCGTTTGCGACAAATCATTGGCACGCTCCTCCAATAATTTCTTCTCTTTCAGCAATTTTTGATTCGTATCTTCGGATAATGCAAGGTCCTCTTCTAATTTTTTTATTTTACCATCGCACTGAACTTTCTCCAATTGCAACTTCTGCCGTGCAGCTTCCTCTTCCTCAAGTTGTTCCTCTAAGTCACTTATATTCAATTGTAGTTTTTTCTTCTCTTGGTTCAATGCATTACTTCTCTCCTCTTCTTCCTCAATTCGAGCTTCCAAATCATGTAAAATTTCTTCAAGTTCTTGTTTACGGGCTGCCAATCGGGCACGCATTTCTTCAGCTTCAGCGCACAATTCAACTTCAGCCTGCAATTGTTCGGCCAACATTGTCTTTTCTTCTAATGCCAGCTGATATTTTCTCTCATACTCCTGTGCTGAATGTAATTGCATTTCCAATTTATCTCGTACTTGTTTTAATTCATCCTCTTTTTGAGTCAACTTTTCTTCCTGCTTTGTTACCTCTAGAAGTGGTTTTACTTTTGTGTACAATCGCCACCACTGCCAATTACGTAATTTCAGATACGCAGCGCAATTTCGTTGAATGATCCTAATTGCATTTAATTGTTGAAGGCGCTTTTGGTAATTGCGTCGTGCCAAAAATCCACGGCAAAATGCTTGGAAATTCACGATTAAATCTGTTATTTTATAATCACGCTCTTCTTCTAGATGTGCTAATACACCAGCGCGGAAAAATATTTTTGATTGGCCGACACGATAGAGATTGGGATCTAGTTCCAATGCTTGAATCATTTTTTCACAAGCTTTTTTGCCGTCCATGAATCCTTTTGGAATGACATTCGGTGTCAACAATTCATACCGTTGACGGAATTCTTGGAATGGAATTCTATTGGGAAATCCTTGACGGCAAATACGAATACCCTCAAGTACACCATTGCATCGCAATTGATCGAGTACGAGTGGTGCATCAATTTTTCCAGCTTTTTTCTCATGATTAGGAATAATACAACGGACGAAATTCGGATTTGTGTTGCGCAATGTAACCATAAGTTTGGCTAATTGCTCTTTGTACAACTGCGATACTGTTCTAAACATTCCTTTCCTGGTTCTCGCACCAAACTGGGTATCAGTGAGAGCTTGCTGCGCCATTCCAACAATTTCAGCGTCTTTCCATATATGGCAAACAAATGGATCTAGCGATGCTTGGAGTAAACTCACAACATTCTCGTTGAGTGGATCCATATTTTTCATCAACCATTTTGCCGCTGAATAGTCAACTTTACCCGCATAATGAATGATAGCGAAATCTGCAACACCGCGAAAATCTGTCTTCATGAATTTAGGATGGACGCTGTGCGCGCCAACGAGTTTCTCAACGAAAGTTTTATCGGTGGCTTTTGGGAACCAGCATTCCTCATCGAGCAATGCCATAACACCCATTGGTTTATCAATCAGGTCAATCGTTGGTTGTAGATCAAGACCGAAATCAATGAATTTCCATTCAATGCCTTCGCGTTGATATTCTTCTTGCTCCAAAATGAACATAGTGTGATTAAATAGCTGTTGCAATTTTTCATTCGTATAATTGATACATAGTTGTTCAAATGAATTCAATTCGAATATTTCAAAACCAGCCATATCGAGAATCCCGATGAAACTCGCACCCTGTCTCTTGGTCCTATCAAGCGATCTATTAATTCTGTTGACTAACCATCGGAACATACGTTCATAGCATGCTTTCGATATAGCTTCAACTGCAAATTCAACTTGTTCCTTTGTCTGCGCCTTGGTAACAAAATCACGCCCAACTTTTATTCGCGGTTTCAAAAATGCTTTTGTCATTTCAGTAACACTTAATCCCAATAAATGCGATATTTTTTGTGCAACTGTATTGTCCGGTAATGTTGCTTGATCAGAATTTCTCTCTTGTCTGAATTGCATTGAGCCAAAAAGCATCACGGCTGAGACAATACGGAAGATGGATGAGAAGTCTTCATTAGTCATGCCCATAATGTACATTGACTTCACGGTTGATGAGAACTCTGCGGCGTCATCGACACCAGGGACTGGCAACGCGCCATTTGAGAGAAAAGGATATAGCTTTGGGTCTTCCAATATGAATTCTTTCTTTTGTTCTGGAGAAGCGCCAGCCAGCAACTGGTAGAATATATGAAAAGTTCTTTCATCTTTTGCTTGTCTTATAGCTCGTGATTTTTCCAATAGATATGTTTCGATATTCGCACCAGCGATGTAACCAGACGCATCAAAATTTATTCTTATGAACTTTCCCTGCAGGCAAACGAAAGAAAGACAGTTTATCATTTGATAACATGGAATGTGAAGAGATACAACGAAGATAAGGTAGTTCCAGCGAATATTGAAGAATGGAAATAATAAAAACTCCCATTCATAACTTTCGGTGCGCGAAAATAAAAAGCCACTATTGGAACTACCTTAATATGTATAATAACTTACGAATCTCGACGAATTATCATTTTTCACAGTTTTCGCATTCCCAAATGCTTCCAAAATCGGATTGGCCTGAAGAAGTTGCTGTTCCAATTCACCCTATAGTAAAGGAAAAGAGAATAAAAATTTTTTAGTGATTCATTTTCGATTACTGCAATAGCACTAAATCCATCCCATGCACGAAATACTACAAAGTGATAGTTTTAGTAACACACAGTGATTTTTCGTAGCCAAAGGCCCAATCATTCGATAATTCATTCATTATGGCTTTTTTTCCTCCTTGAATTGTCGATACATACATATGCATTTATATTTATAATACAGTTAAATATAAAAGAGAACTTATACTCGTCAAGGAGCGCCACTCTCGTTATCGTTGAACAAAGAAAGAGCTGAACAGACACACCCTGTCTGCCAGATTAATTCAGATATTAAATCCGTGAATGAAACACACTGTAAAATGTTTATTGAACGATCACCGCGGGATATGGTGGTGTTTTTTTTCTGGTTTTAATAAATAACGAATGCAGCCAAACAATGTGTAGCAAAAATGCAGTTTTACATTGGAATAAAGAAGAATAGACGGAGATTAAAAAAAAAAAAGATGATAACCGGTAATTTCCTTTCATTTCTTTTTCAGCGAAACTCAGTGATTGTAAAGTTCATGAACTAATTAGATTTTGGAATGAGTCTTGTAATGTATATACACATGTTATCATGCATGAAAATTAAACTTCACACCTATAATCTCATAATTACCGCGAATTTCTCCGTGTTGCTTCCAGTAGTCTGGATCCGCGCACGCAGCAGAGATTTTTTTAAAGCAAATCTTGTGTTAGTGACATTTAATCGATAATAATACTTGGTTCGATGGAATAAATCAATACATTTAAATGAAAATACATGAAATTTGCACGGGAAAGGAAACAAAGAAAACTTATTTAATATATTAATCAAAAGCACAGCAACACGTCGAATACAGTTAGAAGCTTTGTAACAATTAATCATTTGATTATATAAAGTGTGATTGAACTTACTATGATCAATGCTGGACTTGGCGCCTAGTTGAGTAGTTGGGAGAAGTCAGCACCGAAAATAAAATAATTCGATTAATTAATACATATTCAGAAAGGTGCATTAGAATCAATTTTTCTTTGTCATCAACGTTTTTAAATTTTACATAGCACCTTAATGCCTATGATACTATGCCACACGATAAGATGTCATCATGATGGCAACTTGAAAACTATGGAATTCGCGAGACGAATAATAATTATGCATTCTTCCACCTTTTTTTCTTGTCATTTCATTCGATTTGTTCATTTTCTTTTTTCGTGCAGGAAATATAATGGAGTTGATCAGGAGGGAAAACGAGAAACGAATGGAAAGTGTACGAGATTCTTGACCTGAATCAATCACGTACCGAGTTAAGCGCGATCGGATGACGCGATCGTCGATCGATTGCAAAATATGCTGCCAGTTAGCTCTACAATCAGATTGATCATGTGTATAAATCGGTATGCATTTGATACAGATCGGTTTGTGTATCTGTACTTTCGGCATAGTGTACAATAGATCGAACACCAATTCAGAGTTGAAGTTTTTTCTTGAAATAGATAAAATAGAAATGATCCAAATAAGGTATATTGAACTGATTTCATGACCCAATTTAGATATGATATTCAGCTCTCCATTTATATATTTCATGAATCATGAGGATGAGAAATGTACGAATCGATAGATTCCCTTTTTTTATTACTTATGAAAATCTTTCTTTCTTTAGAACATTATTTCAGTTCAAACGATGAAACAGAAAGGAAGACAGAATGAATGCATGTGATCATAACCGAATCCTCAACTCCTATTTTTCGAGAAAGAGTCATTACTGAATATTAATTCCCCACAGTTGAAAAACTTCTGTTCATCATCAAAATTTTCGAGATAAGTGTGGTTGAATAAGGAACCGGTCATTGTGGTGAGGATATCCGACCATTATACAAAGATGTGTTTTATGATTTAGCTCTATCATAATCATAGTGTCAACTCAAATGAACACTCTACCAAGTGTTGAAATGAATAATAAAATGTCTCAAATTTCACAGACACCTACGTAATTTGATACATCAGCTGTCAAATCAACTGACTAATGCGTTTGCTTATTATTTTATTTTCACTCATTGTGCATATGCACATTACTATTCTTCGAGGATAATAGAATATTATTTGATATAATTTACAAACTATTCAAAGTGATAAAGACGAATAACTTACAGCATTTGATTTGGGCTTTGAAGCAGCAACATATGCCAAGTATTGAATGACTTTTTTCGTGTTTTCCGTTTTTCCTGCGCCTGACTCGCCAGTACATAAAATTGATTGATCTTCCCGATCTGAAAAAAATGATCATTAGTTATTACGAAATAATAAATTATTCTTACGATTGTTGAAATGAAAAAAAGATACCAAGATACAGAATATTAATTCATAAAAAAAAGAAGAAAACAGTGCCATTCTTGCCATTCCACAATTAAATTTCAACGTAGTTGAATTGTCCCGACTCAGTAAGGTTAACAAGTCTAGTAACAGCGCATGTTACTTAAGACTTTTATATTTATGGTCGAATGGTATGGAGGAAGAAAATCGTTGGGATTTCGAGCAAGGCTGCACTACAATAAGCACACAGCTGTTACGGTGTACGATCCCACGCGAAAATTCATATTTGCGTCCATGCAATTGTGCAACGTGCAGTGATAAATAATAACAACCGATCGAATCAACGTTATATGACTCTCAATTTCATTCTTCTCTTTTATCTGCTCCTTTTTCATGGGCGATCATCTCCCTACACACACACACACACACCCACACATAAATGATGACCTAACATGTTCAACGAGTCTTCCACTTTTCGCGTATTCGTCTTATGCCAGACCGTGAGAAATTCCACGAATGTTATTATGATCGTCAACAATGTGTCCAAACACGCGACTGATAAGCAAAACAATGGAATTCCATGCGTTCTATGAATTTATTACGTATACTCGCGAGTTGGGAGAGTGAGAATCAAACGAGAGTGAGGAAAATAAAAATAAAACATTCACAAATGATTTATAAAGATAACTGACGAACTTCATTTTACTTTTCTTTATATCATTATAAAAATAGAATAGTTGAACGCCTTCGTCGCCTATATTCGCATTCTCAATGGTCTCGTAAATAAAATTCATGAATTCATTATGCCAATATTACATATGGACACTATGAATCTGTATGAATGGAAAGCCGCGGGAGCTTTATTCATAACATAAGAAAATGTGTGCATATTACCTTGTAACATTGAACGGTAGGCGGTGTCCGTGATGGCAAAGACGTGTGGCGGTACTTCATGCCTCTTGATACCCTTATATCGTTCCATTATTTTTTCTGTGTATATAGGCAGTCTCTTGTACGGATTGACAACGACACAGAAAAGGCCAGAGTACGTCTGAAATGTAACAGAAGTTGTGTTATAAATATGGATTTAAATAATTATTAAGATTTAGGTATAAAGTTTCCTCTCGATACATCAGCATAACCGGAGAATCAAATTGAAAACATGGGATTTTAATTATGTGAGAAAGAGAAACATACTGATGAATCATCATGATCGTACATAGTGAACCACATAAGTTCATGATCAAGATGCATCTAAGAATCGAGAGCAGTATAATGAACAAGGTTTTTTGCAACGATAATCTCGTCAGCTAATGATAGCCGTGTCAGTGTTTAACGAGACCGAGTTGTGAAAAAGGAAAATAGAAACAGGAAGAAATGGAATAGTGTTCAAACTCTCGGATAAAATATCGTAAAATGTTGTACAGTCGTTAAATACGATATGCAAAGTTCTCTACCATGAGTAAACATGTTTGTCTCTTCATCTCTCTCCCTTACACTCATTTTCCTCTATCTTGTACTAACCCATTCTCTTCTTCCTTTTTACGCAGACAAATTATATTTTAGTCTTGGGCCCCATCAACTACTTTTTTTCTTTCTTAATATTTTTTTTTCTGTTTCTTTTTTTCCTATTTATTGAGTCGTGGCCATTGCGAGAGATGCAAACATGACACGAATCCTAAAGTGATTCATCTCCTCATATCTCTATACGAAGGAAAAGCATATATGCCATTTGTACTGCCTTTCTCCAAAAAAATACAAAAAATCACTTTTTTTATTATTTTGCATACATTTATACTTGAAAAATATATGAATGGAGTACTCAGTCTGTCCCATCTCTATGTTTCGTTCGTCATTTTATCTCGTGCTTTATGCTTCATGTCTTTATTTTTTGTTTGCATCTTTTTTTTCATTATGCTCTCTCTGCCTTCCTCATTGTGGCGTCAATCTGCCAGATTAGCTGTGCAACGAGACTGCATTTCTTGCTCCCCTATTTTAAAGTGTAGCGCGGGCGTGAATAAAAAAAATGCCACGATCCAAAACATTGTGATTTGTTGAACCCAATTGAAAGTGCCTTTTTTAGCTACGCCTGCAGAATTTTTCATATGTTTACGATAAAAAAGAAAACGACGCACGAAAATATCCACAGTGTACTGACGATTCTTCTGTATTCATTTATTGTTAAATGTATCAATCAGAATTACTACTCGATGTGAAACAGAATCAATACAAAAGAAAATTAAGAATACTTTTCCGAATACATTTACGCACCATCGTCAAAATAACGCGAGTAAACGCTTTTTTAGTTTCAATCACGCTTTATATGCATATTTTCGAAATGGAAGAATATAGTGGAACGTCAGATCAGCAATGACATCACGTGAGTATGCATGCGTTAAGATATATGTTGACATGATGATGAAGACCGCGTTTGTTTTGTCTTACTCGGACTATCTCTGCTTCTCTTTTCCTTTCAGTTTTGATATGTGGGCTTTTGCATTTTCTTCTTCTTTTTCCTACATTTCCCTTCATCTACATCTCGCTTGTTCGCGTGTAAGCCTCGCAGACTATCCTAATCCCACCGTGGCACCGACCGCCATAAATCTACATACACATATATAATCTACGTGTAGTTACAGTACAAGTTGGGGAGAAGGCTCACCTTGACGACCACGCGTGAACAGACGTGGCTCTAAAATAATGCTCAGTCAAATTAAACTCATGAATGAAGCTAAGTTCACAACAGACTCACATATATAATTATATCACGAAAAAAAAAAGTTAAAAGCAGCTTTCATAGTTGTTGTCATTATATTTCTATATTATACGGGTTTTTTTATCGCTTGATCAAACTGTTTTTCCATGATACATCACATATTTCCCAAAAAGGTGTGCCTATTACAAGTTCCCCCAGATAAATAGACGATTCCCTCTGTACTTTGACATAATACATGAACATATAATGGCTATTTTCGTAAAATATTTGTTCTCAAAGCAATATTGATCAGTTGAATTTAGGTTCTTGGATTCTTTCCATACAGCTATGTTGATAACAAGACACCAGGGCGAATAAATATGAGAAATAATGGAAAATTTTCACCGACGATATTACTTTTTTTCCTGGCCGCAAGACTCTCCCAGTGTATAACAGTTACATATATATATATATATATATTAATATATACACATACATAAATACGCGTAAGCCGAGCAGGAATGTCGAATGGGTCGACGACATGGGACCCCGAGGGACCGGTTTCGGGGACCTTCGGACACTCGTACAGCTTCGGCAGTATATATGTATGTATATATAAATAAAAGCGGGCGGTAGAAGGCACATTGTCGAACCTTACTGGACTTGTCTGTAGGCTTTTACCGACTTTAACCTTTAACGAAATACAACACCATGAAGAAATTTGCAACCGAAAATAAGAATATAATTTTCTTTGATTCTACTTCTTTACTGAAAATATATTAAATGAGTATCGAAAACTCAAACGAATTGATATTTGTCATAATAAATATTAATATTTCGTCATGAGATATTTGGCTTTGACATTTGGAGGTCGAATAAATACAGTTTCTTCATTTTTAAATTGCATGGAGTAATTGAACGTTGAATTAATTTGATTTACTGATGTTAAAGATGAATATTCAACATCAACATATGGAAATGAATATTTTGAATTGAATTTGAAGATTCATCCTTATCCTATATAACAATTATGTAATTCCAACAAAAATATAACCGATAAATTCCTCCATATGGCCAGTATTGTATTATTTACTGCCAAGGAATAATATTAATTCCTCAACTTTATCAAATAACTTGAATTATTATATCAAAGCATCTTGGCACGAGTGACGAATAGATGGAGTATGTGTTTCCCCACGACGATGTGAGTGAGTATATGAGTGGATGAATCATAATGTTGAAGTTAGTAAACGATCGTCATGATGACGATGCGTAAAGAAATGGAGGATCGTGGTGGTAGTGGTAGTAGTAGTAGTGAGTAGTCGGAGAGATTTAACATTACACGAAGCATTCAACAGTTTGACGTTTCAAGAGATCGATAAAAATGCGGATGTACGTCCTTATGAGTTTCCTTCTTAAACTCTCTCTTTTTATATCCTTCATTCCAGAAGTATTTTTGTATGCGATTCATCATTTTGATTTGTTGAAATTGTGGACAGATTTAGTCACAACTAATTGGCATGAAAAATTAAATGTTCTTTCATCATTTGTGCGTAAAAGTTGTCAGTAGAAATTCGCACAGGTATTAACACTGGTTTCATAAAAATTGTGTTGAAATTTCTGATATATTTTCAACACATTTATTATCATAATTGAATTTATAGGCGAATAAATTTGATGTTATTTACACGTATGTAAAGTTGAAATACTTGTGCAAATTGATATCTATATCAGTGGAACATGCTTGTATAGCGTGCATGAATATGCGAAGGAGAGAGTGAGAGTGAGAATGAGAGTGAGCGTTGAATAAATGTAGTTCAATGGAATGCGTGCTAATGCATTCAGGCAACGAACAGTTCCACTAATTTATTATCTTTTTAACCTGCACGATTATAAACCCATCGACTGATATTAACTGTCGAACAAGAAACTATACATTTTCTCGTCAAGTATGTCGTGAGAGTGAAAATCTGTTCTTGTGAACAATACCATCCGGTTCAAGTCTCTGTGGAATCACATCGGTCCTGCACGATTTTTTCGAGATTATTCCGCGCATAATTGGTTAGTCAGCTATTTTTTTCGTCTAATCGATCTTCACTTAATTAACCAAACTCGTGCATACATAATTGAATACTGGCGCGGTCGATACCACGCAGAATTTGATCTTTTATCAGCCAAGGTCACATTCCAATCAATGTCAATACTCTTTTTCGTTATACCTCCTTCAACACAAGATTGTGAAGTATAAAAAGGCTCGATTATATTTTCACTTTGACATTGGAGATAACTGTTGCACTCTTCTTATCACGAGTAATAAAAATCGAAAGTGCAAGAAATAGAATCTATTCGTTTAAAATAAGTACTCTATAGAAATTAATTTATAGACATATTATTTTTCAGTAGATAAAAGCGGATAATAAAAGTGCTATAGGAGGAGTTTCTTGTTGGTTGTTTCGTAATTGCACGTATTTTTTCACCGGTTCGAATGCGGGAATATGGGCTGACCATAAATGGAACTCTGCAGCCCATGGCGCTTCTATGGAGAACACTCATTTATGTTAGCCGCTCTCGCCCGTCTTGCGTTCTCTCTATCTCTCCCATACACTCTCTGTTACTCCCTATCTTGTTGTGAGTTACTTCCAAAGCGGGTTAAGGACGCATCGTCCTTATAAGGACTTATCTTTTGCGTTATAGTCGCTGACTCGTCGTGTATATCCTTGCGATTTTTTTTGACATCATTCTTTTTCACAAGTCATCCCGGGTATTAGTGATGCACAAAAGTATGTGCGCACCATTTCCCTCATGTTTAACACTCATTTTTTCATTATTTGTTTGTGTTGCTTTTTCATGTCGACAGGGGATCGAGAGTGTGCGGATTCATGTTGGGGTTTCAGTAACGATGCCAAGCCAGTCTGGGACTATTTATAATTAACCAGCAGCATCATGGCGTCTTAAATGCCACAATTAGAGTGAATCGATTATTATTCATTGTAACAATATTATTGTTGCCGCGAATTGTTTGCTTATTTCATTCATTCTCTCTCGTGTAACTTTGTAATTTCTTCATGAAGGATATAATTTATTTCATTTCTCCAGAGCTATTGAAATTTATTTCATACTTATTTGTTCAGAAATATAATCGTAGGATGTAAAAGTTAGTAAGAGACTTTATTGTTATATTTATGGAGGGTATTATGCATCGTGTTGGTCTATTTTAAATATTTCTAACTGTGAAATCATTGGGTTCAATCTTCGTGGCTGTTTCTCCTCGTAAATGTATGACGGCTAAAATAGTGGTAATAATCCGCGCGCTGCCTCCCCATAAGATCTGTATCTACTTCAAGGTCCACCCACGGTTATTTCAATGATTTTTATACATGATGATGTGTTGAATTACAATATTCTCGGAACTAATTAAAACTAACATATATAGCAAAATATTCGCTACAAAGAATCATTTTTGTGTCCTGCAATTTCTCACAGTATTTAATCACAAACTTTTTGTCTGTCACTACTAGTCTATAAATGAAGTGTCAATTCGAACAGTACATTTAATTATAGAGTCAAGTTCCCCCCAGTTTTGGTAGAGTATGGAAAATGTAATTTCATTCAGTATCTAGAAATAAATAGAAATCATAGGAGGTATTGTGAAGACCTTGAGAAACACACAGTTCTCATATATACTGTGAAACCGCATTCCCGAAAATGATAAAATTGTTATTATTCCGATGACATCATTGTTACTCTATTATGCTGGTATTCGAAAATTTATTATCATTATTCTTTTGTGCGACCATTATCACTTGATGTGAATTAATCTACTCTGAATAGATACACATGCGTCATCAATGAATCGTATACGAAAGAATTCTTTTGATTTATGTTACGAAACACAGTGATCCATTGAGTATTTTTTGTTAAGGCAATTTTTTTTTCTTGTTTTGAATTTGTGGGAGGTTTTCAGGTAGGTGCAGGTGTACCAAAGTACAGGTCAATTCAAGAATTGACATGGGCCTCAGAGCACGAATAATTTGGTGCAAAAAAACAAACGAAATGTGAAAACAAAAAATCTGAATAGTTCAAATCATAAAACGAAAAATACTTCGTTCATTAAACAAACAGAATGCATAACATTTAATGTAACTTCAGTATATTTTAGTTCATTCGAGGAAGTAATGTGGGGTAAAATGACAGCCTGTGGGCGGGTTTTTAAAACGATTTTGTGGCATCATGCACCTGCCAGAGTATTATACAGCACCGTGAGTTTATTGTTCGCGTGAAGCCAAATAAGAGCCATTAACCGGGAAAAAAAAGAATAAAATAAAGCCACTGAACTCGGATAATCTACTACAATTATACTCATCATCTCACTTTTTCACTCGCACTCTTGTTCTGAAGTGAAACTATTATTTTTTTTCTGAATAACATAAAGTAGTCCACATTGTATAGCAATAAATTCTCTGTTTATTTTGAAGTTTCCGCATTATATTCATGGGGACATGTAAATAATTGTATAAAGATTTCGGAAATATTCGCTATTATAAATATTATTATTATGAAAATGGGATGAAATAGAAATTAATTATATTATCATGAATAAATATTCCGTAGATACTCCTGAAGCTACAGTAGATGACGCAGGTGAGAAAGACGCGTTGGGTTATGGCACGGGCGATGCGTCGTTGGAATATACGAAAAAAAAATAAAGTGAATGGTACCGCAGGGAAAGAAGATGGAAGAAAAGAAAAGGAACATGAGGGAATGAGAGGTAAAGTGAATGGTGAAGGAAAAGAAAGACGTTTATTTTTTTGCGATCGTGAGCGGCCAGCATGACATCAGCCTCGAGGCGTCCCCGGACAAGGCTTGCCGGTTGACACACATGGCTGGTCCTACGTTTGTGAGTGTGGACTTCGTGGTAAACGGCCTTCCTTGTATGTATGTATGCATATACACATATACATATTATTACATTGTGTAGAAGTGTGTGTACAGTTTGGCTTTAGGTATTGCCTGGTGTGTCACGTGCACGAATATACGGGCAATGCGCGCGTGTGAGCACAAGGTTTGACATCACCATCGTTTCTCCGTTAACGGGCAAATACTTGAAGAATTTGTGTACATTTATGTGAAATATATTACCCCATGTAGTTGAGGCGCATATCATGGAGACCGTGTATGCAGAATTGGTAGAAGAAAGAATACAAAAAGGCATGTTCTATTAATATTAATCTGAATTTCACAAAGAACAAATATTAAATATACATAAATGTATATAAATAAGATATTTCTGCTAGAACTTAGATATTCATTATCTAAATGAGCTCAATCAATGCTCCGGCGCTGACATCTTTTTTTGTCCCCCGCTCACATCAAGGAGAATGAGAAGAAGATAAATGAAAAATTCTCAAAGAGAACACTCTCACTCTTTATATTCGATGGAAAGTATAAAAGTATATATATGAAATAAGTGCCTGGTTGATGTACCATTATTTTGTCCCTTCAATATTACTAGTGACAGTCACCCGACTATACTACACATATATATATTCATGTCGCGGATATATTTGTAAGAACACTCGAGTTGTAAAATTGATATTGATATTGTGCATTCAAGTTTAATCAAAACGTAAATGAAGAAGACACCCGACCATTAATAATAATTTGTAAGATAACAGAATCATATAAATTATGAATAACGAATATCAATGACTTTCTCAATATATAAATTCTTCTGTTGAGAGCACATTTGAACTTATGCATCATTCACGAAGATATTACTCGAATAGGTTTATGTCAGATATTAAATTCACGTATTTCTGTTCAGTAGCGTGTACTATTATTCCATTTTATGATTTCATAAATAGTGAATTGGATAGCCTGTTCCATTGTGTGATTGACAATTTTTTTACCGTGAATAAAATCGTGACTGATGCTGAATATTCAATTTACATTGGAATCATCAGATAAGAAAATTGAAAGTGAAAAGATTGAAGACAGAAGATAAAATATAGAGTCATTCCATATTCTTAGACTGAATTTATCAACGTAAATTTATATCAATTCATTCAATTTAGCTAATGCAGATATTTGATTCATTTAATTTTGGTCTAAACACATCTACAAAAATTTGATATGTTTTCAAATAGTACTAAACAAAAAAGTCCTCAGACGAACTCGGATTAATCTTTATTCTGTTTAAAGACAACTAAGCATCTCTGGGAGTTGGTTGTTTCCAACTTTCCACCTCTCACAACCTTAATTTTATCAAGTTTCTCACCACACCATGAAAACAATTTTCTCAACAATACATCTCCTAAAATACTATATCAATCCCAACATTAACGAATGAAATGAAGTGTTTAGTGGATCATACATATTCTCACTAAAGCCCAACGCACATCCAACATTCCTTTCTCTGGTATATTACACTGTCATTTGTTATAGCGTTCTGGCAGCGATCATATGGATATATGAGGTACATAAAATCACTCACAGCCTCAACAGTTTGAAATGAATGGACTTGATGAGGTTCTTTGGATACATAAATGTATTGTACATGTTCACAGACGCCTGTATTGTGATCCAATATAACCGAGTGAAAATGTTGCGAGCGATTAAAGCGCGTCACATCGCGATTCATTGTGTATCACTGTATATATATATATATATATATATATATATATGTTTAGCAAAAAAAAGAGGACGCTTGTGGTCAATTGTTGATATGATCTGTCTATTGTGCGTCACTACAAATACACCTATCCACCTCTTCATAGCTCAATGACTACGACAATGAAACGAAGTCACGTGTTTTTATTGATAAACAAGATCGTTTCACTTTCTCAAGCAGAACAAAAATACTTTTGGCATACCACTATCATTATAAAGCACAAATAAATGAAAGAAATTGTTATGATATTATCCAACTAGTAATTGTTGAGTAGTGCAAATGTGGAAGAGACACAGACAAGGTAAGAAAAGAGATATCTATATTTATTAAGTCGTCTATTTTAGCTCAACGTTCGAAAAGTTGGCTTCGAGGAAGGTGACAGACTATTTCTAACCATTCCGGTCCAACCTTATCCTTAACCTCGGCCAATGCATCCGGACAGAGAGCGTTCACCCGCGATTATACATGTGAATATGTCTATGTGTATATGAGTTATTATATGTAGAAAGATTAGAGTTGGTTGCATTGTCGAGCAAGAAATTTTTGTTTTGAGTCATCTTTCCCACAACAAATACGATTGTGGATACCACAATGATACGAGTAATTATGAGAGTCATAGAAAATATCAATGATTTCTACAAGAACATACAGCAATTAATGAAGCAGCTATAAAAAAGTATACTAAATTTCCTTTTAAGTTCTTTAATTCAATTCCGAAAATAAAATATGGTAAATAATTGGTGAGACTTCACCTGAGGGAAATAAGCTACAAATCCTTTATCACAATATCTGTTTTCATTTACATTCTTTCGCAATCAACATCATGCGGTTGCTATAGAAGATTATGGTATATCTAATGAGAAAACCTTGGTATCAATTCTCACATAAAATTAAATACGAAGACATATTCGTATATATTTATATTGATTTATCAACATAGTATTGAATGTGAGAAGTGCGGGCATTTGAGAATAAACGATTGATATCATTTTTCACAATAGAGTCAATACACTGATGCAGGAATGTCTCTAAGAATTGTCTGTATATTATAGAATTATTCTCCTATTTAATATTGACAATGCTCGAAAAAATGTACAGGTATTTTTCCAACACTGAAGAGCGAGATTAAAATATGATTGATGAAATGTTGTGGTGCCAAATCGCGTTTATGCTGTTTGAACAGGTGCGTGAACTCCGTAACCTCACATAGTGAGAGCGCGTGAAAAGAGAGAAGAATTAAAAGAAATAGAGAAGCCGACTACCAGCATATTGAACACCTACGTGTGTTGATAAGACAGTGAGATATAACAGAAATAATTCATTCTTTAATTATAGAATTCCTCAATGTACGTGTAACTATCCCTTAAGTAAAGGTAATTACAGCAAAACATAATTTGAGTACAACAATTAAAATCAATTGTAAGCACTTTTATCGAATTACTGATATTGATATTGATAGAATAAATATCACAAGTGAATGTCCGAAGATAAAATATGAAAAGTTCCAATAGAAAATATTAATGATATGCTTACGTACAGTACTTTAAATCATTCGACGATTACCTGGGGACTTTTTACGCAGTTAACCTTCCCAATCGACAGTTAATATTTATTCACAGATAAATTCCGTGGTATAAATACTCAGAATTTTCACATAGCATTTCCTAAAATATTTATCTGTAGCCGGATGAGGTTTTATTAGCGAATCTCATCAACAGTGAACTTTTGTATTGGAAATCTCTCTCTCGCTCGGAATTTCAATGCCTTTTCAACACAATTTCATCAGCCATAAACATCATCGTCTGAAAAATCATTGGCCCAATATCATACATCTTTTGTAATAAATTCCGCTGCGGAATTCGTATTCAAAAATAACAATCATTCGTTTGATTATTTATTCATTTATTTAATTTTTTTTTCTCTCTTTCATTCATTCCATTTCGAAGCCGTCAGAGTCACGCTTGAGGAATAAACGTTCGGCGATTTGCTGACGCTGCACGAGGTAGAAAAAGGAGAGCTAGAGAAAGAAAGAGATTCGAGAGAGAAAAAAAGTGAAAAGCCGGCGCCTTTCGCAAGACTGTGAACCGGCGTGTCGTGCATTTTGCAGGAACGGCGCTCGAATTTGCAAGATGGCGTCGCATCGGGTGTTCACTATATAGCAATCTAAAGCACGAGTATATATCCATTCCTTTTCTCCTTTCTCTCTTTTCTCACGTTATTTTTTCCTCTTTCCTCTCAGCCGCCACCGCCAATCTCACTTCACATCAACCGTCCAACACATATATCTCTCTCCATCTTTATACTCTTCTCCACGTTGTTTCCATTTTTTTTTCTCCATACATTGGTGTATACTATCGTATATTGTACCAACCCATTCTCGTCTCACCTCCTCCACCGTTACTTCGGTTGAATCAGTCACGCATGAGTCACTTCAGGAAAGGATCGACTCAGTCGCGAAAAGCAAAAAACCACTTTTGGTTTACTATAATTTTTTTTTACATTTATTCATCCTGTATTCTTTCCTTGTTCATTATACTATTCCTATTTGCTCGAGGGAAATATTTTGGGTATGGCATTGAGACATACTTAGCAAAGAGTAAAATAATGAGAATAGAAAGATTTATTATGATAATAAATGAAAACTTTGAAAAATGACAAAAAGACATGCTACCGGTATCACAGGACATATTATTAGCCTCACTCAATTAACGTAATTACTATCGTAATCGCTGTAGGGCGACGTATATAGAATAACTCTTGACAACAACCACAGGATAAAAATTCAAAGCTTGTATGAATATGACTCGATGTCTCATGAGAGTGTGTATGTTCACGTTAGTTGACGAATTCAACATACCACTATTTTTAAATTCGTACGTGGCACTTAATTTCCAACTCAGAGGTAAATGAATTGAGTTGAGTATTGTATTGACAATCCAGTATGAAATGTCAAATAAATTCTCAATGACAACTTGAGACATTTATGCATTACTCTAACCCAGTAGGGATTCACGTCAAATTCCAGACGACACAGAGCCCTCTCAATCGCATGAAGTAGATATTATTGATAGAAATATACCTAAAGGCCCATCATGCTCAACAGAGTTTCGCATTGATACACTAAATTTCAAATTGTTTAGCAGATTGACAGTTATTGCACAAACAATTATTGCAATTAATATGATACATCCCACAATTGTGCTTTGTGTGTTAAAAATAGATTGAAATAAAATGTTAATTGAAGAATCAATTATTTTATTGTCACCTAGAGAAATTTAACGCTAAAGATAATGGAGGCATAATTTTGGCATGAAACGAGACGTGACGAGATGATGACAGGAGAGACGTTACGAATGAAACATATATGGTGGTTGACACAAAAAGGAAGACAAAAAGGTAGAGAAATTACAGAGTGAGTAAGAGAGAAAGATAGTGCGAGAGAGATAGAACGATTCAGATTCTTGCTGAACAGCTGCACAGAAACTTGTTATCTTATCGTACGACCTTATCACCGGAACGAACTGCATTACCAGTCGAGGAGTAGGCGCGAGTGTAACTTGGGTCATAGAAATTGAGGGGAGAATTGTGCGGGAAGAAGCGGGAAAAAAATTAAAAAAGGAGAAAACAATCGTGACTCGAGAGCAAGAGAGAACTGGGGTTATTAAAGTGATATAACGATCCGAAAAGGGAAGAAGGAGAGAACGTATATTGATAACAGCAACAATATATGCATGGGACATTGGACTCGTGAATTGAGTAAAAAATTTGTGCTGAAAATTGATAATACATTTTTTCCAAAATTATCAAAACAATTGAGAGTATTCTTGTGTGATTCTGTGTTGGAATAATCAACAACTGTAATAAATATATAATTGAATCTTCATAAAATATTTATTTATTTGCTTTTTCTTTTGCACGACCGTAAAGAAATCATGAGTGTAATAATCATGAACGAGTCACCAGGCCATGTCAAGATATGTGGATATATATATATATATATATATATATATATATATTACTGCTATAATCGCGAAGTTTGTGAGTCAGAACCTCGACTTCGTCACCACTGCATTGGAAGGTGGTCTTATCAGCAGTAATGATAATAGTTGAAAGAATATAAAAAGAAATTGTACCACAATTAGGTCGGCGTCGTCGTTCGTTGCTTAAATTTTTTTTATTGACATGTCTTATTATTTATATTCTTTCATTCTTTCGTTCTTTCTTTCTTTGTTATTTATATTAAATTCCAACAGTTCTCATTAAAGAATTGAAATGCATACATTGCAACGATTGCTACTCCAAGAGAATTTAAAATGGAGAAAATGGATTATGAAATATTCACGAGCAATTTGCGGGCAACCGCGACACACGTTTATCAATGTATAGAGTGAATTTACGTGAATACTGTTATGGCAATTTTCTAGCACATACCAGAAAATACTTATAAAGAAAATAGAAGGGAAACAACAGAACAATATAAATATATGTGGCAAACTTATATTTGTAGAAATTTTATTTGTTTGAAAGTATCAAACAAAACATAATAGCCACATAATCTCCAAATATTGTTCGATGATATCGGTCCTCTCTTGAAATAGCTCATACCATCCATTAAATCGGAACTCTGTACAGCACTAATTACCCGAACTATAGAAGCTTCTGAAGACATAAATCTTGGAAATTAATCACCAAGAAAAAAATTTTTAATCGGGCCCGTATGGGATTAATAAGCATATGATGATAAACGACTTTACGTTTTGCGAACCACTGGACGAAGTCAAGTCGGAGTTTTATCTATCCACCCATCGAACAAATTAAATATTTTATTTCAGCATATTTGGACAGATGAGTTTCATATGACTCACACTGACATACAAAACGGTTTGAACATTTGATTTACCACGTGCACAATTACGTACTGAATCTTTTGTTCAGGCCAATCGAAATTAGATCGTAATAGTGTCGATGAAATATTACATAAACCCAAGGACAAGATTTGGTAGGCATTTCGAACGAATAGGAAATAAAACTATTCGGATGAGCCGATACGCATATCATGTATTTTTCTGAATGTTACTGCAGTCATCGCATATTAGATAAAGGATAACCACCATTCGTTAATATCATAATCGATTCGCTATTTCTCTAAAAATTCCACAAGCAATTCCATTACGCTACATAAAATCTAAAAACTCTCCGGCTGTTGGAGATGACAGCCGGCTGTCATTCGATTATCTCTCGCGACTACGCTTCCATCATCATATACACTACACAAACCACCAATTAACGTTCTGGCAAAACAAAACACTTGAACTGTTTTGCAATCTATTATTTGGACACACGGGTAGTGTAATGACCCTCCCGTTTGTTTGTAAATTAACTATCTCCATCCATTTCGTTTCATTTTATTTGACGTGCGATCTTCGAATGGGACGAAGTGAACGAAGACAACGAAAAAAAAAAGCACCGCAGAGATGGGTACAAGGACAAGGTCGGGATACTGGCGTCGTCGCAACGTCACTTTCGTCTATATTGAATCTTGCATCTCTCGAGGGAGAATGGAATGTTGACTGACGAGTAAAAAATCTAAAATAAACGTTGATCGTGATCAACAACAATAACTAGCACAAGCAGAGTTTCTGGTTGTTAAAACATTCCTATTTCAACATCGAATCAATGATCTTTCGAAATTATAGCAGCTACGACCAGGGTGCTTATGAATGAAAAATCACGAACAGTGTCTTCGAACAACTCAAACTTCAGATCCTTTCATCCCACACAATTAATGATTAATAATCATTCTCAAGTCAATTCGGGGAATCTTTGTACACATTCTAGGATATTCGAATGATAAACAAAAGAATTCCTTGGCGATTTTCAATATAAAATGATGAATTGACGGCAGACAATCATATAACGATCACATGCAAATTTCAAGAAGAAAGATGGAAACAAGAATGAAAGTATTTGTAGCGAATGGCTGAAAAATGAGTCATAACAATAATGTTAAATAGAATGACTTACATAGATTAGTCCAGAGTAGTAACGGTCCTTGAGGTTATGTAGCACAGACGCTTCATTAAGACACGTCAATTCAGCCATATCCTCGACCTTGTCGAATTTCGGTGGATTCATTTTTTGTATATCATCCTTAGCGACAAGTACACGCTTGCCGGTCTCCGCAATTTCAACTTCAACTTCATCTCCACGTTCGCCCTTTATTCCAGCAGCAACAAAACCTTGACTTTCGTGCGGCACCCATATCAATTTTTTCTGTGTCCATTCTGCCTGTGTCGCTGGATCATTGAAATTATTCCTGTCGACAGACAAATAACGTAGCTCCGGATCCGACCGGTCTACCCTCGAATCGCCATCCGCCATCTTTTCTGTTTAGCGCGCAACACACAATGCGTCCCAAGTGTGCCCGTCTTTTAGCTTTGTCGACCTCTCAGTTAATGTATAAAAGAAAAAAAAAATAATATGTATACTATACTCTCTCTCGCGCGCGGAACACACAAGCACATACACTACTACTCTCCAGAGTATAAACGCCAACTCTCCTCGTTCTTTCTCCCTTCCTTCTCTCTCACTTTTTCCTTCCTTCAACTAAAGACGAGAGGAAGAGAATAGTACGCTCCACACGATACTAAGTATCCTTTTTTTCTCCTAATCGTATTCTCTTTTATTGCATCAATGTAGTGATAAAAAAAATGAATGAAACAATTGCAACAATGTTAACGTCGATTAATTATTAGTTGGCGAACGTGAGGTTTTTTGGATCACGAATGATTGTGTACAGTTGACGATTGAAGTGTCGATTGGTTTATACGTGTGTCGCCGGCCAAAACTCGAGGGAGGCTTGTTTTCTTTATTTTTTTTTATTTTTTTTTCTCGAGATGAAATAAAATTGTTCGACAACCAACAAAACCGCACATGTAAGACCTCTCTTTTTTTATAAAATCTTGGTCTCGCGCGAGCGTTGCCGCACGACGATGTACGACGACTACACACCTCTCAATACTGCGACTGACCGGCCCGATTCCTGTAGTCTCACATAGTTTCACTGTCTCTGTCGTACAATATACGCCGAATAAACTTTCTCTCTCGTGACTGTGCAGTGAAGTTGCCTATACAGTATGCCAACGTTGCCGAACAGACCATAAACTCGTGTGCATACACACTCAATCCTTTGTATTTGTCTTACTTTATAACATACATTTCGACCTTATCGCATCTCTCTTCTTATTCGTATATATGGGTGTGCAGGTGTAGGTATATATATGTGTGCTATACAAATACGCAATTTTCCGTGGCCGTTGGTGAGTTCGTAAAATCGCCGCTACAAGAATTTGGCGCTGATTCATGACGCGCCTATATACGGGCGCATTTTCACTGTAACGTTTGTGGGATGGTGCAATTGGCGGGATTGAATGTGAATTTGAATTTTCGATCGTAGTGCAATTAGTTTTCTGACATTTCAATTTTATGCATCTGTATGGGTAGAAAAATAATTAAGAATTATTTTATATCCTCATGTAATTTTCGTGGGTCTGCTATTTTATCTAAGGAAGCCTATTCAAAATACATTAACGAGTTCTTTGAATATTTTCTCTATTGAAGGTGGTAGAAAATGCCCATCTATACTTCTATGTATTTATTTTTAATTTTAACAAATTTGTGGTCGAGAAATACTTCGATAAACAAATCAAATTTATATTTCACGATCATTGGAGTCCCATTTTCGCAAACTGGCTGGCCTACAATTTTCTCAAGGTGATTTTAAAATATTATGAGCATCATGAGTCATAGCCTTTTCTTCATTTGGTATTGTACAAGATTATTTTATTCTACATAAGTCTATCATTAATCGCGAATTATTCTGATGAATTAATCGGTGAGAAACTATGAAGAGTAGAAATATGATATGCTAACCAATTGTTGAACAAACAAAAAGATTCTTTTTCATTCACAGCAAGAACGGATGGCGAGATTTCTGTTTTCAGACGCAAATAAACTGATTTCATCATTACATACGCAATAAAACTCCTCTAATTGTCGATATACTATTTAAGAATAAAATCGATCCACATTCAAGAAAGCCTCGTTAATCGTCGCTCACACATACAATATCGCATGTATAATTGCACGTTTTGTATAATGCCCGCAGCAAAAATGAATCACTTCATGACGCAATATAAAATAAATGTATGTCAACAAATGTTTGGATCCGTGCAAGGTAATTCGTGCGTATTAATGACGATGGAATTAGTTGCAAATTCCCCCGAAACTGATTTCAACATATTTGTATTTATAATATGTCTTGTGAATATTTTGAATAAAGAAAAACTTTTTATATCTAAATGGAATGATTTAAATATTTCTCCCAAAACATTAGATACATCAATATTCATCGTTGTCGGAAGTATCAACAAGCGAAGTGACTCTCATGGAAAGTCATCTCTTGCGATTTAAACAGAGACCTTGATTTCAAATTTTTTTCTTGGTGACATTTGTTCTTTTTTTCATTCAAATGTAGAATTTAACGCGGGCAATGTCACCCAATTGGATCGAGATCAATAAATCGATTATTTCCATATAAAGATGAAATACCGAATCGATAACAATTCTGCATCTCTCGAGATGTGGGATAAGGAGGCTGCATTTAAGGCATCTTTCCATAGTGGCGCCTAATATAGTATTAAATCTCATCGTATTCGCGTTCTATCTAAAATTAAATGTATCCTCTAGCGTTCCATCTTACGGTGATATCAACTATTTAAACAGTCATCTCTCCTCCTAGCCATAACAACTTATGTAATGATCCAATCCACTTTTCAATAAAAGTCCAATAGTCGACAATTTAATTATTAGATCAATCAATCAGACGAGAGTTTGTCACATCAATCACTGGATACTTCAGATTTATTGGCGAAAATTCTACAAACTGCTCACCTGATTGCTGTTATCACATTTCCACGTACGTTAATACCAACATGCCAGCATGTAGCTCTCCCGTACCATTTTGCTTTGAAACCAAGATACGTCATATTTTGAAGACTTTTCCTTCCGCTCCTGGCTTTTTTATTATCCCATACTGTCATGAAAGTGAAATTCCTGTCATACACTAGATCTTATCGTCTTTTGTTAAACCAAATGACGAATATGAATCTATCATCCCAATAATTTTCATTATCTTTAATCATAATTATTTCTAATTATTTTAGATTCGAATAAATATATTCGCCCATAATGCCATGGTACGGGGAAATTGATGCGCATAATGGTGATGAAAAAGATGTAAAGGTTGATCAAATCTGTGGATAAATATTATTTTTGCTATTAATAGAACAAATGAAAGATGAATTACATTTACAATTATTTCAGGTAATTGTTGCTAATCTACGAAGCGACACTGTCACGAAACCATGTCGTGCAATGAGGCAGGCGATGTTTGAGGCAGATGTCGGTGACGATGTTTGCGGGGAGGATCCAACTGTTAATAGTTCGTAATTAATTAGATGAACAATGTGTTCTAATTTTGAAATAGCTAAGATACGCTTTTAACAAATATAATTTATTAGAATTGGAGAAAGTTGCTGCAGATTTACTTGGGAAGGAGGCTGCTATGTTTGTACCGAGTGGCACAATGGGAAATTTAATTTCGAGTAGGTAGATATAAAACAATTATGTGAAATTATGTTACTTATATAGTAACAGTCATTTAACCTATTTATATTATTCCATTTCTCTTTCACCCTTTTCAAGTAATGAATCATTGTAAGATACGCGGCTGCGAAATTTACATTGGTGAAGAGTCTCACGTAGCTTTACATGAGCAAGGTGGAGCTGCGCAAATCGCTGGCGTGACTATATGTACACTTCCAAACAATCCTGACGGTACATTCGATTTGGGAAATCTGAAATTAAAACTCCGCGATCCACTCAATACTCATTCTCCCATTTCACAAATGGTAGCAGTTGAAAATACTATAAATGGAAAAGTTATTCCACAAGATTGGTTGAATCAAGTGGTAGCATTTGCCAAAGAGCACAATCTCAAACTACATATGGATGGTGCCAGATTGTGGAATGCTGTGACTGCGACCAGAATTCCGGTAAGAGAAATAGTGGCTGGTTTCGATTCTGTAACTTTTTGTTTGAGTAAAGGTTTGGGCGCACCTGTAGGCTCGATGCTGTGCGGTAGTAAAGAATTTATTAATAGTGCGCGGCGTTGTCGAAAAGTATTGGGTGGTGGCATGCGTCAGGTGGGCGTACTCGCTGCAGCTGGATTAATTGCTTTAGAGAACAGATTCAGACTGCATTTAGATCACGAGAAAGCCACTGCTATCATGGAAGCTATCAATCGTGTTGGATCAAAAATAATTAGTGTAGATCCCATGTCAGTACAAACTAACATGATTTTTGTACACGTGAAAAAGTCATCAGGGATTGATGAACGTAGTTTCGCTGAGAGGTTGCGTGTAGTCCTGGACGGTAATGATGATGACAAAACTATTGTTTTGGCATACGCTGTATGGCCTGAGCGATTGAGATTAGTACTGCATCTAGACATAACGGATGAAATGGTGGATGCTGTGATACGAAAAATTATATATGTTATTCGTAAAGTAGATCCTGCAATAATAAATTCAAATTAATTACCGATGACACATAAGATCAATAAACTCGCTCAATTATTGTTTGGAAACATAGCAATTGATCCTCTTTTTCATTGAAATGATTTATTATCTTCCACATAAAAGTGATTACGCTAGAATACATGGAAATAAAATTCATCGGCCCAACATAAATCTTGTTCTTAAACAGCATGACAAAGATACAAAAGCACAATTCATCGACATGATTATACAAGGCCAGTGAAAACCAAAGACGTACTTGTTTCCGCCGATATACAAAATGTAATCGATAATCATCCATCAATTTTGAAATGCGTCATTGACGGGTTCATCTTCGTCTTCATCTTCCTCACCATCGCTCTCAAATGTATTATCGGGGATATCGTACAAACGGATCATTGGCTTATTTGGATCCTTCATGATCAAATATTTACCATCTTTTTGCTTCAAACATATATCAATGATGCACCGTAATATGCCCCAAGCATTATCCATATTGAGATTGATTTGAGTGGCAAATTCATTAGGTTTATATTGCTGTGTGCCCAAAATTACGTGCTTACTGGAATCACGTACACTAGCACGCGATACATATCCGAACTTGAGTTGATCCGATCCAGCAAGCAGGGCTTGAACTGTCCACTTAGCCAATTTACAAGCATTGTTTCGTAGTTCATTGGCAAGTACAGCACCACGTTGAGTATCCAATTTTTGTCGCCATTCAACACCGTTAGCCAATTTTGAATCCCATTCATTCAGCGCCTTAATCGTCAAATATTGAGTTTCACCGTTGGGTCCTTGCATTACTGCGTCATGTTCACAACGGCAAATAAGTGTCACACCATTATTCAGATCCCATTTTCTATAACGATATGCTACACTCGCGACATCGCCTTCTTCTTCCTCGGAAATGAATGGATTGCCCTCCTCAAACTTGAACCTCGCTTCAGTTGACTTCAATACTTGTTGCGAAAAATTATGATTGATGAATGTCGCCTCCAAAGCAAGATTACGCGGCGAATTAAGTGAATTTCCATCATCTTGCGGTGGCTCAACACTCGTTTCATTCACAGTAAGCAAATCAAACTCTGTATTATCGCGCTTGTCGAAGAACAGTTTGTCACCGATTTTTTCGATAACGATATCCCAGGAATAGTTGCTACGAGTGCAGCACATGATTGTGGCCAAAATAGCGTCAGTTGCAAAAACAGTGCCTTCGGTTTTCGATAATTTACGTATTATTGGATCATCTGTGGTAGTGACAGTATGGAATATGCGATCGACTCGCTGCAATGGCTTCTCATTTTTCACATTGACACGATCGTAAGTTTTGTCATAGTACTCCAATGATCCACAACACAGAACATCTTCGGGATCTTTGATATTGGGCAGTGTAAGTTTTGCCAATCGTGGAAAGTCCATTTCTTCAATCGTGACCCAATCAGGTCTTACAGTCACCGATGCATCACGAATTTTAATTGGGGGCTGATTCTTGTGGTTTCGCATTCCTTGTTGACGTCCCCAACGTTTTATCTGACCTTTACGTTCACGCTCACGTAATTTGAGTTTACCGAGCTGTTGCATTTGATTCAGCCCACCGCGTTGACCACCGCGACCACGTAAATTACGTTGATTCTTGTTGAATCGGCCACGTTGATATGGTGGCTTCTGCACACGCGTCGTATCCACCAAATGGAAAGTGGATTCGTCTTCGTCATGATAGTAGGCATACTGACTCCCAGAGCCAAACTGAGACACGTACTTGTCTATATAAAAAAAGATTTGATGAATGACAAGGATTTTGCGATAGAATATTAGAGCTAAAATCATTCTTTTTCAGATCAATCTAGATCCAATCTTTTTTTCTGTATAATTCTCCAATTTAATTTTTGTCCAATTGTATCATTCCCAACTAAAGTTCCGCTACATACTATTTGGAGGTTAAGCACAATAGTAAATGTAGAGAAAACTTACTTGTGAACTTCTTATCCTGGAATGCTGCTCCAGTCCAATCAGAAATCTATGGGCCATTGAGATACAATGAATGTGTGATGACAGAAATATTTGTGTGCATTGTTCAAGTAAATTGATATCAATGGAATAAATACAGATGCATATGTGGTTTATTTTACCTTGCCTAGCCTATCACCCTTTGAGAAAGGCTGGTATGGTATATCCTTGAATTGATCTGGTAGTTCACAAGGGCCCCATCCATCAACATTATTCTGAATAGCTGGCGCTTGGAAATGTATTTGTTCTTCTTTTTGCGGCGTCTCCGCAACTTTTTCTTCCGTCGTAATCATTTTAAAGATTATTTTCTGCCACTATTACTATGGAACAGAAATACCGGATGCAGCTCTGCTGCCGGCAGGGCGGAAGAAGAAAGTCGACGCAAGTGCGCAAGATCGGCAGCCATCTTTGCTCTATCTGCGCACAAACCACTTCTCACTACAACGCATACTTTCAAATTTCACCGCTTCAGGGCGCGGCAGTCTATTTTTCCAGTTTTTGTTATTATTATATTTGTCAGCTTTATGCTCTTCTTAACCTATAACCGCGTCCACCGTTACAACACAGTTTACATTTGATGAAGCGTCAAATTGGAAGTTTTCTTACACGAAATGTCATGTTGAGGATAAATACATTGAATATTATTTCACAAAATAATTTTCGAAATGTTGAGAGACTATGAATTGTGTAGTCAATTATGTAAAAAGCGTGGAATTCCACCACCGATCGAGATTTTGGACGCATTGAAAAGCGGAAGGTATTGTCAATCTGCACTTTGTTGATGTTTATTTGATTCATTTTGAATTACGAAACAGTAAAAAAAGAGGAAAAAATTATGCAGGCGTAGCGATCTTTTCTATATGAAATAGAGAATTTCATGTGCATCAACCTCTGTAGTAGCTGAATATTTTGAAAATCACCGCGGAAAATTGAGGCTGCGTCATTCACTTGGCGCGAAATACTGCTCAGCCAACGGTTCTTTCTCAGTTTCGAAATACTCGTGATTGCATAGTAGTTAGCCCAATATATTTTAGAGTTGATTCTATTCCATATATCGATTGATTCTATTCCAATACAAAAAATTGTAATATGTTCATCTACTGTTATTCATTAAAATTTAATATTAATATAACTAAGGCAGACAATTAACAGAATTTTGTTTTATACAGTTCTACTGGTGTTTTGCGTCTGCTATCACAATCCATTGGTCTACCAATATGTGAAGTTATCGGGCAAGTTTTGGCGTCAAGTTCAACAATCACTTCTGTTGATCTTAGCGATTGTATGCTGATTCCTGAAGGTTTAAGCAAAATATTGGAGGCATTACATGATGGTTCTAATATAACATCATTGAATTTGAAAGGAAATAATATCAGTGGAACGATTGTATCACAGCTTGGGGATATATTCTATCGAAACAATACATTGAAGCATCTTAATATTGAATGGAATGCACTGGGTACTCACATACAATCATTCGAAAAATTTTGCAATGGACTGTGCGTGAATCACAATATCGAAGAACTTGATTTGAGATATAATCAAATAAGTCAATATTGCGCTGGGGCCTTATCGAATGTTATTAAAAGAAATAAGTCGCTGAAAATGATAAATTTAGCTTGGAATGCATTGGGTTTTCAAGGAGGTCAAGTCATATTAAATGGGTTGAAAGAGAATAAAACTTTAATCCAATTAGATTTGCGTGGGAATCGTATACCCACGAGAATAATTGAAGCAGTTGATAATTGTACTTACACCAATCAAAGGAAAAGAATCATATCGCAGGAAAATATCTCCAAAATAATAAACGTAGCTAAGAGTAATGGCGCTGCTGATGAAGAGTATTATGTCATTAAAAAAAGATCGAAAAGGGAATCACGCATGGCAGGACGGAAGAGTGATACCATTGATGGGCAACAATGTCAAGCTGAGCATAACAACTCTAGCGATGATTCTGATGATTCTGTAATATCTCTGCCTGTGACGAATGAAGGTTCGAAAGAAAATGAGGCAGGTAAAGTTGCGGCTGCATCGTGTACAAATATCCCGATCAAACGAGGGAAATCTAAAGAAACAGAATTAAATAGGAAAATAACCGAAGTCAATAAAATTCTTCAAGATCGTACCACAGCCATAAATATTTTAACGAGTGAACTTTCGATAAAAAATGGTGAAATCGAAACCGCAAAATCAGAGTCAGATCAATTGAGAATCAGAATGAATCAATTGCAAGAAGAACGTGAAAATTTATTGGCTGAACATGCGAGAGAAATCACAGATTTGAAACACATGCACAAATCACGTGAGGATAATTGGAGTAGAATGTATCGCGAGCTCGAAGAAGTTCACAAGACAGTTGTCAACAAAAATGAAGATTGGGAAGCGAAAGCACGTCGTTATGAACGTGATATTCATAAGAGTTCGTTAGAAATAATTTCATTGCGGGAAAAATTAATGATTAAATCACAATCGTATGAGGACATGATTGTGAAGAGTAAAACCGAACTCCATCGTGGAAAAAGGGAATTACAGGAAAAAGAGGGTCGGCATAAAATAGAATTGAATGTTCTGAAAAATACATTAAAGGAAACTACTCAAGCATTAGAAGAGTGTCAAACACAGCTGCAAAAAAGTAGAATAGAGTTGCGAGATACTTCAGTGCATTTGTCAAACGTTAAATCAAGACTGAGTGAAATGGAGCAAATCAATGCAAAATATATCAGAGTAGATGATTGCTTGCAGAAACTCAAAGAGGAAAAATCAATTATTGAAGAAAAATTTGCCGATTCACAGAGAACAATGGCCAGTTTGAAGCGTCAAATAACTACCCTTGAAGGGGAATTAATAGAGCCGCAACGAAAATACAATTTGCTGAAGGATGATTTAGAAACTGAAAAAGAAAAAACTACAAGATTGAAACGAGAATTGGGAGAAGAAAGGGCACGCATAAAAGAACAAGATATTCAGATGCAAATAATGAACTCACAGATTACAACATTGAATACACAAATTGATAATATCCAAAAGACTCACGTTGAAGAAATGCGCGAGAGAGAAAAAGAGAAAAAACAATTGAAGGAAATCATTGCCAGTAAAGAACGTGATTTGAGTGATTCAAAGTAAGAACGTGAATTGTTATTTTCTTCCTTTTCAAGAATTAATCCTTATCATTTATGATTTTATCTTATATTTTCAGAGCTGAAGAAGCACAACGTGCTAGTCATCTATACGCAGCATTCAGCAAATACCTCAGTTCCATTGGACCCAGCGCAGTTTTATGACGATTTGCTCATTCGGAGAATCGTAAATCCCATCATCAACAACAGCCCAACCAAAAATCTCTCTTTGTAAATATATTTGATATTTATGTTATAAATATTTATTGCTTGCAGTATTTCATTCCGAATAAAATAGACGTTTTGTGAACGTTCTAGCAGTTTCCGTCTATACGAGGAGTGAAGCTTCGCACTATTATCCTACCCCTTTACGCAGCATAGGACTGTTTATCATTCCTTCAAGTAATAACTGAAATTTCTATCCATTAAATAGCGCTCAGAAGAAGCAAGAATACTGCTATTATAATGAGCGAGTTCTGATGAAGTCAGAAGTTTGCGGTATGACGAAACAAAAGCAAAACAAAATAAAAACGAGAAATATTTATATATAATTGTGGATGTGTAAACATAGTCTCCACAAACGTCTTGGAGTTTTGGAATCGTGCGTGTTCGAAAAAATTATCTGCATAGTCTTACCTGCCAGTTCTCAATATCAGTTGCGTTATCTTTTGAAATGCATGGGACAACTCCACTACTGGTAGGAAAACCATTCGCAGCATCTTGTTAATTTTCTCAAAATTCTCAATTGCACTCCATTAAGTGAATGTGAAATTTGACAGTGGAGGTGTCGATCGTACTGGCATATGTGCGTGTGTGTGAACATAGTTAGGGTGAAAATATTATATTCTTACGTAAAGCAGAAATTGTCGATACATTGAGATACAGTGAACTTATATTTATATGATTGCTTAACGACATAGAATCCAATATTATATATCAAGGACATTTAAATCTAAACGTGACAATTTCAAGGAATTGACATTTCGTTATGCCAGGTCTACTAGCGTGTAATATATCGTGACCTGACACCATCATATATAAATAAGTATTGCAATTATATAGACAGCGTAGCGCCCGGTGCGCTATATAACTTGGAAACAATTATCCACGCCTGCAGTTCTCGTTAAACGATTTTCATCGCTTTCCTCGTATACCTACTATTACCAGTGACGTTTTCGTCGTGGTCGTCAGCGTTATCGCTGTGCCATGTACATCACAGTGTTTCAGCTGCGAAATTACTCTGTTCTTAATGAACTTCCTCCCGCCTTGTCTGTTAACTTCTTCTACCCTACTTTTCATCCATTTGAGCACTATGTAATTAACATTTTACATAGAAAAGAAGAATTAATATGCTGATTCCATGAGCAATTAAACAAAAAGGATTGACAAATAGTATTCCATGGAAATCGGCATAAGCGGAATTATAAAAATAACACAAAGTATATTGACCTCTTGAACAGTATGTTGCAATTGAAATACTCACCATCTATATTGCCTTGCACTTTTCGCTTCTGCTATACATTTCTATATATATATATTTGATGCAATCTGGTATCCATTTACTTTCCGGTGAAGTATTTATTCTTGTGAAATTGCATAATTCAAACTCCTTGAAAGGTGTAAAAAACACAGTTAGCTTCGTAATTGTAGTTTTGAATGACAAAACAGCTTCTATTAACCATACCACACAAATATGTTTATGGACTTAACACGGAAATCAATCTGATGAATATATATTTTTGCGAATGAATGATACATAATTCAAAACGCAGTTTTGATTAGAGTTTCTGTGATAGATGTAGTGTGGTTGGACAGTCGATTATAGAGAAAGATCCAGGATTGAAATTTGGTTCGAACGAAATAGGACTCAATAATATCGATAATAAATAATTCTTCTTTAATAATTTAACTTTTGTTTACGTTTTTTACATTCGAGTTTTGTAATATATAAAATACAATTCATCTTTAAGTTCTACTATTGAGAGAAAAAGACGCGTATACATCACTTCTTAAAATAAAATACAGAGCTTACCATTCTATCGAAAGAATAAAGTTCCCACGCAATCGTATTAGTCGAAAATGGATAGAATGAGTGTATGGGTCAATTCTCGCAAATGTTTTACAATTGAATACATATTTTTTTTTCGTTTTCACAATTTATTCGAAATTATCTTCTCATGAGTTTATTCTTTTTTTTTCTTTTGTTTCTTCCTACAAATTATATATAGTAGTAACTACAATTTGACGTAGTGGAACATAATTATTACATAAATGAAATGGCAGTTTGGAGGGCTTTGATAAGTCTCATCCGAATGTATCTACTTTACACGACCATCAGTTGAACAGTTTTTATTCTTGATTATTAAGGACCACCCAATAAATTGTTGACTCTAAACCACATTCATAATTTAAAAACTAACTAAATTCACGTCTCTAATATAGAGATGGTGTCTGTTTAATTATCTTATGCATGAAATTGACACGCGCGTCACATACAAAAATGAATATTTGTGGTGATTTGTATGTCTACAGTTGCACATTAGAGTGAAAACAGTGAAAGAGTGTGAGAAATATTGAAAGAGAGCGCGAAAAAACTATAGATATACTTTTTCATATTTGTCGTATACAATGAATGATGGAAACGCGGCCAGAGTTTTGCCTCTAAGAATGACCAACCCGCCTTTTTATGGTGCGTGATTTCTTTATCACTCGTCGACGCAACATTAAAATCCTAACGACTAATGATAGGTGATCCCAGATATTGACATGTGATCTCAGGCACGCGCATACTCGGATTTTATTTATTAAATATATTTTTTATCTTGTACATTTGACTCTTTCCAGTCCATCTAGATCGTTTATTTATTGAATTAATTTATCTATACTTTTATTGTTTATTTCTTATGTTTGCTTCTCTTCTTTTTGATTTCGTGACAATGACAAAATTATTGCGACAGTGATTTAACCGAGAATGGGAGTTTACAGCAAGAAAAATATTACGATTCAATTTTTTTGATTGACCTAATAGTAAATATTTTTATTTAGGGTATGTAGAAGGTACCCCCAATGGTATGTATTTATAAATATGTACACATTTTCAATTATTTATTTTTTTCTTATTTCAATCCCGTTGGGAACAAATTCATCATCTGCATCTATACATATATATAGCTGTAAATCGCCCTCTTGGAAAATCAAAATGTCTATCGGATTTCTTATGTCGTCAATATTATGCTTTCATTGACTAATGAATTTATTCTAACTATATGGAACATTTATGCAGATGAATGACAGTTCATATGTAGATAAGTCATGAATACCTGCCTCGGGGTTTCATATAAATTTATTAATTTTTGTGTCGTTCAATTTCGTTTCTTTGGCCATACATTAGTGACTTTTGATTAAAGAATTTTCCAATTAATAATTTTCATTAGGTTATTTCGTACTTATTATTCAAAGAACCTCTCATTTAGCCCATAATATATTTATATATGTGGGTGTGTATATAAAAATATAATTGATTAATACACAAAAATTTGGCTGAAAAAACACAAATTGTACGAATAATTTTGGAAGATTTTCATAACCACTCTACTTCATGTTAATTGAACCAGATTTCTCTCTCTCTCTATGGATTGGGCTTGTCTTTACTCAGATATCAACATCTAACCAAATTAAAAACAGAAAAACGCATTCTTCAAAACGAATACGGATATTCAGCAATATAATTTTTGATTGGTGATGGTAAATGATCGGTGTTCATTTTATTTTTATTGACAACAAGACGTGCAAGGTGTGACAAAGATCGTACTTCTTTGACGAGCGGTCGAGTCAAATAAATTTGACTGTAAAGCTGTCCACTATAATCTACCCAAACTTCACGACGATTATCTTCCATTGTTGAGTATCTGACATAATATTCTAACATTTTAATTGGGCAATCAAATAATGGCATAGCCAAAGTGAGCCTTGGCTCAGAATCTAATCTGAATCTTCCAAACAAATGGTGAACTCGAACTGAAGTAGGCCCTCTTTCTGTTTGGACAGATATTGCAAATATATATCTGCTGTCAGAGCTGTCCCTCATCAACCACCGACCAATAGCAGCATTCTTCAATAAATTTTCGCTCTGCTGCCAACTGAGTCCCTCATGATACCATCCACTCGTGTGAAGTAACCTTTTCATCTCCGGTATTTTTGCTAAATCCTTGTCTTGTGGATAATTCTCAAATTGCCATGGGAATGGCATCAACCAAGAAACTGGAGTAGTTGGCGTTTCATCTCTTCTCTCAATATTTTCCCGAAAATTTGGTAATGGGTTAACTGTCTCCATTTGTATTAAACCACCACCATTGAAATTATTTTGGCTCCTTACTGTTGTTGGAGCAGCATTGATTGATGTATCAAAATTACTTTGATTGGTCGTAGCAGTAATATTAACTATGCATTGTCCCATATTAGGAGGCAATTGAACAGTCGCATTGACTTGTATTTGCACCGAATTCGAATTACTATTCTCTAATGTTTTAGCAGTTGTATTGTCATTGTTCAATACTGAACTATTGGCGGAAATTGACGATAGATTATTACCATGACAAGAATGGCCATTTGATCCACAACAACAACCAGACATACGTTTTTTGCACTCAATAACATTATCATTGTTCGAGTTACTGGGCAAACTTTTGCCATTGTTGCACAATTTAGTTGCAGGATAATTATTAAAGAATGAATAATTTTCGTGTGTTTTTGCAGTGGAATTTTGTCGTCGGATACCGGGCAACTCTTGACAGCCACTTGGTGGTGGGATCAACATCATTTCTTCCGTTCTGTCTTCAGTTAATGGACTTTCCTCGAAGTACCGGACTCCGTTTAGTGTTTCCGAGTACCGGTCATCAGTGAAATTGAGTGCGGTCGGCGATAAATCCTCGCTGGACAGTTTTTTCTGCATCAAACAACCACCACCCGATAACCTCGGTTTTATTTCAAATTGAGGTGATTGGACAACAATATCAGAGTCATTTGCCTGAATGAGACAGCCACCTGATTGTATACTTGGTGTTGTTATTGTCACTGTACCGCCGGTGAGATCACAAGTTGTGTTTATTTGACGATTCGCCGATTTCACAGTGTTTTTCATATGATTTTTCCATAGTTCATTCTCATCCAAAAATCCACTCGTTTGGAACTTATTCGTTGGATTGTGACCCATAGATTGAATGAACGTTGGACCGTTAATTATCGTGGGGGCGTTGATAAAGCATCCGCCGCCGTTGTTGTTGTTGCTATTGTTGTTATAACCACGTGGTACTAGAAGCCCACTACAGCTATAATAATTACCACCACACTCAGATGATGATTGCTGCATTGTATTATTGGTGTGTGGATCAGGATTACAACAACCGGGTGCAGGAAAGCGATGCCGGCAGTTTGGGCACATCACCGTCATCATCGTGACTTGATTTTTTCACTCGGCATAATCAATCAGATTTCTGTAACCACAAATGAAAATGTTTTAATTATGGATAATCAATGAAACAACAATTCAAATTTTCGATGAATCGTTGAATTTCTAGTTCAAGTATGAAAAAAATATGCAAACAAAGAAATGAAATTTATTGGTACAATCGATTTATTGGATTACCACGAAGCATGTTAAATAATTCGAAGAACGGAATTGTTTCTCCAAATAAGCATTTAATTTTTTCAGAAGGAATTTGTCAACCTGCACGCGATCACAAAATGCCAATAATCTAACCACAATTTTCATTTCGGAAACTGAAAAACTAATAAAAGACCACATTGAAAGATCTCATATGACTCAATGATTAATAATAGGTTTCGAGTGAGAGTTGATAATTATTCGGAGATGAAGACATAAAAAAATCAAATACTTGGTCGATAAATCGGGATATGTTTAAAGTAGTAATTGCTCATTAAGCGATAATAGCTTCTTATTGACTGCGAGAGTATTGTGAAAGTGAAAATGTATATTCATGTACAATATAAATCGCTTACATATACATATACAATTGACGAGAAGAGGGGAATGACATTGAAGACAAACATACTCTTCCATAATATATATCTGTGCGCGAAAAATGATAACAGATAAATCAATATACTTTTTTTGAATGATTGATAGCATATAAGCTGTTCAATTCTTTTTTTTTTCTTTTCGTAGAAGTGTTGACGAACATGAATCGCTATTTATCAAAAATGTTTTTGACCGAAATATTTATCTCCAGTTATTTTTTCCTTCCTAATAATTGGTGTGATTAAGTCGACGCAATGCTGTATATGACCATGCATAATAATATTCTTCCTCCATTATATTTTATTACCACTTAATTGTAAATTAACTTGACAAAGAAGTGATAATAATACGTGTGATGAAAGAATGATAATATAAACGAGAGAGAAAATCATAATAAACAAATAAAATAAAGTGTCATTGCGTTGCTACTGAAGGCGGAAGCGCTTAATTTCCTCGAATTCGTCACGAAAGAACGAGCGCCGCGAGCTTCACAGTAAATTCATATCTAAGGCCCATGCCGGCATGATTCCCGGAATGACCTATTGATGAGGCGCAACAGAGGACCGCTAAAGGTCTTTTCGCACGCGACGATTGCGCCGCTTCGGTTATGTTTCGCCTTTTGTATACACTCGGCTAACGCAAACACTGTATATACAGCCTTTCATCCTTTATCCATAACGAAGTCTCTGACGATGCGCTACTATACTGCTGGTATGACTTCTCAGAATTAAATAATAATGATTTTTTCTTCAATTGTGCCACTGTATAACCAGTTGAGAATAACGCTCGTTGGTAAAATTATACGATGGCTCAATCAAATGCACGTTTCCTTCATGGGAATATATTTCCTACGAATGTTGGATTGAAATCATGAGTGATTTAGAAAGTCCCAGGCTTAATGAAACAGTGTTTATGAAGATGCTGCGTCAATTCCGTATTACAACTTGATTCTCCTTGGCACGAATTCACCTCCTAACAAAAAGTGGTTGCACTGGAAGAAAAAAACGGTGAAGGAGGGGGGAGAGAAAGATGTATTTTGAAGGGTAGAATTGAGATTTCCATTATTTCATGCTACTGATGTGGTCCGCATACTCACTGACCATAAAGTCTTTGTCCACTTCAAGGTCTCATGGATCACTCTCGTGATTTCTCTGTATTTTAACGAATGGAATTGAAATATGCCAAGATTTATTTGTCACTTGAAAGAAACCAAATTCCCATGGGAACAGATTTCTCATGGACATTGTGCAGTTTGAATTCTGTTTTCCCTTTATTTTTGTAGACGCAAAGAATTGACTGTTGTATACTCGTGCTCTGTGAGTAATTTCTCTGTCTATATAAATCATGATAAAACACTTCATACTTCCTTTTAGTTCAGCCGCAGCGCACTATTTCATATATTTTATATGTACTGCAAACAGATACAGTGTCTCGTGTTGAATATCTGAGGTCTTTGGATCGTGAAAAATCATTGCAATCCTTGACACGGTTGTTTGTTGGGAACAAATTTCAAGCTTACACTCACTGCTGCAGGAATTTTTTTTGTTTCTTTCAGAGACCTCCATGAGTCATATTCAAGTCAAGGATCATATGACAATTCTTTATACATGATTAATATTACGAGAATACATTAGAATATTTCAGGTAATTGGAATTTGCACGATACGCATTGAGGAACTTTTTAATTCACCATGAACGTCCAAAAACCCCTTTAAATAGTTCAACGCTCGAAGAGAAGTGCATAATGAAGTCATCGTAAATTAAAATAATAATGCGAATAAAAACTTGTCTGTAGAAGAAATAAAGAATTTTTTATTCCCCATTCTGCAAACAAGATAAAATTGTAATTGACTACATATTATTTGAATAGAAAAGTGTCTTCTCACTTCGCTTTTAACCAAAACGAGTGCCAACCAGATTACCTATAAATTTAACATAGTCAGACGTCCAATTTTAACACAAATTCATTCGTTAAAAGCTCAAACATAATTCTTGAAGCCTCCACACCAAATTCTAATTGGATATGAAGTCACAAAGAGAAAGAATGAATAATTCAAAGCTGTCAGTGACTTAGAACGTGAATAAATGAGAGAATAGAGATTGAGAGAAAAAATGTGGCGAAAGTTATCTTTGCGCATCATGAATTTTGTTAATCGTGATTGTGCGATGTATATATCACGGTTGGAGTTGTTGGGTGCGCAGGGCAATCAACTACATGGTCGCGGCACGTGTGTCAGTAAGGTTCGTAGTATTTGTGGAGTAACGCGAAGGCAAACTTCCGCGAAACCGAGTCGCTTACTCGCTGGCAATATAGCGTGTTCGCGACTTCAAGAGCTCTGGTGTACATGTATACGTGTGTATGTCGCAATGCCAGAAGGCCAAGCCTCCATTTAGAAGTCTGTCGTAGGCACACCGGCGTTTATACGTCCACTATAGCCGTATCCCAACGTTTATGTATGAGACAAGAGGGATATTTTCTCATTGGCGTTAAAACGACCACGATATATAATCATTTGTTAGAGTTAACTTGACAGTGCAAAATAATTGCAGTCCCCTGGCAACTTTTGAATTTGTTATACGCCATGTATACAAAATCAAAGAGATAAACTGATAAATTAGTGACGTTGAAATTTTTGCACAAAAAACTTTATTTTTGCCAAAGAAAATATTCATTTCAAAAAATGATTAGAAAATTAATGATAACTGCATTGATGTCCAATACCTTTAAATTTTTATGACTAAGCATTCACTATTTTCATTTTCATGTACTTGAGAAGTATAAAATTGAACAGATAAGGAAAAGAAAGGATGGCAGACGAGCTAAGAATTCTTCGAACATTAAGCTCGTTACAAAATTCCATTTTACTGTGTATTTTTACAGCGAGGTTTTCGGAATAAAAAGGAAAAAAATTAACGAAACGAAAAAAAATAACAATATTTTTTCGCTCAACCGACGTTAATATATCAACGAACCGGATGACACTTGGTCTACCCGCCACATCATGGGTAGAGCGCGCGCGCCTACCGTAAAACATTTTTTCTGTTTTCTCCTTCAAATTTCGTTCCTATTTTTCTATGAGCAAAACGTATAACAGTGAGATAGGCACATATACAGAGGGTCATAAATATTTCCGGAAACGAGAATTTCGGAGTGTCATTATGTTTCTCCATAAAAGTCAGTCGGGACAGATGAAATGTTCTTTTTCTATATAAATATATTTTTCTATATTTTGCTCATTATCTACACATTTTATGTTACAAGTTTAAGTACAAGACAGTATATAGACCTGCTACTATGCTACTATTAAATACATAACGGTGATCGCATCGGTTGCGAAAGATGCATTCAGTCGTAAATAAGGTAGCTAAATACATGCAGGAAAAATGTGAAGAAAAAAAACCGCATTATGTATATTAACGTTTGAATATACATGCACGAAGATATCATATACACGCATGGGATTGACCCCAATAAATATTCATATTCATTCAAATACATTGTCTATCACTGCCCCTTACGATGAACATTACTTGGTATATAAGTATTTCACTTCGGGGATCTTTTTTCCAACATATTCTACCAACATTTTCGGCGAAGAACAGTCAGCAATCGAAGGTTGTTCTGATAATTCTTATCAATCGCTGGAATAATGGACAGCAAAAAAAGGGAAATAGTGAAATACCTATCTATGAAAGTGAACTGTCACAATGTTTGATTTTTAATACAACATAGAATTGCAGAAATAAAAACTTTCTTATATTATTTGATGATCATGTTGCATACGATAGCCATGACGATAACAACCATGAGAGAAATTGGTTGATTAGTTTTCTATGAACTGGAAGAATTATGAGAATTCTATTTTGCAATTACTTTGATACTAGGAAAAAACGATGAAAACATATATGAAATCTTTTACAATGTGTGCTCATTCATGCCTTGAGAAAAAGTTCCCGTGCTCACCTTTAACGGAAAGAAGAAATAAATGAAAAAGGAAGAAGAGAATGACTGTCCCCTACATGAGATGAGGCCAGAGAGAATGAAACAATACCAATTACCTCCAATGCATTGGTAATGTTTCAGGCGAAGGCGGTTAATAGCTCTATTCATTCGTATACAAGTTATATAGATGGTACGAGTAAAATCGCGTATGCGTAGATATATGCGAAGGTGTACGCACATATATATATATATATTGTAAGTAAATTGTGAGCGCAACTTGGCGTGTAATAGTTCTCAGTGCTTCACGAAGCGTCTCAAATTCGTAGAATTGCTTGCCAATTATTGTCAATAGGGAAATCGAATCAAATTACGTTTTTATCCATAAGTGCGCGTGGGCAGTTCGCGTGAAATTGATAATCCATTACATCCACACAACATCAATCGAAAGGAACGGAATGATCATAATATAAAGGAAATGTTAAAGCATGTGTTGTTATCATTGCATTTTTTTTCTTACATCCGAAATTCCATTAAATAAAGAGCAAAATAATAATATTAATGCTGAGCTGTTAACTTATATATCTATATATATATATATTTTAAATTGATTGGTAAAATTGATTCTGCAAAATGGACTAACAGGAAATATATTGATCGACAAATAAACGAAAATAATATTGAGACATAAATATTAGCTTCTGCTGAATTTTTCAACCATAATGTAGTAAAATTTTATAAGGGATACGAGAAGATGAAAAAGAAAGACTGAAATTCGTTTGCCTGTTGGTTTCCGTGAAAGGCCAAGAGATTTATATTTATTGTATAGGTAAATATACCTGAAATAGAGGTCTTGGGATATATCCTTCCTGGGACTGGATAATTCCAAGTAAAAGCCTTCTTTCGCGCTATATTTTGCATTACTATAACTAACCTCGCCCAACCTCGTTGTGGTCATCGTTGTCGTCGTCATCCACGTTGTTCATGTCCACAACTAAACGACATTTACGGGGACCCAGTCAGCACTGCGAGTAAAAGGACACAGAGCTTTTAAGGCTACCCCGATATGGTGGAGACACGAGAATATTTATTGTCCTGTAGTTTCATACTTCCAATAAGAGCATACATAGAGTGTACTCTTTGTGTGTATTGAGAGTATATCCATACGTGATACACATGAATACAGATATAGAAAGCGGGTAAAAGATAGGAGAGAGAAGAGAAGTGAGAAACACCCTGAAGGAATATAACGGGCCCTGGAGCACAAACATCGCTTGCATTAGCGTGGAATGCAGTAATGATTCGTTGAGGTATCTCTTTAGGTATTCCAACGTACTCTTTGTCGGCAATTTTCGATGGACGCATTTTGTTTTTACGGTAAAGAGTGACGAACAATAATACGAAAGCAAGTAACAGAGAAAAAAAGGATGGAGGGCGTGTGTGTTTGTGTCTGGGCCATATACTATTATTTATATATTGAAGTTGAAAGCTAAAGAGAGGCAGCTGCAGCCGGATTTCTCGCCCAATGTTCCGTCTCTTACTCTCTCAGTTTATAAAGGTCCGTTTTGAGAAGGCAACACCGGGCCCAACATAAGCGAGAGAGAAACCGTGTGAAAGAGAAAGAAAGCAGTATTATATGGTGCAGAAAGAAAGACTGAAAGTGGTTATAAACAAAAGGAAACATATAGGCAGATCATTTTTCTCCCTTTCTCTGGTTGCTTCCCATTTTTATTTGTTGTGGTGGCTTTATAATGTGTTCGGTTTGATTGCACAACCATTTTGGTATTATGGCTAACGATTCATAGACACATGTAGTTTTTCGGTTAGTATATAATTCAAAAAATATTAAGAGCATTTCAAGTGCATTGTAACAAATTCTTCTACTGATAATTGTGAGTCATAAATATTTTTTGAAGCATTTTGTTCTAGAATTGAGAACCCAATAAACTATTGGGCCTTGGGGACGACGTTTTTCCTTATTTGAAGAAATATCTATAATGGCGGTTTTCAACGTTCTGACTTTTGTGACTTTAGAGAAAACAAAACAACTGGAAATTCCAAGATAATATGTGTCAAAATGGAATGCAGATAAAATATTTTCGACGTAGTATTAGATATGAAAATTAAATAATAATTGAAATAGAAAAAATGTTTCGTAAGTGTGATAGAGGAACATTGATGCATAATTTTTTTCTCTTTCCTTCACTATCGTTTCTCTGGCGCTGTTACAAATCACGTTTTCTCGTGATTCAATTTGTAATTCAACTCGACTTCATATTCTCTATCTTACTTCCTCTTTCAAGTCTTTATATAGTCATACTTCATGGCCACAACGGAATGCGGAGAGAGCCTTCTTTACTTTTTACACTGATGGTTGAGACCACAACCACGACATATAGTGCAGGTCATAGACCATTGCAATACAAAAAGAGAGAGCGTAATATACCTATATATAAAAGAAGAATCGGCAAAGAACTACCGCAATTCAGAGAATCTTATACACATTATGTCGTTTCATTTTCCAGGAGAGAGAAAGTCTCTTCTTGTTGTAATGTTCGTGATTTCAAGTGAGCAAATAAGCACGCGCGCGCTTACACAAACATACGCATACATTCGTCATCATATACAATCAAATTCTTCACTGTCAAGTTATGAGACATCAATTGTGTGTTTATACTCATGTGCGCTCGTGCTTCCAATTTAAAAATCACTACACGTGTGCCAGTGCTCGATTGCCTTTAAATAATATTATAACTATGTCACGGAGTGATTATAAACGTCGGTATTCTTCATCGAGCTTATTAAATAAAAGACGTTAGCGAGAACAAATATATATACGTGGTGTACAAGAATTACTGACATCTCTTTTTACACATTCACATCTAAAGAACAAAGTTTTGTACACAAATATTTCTATAGAATTGAGAAATTCTGGCATTTTTCCACAATGACTGAATAGTTGGAATTCCAGAGAATGAATTCCAAGAAAGTAGAAAAGTCCCCACACCATGATATAATCTTCATATTCATATCATAATCCGAACAGCAAAACTGAACGTTTCTGCGTATTCTGTCATGTAAAATCAAGATAGGTTGAAGCAAAAATGTATCGTCTTGGCATTTTTTAGATAATGATGATTATAAAATTAATTCTAAAGATCTTGTTTGGCCTTAATTAAAAAATGACTCGCATCCCTGCCGTTCATTTATTTCAAATGTATAATATTACCACTTATCATATCAACTGCTCACCTAGAAGTTTGTATAAACTGCTGATTATTAATCCCTGCGTTCTCGTGATTATTTCTCGTTAATCCTTGTCGCACTTATCACAGTACATAGGAATAGTCAAACGTTCTTCATCAATTATTGTGATTGTTATTTTCAGATTCTTCCTCTTTGAATCTTGATCAAGTTCAAATAATTTCACAAGATAACTAGCACTGAATGAATTCACAAAATTCAATTTACGCTCTCTATTTCTTTCAATTCTTCTACGAAACGCCACACTTCACTCATCAAATATACAATAATTTATGCTCATAACTCAACATAACATTGTATATGAAGTATATTTCATAACTATTATTCAATTATGAGAGAAAGAGTGTGAAAGGTGGAACAAAGTTTCGAGAAGTCGTCAATGTATATTCCGAATATACATAAACGAACGGTCGAGCCCGGCGGTTGTCGGGCAACTGACGGCTTCGACGCGTCTCGAGTGAATGAATCTGTAATTTCTCGTCTCGGCCCGGCTCGGAACTCCCGGCGGCTCGCAACTGCTGACGAAGCAGTGGGAGAACAGCACGAGGGTCGCGCCAATAGTAGGGCTCAATACGAAAGACTGTAGAGACGATGAGAGATAAAATTATGTTTTAGTGTGGAAAATTGTGGAAATTATGACGTGCGGAATGGAACATATGAAGAATGAAGGTGTTTGTACGCTATTGGTGATGGCCCGCTGCAGGGGAATTGTGGGATGAGTGAAAGAGGACGAGAAAACAGAGGAAATAGTAGAGGAATGAGGGGAGAAGAGAGAGTGGAACAGATTTTGTTATCATTTTCAGTAATACATCAACGTAAACGAAATATTACGGAGAAAACTCTGATGTAATTCGGCACAAATATCGTGTTAATGGGAATTTTTCTTCATTAAAATAGTTCAATGGATTTTCTTGGAAATTTTCGATTTCTTTCATGAATTAGAATGAATGAAATGAAAAAACGTCTGGAATGTAAAGTGAAATTAATTAGGACCTCAATAACATAGAATAAAGTATTTATTTGAAATCGACACAGAGTAAGGGAAATAATTGGAATAAAATTAAACAGGCTTTGGTTTCAACTCATAGCGAGGAAAAAAAAGATGAGGAATGCGACCTAAACGAAAAAGGCTATGATGTAAAATTGGATTCTGAGATTCAATTAGGGTCACATGGGGAACATTCCACTGAAACCTTGTGAATCGACGGATGAAGCGGAAAAATAGGAGGAAAAAAAATTATATATGTGCATAAGACAAAAGTGAGTGCTTTCACGATAGACCAGAGCTTCCGGCGGATGTCAGTGGAAAATGGATAATAATATTTACTTTTTATTTCATTTTGTTTTATTCTTCTTTATAACTGTTTCATGATAGGAAGAGTGTGAAGGTTTTGATAAAATGGATACAATATGTGTTGTTGAATAAATTGCGGAAGGAATTTAAAGAGGATAGATGCGCGTGTGCGGATGATGTTTCTTCTGTTGAAGGCCTATCAATATGACGCATGGGACATGTCAATGACCTCGTGTACATGTATACAGTGTGGCCCAAAATGAGGCGTGCAACACAATACGACGCGTTTTTTTCATGCTCATCATTTTTTATTCAATCATTCATTCATTTTTTGTTTGTTTCTGTCCATGTTCTATTTTCTTTCAACATATTTTTTTCATGCCGAGTAGGACGATTTTCACCAGTATCATTCGACCTATGACGTCAAACATCTGTGTGAAAACTTCATACACTAAAAAAATAATGTGTAGGTCGAATGGATTAATTCAATAGAGAAAAAAAAAACGCAAGTGGTGAGAGCGTCGAGTTCCGCGTAACTAACCCACGTATTCTTGTTTGATTCTAAGTATAGATTCACTCGTGATCAGTACTCGTAAGAATCTTGATGACGTGAGAGAAAGAGAAAGAGAGACAGAGACAGAGTTAGTGAGTGAAGAAATACCTCGATAAATTGTATATATCTTGATTGCAATGTGAAGAAAAAATATATATGGGCAAATAAGAAGAAAAAAAAGTCATTGCTTTATACGTATAATGAGAATTGCATTGATGTGTGTACGCTATGGGGAAAGCTAAGCATATTTATGTATATATGAATAATCGTAAGTGCAAGAGTGTGAAATGATTGCCGTGGAATTTCAATCACAATAAAAGTTAAACACGATGATGATAGTGATAATTATGATGACGATTTCCAATAAGTCACATTGCATATTCTAATTATAAAATTACTTCGAGAAAAATGTTGCCATTATCAGTTAATATCCATAAATTTATCAAATAATGTCAGTAATTAAGAATTTATTCGCATTTTATGTTGACAATTGTAACACAATAGTAATCTTTTCATCATAATTGGCAATAGTCCTTAAGAAAAAAAAAAAGGAGAAGTATATTATTTCTCAGAATCTAGGAATGCTGATGGATTAATTCACTAAGTACATAGAGTTAATATTTCTGTCAAATATTAAACCCCTATTCTACTCCGAATTCATTTTACAAGCAAATAATGTCACGACATTCTATTTATGTTTCAATGGATAAATATTCATAGCTGGATAATATCATTATATAGACAATAGCTCAATTAGCAATTAGTATAATTACAGTTAATGAGGAAAATATCGTGTTAAATTTAATAATACTGATAATTTTGAATAAAATTATCGGCCAATTCCTTTTTTTCTGTCCTACAAATGCGGTAAATTTTCAATAACATTTCTTGGAAGAGAAAAAAAAATCACGCGCGCCAGTGACCCACATTTTACATGCTGCCAAGGTCGAGAGCGTTCATTTCCGTGTCCGATTGCTTACTCTGATATATATGAATGCAAATGTATTTACTCAAATATGTATGTTTATATACATATACATCCCATCAGTAGCAGAGTTTAATCGCTCAAGTTTCGAGGAAGTCACTGTACTACTCGGAAATGCAACTAATTGACATGGCTGCCAAATGAGAAATCAATATGACATTTACAGGGATCCCTAGAATTTTGTATTTACTTGTTAAAAATTTCCTCTTCCCCTTACACAGCACTACAAAATGTATCTGACGTAGTGTAATATAATGAAAAAAATTTCCAAAAAGGGCGTGGGCTTCGTGCTATACATATATGAACACAATCACGACCATATACCAAATATAGTACGACAAAAGAAAAAAATAGAACGTACAAAACAAGCAATTATAAAATTTTACCCAGAATTATATTTACTGTATTAATAATAAATATTTATTTATACCTATGTGTCATTATTTAATTTTTTTCGAATTCTTTATGTATATACATTTTGCTCGTGAATGTATTTAACAGGAGTGTGTGTTTGATGCAAGTAATAAACAAGGAGAAAGGCGAAATACAAGACACATTCACATACTCACACATACGCGCGGCCTCTTGATACATCACAGTGAGAAGGAAGTTCTTGGGACAATGGAATGCTGCTCGAGTCTCTTCGGATTCCAGGTGGTGCTCGCAAGACACCACATCAGAAGAGTGTGCAAGAGCAACAAAGCCAAACCATCATAAGAAGAAAGGAGCAGAGGGGGCGAGAGAGATGGCGAGAGAGAAAGAGGAACAATCATTGCGTTGTTGAGAGATGTGTATACATGCTGTGTTGTGTTTAGATTCTCAGACGTGACGCCATTTCGCTTCAACTTCGTAAATTCAAACAGAAGTGAATAATTCTGTATATACGAACATTTTCTTTCTCTTTAATTTATTTACATAACTCACTGTGTGTTTTTGACATGACAAATGTTTTTCTTTTTCACGCAGATGAGTTGAGGAATTTATTCGAGATATATCTGCAACCATATCTGCATATCAATCAACAGAATTGGAATGAAATTGGGCAAAAAATATCCAGAAGCCATTTCTCATCTCATTAAACAGTTTGGAATATGAATGGAATGACAGAAATGGTAGAAAAAAAAAGTGGGTGGTAAAGTTTAATGTGGTTTTTAAATTGTTTTCGATCATTATATTCAATTGTTGATTCTTGTTCTGTTTCTATAAATAAATGTTACTCAATTTATATTCTGACTAATAACGATTTCATCACTTCTTCAATATTTCAACACTATCAGAGGAAAGAAAATCACTCTCACGCATATTCTTTTGATACTTGGTATTTTTCGACTTTCCTCTCGGCTGATGGATAAATATTTATTTTTCGTCATATTGATGTAGAGGCGTAACAGACAGCGTGATGTAAAGGAGTTGAAGATGATGCGGACCATTGCGTGTTCCGACATCATAAAAATGGAACACGTGGACTGCGGTCGCCTGAACGATCTTAATTAGTCGATGAGAGAACGTTCCATCTATATTGGGAGCTTTTGAAGAGGGGCTCAACATAAAAACATGACATCTGCCAATCTCGTCATTTCTTATTTGATTGCGGTTCTCCCGTATTCCCTCGTGCTTATAATATAAGTAAACACATGTATGATGATAATAAAAAACTTGCGTTGATAAATTACATCAATTTTTTTCATGTGTTTCAAAATTATCAAACAGGATCTCAAATATTATATTACTGTATGGAGTACAATATAATGTGACAATAGTTATACTCACAAATGGAGTGATGAAATTTCGATGAATTATTGAGAGATGATTGGAAATATAATAAGTTCTAAAATGCAATGCAACGTCTTCATAACGTGACAATATGTTGGATAGGATGCAACGATAATGAATAATTATTGGGGAAAGTTGCCTTATCGGAAAATTTCATTTTATTGTAATTAAAACTGTGTAAATGTAATATGATTTTGATTGATAAAACGACAACACGATTATACTGGGTACTATTTTTCGGTACGTTATATTTTTCCAAGAACAAACATATGTAATTACAGCCGTGCGTCAATGAATTTTGTTTTAAGCTGCATTCATTGTCTGGCCCCACGTATAATTTCTCAGAACCAGTTTTATACATCGAAAAACTTTACTACATGTATCGAGATATACAACACAAATATAATACTCCACAAATCCAATTGAATAAAAAAGGAGAATGAGGAGAAACAACACACAATCCCTACTTAATATCCATTCATTCATTATTCTTTCCTTTTGTCCAATCATTTTTTACCATCATCATCATTTTGCTTTTTTTTCCCTCCCTACGTTCTTCTTCCCCAAGACACAAACCCATTGGAAAATTATTCTCATTTAATTCGCCATGGGGCAAACTCGAGCTTCGGAGATAATAACAAAGGCAGATGCGACTTTCACATATGTATATACATATTCTGTCGCTCCAGGAGAGCCTACACCATAACTCGCATATGCGGCGCAAACTTGATGATGAAAAAGAAATCCCTGAGACGAGCGCGCGCGCGGGCATTTCGTGGGGTTGTCGGCTACGGGGTGGGCGGCTGTATTATATGGATTCTGAGAAGACGCGCGGGTACGTCAGGTCGATCGATCGAATGAGCAAAGTACAGGAGAAAGCGAACCAGAGCGAATGTGAAAAAGAGAAACAGAGAAACCGCGGGATCGGGTTGTTGAAAGGGTGCGCACAAGCGCATCGGGCTCGCTCACGTATGGCGGCGGGCCCTTAACGTACATATTTATCTATATGTCTATGTATATATGTATGCATGTATGTATGTATGTATGTATGTATCGGTGTGCGCGCATCGGCCGTGACTCTCGCACGAGTGCACGGCTTCCAGGAACCACGCCACGATGGCTCTTCGTCGGATCGTGGCGGCTGCAAAGGCGTGGCAAGGGCCGCGCGCGATCTCTCCTATATATTTATATATATATGTATATATATATGTACACGATGGCCACACAATATCCCGGAGTACCACTATCTCTCTCAGTATATACTTCACACACATAACCAGACCAACAACGAGAGAAAGAAAAGAGACAGATTCAATCTACGAGTATATAGATGTATCGCTCGTCTTCCTTTCTCTTTCGTCCTCTCACTCTTCACTTCCCCGCTGTACAGATCCGCCTCTTCAGGTTTCCACCGCATGTGTTTGCTCCTTCATCATTTCTCTACAATTTTTTTCTTCTTTTTCACTTACTCTTTGTCTCTTCCTTCATTTCTTTCTTTCGGTATCTTACTCTCGCCCATTGTCGTGGACTATTCGTTGGCTGGCTTTTCAAATACACGCCTCATATACCTATGTGGAGGATGATCATCCGGGCGTTTACATCGGCTACTGAATTTTATATTTCTTTTTCCTTTCTTCAGAGAATATACCTACTTTCGACCCAACATAATTAACGCGAAATGAAAATAAAAACAAAATTTTAATGAGAAATATATGAAAAATAATACACAGAAGAAAAGGAAAAGTGATGGTGTTCAAATGAAAACATTTTGTATTAACTCTTTTTTTTTTAGATTCTAGTTTATATTGTTATTTTTTGTATGGGGTTGAGATTAGAAGTTTAATTATTCAAGACGAAATTTGTGTTTGAAATTTATTTAGTTTTCGGTCTTTTTTTATCTGCTCAAGCAAAATGAAATTCTTCTATATTGGTTGGGTAAATTCTTTTATTTATGTCTAGAACGATGAGAATATTTGCCCGACGGGAGAGTGAGGGAAAAAGATAGAGAGAGAGAGAGAGAAAGGGAATTTGCAAAAGGGAGGTTTTGAGAGAGCTCGTTCGCGATGCGCAGCTGATTCTTGGAAGGTTTCATGCCCCGTAATCTTTCGCGAATGGAGATTTCGTTTTATTCGTCTGGTTGCCCCTACGTTTATCCTCTTTTTCTTCCTCTCCTTTTTCACTACTACCCGCTCTTCATATGTATATTCCTGTGGTGAACTGCTTCACTTCTAGAAATATGATCCCCCGTCACCCTCTCGCTGCATTCAACGTTCGATCGAAACTCGATCTTAAACCATTTTTTTTTCACGTTCCTCTCTCAGCAAAATTTTTTTCTTTTTTCTAAAAGCTCCACTGGCTCATTTTATTTAAATTCTCGGACACGAGTCGATTGCAATCTTGTGCTGTCCGTCAGTGCTCAGGATAATCGACATTGACGAGCTATCATGTTTCTTCGTATTTTTTTTTCACCCAGGTTTTTTTTTATTCGCCAACACATTTTGATTTGTTATTCGTTTCTCGTCCTTTTATTTTTTGCTACAACGATGGAAAAAAAAAAGTGTTGGGAATAAATACGACAAATTTGCGTTGCAAATTTCGAGTGTTTAAGTGGATCATTGTGATTATACATCAACGGAGCTTTTATCAAAATGTATAAATATGTGTATGTATATCGCGTGACTTGATCCAAGAAGTTGTAGGCGCCAAAAACCCCAATTTCAAGAACAGAAATAAAACTGGCAAATGTAGCCAAAAACAGGAATGATTACTCATCCGTTGCAGATTCTATTTTCGTATGAATTTAATCACGATTATTTTACATTGTTCAATCAAATTTACTTCACTATTCTCATCCGGAATTGTGTAATATTACAATTTTTCTCTCAGTAAATAGAGCGCTCAGTTCAATAGCGTGTCGAATATTCAACTACATCTCTCCCCTTCTTTCTCATCCTCATTTTCTTTTAACAATTCTAGATCTATGTTCATATATAATTCGACAAAATGGGACATGAAATAAAATTGTACACCTCTCTGGTGTTTATATTCCGAAAAGGGCGTAAACTGGCGAATATACAACCTTTGGGTTTTGTCACGCGATATCCACATAATCATTAAGGTTTATTGTCATCATCCATTTCATTTCCATGATAAAGAATTTTTGTTTCTTACAAAGGTTTATTTTTATGTGCAGAATATTCAAAGTCTGTGGCTCTACAAAAGGTTCATCGACCTTTGTTTCCTATATGCACATGTAGCTCTGTATGGCACGGAATTGGCGTGGGTGTCTCTTGTTCATTTACTTGTATATACTTGCATTCACCCAACGCGACAATATCCACTATTGCTGCCACGATAGCTGTATAATAAAATTCCAAGAATTATATTTAATGACGCAATTTCCGTTGTAAATCGTCACTTGCATATCACATGGATATAAAACAGTATCATTAAAGTCCATCCTGATAACAATTTATATTTGATCATTTTTGATAATGAAATAAGAGAAATTAAAAATATGAACATTGTTTTAATGCCATATACGTCCGGTCAGGCGTAAATATTTCCAAGAAATATTCTTTCTTAATCAAGCTGAATTAAAAATGTGTGTAATGCTCTGTCAAGTGGCTTATTTCTTTCATAATTCACGAATAGTTTGGGAAAGAACGCAAAGATCAGATATAACATCACCAGATGATACCAATATAACTACGTCATATCGGGACAGTAAATCACAATTAACTTAAGTACCTGATATTCTATCAAAGAGATTAATTTCTTGAGGTATGTGTACACATACGTGAACAAGATACCAATAACCATATACATGTATACATATATTCATTCTCATCATCTAAACAACACCAAAATATTTTTCAAGTTAAAATTTATTGGCCATTTACGCCGGCAAAAATTTACGAAATGAAATTCACTTTAGTCTATTAAAATACTTGAGAAATATATATGCAACATATATTTGAAACTTTTTCATGCCACAGGAATAAAATACGCACATCTATTATTGAAAGAGATACAGGGAAATTTATGTGAGAATATTTTTAAATCCAGATTGGAAACGCCGCACCTCCGCAACACGAAGGCAATCCATCGTTGCGTACATATATATGTATGTATATAATTTATACACACATATATCATAACCTTGCACAATCGGGAACTAACCTGCCAGCCAGTCTCCAGTGATTAATTAATGAGTGAGAAATTATAACATTGTAAATAATATTTAATGAAAGATAAAACATGGAAGAAACTGATGAATAAAAATCAATTTGCCATTGCAAATTAATGAAAGAAAAATGTAAATGACCGTGTGATAAATGCTCCTCAACCAATCCGAATTGTATATCTGTGCTACATATGTGTGATGGCATGTATGATTACAAATGGAAACTGTGTAATTACCTATAAGAGATATATAATTTAAGATTGCTTCGGAGAATTATAAATGTTATACCGCCCACAGGAAATTCAGCCACTGGATTCTTCGAAAAATTACACACCATATGAACTTCATGTCATTCGACAAGAAAAAAAAAAGATAATGATAAATATGCCTACCGATATTCTTCAATTGTGTGTTTACTTGAATTTGAAAATAGTAATATTTTGTTATTATTCGACATCCTGTTTAAATTCAGATCCCATATTTACATATTCTGGTCATATGATCAAAATAACTGAACAATCTCCGACATTCTGTGACGAAAATTGAATGGCATTTTTATCAGTATTATTGCTTTTCAAAAAAAAAAAAAAAAATGCCATATTTAATTTCGTATGCTCATTCAATTTTCTATTCCTGATTATTTAAAAGGTAAGAAAAGAAAAACTAATAAGATTTCTTAGAGTTCATGACCCCGAGGTAGACTTCCTATCCCTTCAATAGAACGCTCGCAAATTTCAATTTGGTCATGCATCAATAAAACTCATTGCCACGCACCGATCAAGGTACAAAATATGGTTGTAGCTGTTGGGTCATTGACTACACCAGGAAATTGGCACTAATCTCAGTGATCAAACAGTAACTGTTTTCAGTATACATGCATGAATATATATGAGTATTCACATAAACAGTATGCGCGTGCTTGCTCACAATATTTCTATCGAATTCACAGAAATTGTGACCAAGTATCGATCAGTAGTTTCTCTCGGCTGTTTTTAGAATACAAGAAGCCAAGGTTAGGTAAGCGTTTACTCGCGAGAGGCCAGCGAAGAACGCTTGGTCACATTGCATGCTATTTTCTCTCTTGTCTTTAGCTTCTCACGCACGCACGCACATTACGTCTCTTCCAATTCAGTCCGATGGAATCTTTTGAGAATAGAGCCATATGTTGAGAGTGATAAAAAGGGGAGAGAGAGGAGTGACGTCTCTCCCTTTCGTTCCTCATAAAAGCGTTGCTCTTGACGTAGTAATTCATAGTGAAAATAGTCAGCTGTTAGTTATACCTCAATGGTCGTCAATCAAACGAAAACCATTGTACCTTGTATCATGCATGACACTATGATGATAAATTCTAAAGCAATGATATCTAAATCAACGACAGTCATACAATTCCCGGAGAGTTTTACGAATGACAATTTGCCAGCCTCTCAATTCATTCTATTTATTTGCTATTCCATTTATTTTCGCGGAAAAGCTGTTGCGACAGGAAAATTGTTCTCCTCAAGAGATTAATGAGCTTTTCATTTTGGTTCTATATAAAACTTGGTCATTGTTACAGTCATCTTTTCATCAGAACTGTTCGCATCAATTCCATCGTGACAGCTTTTCCGCAGTTCTGGTTGGTTCATAGTTGTATTCAAACAATTCCACATCGATCAGAAGCTACTGGTTTTTGTTATATTCACATGAGAAAATTATTCATCAGTGATTTTAAGATCGACTCGTTCTCAAAAATTCAATGCTATATTTCTTGTTTAATTTTTCCAACTATATTCACCTCGATCTGAAGTTTTTGGTTATGATAATAACATTAATCAAATAAAAAACAGTTATTTCTTCGAATGACTGAGTGTAAAACATAAAAACGTATCCACTTCCATCACTTCATAATAATAAAAGAACAATTTTATTTGTATGTTTATAATTGTAGTTTTTTATTTTACCTTTTTATCACGACTCGTCGTTCTCATCAGCAAACATTTCATAATTATCCTTTGTCCAATTGTATTGTAAATATTATGAGTATCTTGATGAATATGCACTTCGCGACATTATTTTCTCTCAGTGTGATGAGCACGAAAAAAAAAATCCGGCGAATGCAAATACTTCGTGTATGTGTTGTCGAGTTAGAAATTGATTGAGAACTCTTCGATGGTATTGAAGCGAAATTATTGTATCACACTTACACGATTCACACGATGATATATTCACACGTAACTCTTACTTCTTCCATTCTCCAAGTCTCACCTACATCATCACCTATTGTCTCTTCATCTTTCTCTGGCTCTTCGATGTATATTTTATTTTCTACTTGTGCTCCTAAATACACAAACAACCGTCTATTCATGTGATTGTTGAATTAGCTACTGGCGTTTTGACAAGGCCAACTCAAGGCGTCCTCGAGAATGCGCAACACACATATACATACGCGAAATCACACAATTTTTCAGAGTTGTTGAGCACAGCCGCTAGGCGGCACTTATCACTGGAAATGTGAAACACTCCATCAATTGGCGCCAACTTTGAACTAATTTGAGCGAATAATGGATATTTGTGTACCACAAGTACATACAATTATTTGGTGCTAAGAAATAATTAACTAATTCAAAACGGCCGAAAGAAGAATTATTCCCCGCATTCACAGGAATTTTCACGTCGTCAATTTCCTTTGAATAATAAAATAAATAATGCCAATACTAAAAAGACGTAACTGAAGGAGAGAAATTGTTTTAAATCTCATGACTTGTTTCTTGAAATTAAAGTGTCAACTACTGAGATAGGGTCAACTATGGTATCTGTCATCACTCTAATATAATAAAATTCAATTATAAATATATAATTAATTTAAATCAATCAAATGAATTTTCGGTTGGTATAATGATATTTTATATATACAGTCTATAACATGCGAATAACAAAATCGTCTTCGCTTTCACCGTAATTGACGTATAGTGGGCCGTGTGTTATCAAACGTCAGACCATTGAGTGTATCCTGGAACTGATTAATTTAATGCAAATCACCCGGTCGAGCCGCGTTTCCGCGTATGGCTTTGTGTATCTCTTCGCCCCGCATACTCCCCACCATTGTTTACTTCACCCTCTTCGTCTCACTCTCCATACTTACCTCGCATGTGCTGAACAACATTGACGAATTTCTAGGTAACACATACATCAATGCAAGGCCTTTTGTCGTTCACAATTTTCACATACCAGCTGTCATGCGATAGTTATCCGGGCAATCAACAGACACATGAATCGAGTTCACAGTCCAACACTATCCATATATATATATATATATATACGTACACATAGCTTCACATTAGGATTCAATGAATGTCATGTCACATATATCTATTTATATGTGTTTATTCTATGAGACCTTTTTAGATTCACTGAATAATAATTATCTCTTTAACATATAAAAGCTAAATCATTAAAGGTCACATTCTTCAATTAACATCGAGAATAAAAATTCTCGGTTCTATTTAAGGATATTTTGGTGATTGTTGTAAAAATAATTTCAATTCATCATCTGAACTTTGGATTTGATTTAATTCTTGGAATAGACTTGAGTTCAAATGTATGTTTGGGTTACTCGAGATGTAATAATGTCAGTACAATCTGATTTTCTCGATATTGTAAATTTTTAATAGGATTATGAATTTTATCGACCTTCGTTCAATCTGCCGAAATAATAATGGGATCAAAGATACTATTTTCAAATCGTGAACCTTTTTTTATCGTGTCATTGTGTGAAAACATGTCAGCTAACATGAATTGGGAACGGAGCAATGAATGCTGCGTGTAAATATATGATTGCGATAAAATACAAATGCGATAATGTCAAAAAGAGCGATGGAATATATATATTATTATTACATACGTATGTATACCTTTCATAAATGTGAAGGTGTTTGTATATATACATATGAGGTAATACCGAGAATTCCAAATGGTGCGATTACATCGCGGTGTGTATACATCGTTTCGGAAAACTTTGAATGGACTAGTCACGCTATTGAAGCAGCAATTCATGTGAATAAGTGAATTTACTCGTTTCATTATGTGCCACACGACCCCACGTGGCTTTGACGCCTCGCACGTAATATATATGATGGTATATTAAATCCTTCCCACGGCGAAGGGTAAATGCATGTAGTTAAAAATAGTTTGTGGGATGAATATAAATATATGAAGATACACGAAAAAAGAAAGTGAAGCTCGCGTTTGGTAATCAATAAATCAATTTTAAATTGAGTAAGACATAAATAAACAGTGAAAGAAAAATGGAGGAAAACTTATTACTTAAAAATTGTCGTGAATGAAAAGAAAAAGACGACAATAATTTTTCTTTTCTTTTGAAGAAATCTTTCAATTCGATACTTATTCGAATCAATATGTCATTTTATCGTATCTCATTATTGGTTTCTCCCAAAAGTTTGGCGTAATGATGACGGTCAAGTAATTATGATAAGATTAATCATTATACGATGTTTACGTGCATGCATACCTCCTGAAAAAATGTGGATACGATACCATCGCGTCAATGCGATAATAAGAAATATAAGAAATTTTTCCATTCTCTATTATCATTCGGGGTCAGTGGCTAAGCTTAAATTCCTGAATCCTATTGTTCGTAAACAACATGAATTATACTGATTCTTGTGACAATGTACCAAAGCTCAAACTTTAATCAGCTTTTTTTCCACTCAGTTATTTCCCGGTAATTCGAGTGAGTGATCACTCAACAACTTGTTCAACTGAGAACTCAACTTCATTATAAAATCCACGCGCACAGCGCACGGAAACTTATAATGACAGTTGTTCATATACAAAATAAAAAGAAAAAAAATTGTATGACGGGCTTTTAAGTGATGGGGAGGAGAATAGATATACATATATATATATCACCATAGATCCGCTACAGGATTACATATATGTTCACATACACGTGAACATGAAAACGTGCGTGATGGAAACTTTTGCGTGATCACTTGTGTTTTGGTTGGTGCACTACACTTCCGTTCCTCTTTTCTTCCCCGAAACAATTTGCCTCGGCGACAGGCCATCTCATTATCTTTTTACCACATCCAACAACTAAAATCTATGTGCTCGTCCCGTGGAACAAATACGAATATACATATAACAATAATACAAAGAAAACTCAAAACGGAAGTGGGAGATTTGCCATCACCACAATAACAGGAGATATGGTGGATGTGTGAAACAATATTTCCTATGGCGTGTCAAAACTTTATTTTCTACTGTATATTGGAATTCAGCTCAATGAAATTCATATCAGAATTCGTTTGGAAGCACAAAATTTTCAATCGCAATATCACAACATTGAAACGCGTTCTTTTTAACAGCTCACCTTGTATTTTTATATATTATATATGAAAGGAAATTGTGTAAAGGATTCTGAAACGAAACTGATGTCAATTACATTGTCACATATATACATATATAATTTATGGTATGCGACCTGTTGTGCTAATATATACTCATACATGAAACGCCACAAAATAAGATTCCACAAACTAAAATAATTCTTCATCCAAAAAATAAATTTACACTTAAAAAACATATGTCAAATATTTATTTGTCTTCTCTATTTTGTTTTCTTATCAATATCATCTTAAATTATGAAGAAGAAGATATTATTCAAGTCCATTATTCACGAGCCAACTATAATTCTGATATATATTATGAAGACATTCTGAGAAATGAAATAAACAAAAGGGAAGTTGAGTTAACATGTGAATAGAACAGTATGCGTTGTTCATTGAGTATAGAGTGCCAATATTAATGTGAAAGAAAGATGTATACCCACAAAGCAATATGAAAGAATAAGATGAGACCCACTATATTATTTATTTTATTTTTTATTCCTCTCTCTATATATATATATTTTTTTTTATTTCGAACGCAAAGCATTGTGAGGCCCCGTCCGCGACGCATCTGTCTCTCGAGACGTCCATTGAGAGATTTCTGGGAAGCTGAAAACCGGAGGGAAGGCTTTATTCAAATCAGGCCCACATCTGCTCTTCGCTGAGAAGGATATCGAGATTTTCTCTCCTCCTTTACATACACGCTCATGTGAACACTGATACACTCACTCGTTTTCGTTAAAACACAAATACATTTTTATATTCTCGTATCAGCACATAACTTATATAGATATCTCCATATACACACAGCCCACGCTTATATACATATATGCCTTATCAATAAATAACCGTTGAATTCAGACAAGAGGCAGATTGTCAAATAAATCACCATCTAACGAGAAATGCAATAATTTAAGGAAAAAAGTAGTATTCATTTATATTCGTTCAAGAGTGTTCAATAGCGAATTAAATATTTGGATAATCATTAAAAGTGTAGCGAGTGAAGTAATTTCTGATTTTCTACCTGATTTCCTCTGTATACAGTTACCTGCATGATATATTGGAGAACTGTTTCGAATTTCTATTAATGATGTTTATAGAGCAATTTAAATTCTTTGTGAGAAAAGATTTTAAATTGTAAAGATAACGTAATCATGTGTGTGTATGTGCTAATCCCACTTTTTGTTATTCCGTCAAACATACTGTCAAACTTTTAGTATATGACCATCTGCCTTTTTTTCGTTCATACGTTGGTTACTTTCTTTCTTCACTTTTTCTCTTCTCATGCACTCGTATGTGTAGCTCCCGGCATATGTTGTGATAATGTGGCACACGCTGCAGCTGGACACATTCAATCCAATATACGTTTCTCTTAAATTCAACTGTTGCCATTTGGACTTTGCTGTTTAATATAATACCTGGAAAATAAATTTCAGGAAAATGTTTAGTACTCGTAAAATTCCAAAGTCGCTCGATTGACATAAGTGTCGTGTTCAACTGCACTCAGCTGTATCTGTCTAAAATTCTAAGAAGTATTGCAATTATTACCAAATACATAAATTGTTTAAAAAGAATAATTAGTGAAGTTGTGTCAGTCGATTTTCTCATTAATTTTTCTATTCTCTTTATACACAGTCATTAACTTGTATGATCTCTGTCCTCATGACACTTTAACTCGTGAGTGATTACGGGTTCATTCGGGAAACGCTGCTACAATAGATTACTTCGAAGAATATATATGAACGATATAATCCAAGTGTCTGTTTGCCAACGAGTATATATGTGTGTGACCACATCGAGCCGATATACGTACGCGCCTCCAGGGGGAAAATTATCGAGAGCTCGATTGTTATCACTGCATTACATGGAGCCCAGGGAATTCTTTGTAATGATTATATTTATCCATTCTCATCGAGATAAAAACACATTTGGTCTATTTCATAAATGTTTCTTGGGAAAAAAAGAAACGCTATTAAATAGAAAAAAAATGTCTCTATCGTAATTTGTAGTATAGTTGATCAATAATGAGATAATGATTCAAAATTGTTAGTCTGCGATTTGGATCAAGGTGGATCATCAGACAAGAGATTGCATATAAATTACATCTATTGATGCAACGTCTAGCGATATAATAGTTGAAAGAGACATAATTTTCGTCGCTATTTATTGTTTTTATTCATACGAACTGCTGGAATAGTTCACGCTCTCGGGCGTATCACCGATTTATTTAATCAAATTTTTTCTGTTCTCTTACATATATCTCCAACTTTCAAGGTGGAACTTAATCGTCAAAGTCAAGGCGCACTCACACGTTCTTCCATATACCGATTGCAAGAACTCAAGACCGGTGTGTGATCGTTTACAAGGAAATTGTAGGCGGTCCTGGGGCTTTTCTGCGATTCCAATCAACAACGCACATCCTGTCGAATATATATCTTTTATAGTCGCTATCCAGAGACATAACCGCAATCAAATAGCTAAAATGGTGAGTCCATGTGCCCGTATATATTGTCCAAATATTATCTGGAATCATCGCTTGGGCATTGCACTTCTCTGTTCAATCTGAAATGGAATTTAAGACATATTCATATATAAATATCGTGAACAAGTTGTGTCACGTACACCGAGGTTTAAATGGAAGCTCGCTCAATACCGGTCGTTCATGAGAATCGATTATATTACTATTTTAAGAATAAAGCCACAGGTGTATTATCACCACGAGTATTAAATTACAAAGTTGATATGTAATATATAAAGTGTGGATTACTTACTGATTAATAATTTATTTTTATATCATATGTATCTAAGGAACATTCCTTTGTTTGAATTTACTCTGAGTGATATTACTCAAGTTATACCTAGAAAAAAATTGATCCAATCGGGCTCATGATTTTGATTCTGAAAAAATAAAAACTCAATTCATACTAATTATGATATATGAATTTGTACAAATACTATCTGATAAGTTTCATTTGGATATATCTGAAGAATGTCAAAAATATTCAAATAAATACATCAATAATACATTATTTTTCTCCTATATGTTCCTCGAATAGATAAGACGCATGAGTAGTGGTTTTCAATTTGTTTTCAGAATTCTGATATATTGTGGTTTGCCTAACACCAAAATAGAATTTAACATCTGTCGTTAGGATTTGAATTGTTCCGTCTATAAATAGAATCCTATTTTTTTTTCAAATATATAATACTTATGATATTGTCGAGTAAGTGTATAGCAGATCGCAAAGATTTTGTTGCTGATGGCTTCAGGTATATACCAACCTCCATATAAATATGCATCCATATAATATATAGGTATATGCCATATATAGAGAACTTATATATATGAAACGCCCACGGGAATCTCACCGACAAGTTCCATGAATTAGACTTTTCCTGGTTTATTTGCTCGATCCGTTGTTTAGTATGCAACACTCGAGTTGTGGTTGTCGAGGGGAGGTGCATATATATATATATATATATATATATATACATATATATAAAGATTAATCTGTCTTCGGAGAAATTTCTTTCGATTTTTTCTCCATTCCTTCGATTCTTCTTAAAAGGGGAATGCTTTTATGATAATTCATAGAAAACTCAAGTGATTTAATTCAAATATGATTTGAATTTAACTGCTCCACTCAAATTCATCAAAATCGAATCCCCTATTGAACTTTGTGAGTCATTTGATTACATTGAAAAAATTTTGGATCTTTCAGATTATTAGTTGATATATTTTCTATAAAACAATATATTTTTTCCATATACAAAGTCTACTGGCTGGTTACGGGAAAAAGACTAACTCAGCAAGATTGTTTCTCTTACTGTCCTCCTTACTCTTCTCGTTACTCGTCTGCGCTTTGGTATCTCGTTTCAACGAACACGCTTCTCCAAAACTCGTTAACGTGACTATCGGTAACGACTTACTGGAAGACCAATGAGGCCGCATGGATCCAACTGTTTCAAGATAGTATGGCTTATTAATTAACTTCCCGATAGGGGAAGTTATTGTTATGACCCTGGAAATCGAAAATCCATTTCTTGATAGGTCTTGACATTTCAGGATCATGCCAACAGCTTTTCAGTATTTTTAGTTTATAGCTTATATGTATAAGCGTTCCTGTAACTCAGCGCTATCAAATAATATTCATTAGTATAGTCATGGGCATTTCTAACTATTGGCAACCCACTCACAAGTGAGCAAGAACAACCCTACTCTTTGTCTCACTCATTGTTATTCATCGATATCGCTACAAATTCAACGAGAACGTTTTTTGAATTAAGTAACACACACTTTTCGACCGAAATGTGTCTACGTGACGTGATGCCACACGCCGTATTCCGTCCCATTTCTTCACTTACAGATAAAGCGAGCCATACGATAAAACGGATGATATTATATTATTGGCTCTTAAGTGTATAGATTTCGTTTGCACGGATTTAGTGTACGAGAAAGGAAGAGTGAATATATATATATATATGCGATTATATTTAGTCGGGTTGAGAGGAGCACGCGATACGATTGAGTGCGATAACATATTTATATTTGAAGTCACAAGTCAATATTTTTGTATGCATATGATTGCATATTGAAGTCTTTATTGTAAATTGGAAAGTGGTCGTGGGCATTGAGATTTGTGTTCTCTACTTCATTTTTTTCTCATCTCGTTCAAATGGAAAATATTGAAACACTGATAGGGATATCAATTTCCACGAACAATGTCATATGTGGTCTTTTGATAGCTCCGCTGATATAAAATTTAATGGAATGACGCTTTTATTTTCTAATCTTAATTACTAATGGCGTGTGTGATGTCACTTTTTTTTTTATTTACGTTAGACAGATGAGTAATAAGTTAATGTCCCTCATTGAGTTCAGTATATTGGATGACGAGTGCCGATCAGTCACGTACAGAGGATATTCTGTTATCGGAGTTAGACGGACAATTAAATTTATTTGTCTATAAAATTCACGGGATTTCTATTTCTTCATTTTCTTTATTCTTCGTATCGTCATTACCTGCCCATAACTTCTTGAGTTTTGAGAACGCTGACACGGTCGCGCATCGATCAATTGAGGAAGTTGTGGTTTTTACACTGTCGTTTATTTTTTATCCTTTCCTTTTTTTATTTCTCCTCTCTATATCTTTTCGCGTTCTCCCTCAAGCAATCGGTCATCGGCGTCAATCGATCGATTCTCAGTATAATCTCAATAACTCATAACCAATTTTGTTACTTTGAATATATTATGTATATTATTTATAGATAGGAATAAAAGAACTTGGGAATATAACGATCGGAGTTGTGGGAAGACGTTACTTATGTTTCATATATAAATAGAAGGGACACGACAAAGACAAAAGAATGAACTCGTGCCTCCTGTGAGGATTGAACTCACGACCCCTGGTTTACGAGACCAGTGCTCTACCTCTGAGCTAAAGAGGCATTTTTAGCGCTTTGGCGTTTTTATTTTTTTCGAAATAATGAATTATTGTGATAGATATATTCATTAGCTCATTCCTTTCATTTTACATACATCAATTTTTCGTTAATTCGATACCATTCCAAACAATTTTATTTAAACTAGTACAAAAGAACATGTTAATAAAAAAGGGAGGGAAGATTTTTTTTCTATTTCTTCTACGAACTGTCATAATTAACTTTTTGCCCTCTACGGGAGATTTCAATTATATTGGACTCCTAACTAAACATATATATATGTATATATATATAGAATAATGGCGATGAATTCGGCGAGGTTCACCCGTTTTCTGAGAATGGGATTGCTACTGACGTTTCACAGCGGGAATTTCGATAACAATTGATCTCATGGACGATAAAACTCAAAATGTCAATAATATTTTCCGCGAAATGATAGATTTATATTATGTGTTTCAACACAGACTCCGTGGATTTGTCGGTACATGTTGAATAAACACTAAAAAATGTTTAAATTATACAATAGATTTCAGGATATTCTTAGGAATTAAAGAAACAATTCCACTGTCTTCAAGTTGGGTTTTTACCGGAATTATTTTCTTAGCTATTGAGTTTTATATCCATTTGGTTTTTTTCCCATTCATCTGCTCTCAGAATTCGGAACAGAAGGGCAACGAGTTGTTTCGCGAAGATTATTGTAATGCGACGATGCTGGGACATAAACTGAATAATATAATATGAATGATATCTAATAGAATAAATATCTTTTTCTATACTTGTGGTTTCATCCTCCGACCCAGAATTTGGCTCATCTCTCTATTTTAACGCTTCCGCGTATTAGATTGGGCGTAGACACGGTTGTGTATTTGACGCGCGATTCCACAATCAGCCAGCTGGTAAATCTGGCAAGGTTCATTTTAACGTGGCACTATTAAACACAATGCAATTTTTATCGATACGTCATAATTGTTTGAGCATCTTTCATGATTAAGCTTACCCCATTCTTTATATTGATGTGCTCATAAACTTCCTATCAATGAATTTCAACGTTGATCTTCAGATGAATATCGCGTGACTGAAAGTGAAAGGTTTTGTACGACAAAATTGTTCACTTTACTGAAATAGAAATAAATTAATTGAAAGTGAAGAACACGAAACCTAAAAATAAAGGAGCGTTCAAATATGTTTGGGTCGATACGAGATATAATTAATGGCTTTTTATTTACTGATTCAACCTCTAACTCTACGTTGGATTGCGTTAAAACTTTGTGAATCCTCAGTCATAACAATCCTCTGTCACACTCATGTTTGGAGTGAAACTGTTGTTATCTTTATTTTACACAAATATCTACAAATTTGTTCTCTACATTTATCGCCAGATTCTAGGTCTTCACTCTTATCAAAATTGATTATAAGCTGGCCAAGCGAAACATATCCTCAATGCCCATACGCAAACAGCTGAACGTTTGAATAGAAATATAAGTTTCATGCCTATTTGACTTTTAAATCTCGAACTAAAATCTATTCACGAGGGTCGCAGGGTCGAAGAAATATGTCAAGTTTCAACATTGCCCCGCATACAACAAGCGCGCCAAGCGTGTAAATATAATCACGGAATATCGCGTGAGTGTTTATGAAGCACACAGTCGCAATAACTGAGTGAGGCAAAAAAAATGAATAGAAATTACTCGCATTCCTGCGTGAGCCTGAGCTATAAATGAATGACTGCACGAGCATGAGAGTGATAAAGAAGAAGATGGAATTGGGATAGAGAGAAAGAGAGAGAGAGAGAGGATATTTACCTGTATGTGGTTAAAAAAGTGACAAGAGCAGATGCTCTTATTATGTTGCATAAAATTACACATTAGGTCGATCCTCATAAATGCCATATTCTACGAATTGTTGACAGCAAAATGCAACCGACTATTTCGAAGCGATCTCAGTGGCTTCTTAGAAATGCACCGTCGACACGCAGGTTAATTCAGTCGCACTAGACAACAGTGTATAAGTGCTTGGGCACACGAGCACGTGTGCCTGTCTTTTTATACTACTTATATACGTCGTATAGTATCCTTGTCGCAAATTACTCGTCACCATCTATCACATCTCTCTCCAACTTAACTACTTCTATAATCCATATATAATATGACTCTTGCAACATCGTTAGCCATTAAGCTCAGATAATCATTAATCCATAATGAAGCATATATAAATATACTTCTTTTATTTTGTTTGCTTTCGCCATCAAACATGTTGAATCATTAATCGATCAGTATGCCCAGATTGCAAGTGATTGGTTGAAGAAAAATATGGATTGATATAAAATTCAATCAGTTTTTTTCTCTACACTCAGACAATTATTTTATCAAGTGCATCTTGATAACAATTTGTTCTTTCAACACATCTGTAACAATAGAGAAGTTCATCACATGGTCTCAACACCACACATTAATGTTTCACTCTCACAAGTGGTTATTCCAAGAAGTCGTTACGTTGCCATGTGAAATTGATTCATCATCATTATTATCTATATATGTACATATGGATTCTCAATCACAATTTTTTGTCGCAACATAAATGTTGCTGAGGAGTCAGGCGACGTTACCTAACATTGGCCTTTGCTATAACGGTCTACAATTGATAGCTGATTTTTTTTCTGGAATAACAGCCTATTGTTGATATTGCTTTATACATGCATATACATACACAGATTGACACTGATATGATGAACATTCCTTGAATTCAGATGACGTAAAAAGTGCGCAGAACTTCTACCGAGTAATGAGCATTATTGATGGTGTATCTGAACTATTCATAAACGTCACGCTGTTCGTGTATATAAATATTGATTCATATACATGTCTAGAAAAAAAATAACTGATAATTGAACATGCACCTAAAACTATTTCTCTATTATCGTAATTATTTATGTGTACGTAGTATTGATAACGCTTGTGGCATTTAAATGGATTAATGAGCAATCTATAATGTAGGTCAGCTGGTTCATGGAAGTGTCCTTCGTGCGTAGCTCTCAAGTGATGAAATAAACTTGGCAGAAATGATGGGGAAAGAAGGAAAGGAGTGAAAAGCAATCAGTCAGACGTCATCTTTACTTTTATTTATATAGTTGATGATGATGCATATTTTTTTTCTACCGGCATATTTCAAATTTGTTCAATAAAGTTCTCTCGTTGGAAATGTCAAACGCGTTATTTCTAATTTTTCATTTTTGATGCGCAATATAACTCTGCGAACGAGGTATATATCCACACGCGCCGACAACTCTTTTTTATTGTTATTTTTTCCTCAGTTAGATGATATTTTGCATCCGTTGCCAGACGTAGAGAAAATAGTATGTCGTCTTTTCCGTTATACTGCAATCCGATAATTTCTCGGAATTGGCAAAAGATCCACTATCCGAATCAAGTCTGTTTGAATTTGCCAAATAATGTCATTGCCGATCGACTACAGTGTGACGAAGGAGCGCCATTTATTTTTATCATTCATTAGTGTGTGTGTATGTGTGTGTATATATACATTGGAACAAAATATAACTCGTCTATTTTAGTGAAATTTGTTGATGCTGATGACGGCAGTGGAGACTAATAGATAAAGATAGATATAAGATGGCACGATGAGCATCGTTATAGAAAAGTCAACAACGTTTCGACGTCAATCCGTCTAATGACGTCGTCGTATATATAATAAACTCAGCAAATATTTTGTGGCATATTTTCTTTTTATTTTTTGTCACGAAGATTTGCTTTGCTTTGACCTACGCAAAAATGTGCTTAAGAGAAAATAGTTGGGATCAAAATTTTTTTCTTCTTAGAAGTGACTCAGTTTGTCAAACGTATGTGACCTGATTCTCATTTCACACTTCCTCACGTCAGTGCAAAAGATTGGACAACTGATGGATGGACTGTTCATTATATTGGTTCTATTCGAGTTTATTTATATATTTCTTGGAATATTGGGGGTTTCATCTTATCATTTGACTATATAATTAAAGTTGATCTATTGATGTCGAGAAGAAATTCTATGAGTGAATTTGAAAATTCTCATGGTAGCGTAGGTTTTTATCCTTTCCATTAATATCAATTTGTAATCGAATTTCGAAGATTAAAAACGATGGCCGAAAAATTGATGGATGGAGGAGAGAAATATTCAATTTTATAAGCATTATAATTTTTATCTCGACCCAACATCTGTATTGTCCTAGATTATTTATATAAGATCATATAAATCAAAGTTTTTTTCTTTTAATTCTTGATAATCTTCTGGGGGGGCCAGAAGGGCTCATCTTACTCGGCTTCTATCTCCCCCATTCTCAATCCGAGAATACTCTGCTTGAACGTATTTTTCTCTCTCCATATGTCAAAATGTATAATTTTTCTGTGGGTGGTAGACATTTACTGTCGACAAATAGTTGATGAAAAAATCCAATTTTTAATCATGACATTTCTATTTTCGCTTGATATATATCTTGTGAGCATATATGTAATGTATATACATTGAAACGTAAAGAAGTGAATGCCGTGGTCGCCGACAAAGAGATGGATTATCACGTGATTCTCGGTACAAAGAACAAAAAGGACCACGATAGGTCGATCGTCGTCGTCAAGACTCAAGAGCGTTCTCGCAAGTGCTAGAGAGTACCATGGAAGATCACGATTCCCCGTAAGCCGTCCTTCGCCTCCGGTCCATGAACTCTTTGGGGATTAAACTTTCGGTATGTATAGAGGATGAGATAAAAAAAGAAGAGAGAGAGTGGATGATTGAGTGAGTGAGAGAAGAGAAAAAGACTTGGTGAAAGAGAGCGTACGAAAAGCCTGAAGGGGTCCCAGTCTGACGACCTCATGATGATCGTTGCTCTTTTCTCTTGTGGCTTCTCTTTAATTCTTCCTTTTTGTTTTGTGTTTTTATTTTCCTTCATCTTCACATCCGCGTTGGACAAAAATAGTCGTGTTCCAGTTGTAGCATACAATAAATCCTATTCGTATGGAATGTTTGGTCATTTTATATTGTGGCTAGAAGATCCAAATTCATTAGTCTGTTTATATCTGTTTATATATAATTAGAATTAATGTTCTGATAATAATGAATGAGCTACCTACAGTTGGTCATAGATTACTTATTCATGTGTGGCAGAGTCGGTAGTTGACGATTGAGTTGTTTTCATTTTTTTTTTTTCGTCGAAAGAGAAGTGTGGATCTGAATGAAAGAATATTTGAATATGAATGTCGAGTATTCCGTTGGAAATCGACCTTTCCTTCCTGATCAGGTAGCCAAATTTTTTTTCTGTCGTTTGACTGTGTTGGCATTTAATAATAGAATTATGACGACATTGTTATTATGTGGATGGTCATATTTGGGGAACGAGATTTTGTGTATTGATAAAATGTTCAAGAGTGAATTTGTAGAATATCAGATGAGAATTATGGCTAAATTATTTCAGGAACTTATAAAATTAATTCGCGTCTGAAAAACTATCTTAGATTTATGACAACAATATTTAAATTTGATGTAAATGAAAGAATATTATTGAAACCTCATGCATATATGAATATGATTTGAAGAATTATTGCACTGCAAAATTAATAGCTTCATTTGTAGCTTTGATTCAACTGAATTTATTTCTGCAAATCATTATGTATTGCGAGTCGTGTGAAAATCTACTCAAAACAGCGATAAAAATATTGATTCTATATCAATAAACAATCAAGAGAAATGAATTATACAAAGTGTCTACGCTCGTAATAAAAAATTTATGAAGTATGAATCATTTTTTTCTTCTGATTAATCTATAAATCTGATAATGTCACAGTTTCAGGAATGTGTGTCTTAAAACGAGTAAAGTGAGCCCAACGGCGAGTCATAACTCATCGACGAATAATCTGGCGTTCTCTCTCGCGCAGGCACTTATTATTATTATTATTATTATTATTTTATTTCCCCTTCGTGTTTGGGATGGGCTGTGAGCAAAATTTACTTGGGCTTTCTACGAATTCTGAAGGCACCGGGAGAGCAGACCCGCGTGGACAAGAACACGGTTTGTGTGCGCATGAAAACCCTTTGTCGTCCGAACGGAGGAATGAAGATTTACACGGTACATAGTCCTATGGTGCTTCACCTCGTGGAGAGCACCTCAGGAGATTCTTCCAGGAAGAGGATCTATATTCCGACATGGGACCGAACTTCATGGAATTATTGTCGATATAACGGCCGCACCCGGTTGTTCTATTTGCACTTGAACATGTACTGCACTCTCCAATATATCCAACAAATGTTTTGTATGCTCCTGAATAATCCTTGAGATAATTTTTTTTCTGTTGAAATTTCTTCAGGGTATTTAGTTCGAATTTGCTCAGTATTTATATGCACCGATTGCGATAACACAATTGCATTTTATAAGAGTCGTGTATACTATTTGTCTTATCTCGATTGAATGCAGTTTGTTGTATTTGCTCAACACAATTCCATGGAGCGATTGAAGTATCTGAGAAGTGAGTGTACTTATAGATGATTCGAGATTTCATTTTCGAGAAAAATGATGTGTACACTATTGATTATAATCACGTCATCTACGCTCGAGAAATCAAATATATGAAAGTGAATACAGAATTTGTCAAGGATAGTGGAGCAGAAATTGTGTAGTAGGTGTACGCAGACTACACGAAAAATTTATTACGAATATTCTGAATGGAATAATTTTAGTTCTGAGAAATATTCTTCTGAGAATATAACGACAAATATGCAGACCTGCGTTGGGGGGTATCATAGCTTTGACAAGAAATAAATGATGATATCTGATAAGCAATCTTTTTCAAAATTCAGGTGAATGAAAATACATTTCGGAGGAATGGATAATATTAGATATTAAATCGGAGCAGACTGTTTGAAGTTTATTTTGAGAAGTGATTATCGAATTACTTTCTTGTGCAAATATGTGGAGATCGAAGCAATATATTTCATTTGTAGTAATTATAACTTAAGATTGGTTTGATTTGTAGGTAAAATTCTAAAATCATTTTTATGAAATGAGAAAGTGTAATTGAAAATAGTTCAGACAGTTTGAAATTGTATTCTCGTTCCTTCCTTACCGTCACGTTATCAATGATGGTAGAGATATGTTTCACTGCCGCCCTCTGTAAAGTCTCTTTCATATTTTTCATACAGCTGCTTAACGTTAGCTGGCAGTATAGAGAATGTGTATCTGACTATTGGAATATTTTTGGAATGTTGAAAGATAAATTGATCAGTTAATTATCATCATTTGCTAAGATCACTATTAATTTTTTTCTCTAAATCGTTTACAAGCAGTGCATCATTAATTAGCCAAATGAAACTCCAGAGATCTGAATGTCGAAGGCATATTTTTTTAATAGAAGTAAAATTGCAATAAAATTTATGTTACTTCAATGTAATTCCAAGTGGACGAAAAGTTGAACTTTTGTGAAGAAAAACGTCGTAGAGTATACTCAGTTGAAACTAATAATTAGAAGAAAACCAGTGAGAAGAAATGTCATGATGTCTTCTCTAAATACATCTCATACATTACGAATACCTTACCCATCCACACGGCAAAAAAGTTCCCATTTTCTCAAGTAAAGAAGAGATATACACACAACAATAATTGTTTTGATTATTCAATTAAATTGCACCTTGGTAATGAAAATGTGCACACCAGCAACAGGAAAAATGTGCATAAATTGCGAAAAGTAAAATAAAAAAAAATTTATTCGATCATAAATCTTATCGCTTTCTTCACGGTGCAGTGACTGTCTCGCTCAGTATCTCCCTCGCGATTTTTGCGGGACTTTTGAATGGTCTCGCTCCGATTATCCACGACTATTCGTCTTCATTCCAATACATTATATTTTTCTATTCGTACCTCAGGTTTTTGCCTGACCCCATTTTCAATATAAGGGAAAAAAATCATCAAATCAGTTTGATCTATAATATTTACACACATCTATATACCAATGCAAACACATATACATACAATTGATATGGGCGATACGAAATCGCAATCTCTCACCGCTTATAAAAAACTTCATTTATATGGAATAAATTTTCACATTGTAAATCACACCGAGTGCACGTCTCGAGTCATCATTATATTTTATTTACAATACACAATAAGGAAATGAAAATGCGCGGTTGATTGTTATAAAAAAGTTTAATTGTTTGGGTGAATATTCTCGTGGAACTGTTTGCTACGATCACGGAACTAGATTTATGGAAATTATTTCTCTTTACAATATAAATGAATTTTCGTCGGGATTTCTCTATGCTCAAATTCACTTAAACAATTAAATTATTGACGTTCACCTTCTGCATGGTCGAATCAATAACGTTGACATTCCTAAGTCTGATGTGAAAACATATCAGAACCACCAACATCTATGAATATCAACTTATATATATATATAAAAATTGAATGAGAAAATTAATCACAGAATTAATAACAAAAATTACGTTTCACTTTTCGAAAATAAAATTGGATGCTATCCAAATCGTATATTGCATTAAGTATAACATATTTTGAAAGGCATTATAGTATACTTGATGTCTAAATTTAGCGGAGCAAATTCGTACTTAGTTTATACCTATTATTGAAAACTTTTCTTTACAACTTTTCATTACGTTTATGTATGGTGTTGGACATTATATCAAAAGGCAGATCTCAAGTATGTCTGGTGAAGAGGCGCGTCAGGCTCGCGGAACTCGCATATCAAGCCATTTACTTGCAAACCACAAAGGGCGGTAATCTCTCATCAGCGCTCAACTCATCTTCAAAAAAAATATAGAAGGAATAAAAATAAAAATAAGACTTGTCTTGTATCTTGTATCTACTTTGTTTGTGGTGAGCCGATGAACGTCGAACGAATGTAAAAGAGGAGTAAGTAATAAAAAAACTATCGTTTCATCAATAAACATGTACTTATGTAATGATAATAATGATGATAGATAATTTTTTCCATTTCTTTCATCAAAAATGCGTGATAAAAACTCGTCTAATGAGTGTTAAATTGTTGTAGATAATTATTACACGTTGGTGAGCTGCAGAATTGATCACAGTTAGGTCTCAGTAGTCACGATATATTGTTATTATTTTTATTGCTATTATTATTATTATTATTAAGATTGGGAGACGCCCAGAAGGTGGTAAGAATGGACGAGAAATAAGTAATTAATCAAGAATGAGAAAAAAAATTTATGTATGGCTTTCTTGATGGGTTGCAAGGCAATTTTTTTGTCGTTCAAGTTGTGATTTTATTCTTTTTTTGTTTCTCATTTGAAATAGCCGCCCTCGGCAATCAGATGGATAAATGGATCGGGATCAGAGAGAGATGAATGGGCGAATTTAGTAAAAGGAGAAACTATTTTTTTTCACTACGTTCATCTCCCAATGTATGTTTTTGATTTTCAGACGTATCAGATCAAAATATTATAAAAAATTGGGCAATATTACTTTTTCTCTTTAGAAAGAGAAAGATTGTTCCAATTTACGACTATTGAAAGTGGTAATTTCTCCTGTACAATACTCGAATATTAAAATGCAATGGAACAAATTTATATATTCTTTTTATTTTTTGGTTTCAATTGGGATCAGAGAAAAAAATTTCAAGAGAGTAGTTCGAATCAGGTGCCAAGTTTACATTCGTTTTCAATTGGAAACTCACTTGAATGTGTTACTGACTGACAATATGGCGCAATTGATTTTTTTTATAAAGTGAAAATACTGGATCAATTAATAATTTCTAAAGGAAAGGATCATTCAATACATTTAATGATGCCATTAATCCAAGATCTTGAGATTATTCATTTACTTCTTTACACATTATTTTTATTTTGAATTTTTTATTGATATTGTTTTTTGTTTTATCACTTTACAAGAAGCAAAAGATATTGATCGCGAGACGTGACAGAATTCGGCCCGGTTGAAGCATGTCGAGGTGTTTTCAAATACCTCATCCACTCCTTATTTCTCTTCATCGTACAAATTTTTTTTATAGACATTACTTTGATTCGATTCGTATTTATCCATTGCTCTCATTCATCATCAATACAGTCCATCCCAATAGACTTTTCATTAGCTCCAAATCATGAAATATCATGACTCTGTGCGAATAGAGGGAACGAAGATCTGTATGAAATGTATACATACACTTTGCAAGTAATTTTTTTTCTTCGATCCCTGTATTTATCTTATTTTGTTTTTTTCACTTCCCGAAAGTGGCAACACACATCTTGTGAGTTCACAAACATTCACCTTCGTCGTTCGTAAATACATATTGACTTATTAAACATTTGTTGGGTAACAACTACGATGTGACCAAGGTCTGAGACTGTTGAAGGACGTTGACAATAAGTGTTGTTTAGCGTTAAGGAATCCGTTTTATGTCAAGATAGACAAGAAGACATTTTTTTACTATATTTTCTTAGAGTTTGCAGCCTTAAAAAAGACGTACGTGTTTTAAATTTAATACTAGAATAAATAAACAAAGGATCATATTATAGATGAAAGCATCGACGTATTCATAAATTGATTAAACATATCTATATAATATTTAGCAAAATTCCACGTTATCTCTTGCGAATTTTTATTTTGATTCATCATACTATAGCGTGACGGAATGCATGATGGGAAATTGTTACACAATATCGCGTGATGATGAAAAAACAACGTATATGAAATACCTTAATATATCAAGATTTGTCAAAACTTCATTGACTTGACTGAACTGAATCTTTGAACTTAATAACATGCGCGGTGAATAAAAAATCATCAATTCACAAAGAGATTTATTTATCAAAAGCTTACACAAAATCAAGGGCCTATTCGACTCTATGTGAAGTTTACAGTGCAACCATGATTGATGATTCCTTTCTCGATAATTTTGCATACACGAGATTAAAATTGAAAAGCAAGTAAAATAATTTCTTCTCCAATTCACTCATGGCTTGGAAGTGAAAGCAAGTTCATGACAAGTTAATTATCTTCATATTGAATATTCAATTTAAAAATATATCATTCTCTGGCCAGATCTTCCAATTTTTTTCACGATAATTCTTTTTAGTATCCCAAACAAAAATATATAAGTATTTTTGATGAGATACACATCAGAGCATTGCATCGTGATATAATTGTTCTTTATTGATTATATATTGACATCAACTGCCAATCACGATACTAAAAAAATGACTGATCAATTTAATGTGTTTATGTTGTACAAATATACTAATCCTGTTTTCCATACCATTAATTCCATATCATGACTGATAATAATCAATCGGCCTGAATATTCTGCATTTCTCTATTCCTCCGTTCTTTTCGTAGTATCAAAATCTGTATCTCAAATTTACATCTCATTGGAGAAGAAAGCATTGAGAATTCTTGTCAGACGTTTACAAAATAGATCCATCTTAACTAATATTTCATATTTTCATTAATTATAGACCAATATTAATTATGAGCACTGCGAGAGGTCGAGTACTATTAATTATTCAGATATATTTTCTTCTTGTATTCCTACCTCCATATTTCTAACTAACAGTTGATCAGAAAAGTCATGAATAAAATCCGAATCAAAACTATTTCTGTAAAAATACTCCTAATATATGTTGAATCACATATAAATCACACCTCTTTCTTGACACATCGTCGATCATACAGTTACAAAATTCCCACGCGTTTTCCAACCACCTCAAACATATATGCAATGCGAATTAAATTGCTCGAAATGCGACGCGTATTTACAGTTATCATACTAACGCATCCAAACGCGCCTCCGCCAGATTTCGAGATTGTGCGAACAAACAAACGTGAGTAGTTTCTATTACACATAATTCTAGTTGAATTGTAACATATCACTGAGACCAATATCATACTCTCATTAATTATATAACCAAATCTGTTATTTATATCTAACCACATATACACATACACATACACATGCACATTATATACTACAAATCCCTGTACGTCAGCGTAAATGTAGCAGTCTGACGAGATACCGAGTTGAAAAGACTGATTACAGCAGCAATATATGCGTGAATACAATTTTTGATTAAACGCAGATGAGTTATATGTTTATGTATATATATATATATATAATATACCGAAGCGGGCTCATAGCCTCCCACGATGTGAAACGTGCGGTACCGTTTCCAAAAGGATTCTCTCACTCATGTTCGCTATGTTTTTTTTCTGTTTAATTTTTTTATTTGGTTTTTTTATTCGTTTTTTTATGCTTGCTCCGTTAACTGGCCACGCGTTATGCTAATTTTCCGTTTCGTTAATTATTTCCACCTTCTGCGAGTACAATGTATAACACTCTCAATTTACCGATTCACACAGACATGTATGCGCGATTACATGCAAGCGTTATGGCTTTTTCGTTTAATCAGTTTAATTGTGTTGAAAAGAGAGAAAAAATAAATGAAATTAATATTAAAACAAAAAAGGGGACGGAAGTTGTGCGCTTGCAGCACTTTTGGTCTACTAGTGAATTGTTATACAGTTATAATTTGAGTGCGGACTTTTTATAAATAATGAAGGGAAAGAGGTGAGGCGCCGGGTCGACTTCTTTTATGGCTACTAAAGCGTTACTGATTTTCTTGTGATTTATTATATTAAGTTGTTTTTTTCCTCGTATTTTATTTTGTCTCAGTCATTTAATTTATTATGATGCAATGGAACTGTTTAGATGAGAGTAGATTTATTGTGATACACCTCACCATAGTACACTTGTAGCATATATCACATTTGATCGAATGCAATCCCACACATGTACGGATTAATTCGAATAAATAAATAGTGGATGATTGAATGTGTGAAACTTTCTTCATTTCTCAATAATCTCATCTTGTTTTTATTCTACATACAAGTAGTCCATTCGATTCGTCCTGCCTGAGGTACAGAAATCATTTCAACGGTTGATATGAACGGTCTTTTTAGTGAATGTCAGAATTCAATTAACAATATTTCAGAACGTACAGTGGAATTAAACATTAAGGAAAAAAGTTATCATTAAAATCATATTTGAAAGTCGTCTTTCAGGCATTTTACTTTCCATCATTCCAGATTGATTCGATTGTGGATGAAGATTATCGGCTACTGGAGCGATTAATAATAATCATTTGTTCCAACATTCAGATTTTATCGAATTGATGTGGAAAAAAGGGTCTTGAGGTAATGGTTCAAGTATTTTTTCAACGATAATAATATGAAACATCATTTCGTGCCGAGATAAAAATGATACAGAATTCGAATGCTCTGAGTGAAGAAATATTTGTCGGACGACTGTTATCATTGTCAGAGTTCATGATGAATAAAAAAGAGATAAAGAAGATATTGTTGTCCTTTGAACTAATTGGCCAGGCTTAATGTACTTAGAAAGTCGGCAGCTTGAGTAACGGGACTACTATTTTTTTTTCTCAGCTGAAGAGCAGAAGGAAATGGAGTAAAAAAAAAATAAAAGTGGCCATTTATGTAAATTCCTTTTCGAAAAATCTCACTCATAAGCTATAATAAACGTCACTCTCACAATCATCGTGTAAATACTTATTATAACCTCATCAAAAAAATAAATTTTAATGTAATATAATCAGACGTTTGTTCATCATTTCAAAGTGCATTAACAACACTTTAAGGGGATCGGATATAAATCTACATTTAAATCTTTTTGCGTTTATATTTGAGACGTCGCTGAGAAATTTTTTTTCTGCATAAAATATTTATAAAATATATCGTTGAATGTTTTTGTGTCATTTCATCTTTTTTTTTCTTTCTTTCTTTCCTTTTTCTCCACGTTCATTATCCATTCAATCTTTTCGAATTTATCTCATGGAGCATCACGCAATTCCTGTGTATATTCCCAAATAGCTTCCATAATATCATGTTTGCTATTACAACTTCCATCATGATCATCTAATTGGGTCAAGAAAATAAAACAACCTCTCACACATTGCTTTTGAAAAATTAATGAGATAATGACAAAAATTTATTTACAAATATTTTTTATTGTTTCATTCAAAATTCCTCAGTAACTTTTACATTTCAAATTATAATTCGCCGCACACATGAACTCGCGACATAGCAATATATCAATTGTGACAATACTGAACGTCAAACGAGAAAAAAAGTGCGAAGGAGAGAGCGAAAAAGTTTCACAGAGAGTTCCAGTGAATTTCATTAAAACTGTCTTGCCACGCGGCATTCCCAACTATACAACATAATCTGGTGCGACGGTCACGATGAATGTGAGATATGCATGAGCGGAAGAGAACGCGGGAAAACAGCTTTATAAATATACGCAGACAGTTTATTCTTTTCTGTAAATGGGTTGTGCATTTTAAATATTGGCCATTTGTTGTGTTTATATTCTATAATTAACAAATATCGTGTTAAGAAAATCTTATTTTATAATAAAGCTAAATGGCTGCATACTGAAAATTAAATGAAGATGATGTTAATGTTTTATGTGTTGCATTTTATATTGTCTATTTTTATGTCTCTATCCTGTTCAATCTTCATTTCCTTCATTCTAATTTTTATCGCATCCTCATTCCTATTTGCTTTTTAGTTTTACGGTTTGGATGATTACGTGTGATATATTTCTCTTCCTCATTCATATAATCAATTATGTCTGTCCCTAATTCCAGAATTCGTCAGCCATATTGCGCTGATTTTTTCAATGAATAACATATCCTTTCTGCATCAATAAATACATTCTCATTCATCATATTCATTTCTATTTATTTTCCATATTCTGTTTTTGATGTAATTCCATTACTATTTTTGGTTCAAGATATTGATTTGTGATTTGGTTGAAGTCAAATACATGGTTACATATATTAGATATTTATCTTTCCATTTCTTAGTTTTTAGAGTTCCGTGAACTCTATTACGACCGCTTTTTGCCTGTCTGCCCGTCACGCAGTTTTCTCTTGAAAACTATCCAATCCATCGACGTCATATTATGCACATATGTTATTAATGTTAGCATAGTATAAATACGGGATGAATTGTCAAGAATTGTTTTTTTGTCGTGGTGAATTTTGGAGGATCCGCCCTGCGATATTTCGAATAGATCTGATTCGCTTAATGTAAATTTCCGGTCAAATACCCCATGTATTAATATCGCGTGACTAGAATCAAACGGGGGCAAGCACAAAACTATGTTTTTCGAGCTAGCTGACATGATATCTGGAATACTGATAGATCGATTGAGGTGAAATTTCTTCCGATTTTTACATAAATGTTTTGAAATTTGGATTAGGATTGTATGAATTTATCCGAAATTGAAACTTTTTCCACTTGAGCCAATCCGATAGGCTTCTGAAGATTTCAATGATTCTCCCCAACAATTTATGATCGCAAGAATTTCAAACAATTATGGGATGCCTTCCTCAAATTTATCTGCAAAGTTTTCCTCTTCAATTAACTCCAGCATATAATTCGAATTATTGAAACAAAATGGGAGTATAGATCGACTATTATAATTTGTTTTCCTCGTAAAAAATTTTCATTTGGGAATGGAATGAGTGAAAATTATACATAGCAAATGGCTGTGAAATTCTCGTGTGAACTCTTTTGATAGGGGCTACTTGTGTGACGGCAATAATAAGGTGATGGTTGATGTGTACATGCTCACGTTCATTCGACTGACGAGTTGAGCGCGCTCGTAGTTCCGTCGGTCCTGAAATGAACGCACCTGAAGATTCCGCGCCGCCACGTAACCCGGTAGTGGGGATCTCGCCATAAGTACGAGACATCCTTAAGAAAAGCCTTCATTCTGATAGCAGCTCGTGATCTATTCAGTAATATAAATAGTTAAATTTCTTTTAATATTTTTTTCGGTTTCCTGTTTCCAATGAATATTTCATGAGGAGAAAGAAAAAAAATTTACAAATCAAAAATCAATCAAAATTAGTTATTTCCTATTGTATTCTAAACTTCAAGTTATTTTGAGTTCCATTTTTTCTTTTTTTGAGTGAAAAATGAACCAATTTTATCGTGAATATTTGTGATAAACCATTTGTTCGAGAAAAATCCTGGAATAAATGTTAAAGAAGTGAACTTGATAGAACAGAAGGAAAAATAAACCAACTCATTCTCTGGAAATTTATTTTGTATTCAATTTCTGCACGTTCTCCTGACACGGCCACTTGAAATATCATACGCAGGCGACACTTTACTACACGGAAAGGTGTGTGTGACTCGAGAAAACTATTTAGTAATTATACATTTGTGGACGCCGGGTTTTGCTCTCTTGTGGTGTAATAACTCGTTTCATTTTATATGATATGAGTGCTGAGGCTGCACGATAGTTGTAAACGTTCCAAGACGTCATTAACGACCGTTCATTGACACTAAATCAATGAAATGCACTAGAGAATTATATCAGTCGCATCATGAAACTCGTAAAAATATTATAGGATTAATTAGTCGTGGTATTATGAATTTTTACTGCTGAGGGGGTGCCAACGCTACCAAAACGTTTAGTCATTTGTGATTATAGCATAAAATGTGAATTATTTTATGATTTTTGTGTAATTTTCATTGACATTCGTCGATTCAAGTCAAAATATCTTTGGAATTCATCCATGAATATGGTTACAAAAAAAAAAACACAAATATCATCCACATAATGGGTTTTTAACTTTTTTTTTTCTTAACAGTAAACCGAACAAAAGGAATAACATCCCAGTTAAATAGTGACAAAAATTTCAGAATAAGTTATTAAGCCGTTTATCTTCTTTCGAAAAAAAGTGTCATAGTCTAGAGAAGTAAATGTTGTAGAAATAATTGCTGCGTCGAGCACGTGCCACCAAACATAAACCTTCACCATCACTTTATCTACATGAAAGTAAATAGGCCATAGATCTGGCAACTTTGACAGCTTCATTATTGATTCTTCTCATGCAGAAATTCCGCAAATAATACACTCCAGACATAACATCAATAAAAAAAATATGAAATAAAAAAGTCCAAGTTAATTTTTCCAATTGTGAAGAGAAAACAAAGAAAAATGTTCATGACAGTTTCACATTTCAAGGCTACCAATATCGACTACCTCAATTTCACATGAACTAAATCACAGAGCACATTTCCAAAGCGAAACTAAGGACTATGTTGGATTCAAAAAATTAAAATACATTTATGAAGTGATGGATACATAAAAAATTGTATGATAATATTTTATAAGAGTACAGACAACGGGTTTTCAAGAGCACATACTTAAGGGTGAACTGTACGACTCTTTAAGTGACGGCGTAACTATAAACACGACGCACCGATCAAGTCTACTTGAGAATGGACTCGAGTACTTTTCTGACAGCCGTACCAATTCACGTTAACTTCATATGTATATACACATATACAGAGTAACGACGATGATGAAAAAAAAGACATAATGGAACAAAAATTTGTTTACTGTAATTCATTTTAATGCACTTGACTTCTCAAACACATTTTACGTGAATAGAACATATTTATCGAAGTGATTAGTATAAATATTATCGTAACATATTCACTCAGCATTAATCATCATAAATATGTATATAAAAATTCATATACATCATTATGAAAAATTGTGAATCGTAATTGTGTGAACAATAGAATGAAAAAATACATATTAGGAGAGGAAGTGCTAGATATTCTTAGATTTTCATTTCACTGGCTGATGCTAATGATATAATAATATATATTAAAGAGCTACAACCATTTGATACATAGTTTAAGCAGGGTTTAATAATGTGTTTGATGTAGTGGTCCAACAGGAGTCTTTTCATTCGAGAATATAAATCACAACTTAGATGTTTTTCTAGTTTAGTTACAATTCGTGTTGATAATTTATCTGGTTAATTATTATGTACGAAGGACGTTGGAAATGTTCTACATGTTTAGTATAGCTGGTAAATACATTCAGACACGCAGATACTAGTTCATGCAGTTTGTTTTAGTACTGACATATATATACAGGCAGAAAAAAATTCTGGAGATACACGTTAATCGAAATGTTGACCAAGATTGCTCTAGGTAAAAAAATAATTGGAAATCGCTCGCCCGATCTCCTCTTGGAGAGATTAATTTTTTTCCATTAATTTGTTTATCGAATGGTGACGATATATCAATATATTGAAGAATAATGATTTTCAAGAAAGAATTTTTATAGTTTAGAGAAAATGTTCCATTTTGCAACACCTTTTTTTCATTTAAAATTACTCTTAATTATGTGCAATTGATATTCATCGTTACTGAAACCGGATGAATCAATACGATTCCAACGAATCATTAAAATGTAGAAATGTTCTACGCTGGAGATAATGATAGAAACTGAAACGAACATGTTCGTCGTTAATCCTCCCTTTTTTTTCTCTCTTCCCATCAAATTTATATTCTCGACATTCCATCGAACGTTATTACGTTTAATTAATTTAATGTTACGTCAAATCATTTATTATATTCACATTGCCGTAGGGAAAAATATGATAAATTTTTTTATCTTGATCAACATTTTAATTTCCAATAATACTTTTTATATTAAAGAGAAGACAGTCTATATATATTCACTTGATTCATCAAGGCTTAATAATTGTTTTAAGAACTTCCGCCCATTTTTTTTTCGTTCACATAAACAAATTTGCATTCATCTCTCAGACAATTAAAATCTCATTGGGGTCATCATATTTCTTATCGGTAAAACCGATGAAGTTCTTTCATACACATCTATATACTTTTTAATTTGAAAGTTTAAAACGAAAGTATATATACATATATGCGCCACAATATTTATTCTCGGCAAATCAAAGTCATGGCAAAACATACATACACAAGTGTATGTCGAAATTACGCTACCGGAATGGTACGCATCAGTTGATGTGTGTCTTTACGGATGAGATGTGAGTTGAATGCGAAAGCAAAAAAGAGAAACGGCCATCTATTATATAGACATAGAATGAAATCAAAAAAAAAAGCGGTTGATCGCATATAAATGCGATGTATATCGATGATTATTCTTGTAAAAGCGTGTCACTTTTTCCATTTATTCTTTACTGACATTTATTTCCAATAAATCTCTATGCCAATTCCGCTTTTCACTCGAGATTTACTTGCATACTTTACGCAGCTGATAGCAATTGAATGAATTTACATTGTACACTTTGCACACACATATATTTACCGTAAATGTTTCAATATATACTCATCTATTTTTAAAATTTTATTCTACATATTTGATTCATTCATGTTTATTTATTCACAAACTAAAGTTATACTGTGTTCAAACACATGATATAATTAAAAGGATAACAATTACATCAGCAGTGATCTGATTGCTTATACAGGCGCTAGAGTATAACGTTATTAAAGAGGAAACAAGTGAAAGAATTTATGATATGATATAAACTCTGATTGAAATAGCAATGTGAACGTTTTCAACGTGAAAAATAAGAAAAGGAAGAGAGAAAAAAATAGGAAGAGAGGATAATACACAAGGAGGGCGAAAGAAAACGGAGCGAATAGCTCGTTGGTATTCCGCATAAAATACGCGATGCGGTATAAGCGTAAACGTTATTCGAGCACGCGGGTTAGGTATGCTTGAAGACTAACGAAGGTGCTCATGTATTCTATCTCACTTCATTCGCGTTTTGCATCGTTGCTCAGCCTGGGAAAATCGTTGCATCGTCTCTATATATAAAAATACCTCGAAAAACATATCTTGTCCTTCGATTCAATAATATCTTTCCGCAATTATATCATTAATAATTATTAATATTATATAATTAATTATCAAACCATCACGTCATATCCGCGACATAATAACGCTTCGAAATTATATATTTACCCACGTCATTTTTCTTTTTCATTCTATTCCTTATTTTCAATACAATTAAGGAGTATATACTAATGATGACTGTGGAAAAAACAATTCTATCCGATGAATTAGAAAAATCTTTTTCGATATCTCAATGATGTTACCAACCAGAGGATAAAAATATGATAACACTTCGCTCATAGTAGAAAAAAATCCTTTATTTTCTCTGACTTCGATCTTTATATGTGAATTTTATGGTTCTCTTTGGCCATTCGACAATTTGTTGTTGCGTGCATAAGAAAAGTTTGTGAACAGGGTTCTAACGTGGCGTAGAATCGTTAATTAAACGATGGTTTTATCGTGATGCGGCGCGTGCATTATCACTGGATACAGCCAATTAATAGCATGAAGATCGTGTTCCACCTCCTTATATGCATATATATATATATATATATATATAGGTATGTGTATACTTATTGTACAAGATGCTTGTATACGAGGCGCGAAAGGGACTTCCTCTCTTACTTCTTCTCGCATTGCGATGTAACAACAGCCACCACTGGTTGTGCTACTGCTATGCAATCCACCACCAGCGCAACCACTATCAAGGTGTGCGCGCAAGCACAATACACGACATGGCGTTAGGAGTATCGCACTCTCATATGGTTGATGTGTGCACCCGCGTCGCACCACGTAATTTTCGCACGCCTCTACCTTAACAACACTACTGGCCGGTTAGAATTTCACTTCCTACTTATGTCGTATACAAATAGAAGCCTCCCACCGAGTAAATGCTTTGGCATGAAAATAAATTTCTCACTAACGTGTCGATTAATGTTTTCCGTCGCAACACACTGAGAAAATATTGCACCACCGTCATATTTTAATGTATCACTTCTTACTCAATGTGCGAGTGATTCGAGTTGGAATTCACTTGTTGTTCAAGTGTTAAGAATTGACTGTCTAATTTTTACGGGCACGTGGGAATATATTTTTTATGATTTTACGAAGAGAAAATTATTACGGAGATAATGCAATTATGAAATGCAATTTTAACTGTTTTTTTCATAAAGGAAATTTGTTTTGCAAGTTTTCGGGAAGGAACGTGCTTCTATCCATTTCATTTATATTCGTTCCTATGATATTTAGTTTACATAATCGAGTTCTCATATCATCGACAACTTGCACTGATTCTGAATGAACTTCAATTTTTCCCGATACTCCACGAATTTTTCTCTGTACAGCATATATACGATAACAAAGATTATGATATTATTTTATTCAGGTTAATAGGCTCGTTTAATGCTTTTTCCACGCTCGCGCCTCTCTATGTATTTCGATTCGCCTCGTCACACTCACTTATGTATATGGGTACATACCTACCTATACACAAGCTCATGATTCCTTTTTGCCTCTTACAATGAATCATAAGAACTTGACACGCGATTCAATTGTGTAATTTGTATACATATTTAATTTTTTCCGTAATCTCTTCAACACTCATTCATTAATACGGTTAATTCATCATAGTATATGTAACAGTTAAAAAAGAAAAAAAATTTACTTCTTTCCATATACAACAACTACAAATTGTTCTACCAGATTATTATTCAATTCACTCTCTGTTCGTACTTTATCGTCAGCAGATGATGGTCACACGACAACGATGTGGTTGTTGCCGGGCGTTTGTGCAATCCGCTCTGCACCGTCACATTTTTTTTTATTTTCTGCATTCCCTTTCATTCTTCATGTAATTTTTTTCCTCCTCATCAATGTCACGTTCATTTGATGTATTGTTGATGCGGTTTGATTTGCGCTTGTGCCTAGAAATTCATGGCTTAAAAAATTATTCAAGTGAAATTAGTAAAGACTTTTATTATTCAATTCTATTCTTTTTTTTTTCTTCTCGTTTCAGAGTTCATGCGAGTGAGTTGAGTTGAAAGTACATAAGAGTTTCAACACGTCTGCAAATCTTGTATTAGTGTTCGTTTGAATTGAATACGTACTCGTTCCTATTCCAGTTTTTGACATGAGAGCATTATACACGTATACAAAAACTCTGAAACACACAGACATAGACGATTCGTGACTGTTGACAAATTCAGGTGAATGCTGAGTTTATATATTTTTTATTCTCTCTTTATCCCCTTCGCCACACTTGGCACATCCTGTATTAGTGTGATTCGTTTTCATTATTATTATCATTGTTGTTCTTTTTTTATTCTATACAACTTAACGGGTTTATTGTCGTTCGTTATAACTCAAACGACCAGTTGAAAAATGACGGTGAATGTGTTTAAACGACAAACTGGCGAATTCTTGACGTGCGAGAATAACGAGGAATGTAAGAAGACCACCGTGCTTTACTATTGTTTAATCTATCAAGGAAAAAATGTGTAGTGTCTCGAAAGGAAAAATCTATGCAATATTCACTCCAGTTGTTGAAATCGTAATTTCAAATGTATGATAAAAATTAATGTACCGAAATTGGAAATTTATGCAGCTTTGAAACTGCTCTGATTAGCTCCATTGTGGATGAATGATCATTGAGAATAGCTGATAGGCTCAAGGAGAAAAATTATTTTAGCAGAGGTAGTTCAGATCATACACCTGTGTGGTGTGATTGCAGGTATCTGTTTTTTGTGTGTACAATATTTTCTCATCTCTTCCACCTTAGCAGTCGAAGTGAAAGGAATCTGCGTCGCTGTGCTCAGAATATACCAACAGGTGTGTGTCTTATACTAGTTCACGTGAGTCATCCTATGAGTAGATGGCAGCTGTATTCAGTTTATGAGTGATGTACTGAAATTATGATGAGTAATTGACATGATTGTGGGAAGAATCTTTTCTTTATAATTCAATTTATGGCCATAGGTTGAATTGGGTCGGGAAATTGGATATACTTATGAATTATCAATATGGGAAATACATTAAGTTGAAATACAGAATTATTAAATTATTACAATTAAATCAAGAAATTCACAATGAAGTATGGGCGCGTTAATTGTTGAGCGTAATTTTTTGCTTGACAAGAATGATCTAATACAGTATATGAGCACGATAATATTTATCCAGAAATTTTTCTAAAAACTTCTGCTCCATGAAGAGATGAAATAAAATGATAATTAATGATTGATCGCATGAAGATGTCTTTTCTCAGATATTTATTCAGAGCAGGACAGTAATTTAAATCATTGCAAAAAAAAAGTCTATGGTGGATAGCAAAAAAATAAGCATCATGTAACAACGTGAAAATGACGAATTATTATACCGAGATGGTCAATGCAACTTGTTCAATTTTCTCGCTCTTTATATTATTGAGTGATTACTAGAATGGAATAAAAAACGATGCGGTGCGCACCAGGAGCACCGGACGCAAACAAGCAAGCTTGACTTGAATCCAGATTTATATTGCTTGAGAGCGGCACGAGCACTTTGTACGAATAAAAAGGAATGAAAAACGAAAAAGAAGAAAATTGAAAAAAGAAACAATGAGAAGACAAAAAAAAAATTTCAAGCAAGACGATAAAGCAGCCGCGACGAGAACATACACGAGGAAAGAATATAAAGAGATAGAAATGAAAGAGCATGGCATAATAGAGAGAAAGAAAGAAGATCCAAAAAACGAATAAAACTACAGCGAGCAAGAGAATTACGTATAAAAAACGCGGTGGAGGGTAAGAAAGTACGTGGCAACTGATCATTTTATGAGTATATATATAAAATATATATATATATATATGAAGGAAAAAAATCGGAAAAGAATTCAAACAATTATTAGAACGAAAGTACTTGAAGATGTTAACAGCAAAATGCTCTGTTGATAATAATCTTCTGGCTAGGGTCGATTTATCGAAAATTATAACCATAAACATAAGCTATTATTTCACTTCGTATACGCATCAACCTCTCATCTCCATTCCTACCCAATTATTCTACTCGTTTCTATTCTTTTGAAATTCATTATATACGAAGTTTATATATAGACCATTAATCGGAATACACTCGGTGTTTCTTTTTTATTTTTAAATTTCCCTCGTCCTTCATGGATGTTTCACAAGGTCTTCGCGATTATTTATATGTTTGAATGAATTCCTCTTTAATCGCATGACACATCACTTTTAATCAATTTTTTTCCCTTTTCATTCTTTTTTCATTTTATTCCCTTCATATAACCGTTTGAGATGGAATATGCGGATGACAAACAAGAAAATTGAAGTGACTTTTCTTTATTGAATAGAAATTAGAAAAAAATGAAATTCATTTAATTGTTTAGGAAGGATTCCAATTATGTCACTGAAACTTGAAATGTCCGTATTATAGAGTAGTTATAGGGAAAAATATTCTCCTTCTGATATTTCTCTTTTAATTGTTAAACAGATAATTGTGTTTAATACCTTTTCTTTGATATTATCTTTTATTTTACAATGCTCGCATTCCAGATAACATGATGACACCATTGATGACATTTGTACTGTTCACTGCTGCGGTTTCCGTTATGGCAGCGCCACATCGGGACGATCCAGTGACCGATAATGGTGCTCCACTGGATAATTCCTCGAACGAGGTGAATCTAAACGAGGTCTCGTTAGGAGTGCCATCGAAGAAGCATATCAAGAAAATAAACGATGCCAAAGACACGATGAATTCAAAGGAGGAATTTAATACAGTGAATTCTCGAGAGTTTCTTGTGGCCCAAAAATTGTCAAAAATATCAAAAAAGTCACGTAAACACAAAAACTTTTATTTCAATTATCCATATATACCCCAAGTCAATAAATATACACACGCCCCACCATTATTCACAAAAAATCACAATGATTTAATTGAAGAAAGAACAACTGGCTACAGAAAAAAGCAGCAAGAAAGTGATATATTTTACGTACGTTTACCACCAACGCCTTATTATTTCGTACCAGGTTTGGGCTACATATCCAATCCACCGACATTCACAACATCAAATTTACGGCCGCAATCGAATAATGTCAAACCAGATCATTCACATTCGATTTATTCACCACATAAAAATACATTGATCAACTTACCAATTGATTTTGTTAGCAATGGTAAACCTACAAATGTGTATCAGTGGGAAAATAATCGAAAACCAATCAAGAGGCCTAATACTCAATTAAAAAAATTGAATAAAGGACCATATGGATTTAATGGCAGACCAACTAGTCTCTATCTTTTGAGTTCCGATGGCAAAGCAACCATGCATCAACCTATCAGATACAACGATATTCGTGGCAATAATATTTATTAATGACAATATTTATGTTTGAAACAGTATATGAATGAATCAAATAGGCGAGAGTGCTGCACTTTTTTTTTTTACTTATATGATGACGATAATGATGGTGATGTTGATGCAGTGATATAGCTCAGTTAAATGTACGTGCGTGACCGTGACCGTGACCGTGTGGTCGCTAAGGCGCCAGTATAACAATCTTTGTATCGTCCTCGAAGATAAGAAGATACACAAGCCTATGAGTGTATTTTCCTGTCGAGCATGACACATACTCGAGATTTACGAGACAGGATGTTGTTGTTGGATGTTCCTTCACAGACTATCATTGACTGCTTTATTAGAATAAAGTTACTGTGTAGTTGGAAAGTAGTTGAGAAAAAAATTATGAAATAATTTTGATCGTTCTCAACACAATTTGTGTGGAGTGATTTTCTTTCTAAAGTGATATTGTATCAATTGGAGGCGCGTGTTTGTGTATACATGTGTATGATGGGACGTTTTTTACGCTCGTATGAAGTTTTCACCTCTTCATTCCTTCTCTCCTTTACTTAAAGCAATATGTTGTGTTACAATATTATTTATGCAATAGATAATTAAATTAGTCTATAATCCATTTGATAATTACTTTAGAACATTTATATATTTATTACATTATTTTATAGACAAATATTGTTTTCGGTTAATACTAGTGTATTGTAAATATTGAATTCATATAAAATGTGACGAAGACATAGAGTGAGTTTATTATTTTCATCCCCCAATTTACTCGCCAGATGTTCAAATTATAATATTCTCACCACATCTAAAATTGAACCTCAAATTCATTTTCGTAACGGGTAGTGATAGCGGGTGTCGGTAAAAATTAATGATGAAAATCACGTACACGATAATAAAAGCACAAAACGTGACTAGACATAATGTACAAAAATAAACAACGTGAATTTTTCCCTTGTGTTTTTCTTCTAACATTTTTCTTCACATTGTTATTATCCAATTTTATTATTCGTTTTTTCAAGCACAACGATTATAGCAATTCTTGCGTTAAATGCACAAGCTTATTTAAACGTGCGTTGATGTACATAATGTGCATAACAAGGTCGACTGTAATTGCACACTCTCCAACGTATAGAACAGTATCATACTAAGTAGCTGCACAATAACGTAACATTGGATCAGTAGCATTAATTACGATGTTAGTGAATGTGCAATAATAGTGATTATCGTAACTCTCTCAACACCTGAACGACTAATATAATGTAATTGACTATTTCGCCCACGGTTATGGTCACCAATGAAACAGAAAGGAGGGTGAAAAAAAGGAGCATTAGCATTCCGATAGTGGGGAAGAAGGAAAGTGTGCAAATGAAGCACTAATGGCAAGAATTTCAGCTGCATCAATAGATCGTTCCTGTCGATTTCAATACGATTTTATTATTCTTTTTTCTACCAATCAGAAAATAAAAAAAAGCAGCAATTACCATTGCAAAGCCAGTTGATAAATATTGTAAACCTACTGAGAGGCACTAGTAGTAAGTGTACGGTAATGCACCGCCCAAGCATTTTTTTCATTATAAATCAATAATAAAGACGTAAAAAATTTGCTGAATATAAAAGTATGATTACACTCTATAGAGACAGATGGGATTTTGGTGATTTTTATGATATAAAATTCGTAGCCCACACTTATCGATACATTAAAGGATTGAAGAATAAATATCAAACTAAAACGAAGGAGAACGACATAAAGGGGGAGAACGAACAGGGAGACTTTATTATATATTATCACGCACACTGCCAGAAAACAAAAATTTATTCGTGATAGAGTCAAAAGGAATAAATAAATGAAATAATATCTAAACAATCATATTATACAAGAATTATAAATACTTTTTATTGATTACACTGATCATTTCATTTCGATTGCTTACATTATTAAAGCATATAAAATATATATTTATATATATAATAAGATACAAAAATTCTGCATTTTGCAGAGTACGTATATGAGAAAAGGCAATATGAGCCTGATGGTGAAGAAGAAATTATATTCCACTATTTTTGATGTCAGTTTTCTTTTGTGCTTTCATTGACTATATTATTATGTTATTAAATAAAAAAGAATCGTGGAAATATTGCGATATCAGGTGTGGCCAATCACGCCGAGCGATAAAACTTAAATTTACGTGTAGATGATCAATGCTTTCGCACAATATTCTTGAATTAAACTATACAATGCTTATAAATTGTATACGTCTGTTAAACTTATAATAATGATTGTAATAATGGATGGAGTGGAAGTCGCCATAAAATTATATTGTATGTGAGTAATGCCGATGAAATTTTTGTTACACGATATCAATTGGATGATGGAAGATCCTATCTATTGTATATTATTAAAATGATATGTTGAGCTAGCTTCAAACATCAATATACATGCATATGCTACTTCAAAGATCTGATTGGATTGTAAATAAATCAATTTAGTTTCATGATGGTATTTAAACGACATAGAAAACTATTTGATGTTGATAAGTCGTCGCAGCAAAACCATTCGGTTTATATCGAGAATTCCTATTGAAATCAAAAAAAGTGTCAAGAATTCATAAAAATCTGATTTCGAGCATGTGCCCAATATATGAGATACAATCAGAGCTTTTGAGTAGGCAGCCTGTAGTCAAGAGATATTCGAATAAGAAAAAATGAATTGATATGCGAAATTGATTGAAAATGTCAGCATGCAAACGTGATGAAAGTCTTTTTTTTCTTGATTATTTATAGTTTTGTTTTTTTTTTCCAGTCTGTAGTGAAAGTTTACATTAATTTTCTTTCTTCTCTTATTATCAAAAGATTATCGTCAATCGCCGTGGAATTTGCTTCCTGTGTTTATTTATTCGATTTCTTCTCATTTTCCACGTATTTTTTTGTCGATTTTTCTTATTCTTTCATTCATTTTTGCTGTCTCCCATAAACGTTTCATCGATTATGGCAGTAGTGGATGATAATAAACAGGTTTGCGACTCTTCTCCATGACATAGAAAGCCTTTGGCTTCCCGTTGCCGGCGAAGTTCTTGTGGATGCTGGTTGATCCGGTCTTGCTAGTGTTCGGCGCGTAGTAGGACATGGCCGCCTTCTTCCGGTGTTTCTTCACCTTTGGCACGTTGGCATTTGTTATGCTGTCAAGGTCGTTAGGCACAGACCAGGTGGCCAGCCGATCATTGGGATGTTGCTGCAGTCGATAGAGCGTTGAATCAAGTCTATACATCTTGCGCGTTCCATTCACCTGGCGCATTGGTCCGACAGCATTATTATCAGCAATTGAATTTATTCTCCTAAATACTTCCATACTTTCAGGATAATTCAATCGTTTATCATTATTCCGTGTATGCTTTCCATTATTCAATTTTTCATCATGTATCAAAGCATTGTGTGAATTCAGATGTTTAATATTTGCCTCAGCCATTTTTAATTCGTTCATTGGATCGAGTTGGGAATTTTTTAAGAATTGATGATGCTGTTGCTGTTGTTGAATCGTATCAGCTAATTTTCCCGCTTCAATTCGTTTTTTCATTTCATCCATTCGTAATTGTGCATGCAATCGTTTTTTCTCATTTATTTTCTTCATTAGCGGTAAATTCCAATGATAAATCTTTGCAGGCTTTCCATTGCTGTGAAAACCAACGGAGGGCGATTGATGTACTGCATTGGTGCCAACAACACCACCACTGTTTCTCGTAGAGATTTTATCGTCCTTATTCATCGACTTGTGGGGTTTTGTGACGGTGTAATAAGGCGGACTTGCCGGCAATTTCACCACGTATACATGACTGTCACGATGACCGTGACGCCTGCTGTAGGGCTGATGGATTCGTGAGTAAATGGTAGATGATATTGCCGGTGGTTCTGGACCGGCAACACGTTTTTTGTGATGGCCATCAGGTATGTCGAGTGGTGATAGCCCAAGACGATTTAGTATCGCTGCGTTGCTAGTGTGAACAGTGTCGTAAAAATTTTCTGATGTTGCATTCCCATACCACATCATCGACGACATCACCAACAAACAAAATCTGCAACAATAATTATTAATGATAATGATTAATTTTCAGTTATGAATTTCAGTGGCAAAAATTATTCATAACTTTTATTCATTAAGCAGTAATTCAAATTGATTTTATTCCCAATGTCTATTGCATATACCTATGTATGCACACGCCCGCCATGCTCCGTCACGCAATGTCCATAAATTAATATGCCGACTGAGTCCTCGCCCCCTTGCATATCTCGCGCAGTCCCGTAAAATAATTCCTTCCCTTGTACATATACTTACATATATATATATAAGAGACCGTCTCACGTCTTGAGTATATACCTCGTGCTTATTTTCTTATATTATTCTTTACATTCATGTGTCTGTGACCTGCCTGGATCCTCTTACAATGTGCGCTTTATACCCCCATCGTAAATGCTCAACGAAATTTAATTTCGAGTTGGAGGTATACGTAAAAATGATAAAAATATAAATTCAAGCTAGTTTCATCACACGGAAACGTTTTTCTTTCTTGGTATGGCACGAGGAATCCCGATCAAATAATTCGTGTCGTCATTTTGTTAACAATTCATTGTTATTAAAGCTGTATTGAGACGACATAATTGTTCGATTGTATAAAAGAAGAAGGAAAGGAAGTGTTGAAGACACAGAAGTGAAGAAAAAAAAGGGAGTAATAGAAGAAATATAATTCAAGGTCGTAGACATACTTGCGCTCCAAACTATTATGATGAATTGTGTATTGCGACAGGTGAGATTAAATATCCACGCTCCGAGACTCACCATGAGAATCCTATACAATTTTATCCCATTCGGATTCTCACTTCTTCTCTCACATTCTCGGATGTCTTTTTTTCTCCAGTGTCGTAATTTTTTTTTTCCTAATATCTAATTTCATGATAGTGCATTCAAAGAGCATTAACCAGCCCACACTTATTTATTTCAAAGTCATCGTATTAGTTACTGATGAGTGGGAACTATTAAGTAGACTACTGAAGAGTATATAAGAAAAAAAACACTAATACCCTCATTACGATACAGTTAAAAGTTCTGTTTATAAACCCATCCGAATTTCATTACAGAATAAAAACGAGGATATTGAATTTATCTGATCCTTAATATAAATAGTACAGTACAGTAAACGAATAATGAATAAATTCCTAGAAGAAAAATGATTAGAAAAAAAAGACAGATGATACGGGAGACGTTTCCAATACCAAAAAATATAAAATTCCACATGTTTCATTCAACTTCAATATTTTTTTAGACCCGCAAGGCAAACTGGATGGTAAATAGCGAATGAAAGTTCAAGGTGCTGGATTATACGGAATCCCTGACATAAAGCACTAAAATCATATTAATAACTATGAAAGAAGAAGATCATCAACTTTGGGTTGTAGCTGTATACAGTGTGCAATATTGCACAGGGATTACTGAGCAAATGTGTGTATAGAACTATGAGAGAGCCAAGAAGAGTCGTTTCTTCGGTCACCCGTTTGCTGGAGTTTGTTCACCTTGTGCCCGAGCGGTATATGCCCAACTCACACTGTATATAGACAAACAACCATGCTTACCACGTGAGAGTTTATATATATACAGTGGTATATAACTGATCTGTCTGTGAGCATCGAGATGTTGCTCGCCGGCGTGTTTTACCAACGTTGTCGTCCCACGTGAAACGAAAGTGGTGCATTGTTTCGCTGAGAAACATATTTATCATCATTATCATCATATATGATTTTTATGTGCCAGCAACGCTGATGACATAAACATATGTTACTGTCACATCATACTCGATTGAAATATTGTTAATAAAATACATTGTTCAACTTGCAAAAGTTGCAAAATTAACAAATTAAGGAGTTTGCAGAATAATTCATCGGCATAAATAGAAAATACCTCTGTAATAAACTCATAATTTTTTGATGCATTCGATTATTTCGCTTCGAGTTGAATTCTCCCCAGCTACATATAAATCATTAACGTTTCTCTATCTATGTGCACATACTGAGTTTGCAATATGTGACATTTTTATGATACATTCAATGATAAAGTAATTAAATAAAAAGTTCAATCTTATAAAATATATCTACATCGTTAATAAATATGGCCCTACATTGAGTTACAAAGTAATACGTGACTGTAATTATTAATCCTCACTTGTCTCACATGACGCGAGTAAATGCATCGAACAAAAAATGTGACCAAGTCTTATTCTCTTGCTTGCATTCCATATGTCAAGCACACACGTGACATTATTCAACTTTATTTGCCGTCATGTGCACCTTTTTCCGTCTACATTCATATCATTTTTCAAATATGTGGAGGAAATTCATTGAGGAGAATTGTGGGAATTCGACGCCCATAGAAATAAGAAATTATTTCAATTACAATCAATGTATATTTTGTGAAACATTGGAATAATATATTGGTGACTTGCGGCCATGTAGTAATGTGACTTCCTGTATACGATAGCTATCATCGCGCTCAATAGAGATGCCAGAGTTCACTTTTAGATTCACTTACATCAAAGTATGCCGAAAGTTCACCGTTCGATCATTAAATGACGCATCTGTATAAATTGAATAGAAGAATAAAATCTTATATGGTAAACAGTAATTCTTGGGTCATCAGATCAACTGGTAATAGATAATTCAGCATTGCAATGATTCGTGGGATTTGTTAGGTCAAATTCACCTGAAAAGGCGTTTTGCCATTGATGGATCAACGTTTAAATGAGAAAAGAGGTAGAAGAAAGAAGTAGAGGAAGGAGAGTTGAAGAGAATGTTGCTCTAGAACGTGTAAGGATATGATTGACAAGACGACAAACGTCTCGAGAATTTTTTTCTCTAATCTCCCTCTTCATCTTACTGTCTCACCCTCGCCCTCACCGTTCTTTTCTAAATAAATCCATAGCAGATTGTCTATATTTGAGTGTGTGTCGATTAATGGTGAATGCTTGTCAGCAATCGATTCGCCTCCCCATCTCTCCCTATTTCTCTCCTACATTTCTTTCCCCTCGTATATGGTCGGACGCACAAGAAAAGCTGAGGCACACCCGTTGTCTATACGCTCGACGCATCTTTTACGTGAAATCTCTTTCCTATGTCTCCTGTATTTTTTTTTCTCTTTATTCAAGGGTGAGGTTTCACCATTTAATTCCCGAAGCCGTATCTGCTCGCTCGAATGTCAAAAATCGACAGTACAATCAGGACATTGTTCAAATATAAAATATAAAAGGTAAAATTGATATGGTTGAAATGACGATCACGGTATGTCACCTTTTCTATTTGAAATTTAGATATATCGAGTGAAACTGTAGATGTTATGTGATTGCGGTGGTGGAAATAATAGGGATGAGCATGAGTGATATTGAAGTTAAAACCGACTAGAATCAATGTCTTTCATTCACGACATTTCAATTTTCTAATTTTATGATTTCTAATTTTGTCGCGTAACTAATTTGATTTTGTAACACTTTTGACTTCTAATAAAGACCTTCTTATGAACAATGTCAAGGAAGGATGACTTGAAATTTGGGGAATGAAATAAAAATAAAGAACAAAAATTTCTTGCAGTCCACTGAATACAATAATAGAGATTATAGTTGTGTGTTATTATTATTATGGAACTAAACTTACACATAATGTTGTATGATTTGTGATCATATCTCAATTGCTTTTGACAGTGCATTCGTATTATGTGAGCTAATTTTCAGCGATAATTATATATACATAGTCGATTATTTTTTCACTTTATATTATTCAGTATCCTTTTTTCTTTCCCTTCAGCTACTTGAAAGGTGGATAGATAATGATTTTGATCCTCCTTTGTCTTAAATGACAATGAGAAATGGTATGAGCAGAGAGAATGAGTGGATGGTTGTGGTCTAATGGACGAGCAGTGTAAATTTATCTCTATCCATTCACTACGCCTTTTCCACTGGTATAGGTGAACATCGATGGATCTATGTGCTCAACACATTACGCATACCACGCAAACGACTTTTTCCTTTTCACTTCCACTTTTGTATCTGTTTTTCTTCATGATTGTTGATTCATGTGATGGCAAAAACATTACACTCAATTTATTTCAACTAAATACTCGTGGCAGGGATTGACGATGACTAATAAAAAAATAAATGACGAAAATTTGGGAGATTTTACCTTTCTATCCGAATGTCACCACAGTAGGGATTATAAAAATTCTTTCAAACTCGTCCGTCCAATTATTCTCATCAATATTATCCAATTACGACTTGTTGATGGACTCAGATAGCGAAACACGTGTATAATGGATGTTTGGGTGAAGCAAATTGGGCACTACATTCAATTAAGCTCTCTATAGAAAATATAAAGATGTTAAAACGTCAAAACCAGCGAAAAAAAGGTTTTTTTCTATTTTTCCTTCATCATCAAATTTATAAATTGGCAGCTTTTAAAGTGGAATCTGTCCATCAGAATTTTTAAGATGGAGCAGATGAGAAGATTGTCGGACAGGTAAGAAGAAATAATAGAGGAAAAAAAAGACAAAGGTTCCTCCTTAATTCTTACGTTGCCTGACATCATTTCTGCCTATATATCCATACAATGCAGGTATTCGTGTATATACATCATACAGATATATATAGATATGAAGTATATTATCGTTAAAGGCTGTGCATGATTCATGTTAAGGACTCTGAGGGAAAAATCATAAAATTTTAATGTTCACACACGAAAAGTATATGCTAAGGATAGTCGAATTCATTTCTGCTACATGGAAGCTGTAAATTCAGGGTATGCAACCAAGATCACGTTATTTTAACGTTCACTTATTTTTGGTTTAAAGCTAAAGGAATGAAGTTGTATCAGTACAAGTTTTTAGTCATGGTCCCACTCTTGCCGACATGGAAACACGCACAACATTTGCATATACACAGACTCGTATTACCAAGTTTCCCAATGGAAAAAATCTGTTTAATTTTATTCAACCATAAGTATGAGCATGTATAATAATTATTTATGGTAGAGATATTTGTGAGAAAAATTAAGATTTTTACTCATTCTCATGAAATCACGAATCCGAAATACTTGACAAGAAACCGATGTCCACCATATACCGCAATAGATCGGTTAATGTTTTTTCAATCGAAAAATATCGGAAAAAAAATATTATCTAACATTTGTGACACGAGCGAATAACGTGAGCTGCGTCCATTCGATGGAGAGAAATGTGAAAAATAAACGTTAGCAACGTTTGACCGACAGACGAAGAATAAAAAAAAAAAGGAAATACAAGAGACGCGGACGCTTTGGCTGACGTACGTGAGTTGAATCACGTGAGTCGAATAACTCTCTTTCTCTTACGATATATCTCTGCATCTCTCCTCTCTTCAACTTGGTCGTGAATTCCCGCCGCACTGGCGTAAATTTATCACAAACGGGCATCGTCGACGTCCTATAGTTCGACACTGTTATATGCTTCTCTACCGTAGATCCCATACCGTAGACAATCGTTCTTGTCTAAGGCCATGTACAGAAAAGACAAAGTGAAGCCACTGTGTATGTCCCCATACACAATATATATATATATATATATGCATATATATTTATATATACATATAAATAGGAATTGGAAGTTTGCGTGTGTGCTTTGTCTTTGTCACGTGCCGCTCTGATGATCCCACAATACTCATGTAAATATCTTTCCATATATGGTACTTAACTCACCAGTTATGTTCAATGTCAATTAAAAATAATGAATAAAAAAGTTATATTCGCCCATCATGAATTTCTTTCCCATTTCTATTTAATTGAATAGATTTATATCTACAGTATAATTTATTCATTAGTTTTTGAGTGATGAGATTGTTTTATTACGTAGGATTATGTGAGCGTAGAAGAGGAAGCTTGACTGTATTAGCAAAGAAGAATATATTTCATAATTCATAATTGATGATACTAAAAATGAATATCCTTCAGGCTATTATCATATTATTCTTCTGCTGATTGAATAATGATGGGCGCTAGGAATATAAGTAGCAGCCTTTCTTTATTAGTGATACTCCTTCAGGGTTTACAAATTTCAGCCACTTTGGCTTACTCAAGTGGTCTGTGAGGTCCAGTCAATTTTTAATATTCAATTAATGAACCGTTTTAGAAATTAGTTCCTACACTGCTTATAAAACCTGTTCCAGCTTTAGAATACTTTTTGTAAGAGTCATGTAACTCCTTGTGGTCTGTATGAATTGTGTTACACAGCATTCAAAATTGTGACGCCTCCCGCGTTCTTCTTCTCAACCATAAATATCAATTTCAAGAAACCCATATCGATAATAAAAATTTATTTTCCGCTTCTGCAATTCAACTGCCACTCAATTGAGTTGACAATCCAAGTTAATGTAGTTGTATCTATGCATTTATCTGTCTCAGCAACAAATTAAAAAAACGGAAAAGAAAAAGTGAAAGAAACTCGAGAGTGTTCACAATAAAATGAATATAAAAAAAAATTCAGCACACGCAATTTTCCGAGAAACGCGATCGATCGCGCGCTAACTAATTAAATTGACATCTTTCCATTGCACGTCGCTTTTTCTTCACATATATACATACGGCAAAAAGTAAAAGTGAAATACAACACGATGCAATGCATTCAGAAGTATATAAAAGCGAATGACGATGGCGTTAATGCCAATAGAAAAGAAGGGAATGCTCACTTTTGCACGTATTATCATGGAATCGTAAGCAGTTCCATTATTTTTATAAACATATATATGTATAAACCCATTCTCAAATACGTGATTGCATGCTCCTTGATCAACTGCATTCAAAGAAAACTCGCATGCATTGCTTGGTCGCACGCCGATCTCCTAATTGGCTTCTATTTGACTCTTGTTTGCTGAGGAAGAGTTCCTTTAGCATGCGGAATCCTTTGAAAATATTCTATACCTCCATATACATACATACACTTATATATACAAACATCAGAGTAGGAGAAGGACCCCATTTTGCTTGACGTCTGTAGGATACAGCAACGAGAACGAGTGAATGCGCATATTCCCATACGAAAGATAGAATAAATGAGTAGGATGGAATAATATCACTCGCACCTGTTTCATCCCTATCTCGTGCAACGGCCCTTATAAGTCCACTTGCCAGTATATATAAGGGCCATCGTAGCACATACTCTGAATGAGGTATTGGAAAAACGATGAAAAAATAAGGAAGAATGGAAACCGGCCTTAGAAACATTGGCAAATAATGAAGTAACTGTTGACTCTAAGTTCTTAGATGGATTTGTGAAATTTATCGTCGTCTTCTTGCATTTCATAATTGATGAGTAATACTTTCCTGTTGCATTAACATTTATAAATGGACTGAATAAATGTATGAAAAGAAGGAGAGCATTTAGAGTAAATGAAAAAAGTATTTGAAAGTGATTGTTCGTTTGTAAAGAACTGCATGTTATTTTCATTTATATTCCATTCGCAATTTCGCTGCTCTCAAGGATCTTCTCTCATTCTCCATCCGCATTTATTTATATCTCCGCATTTCAATCTCGGACCACGCGTGCCACGTTAACTGTTGGCGAGCATTCATGCCCTCGAGCTTGAGCCCTAAATGTGAATGGGAATATTTATACATATATACATACGCGCATATTTGTTCTGTTGAACCGGCTGATTTCCAGTTCCTCGATGTTTTGTCGAATAAATTTTATTTAATGATACTTAAAGCTTCACCCTAATCATTGTGAATATTTTTTGCTGTCAGATTTCTAATGGACCAACTTTTTCGTTTGTGTTTCTTTTTTCAATTTCAATTTGGCTGAGATACTGCGCCAAAGACCAAGAGAAAAATTTTACAATGGTTGAATGCACGCAACGGAAATTACATATATATCTATATATGCCTATACGAGTGACCGGAGGAAAAAAAAATCCGGTCTTTATTCCTGTAGGTTTATTTTTATTTCCAATGGTGCATCATCAACCAACAGTTCCTTAACCCTGCGATCATATATAAACTTCTATTGTGAAAAAAACATATTTGCATGTAGCCGGTTATTTGATTAATTACTTAAAAACAATCGCAGATTTTATTGTTGATGTTAATTCAAAAAAATAATGTCTTGTACTAATAAAGACTTGAAATAAAACTGTATAACAGGTGCTGGAAAAAATCGAGCAATAAAAAATTGAATGAGACGTAAATGAATTCATGAATTCAGGCGTCGATTTCGCAAAACACGAGGCGATAATTTCCGATTTGAACGTTTACAAAATAATATATATTATCCAGTGTATGATCGCACGGTTGTACATCGCTATGGATCGCTTACGGAATTTGTAATATCACACGGATAATATCAAAAAATTTTTGCATGTAAACAATTCGTCACGGCAAATTATGCAGACAGGTAGGTAGTTAGAGTACTTGGCAAGCTTATTATTACCCGCCAACAATAAAATTCAACTTCGATGGCAATTGGGGAATAAACTGCATTGCCTGGTATTAAATTATAAATTCTTGTCACTCTGTCCGACTCAATTGAGATTCCGTTATTTTTCGATTCTTCAAAATATTGGCGTTGATCACAGTATTTAGTTTTATTAAACTATGCTGAATAATTTCCCCAGTTTTTGACATTCGGATCTCAACGTAACACATTAAGTTTCTATCTCACAACTGTAATCGCTGAAATAAATTGTAATTAATATCTTGGCTGCAAGAGGTTAGTGTGATTCGAATACCTTCACTCATCCGTCTCATATCTCTACTGATCATGAATCTCTCTAACAAATTGATCGATTTCAAAGATAACACCTGTGACGATGGGAACCGGCTTCGATTGAAGCAAAGATACTCGACAATATATGAAGAAAATGCAAAGAATTCACGCGAGTACTGAAATAGTTGTTTAGTTAATTAAAGCTTGGAATTTTCGAGGAATTCTGATGATTCATCGTCTAAAATTAGCACCAGCGATATCAAACATTATTTGCATACATAAAAATGCGTGAATTGATACATCTGAAATGATATGAAGCAATAAAATATAATAATAATTTTCCGAGATTTTTATCAATATCCAGAGATATAGAAACCTTGTCATCAAGCTTTGAATTAACTGCATGAATTTACATCGATACCTAATTATTGCATGAAAAATATATTGTCAAGAATGAGCTGTGTTGTAAGTGAATCAGTTTCAATATAGCGTGTTACCCTGATTGTGTACAAATAAAACTAGGGGCAGTGTATATGAATGTTATGCTTGGAGTTTATTATCTGCCCCTGGGCGTGCTCAATCACCTCATAAACGCTATCGAGAACATATCAGAATAGAGTGTACAATATATGAGCTACTATAATCGTGTAATAGTATTCAATATAAAGCTTGTACGTGACGCAGCGTGAAAAGATCATCTACTATTGAGTTGACCGAGCGAATCGTGTGTACATATTACACAGTCATGAGTATATATTCACGTTACGTCTGACCTACGTTGATCCTTTATGCATAACGGTGCGCCCCTGACCGTTTTCCTGTGCTTGGAGCAATGCCTATTATGTCACTAACGATGAGAACGACCTCATTATCGATCATCGATCACTTTGCAGAATTTTCATAGACTTCAATGAAGCAACTGAAAGTGTTTCAGACGTTACACAATGATTCTAAATTAGAAAAGAAAATGACTCCAGTAAATCAATGTTTCTTTTTCTTTTCACCTTCCCAAGATAGTTCGTTTATCCTTTCCGTTAATTCGTACTTTCAGAATTGTTTTTATTTCATCGTGGAGCCTGAATATATATGGTAAATTGAAGATGCCGAAATTATCCCACTCATGCATTGACACCTCTTCAAATATTTCCCTCAAGTCATATCGGTATCCACTTCATGCCCAGGTACAATCACCCTGAGGCAAAGTAAATCAGGGTTGTAGTGCGTGGATGTACTTGATCTCAGTCAGTGGAGTGAAAAGAGGAAAAAAAAAGAATTTCGACTGATCGCACGATCGAGTCTCGTTCGCCCCTTATTATATACATTCAGTCCGCTGCCAGCGGGAGTGACTAACGTATAGCTCAACGCGCACTATAAACTTGAGATGTGAAAACCCTGGGGTTCCTCAACGTTTGTATACTCATACTCTATACACAGTGCAAACCACTTCATTGCAGCGCCGGTAGTCGACCCTTTTTTGCTTGCTGTATAAAAGTTCGTTTCACACTAATATTTCAATTAAAGATATGAACGAAGTTGTATATTGAGGCATTATGTCTTGGTGTTTGTTTTATTGCGGAAACAATTTATTGAAAAGAATGTTGTTGAGCTTGAAATGAAAATCAGAATTAATACCCAATAAAATATTATTGATTGAGATCTTTGTTCTAAATAATTATAGTGAGAGAAACAGTGGATCAAGTAGACACTAATGAATGAAAGAAGATCCATTCCAGATTGTTAAATATTATGATTTAGAACCTAATTATTGTTAATGGGAAAATACTTTAATTTCAATTTCACCTCAATTCTATTCATCATGCAAAACTTTCAGACACATTACATACACGCACACATTCCGGTGTGAATGTATCATCATTTCGAGATATAGGTGTAGGTACAGGCGTGGCATGGAATTCTGAGAATTTCTCTCAAGCACATATGTATATGTATATATGTGAATCAGAAACTCCTTATATTTTTCATTTGTAAAATGACAAAACTTCACATATCAGTTTACATTCCACCTGATTTTTCCTATCGCAATAAAAATGAATCAGTGAATTTATATCATTGTCACGTTTTCTAAATAAAATAACGTGCAGAAAAATATGAGACATTAAATTAAGAAATTGTGCATCGTAGTATGAATAAATAAAAAGATTTACAATGATGGCGTGACGCTTTTTCGCACCGTATACCAGTTAATCGTGATAGAAAATGACCTCAAAGAAGGAAAAGATGCATACACACGAGCATACTGACACGAATGTGTGTATACATATAAAGAACACGTTGGCAATTAGTTTCATCTATTTTTAATATTGTTGGTTTTCTTTTTGGAGCAGTAAAACAAGCGCTAATGGCTGATATCAATGAGCAGCCATATACTTCATTGAGATTAAGTATCTTCACATTTATGCATTATTCATCTTGCTATATATATATATAGAATTGTATAGAAATGTTTGCTGGACCATTTCAACCCAGATTTTTAATTGCGCCAAGAACTATGTATTCATCATGTCTATATAAACAATATTTAGATATGCGTGCATATATTCTATGGTTGCGTGACTTTATACAGAGATGTATCTCATATTTTTATACGTCTACGAGGTGCATTAGAATTACTGGGTATCCTGTTGAGGAGAAACGCTGGGATGTGTCCTGCTGGAGGACAAAAAAATTAATTATTCTCGTAATATCATTATCGAATGTAAAATGTTTTTATTTCTCTCATAGAATTTGACATCTGACGAAAAGTCACCATCTACAGAATTTCTCATCGAATAAAAAATTTTCCTATTAGTTATTTCGATCTGCACTTTATGCATAGTTGACTGAATGAATCCTCACGAATGTATTTCCGTATCAATTTTTATGGCGAAGCCATTGTCGTAAATAATTTTGAGGTTGAAGAATGAAAAAGATGGCAATAAAACGCAAGGCCAAAAAATAAAGGGAAATAACTCCGGGGTCTTGTGAGAAGAAAAAAAAACTACTACGTTTAACGATATATATAATATTGTGAGGATAAGAGTCATCCTTATATATCACAAAGAACCTTGCAGCCAAATATTGACTTTATGTGTTGGGAACGATGCAGGGGGTGGAAAATTCGAGGGTCTCGTTTATGTACAGAGAGTGAATTTTGTTCATCGGAAAAGCGCCTGCGGTAAATATTTGATATATAATATGTATTTATAATTTTATTTTTGACATTGAGTCGGATAGTCCAAAATTAAATACTTCGTTATACTTGATATTCGTCAACAAAGGATGATTTTCGTTCGTTGTATTGATTTATACAATACAATATAAGTGAAATATATATTAGAAGTATAAATTTCATCTCATCCAATATAGTTTGTGACTCGTCAAAGCTCTGGAGCACGCGCGGATACTTTACATACACACCAATACACATTGTATCAGCTTAACATAAAATATAACCGCGTTCAATATTGGATTCGCAACTGGAGTGTAACGACAAACCAGGAAATTTCTCTCCTCACTTATCTCACTTTACATCACATTAAATTGAATTTCGAATAGTCGTCATACAAATTGTTGAACATTAAAGTTGATTCAATAATCTCGTGCCCGTAGTTATATTTACTGATTAAGTGAATTCGCACTAGCGTCAGTCAATCAAGATAGATAAATAAAAGGAAAATAATGAAGCAGATTAATTTACTGAAATTTTTGCAATTATTAACTTACCTCATACTCTTGCCCATTTTTTGGTGTATTTAATTCTGATAAGGGATGTTAGTTTCTCGATGTCGTTTCAACAAATGAAAATATATGCATATAACTACGACAATATAGAAAAATATTCTATTTGATCATCGATGTTCAACACGATATTATGGACTCGCTGCTCGAGATGAGAGTCGACACAGACGTCCACGCTATTCAGTTGCGCGTCAAAGACTGAACCACAAGATGTGAGGGCGATTTTAAAAGTACACGCGAAGCGTACAGTACCACCGAAGTTTCCCGAACAATTCCGATTCTCTGTTTCAAAACTCAACTATCACAGAAGCAAACTTTGCTGATTATCATCCCATCATCCAAAACATTGATACCCAATTAATTCATTAGATAATTACTCATTGAATTCATCAGGTATGGAAAAATCCCTATGCTAAGCATTTTTATCAGAAAAATATTCATGGCTGAAACCTAAATTACTATTATTCCCTTTTTAGTCCGATGAAAAGCTGCTGAATAAATTTTTCAATACTTCCAAATTGATTTCGCAATGAACTGTTTTTAATTCGCTCTTTTAGCAGTGAATCCAGTTATTATTCACTGCGAAAACTAATGCTGGAAGGGCATCCTGACCTGAATCTATATGCAACCTTTCGCTTCTAGCCACGCGATGTATTTATTGATGAATACGATGAACTGCCATGCATGAGGATCACCATGAATACCTGAAATAAATACAAATTGGAAAACGGATACTTGGTGTGGCTTCAAAGTCGGTCAAGCTGTTTGATTCTGTTATATAATTCATTGTAAAAATGGAACAAAATAAAAGACAACAAAAATAAATAAATAAATGATGATAAAAATACATTTACTGCGCCCGAACCATCGCCACAATGTGATTGGTGCGCGCGTGCGCTCATGCAATAACGGAAAACGCCTGTGCAGGTTCTCATGGAGTTTGGCAGTGTGCCTGCAGCCAGCAGGTTCGTTATCCCACTATCGAGTATTAAAACATATACCTTCGGTATGTGTAATCAGAGTCTTGCGTCGGTACATAAAATAGAAGAAAAAAAATTCCATGTTATTTACGATCGAGTACGGAGATTGAAGACATAGAGGAAATCCCAATGGATGTAAATTGTCTTTTAAAAAGTTATGGAAAACTAATTTATTTTCATGCGAGTTGGAAGTTTGTAAAGTAAGTTTCGTTCATGGGCAAATATATGAATAGGAGAGAATAAATATAAATATATGGAATAATAAATAAAAGTTAAGACATACAAAATTTTTTTATGAGATAATTAGAATTTACTTACACTGGTAGGAAAAGTCGTAGCGTACACACACCAACCAATTCCCCTCTGCTTCCGCTTTTTTCTTATCTCCTCCTCTTTTCACATTCCTCATACTTCACACATTTCCTCGTCCCCCCCGTATTATTCCATACAGTTCTCTTCCTATGGTGTCTACACCGAACTCTCATCTTTCCCTACACTTCATTTCCGCGTTCATATTAGATGTTTACATTACCATCTATGTATGATATATATGTATATTGACAGGGAGACGTTTGCATAATTTGTAGACTGTTTGATATATCGTCACGCAATGGCTTCATGCATGTATCGTTAATTTATTAATTGCCATTCACACTCCCACTTGTTGAAATTGTCTATTGAGAAATTAGATTGCTGATTTTTCTCTCTGGTCTATAAAACATTTACAATCTCTCAATTTTCATTCATGAATTTCAAACAATTTAACCAGGATTTAGTCATTCTATAACAACATCTGACTAACACCCTCATTCAAAGCATCTCCACTGTCCTTTTGTTGTCCTGGCAATATTTTCTTTTGGCTTTCATCCGAAAATTTATGTATGGGATATGCCACATGAGTCAACGATAAGACGCGAACCTACAGTTCATAAATATATATATATATATATATATTTATATTTATATGTGAAGACTTTGGTGCAATGAACTTTACTAGTTGGCGCGAGGTAGAAAAGAGGAGCTGCTATATGGAAGAAGACACAAGTCTTACCCACGTCGTCCCACAGACTCTGCTCATGCTTCACTATGAGCAGTCTCTCTCTTCAAGTGAATATGTTTTGTCCTTTTTTCTTGAATATAACTCGCGACCCTTCATCCACCTTCACATATCGCATATTTGCACTTTGGTATTGCTGAGTGTTAATTTATGAAACCATTGCCCGTGGTAAACGCTATGAAATCCAGAAATATTCATGTATCATATTGATGATGGAAAGTTATATTTGAACAAATCGACAATAGCAGTCATTTATTTTTTATGTATTCATTTTGATTTGAAAAACTAGAGGAACAATCGAAATATTCTGTTATAAATTTAATTTCTGATATATTTTTGATCGAAATAAATTAGTCGTAGTATATTTTATTTTACAGTAATAATATTAATTTCAATGATAGAAGAACTAGAATAATTGTTAATTATTTGTTGAGTTGAAAGATGCCAAAGTCAAGGATAAAATCAATAGATAATATCAAACCAATCATATCACTATCTCCCTCGATGTCACCGAAATCTGTGTACGTATAAGTTTGAAATGAAAGAAAAATTGATTCATCAATCCTTTTTGCATGAGAAAAGAATTTATTCTGAATTCAGATCAACAAGAACGTCTGCGTTATATCTTGGGATGGAAGCTGAAGATTCAATGAGACACTCTGGAAATGTGGCAGTTCATTTTGGGGAGTTTTATAGTCGTAAAAATAAAAATTTATCCGATGTCAAACCGCGATCTACCCTGCTAAACAGACGACAAATGCCAGCGCTACGCGCAACGAAGTCAGACTTTACTCAACATATGGTTCACGAGTAAGAGATCAAGAGTCATAAAGTCAAGGGCAGTGGAATGAGATGTCGGATCACAACATTCTATATCGTCATAGCCCTTTAATATTAATCTTATATACATTTTGGATTTCAATCCAGGCTGGAGAAATTAGCTGGAACTGTTGATTATTCTCATCAAGTGGCAGCTCTCCTCAATGATTCAGTTGAACCGCCAAGTTTCTCAGTACGTATTCATATTTTTAATTGGACAAGAATCCCCCTATCACAAATAATTATATTTCTACTAATATCTTCGAACAATAATGAATAGTTAGTTGCCATGCTTATTTCATCTTTTTTCTTCAAATTCATTTTGATTCCTAATGAGAAATTAATTATTGTATCACGTATTGTATGCATAACGATTATCCTGATGGGCCACTCACGATTAAATTTTTATCTCAGTACGAAGTTATAAAATTTGCATGTAAATTGCGAACGCAACTTAGTCTCATTTCTAGTGAAATAACTTCCTATCGGGAAGTTAAAAAAAAATGTTTTCGAATTAAGAATACTTTTTTCCCAGTATCATGAGTAATGAAGGAAAATGCATGATAGCAATTAATTGAGTATATGATTTTATACAATTAATAATAAAGATTGAGTCACTGCCAGCCGATAATTGTGCACCCGGTGACGACCTCGACACGTCATATCCACTCTGGTATAAGGACCCCGATAAGATGTCGTGAGTACATATGCATTAATGTCCCCCATATATATCTCAGAGATGGTCAGCTACTGCTCTTGAAGCATTTCACTTCTTGATGCCATTCAATCTGAAGATTTTCTCCCTACGTGGCTACACCATCCATCATTATTATTCATGATTCCATCGTCACTACATCATTCATGAATCGCTCATTTATTTTTCTCCATTTTGTCGCTTAGGTGTTTCGCTAGTATCAATGAAGAGGAGTCTCTCAAGAATGAATCCAAAATCAATCAAGATAATTACATGGTCACCGTTAGATCAATTCCGTCAGACAAATGGGATCTTCATAATTCACAGATTGATGCCAATTCAATCCACAAAATGAGAAATTTCTTCTGTAAAAACTTGGAGAGAAAATTTCAAGAATTCAATATTTCAAGCAATTGTAAAAGTGATTCTTCTGAATACAACAGTTTTTCCGATGACTCTGAGTTGTCTGGGGATGAGATTACTATCGAGTGACAAGATGACAGGCAGGTGAATTAGTATTATTATGTTCATGGCGGAACTGAAAATACTTGATAAAGTTAACGAACAATATTCTCTGCCATTAAATGCACACGGCAATTTACCTTCATAAATATAACAAAGTATCTCACGAGCGTTGTCAGATCTTGCTCAAGGATGTGCTCAATGCGAAACAGAATTAATCCGTTAACTAATTCAAAACCAAACCAATTACAATTGTGGCATCGCATTATCACATCAGTAATTAGCAGAAATTAGTGACGTAAAATCGTTGGTAGACACGAAGCAGCCGTTTTTGAAAAGAGGAATCCCGGAAGAAAATTCCGCTGCAAATTATTAATCATCATGTGGAGGTTGATTTCAGTTCGTGAGACTCAGCAATTGAAAGTATAAATATTTGAAATTAAACAAAGAAACACATCCATAAATATACATATATACATATATGTTATAAGCACAACATAGCAGTTTATTATTGTTTTCCATGTCTTGCTTCAGTGGTATCTAACTATTCATTGTCACCAACTGACAAGTTATCACACGTCGTTATCTACTTTTATTCCCTCCTAGAAGTACGGCACAAATTTCACAAGCAGTATACATACGTATACTGCTTTTTAACCAAATTTGTTTAAGAAAAACATAGTGTTGGAAAAAAAAAAGTTACAAGCATTGGAAGGTATCAGATACTGTGATGTATTTGTCATCCCAATCTTTCCTTTCGGGTCAACTGACAAAAACCAAATAATGGCTACCGTGTGAATTAATATCTGAACTCGTGGATAAGTAATCAAATGGATAGTACTGGAATTATTTCTACGAAGAATTTACACTCCATGAGCCTGAATTAAATAATTGCACCATCTAAGCATAAAAATACATGCAAAGTTTTGCTCTATCACCTGCCCTCCCCTCACTGTTTTCTTGTGTCCCTGTCGAAGAACACAACGGTATATATTATCCTGTTCAAAGAACTATCCCAGTGACCGGTTGTCTTATTTAATGGTTTTTTTTTCTGTTCAATCTTTCACGTGGAAGATTTAAGGCTTTAATTTTTATCTATCATTTAGTACCGGGAGCATGATATGACTAGCTTGCATCCGGCACATATTGCCTAGGCCTTCCCTAGGTCTTTTTCCACGAATAATACATTTCCAATGGTCGATTAACTCGCCAAAATTTGTCATTCACTTGTCGCAATGTTTGTGAGCCGTTTAAAACTACCAATTGACCGGGCAGAGGTGCAATATAAATGCAGAAATTCAACAATCTATCAGACTCTGATAATTCTGTATCCAGATCCAATGTCAACCGCATTGCTAGATATTTACTCAGATGATCAACTGAAACGAGAATTGAAAATATTATCAAACATATTACAAACATAATAATCACTGCGTATCACTTCAGGACCAGAACAATTAACTTACCAGTAGCATTTGCGGTTGTTTTTATGTATCGAATACTGTTTTCTTTCAATGCTTTAATTAGCGAGTTATCACCCGCCATCTCTGTTGGATGAGGCTTGAAGACTAATTCGATTTCATCGAGCATCAAAGGTTCGCTTGGCCCTTCACCTTCAGTATCCACCATCGAGTCACCTCCACCAGTTTCGGCTTCGGCGCTCGACGAATCATTTTCGGAATTCTGGAAACTTTTTTGCCGTTTTGCTGGTTTCGGAATTTGATTCGCTGGATTTGGTGACGGCGTCGTTGAATTTCTCGAAGTTGTTCCTATCGTGATGGAAAAATTAATTAATATTTACCGTGTTGAATCCTACTATTTCATATATGGTCAGGGCAGATGATAAATGAGAAAAAATTACCCGAAATCGCTGGGCTGCTAGCTGGTTGTGAGACACTATTGGAATTTTGCGAACTTGAATTATTGGCATTACTAACGCCACCACCGACGTTTCCGCCACCACCACTGTTATTCAAGCCCGTTGCATCACGCGATGAATCGCTTTGATTTGCAACATTACCACCGGGATTTGGTGTTGCTGGTGCACTTACATTAGGCGTACTGTTATAAGTTGATGGATTATTCGTACTTTCAGATTCATTAGCATTTTTCCGTGATCGCTGCGGCCTATTTTGACTTTGGAGTTTAATACCCTCAGTGATTGAATTCACTAAAGCAGCTTGTGAATGAGATTTATTCAATTTGGCCAGCACTCTCTCTTGATGTGCTTCATATTCATCACGACTGGGATATATTTTTGTTATTAAAAGATCAAAATTTGGATCTGGTCTCAATGAACGCTTCGACACCAATTTCTTCCTGCATGTTGGGCATTCCTGTATCAGAGTATAAACATGATTACTTCTCAACATAACAGTCATCTACCAAAACAACAATCTTCATTCACAAATTATTTTTTCCATATAACATATGAAATATTGAATTTCGATATTTTCTAACTGAAATATCTTTTCAAATTCCATAACAATAACTGTGTATTGTACACAGATAAGTTTTCGAGGTTATTGACAGTGAAACGTACCTTGTTGCCACTCCGCAACGCTGTAATGATGCAGTCGGAGCAGAAACGGTGTAGACACTCCTTCGTTGTCATGGTTTTTTTAAGCATATCCAGACAAATGGGGCACATAAGTTCACTGTGTAAACTCCTTGGACTAACGGCGATTTCAGTATTATCCGTAATTGCATCTTGAGATATACGATGAAGCTCATATAATGACAATTCCCAATTTTTATTTAACCCAACCTGTTCGGTGGAGGCCATTTTGGCTTCACAACTCAATAGACAATGTATAGTATAATGTCGTATATGTGTTTGCGTTTGGAAAATGAATCTCGCGGGACACGCATCAACCCACAAACCACACAACTATAATGCCACCAGCTGGTGTCAGCTGCAACTGAAACACAACCGTTGCATCTGTCTCACGTATCGCTTCGTTATATTTCACTCTACATTCTATATTTTATTTGACGTGTGCGTCGCTATAGAAAAAATGTCCTATTGTTTTTTTTTGCGCTTACTTTGATGTCAAAACTGGTGGCGCTGCTCCGTTTAATGCTGACTATGGACACTAAAATTCCATCTCTTTTATCCTTACAACAGTCACGAAATAGATATATACCACTTTGAATTCTTACTCTTGCGATACAACAGGGTCTGCGTCAAAATTCCGAACGGCAGGCAAGTTATCCACGCCAAGAACAACTGCATGATCATCTCAGTAAGTAAAGCAGATGAAAACATTTCGTTCCCAAATGCCTTGGCCTTCACTGTGAACTGAGCGGCAAATCGCAAGCATACTAATTTATCGTCCATCATGGAATGGTGGAAGCTCCTTACAGGCAATTGCATCGAACTGGAACGGCAATTGCAACGAGCAATATCTAATTACACATCAGGTGAGGAAGACGAGAATGCAGAACATGATGGGTATTCATAATTTCATTAATAATTATTTTCATGCCGGATATGCCACTATTGTCCAATTTCTTTTACTGATCTATCGAACGTGATCTGTACTGAAATGTTTCGTAAATATTACATACATGAAGACAATTGCAATAATGAATGAAGGGAAATCGCGGTCATGAGCACGTATATAATTGCAGGTGACCATAGGTTTACGTGAAAAGTTTTCTTCGCTTCTGTAGATAAAAATGTTTGGTTATTAATTCATCATCATATATAATTCAACGGTAAATACGCGGGATATATGAGAGCATAGGCGTAACCGCATCAGCCACAGTTCGCTATTAAAGGAGTATCACCACTTTTTTCATGCATACACTCTATGATTTTTTGTATCATTCGTTTTCTCTTCGTCTGTTGTAAGCAACAAGTTGTAAGTTGCAGTCTGGGCATGTTACTTTCGCACTGGAGAAACTGGAACAACGCTGAGTCCACATCCAGATACTCCCGTCATGGTATTCCTATATAGCGACCCTAACTGTAATACGATATCGAATCAGGTAAGTCGTCTTTATCGTCTCCGCGTATCTACGGTAGAGGCAATTATCAATATGATCCAATGAGTTCCCGGATAATTCTTCAATCATCGCCTGATATGATTGCTGTGAATTATTTTTGTGCGAAAAAACAATATCAACTCCCGTCATATCTATCAAACTTTCATCTCATTTTGGCAAACTGCATCCTGCTGGCGATACCCAGTAGCGTTGTGCATGGTTAATCAGAAGTGAAGAAAAGGGAACTTCTGGCATGTCATAACTTTAGTTATCGCACAATTCACCAAAATTTATTTTGTGACATTTCCCCAGAGGGAAAGAGGTAACCATGATCAGACTGAGCAATTAACTCTTTTTTTCATCTTCCAGATAGTCATTCATGAAGTTATCATGTTGATGATGAAAAAATAGTTCTTTCCTCCAAACTATGACGAAAGAATTTGCATCCGCTATGAAATACCACGATTTCGCCACCCAACTTCTTTGGTAACTCTTAATTGGATACCTGCAGATGGAAAATCTTGGTGAGTTCAGCACTTTATTATACAAATATGATTCTGAATAGGGTATTTACATCATCATCAGTTTTAAGAAACCAGTTAATAGAAACTTCTCCCGATCAAGAAAAAATACCTACACGTGATAAATCATGTCACGACATGAGAAAGGATTGTTTTGCGCTCCACAGTTCATAAAAGTCACGGATTGATAAATAACACTACAAAATTCTTCATCCATGTAAGTGCATCGAGCATAGTGTATATAAATCCGACTTTTTTCTATTGACATTAGAACATTACGTTAACACGAGTGACGACACTCTATTTATTCTCACACCGTGTTGAATGACTATGACCTAACATCAGCGAGTATTCTGTTGGTACGGATCCTGTGATAGCACAAGCTATCCATACACAATACTTACGTATACCTACTATGCGCATACATACAGTGGATGAACCGGAGGGAAACTTTCCTTCCGCAGCACGAGAGTAAAAGTCACACGACAATATATACCTGTGCCTCTTAATTGCCTTAATTAAGGCAATTACATTGCGACAATATAATACTGTTTTAATATAGTAAATATATATGTTTATCGCGCAACTATAAGCAAGCTAAGACAACGCAGAAGATTTCATTCCCACAAGAACTTCATTCTGCAGCAGATAAGCAGTTGAGTTTATCCCTGACTCGTTGGCTGACCCCACTGCATCATCTCCCCCATGCAATTCCAGCCGGTCACACCCATGTGCATAGAAAGATGAAAGCCAATGGCCGCTGAGGTCAAGCGTGTACTGGAACTCGCCGCGCCAACATCTCTTTTACTCTTTTCACCTCTCTATCTTGCTCGTTCTATATACACCTTGTATACACTTATACCACATCCATGTTATGTATACAAGTCAGTAGACAGGTACAATGATCGTTTTCATATCACACTATCTTATTTTCATACATGAACACCATCATTTCATTGTCGATCATCCGGATTCTACGTTCATTCTTGTGGCAGACAGTTGAAGGCACACCCACGTGGACATCAACCACCGATTTAGCATTCAAGATCGCATCTGATAATCTACCTGAAAGGGAAAAAATGCTGTATTATTTTCTGCTATCTCCAATGCAATCGAATGTATGAGAGCTTTCTGTTCTCAAATGATTTATAGTTGATTGTGAGAGAAATAGCGAACGCCAAATGATATTTTACTTCCTCATGTGAAATTGTTCAGGTCCGCGTAATCCAACATAAATTATTACTTGGATAGTCCGCGCAGAGTCTTCTTTGTAAACATTTCTGCATGCCATTAATTCATATTGAGTATAAATGGAACAATGAAATTAAGCAATCATCTAACAGAAAATAATCTCGTAGGAATATATATAAAGTGCAGTTGTAGTGCCCACCTTTCGACCTCCATCAGTAGGCTGGAAAAATAATTTAATGCATAATTTTCAGTCCGTTCAATTCAGGAAGAAACATAAAAACAACTTCAAATCCCAACAGTGGGTATGACTCACATGAGTTTTCCTCATCATAGAGTATGCTGCTAGAAATACATCCTATTTCTTTCCCTATTATTATTCTCATTTCCGTCCCAATCCCGATACGCTTGGCTACTAATATATCTAAACACAATAATTTTATACGTGAAAATTTCTCCGTTCACACATGTCCAAAGAGAAATTATTCTTTTCAACGTATTCTCATGCTGATTATATAATAGTATCATTTGCTGCATGGAAAATAGGACAATCTGAAAAATAATTCCACATTCTTGTGGGAATTTCGATATCAATCAACCCTGAATCCAGATGGCAACTAGATATCCAATCACTTCATTGTAATCCATAAAATATCGTTAAGCTGACCACTGCCAAGTTCAAATTTCTACTTGGATAACCACAATATCCGAGACAAATAAAAAATACAAAAGAAAGTCCATCGACCGTGTATAAATTTTCAATTTTCATGCTTTCGATTTTCACATCATAAAATAAATAATCTTTCTCTCATCTTTAATCTTCATTCACAACAAAATAGTCATTTAGTAGGCATCATCAAGAAATAAATGGTCCATAACGGTTTACCATTATATCAAATAGACAAATCAGGAAAGTCTGAGAAATATACAAATAAGACATACTCCAGTTACTTTATGTAGAATTTACCGCTTCTTCAGTACTTCTGCTGGTCAATCAATTCCCTTAGTGTTGTCGCAGTACCTATATAGACTTGTACATATACGTACACGCTATCCAAACATAAGTAACATCATGTATGCTGTTGTGTACCGTAGGTCGTGGCTTGACCCAGAGTCTCGTCCACGCGTTCATTCGCAATTATATATACACATACATATATATTCTGATACTTGTCGTGTCTTGTTCGTTATTGCTCTCCTTGCTTTTGCGGTAGAGCTTCACATACACTTGTGAGTGTATTTAATATGTATACACAGGAGAAGGGACCTCCTATACTGGTGCTCGGGTGGCGGACGCTACACGTGTGCAACTCTCTCAGTTTATCGAGTACACTCGAGACTTGAAACCCGGCACCTTCACACTCCTCCCGACCTAACCAACTCCCATGTCGCCTCCTTCATATAATATCGTGTCTCTAACTATACTACTTGCTATACAGGAGCCGTATTATCCTCGTCCTTCTTAGTATCAACTTTATTTCATCGCCAACGCATCGAACGTTTTCACTTTTATTCCTACTCTGTACCAATCACCGTCTCTGTTGCTCTTCTTCATACCTTTTCCAATCGTCCTTCTATAAACCGGCGTGCATCGAATTGGCGCATTCACAAATATAGATTGTCTTAGGTTGTGGTGTTGTCGATGGTATAAGTGATACTTGTTGTTGAGTGCTTGTGCGGGTTACATTGCATGAAGGCTCGCCATCGTGCGCACAAGAGGGATCAAGAGCCTTGGCGTGCTGTCATCACTGGTTGAGTCTTACATTATATCGTGTTTGTTACCGGGAACATTGAGAAACTTACGGGCGATGTGAGAAACAAAGGAGTCTCTTTGTTGTCAGTCACTGAGTGAGTTTGAAATAAAACTCGTGCAATTTTATCGTCTCACTCAAAGTTGATCTAAATCAATATTATGATGAGGAAAATGTGTTAATGTCAATGGGAATGGTGTATAGTGATACATACCACACACCTATATGAATGTGTGCAAATTATATGCATCCGGGTTGATTAACGGAGAGTTTGAGGTCCAGTGGGTCAAACTGGCATCAACAGTTGATCTGTGGGTCGTGTGGTGTGGAGAGGATGAAAAATGATAGGTATGGTGAATGCAGCGTTTGACCCCGTCGCGAGTGTCAGTTGATGATGAAGTCAATGGGTGATCATGAGTATTGTGAGTGCCTGTTAATAATGACGATTGATTTGCAAATGTATAATAACTATCCAGCTCAATAAATCATGTGAAGAGATGTGAAATCATGACGATTTTCTTCCTGAGTTCAATATAAAATGCGATTCACGTGCATAAAGTTCTGAGAAATGGGTAAACAACCAATATGACTTTTTGATGCATGTGCATCTACAGTGTTATTTCGTAACTCTTCACGGACGGCCACTTTCTAAAATTGCTGTGTTTGACCTGGAACCTGATGGTGTCAATGAATTTATTACATTGCGATGAAACCTACATGTACATCAATGATAATTGCATCGTATTCATCCAAGTGTTGCCATATATATGGAAAAAAAATAGATGAAAATTAATTAAAACGGAACTGTGTAAGTGTATGTTGTAATTGCATTCACGAATTCCATGGAGGCTCTATGGAACGCTCGACGGTTGGCTAATAGAAATACTTCATGGTGCAAAGTGCGACCCAGTAAATCAAGAATGCTTCGCTTACTGCAAGAAATCTGCTAAACCGTTAATGAAGACGCCCGCGGCGGCTTCTACGCGCCTTCCAGACTAAATACGGATCGATTTGTGTGCATAGTGGGTGTGTGTTAAATAAAAAGAGGAGGGAAAACATAAAAAATGGGGAATTCAAGATCGCAACCGTGCCAACCGCGCAGACAGATGTATTTCCTTTATCTCATTAACCGCACGTGGAATCGTGTTAGAATGAGAGATAAAGAGAAAGGTACTTCGGGCAATGTTGAAGATGATACAGACAATTCATCACGATGCAGCGGCTGTAAGGGGTGCGATTATCAACATGATAGTCTCATCTTCGATAGGTAAGACAGATTCCATCCTCACTTAAGACGATAAGGTCGGGAGGAGACTTGTCGACCGATCTAGCAGTGCTATTTTATCGACAAGAGATCGAGCGAAAATCCATTCCAAAATATCACATAGGATCCTTCAGTACCTGACTACAAACTCACAATTCGACAGATTCCGATTCAATTCAAACTGAATCAAAAACGAATATTGTATGTCCTGGTAGTACACAACTATACATGACCCTGATCAAGGTCTGTGATCTCGCTCTGGCTCTAGATGCCCTGATGGATTCAGATTATGTATATTAGTAGATATGATAGACATGTTCAGACCTGATCGTTGTAGCCCGATTATACCGCTATCGCTTTCGGGGACAATGAGATGCTACGGAATTTTTTCTTTTTCCGTTTTTTTCTTATGATTGAATCTTGATCATCATCTTTTCGCCTCTCGAACTCAATTTATTTCCATACAGAATATATGGGAGAAAGAGTCAGTGATCAGTTACGAGGATTCTCAATTTCAAGTCTCTAAACTTCTCATCCACTGCATCTTCCACCGATTATCTGGACATTGAACGAAAAAATGTAACTCTTTTGCTATGCAATCGCTCATTTTTTGTAACAAGAATGTCATGAATGACAAAACGATTGTTTCCTTGCAGACCTTGGGAAAAAAGCCAAAACAATCGTTTTCTCAAAATGAATAATTAGAAAAATTTGCGATATTCGTAAAGGACTGTGAGTCCATTCCATTAACGTGCATGATAATACTGTTGAATCGTGCTTACTGGTACTTTCATTGTGAAGAAAGTACAAATTAATATAATCCAAACGACAATTAAAAAAATCCCGTGTTTAATTGGTGAAATATATAGGAATGAAGTACAGTAGAAAGGTGAAATGAATAATCTAATGAGACGTTTTCATCAAACAAATGTAATAATCACGCACACGTCACGATGGCGCGTGCGTTTATATGAATTTCTATTATTCTTCAACTCCCCTCCATACGCATGACGCATCCCCGCCGGGACGGGGCCGAGGTAACTTTACACAAGCAGGTGGCCACACTGCTACACCGTTGTCAGTAAACCCGCGACGATCTCGGCAAGCGGCCACACTCAAAAAGGGCTTCTCACATATGTCTATATATATTTATATATATAGACATATATAAACGAGTGTCAATATCAGGCGAATTATTTGTTGTTGCGCTGACATGCTTCGATGATCGGGGCATCGATTATCGTGAGTGGTTTAATCGTGTGTCTCGTGTACGATGACTACCAAGCTATACCAGTAGTTTCATTTTAACCGCTGATTATATTTGCATCAGGTATTTATGATATTATTTTATAGATACACAAAATGAATAAATTCTTTTCCATCATCTTATTTAATAACAATTCGGCAAGGGAATTTTTTGCGTTGGCGATATTCCGAAATACGTGAATGAGTTATTGCGACAGGGGGCGAAAACGTCAACAACTACCTGCGGGGAATTCCATAACGAGCTTTCCTCTAAGGATTTTTTCAAATCAATGTCATAATAGATTTTTATGTCGCACAATTAAAATGACAATTATAAATATTACTGATATTTAACGATTCTGAATGAGACTACACCTTTGATAAAATAATTAAAAAAAGTAGGATATGAGATTTGAACTTGAATAAACATATCTCCGTTTTCATACAAATCCATTAATAATACCACACAAATACACTTATTATAATTTTAGGAGTGATAGTGTGAGAATTCTCATAAAGATTATGGCAAAAGTTTTCCTTGAAACGACAGTAAGTAGCACTAAATGCAATGCAATGAAAAAGATTGCACGCATACATAAAGTATATCCATACACATCCATCTATCACATTCTTTCTTTCATATACAGAATGAACATGCATATATATAAACACAATTTACAAACTGTTATGTCGTTGGAAGGGCAAAATCATGAGTACTGAAACGACTATCTAGACGGTTCATCGTTACTTTCGTGCAATTACTTCAATTACAGAAATACCTCTACGTCAATGAAAAAATTGTGCGCCCCGCCGTGGTCCGTATATGCGCACTGTATGGAGATATGATTGCTCAACGGCAGGGAGTAAATTGCATTCTACCTTAACGTTACACACACTATGATGTACAGTCCATCATACACGTTCTGCTCTATTGTTTTCTGTTGAAGAGTTCGCCTATTTTTCCGCTCTTCACTTCGTACTCAATGCGTGAGAAAAAGATGCGCAAATAAAATAAATAATATAAATAAAATAAATATGAATATAAATGCAATGCATGCGATTTAATGCATGAACGATCAATGTCAAGGATATATCATTTGTTCATACGTGTATAGTATCCGGAGGTACGAGAAGATAGGAAGAAAAGAAAACGATTAGAAATTGTCCCGCAGGCAATAATACATTGGAGATGGGGACAGATGTCGAGCCGAGCCCATCTGAGATGCAGATTCAGAGCGTGACAGCCAGGTTGTACACACGAGATGATGATACGTTTCTTTGACGCTCGAACTAGACATTCCCTCCTCGTCACGCAATACTTTAGCCGCATATTTTTTTATATATCTATGAATATTTATTTCTCGAGCACAAGTTGCTCTGGTAGATCTACCACTATGTATACATTGTGTACAGGTGTATACAAAGTGATTTCACTCGTTCGTGGAAAATGGATATACATTTAGAATGACCGTTTTCCAACGATTAAACGTTTGACGCGACAGTCCGTTGTGTCCTGCTTTTATTCTTTCATAATTACTGGTATTTATTATGCCAAGTTATTTTACGCCTTATGCACTTTCTCTGCGACAGAAAAAATTCTATCTCAAATAATGGTATATTGTCCAAAAATTGTTGTGAGTCGACATGAAAACACGATTGTGATTTTCATTATTATTTGTTACAGCAAACTTTTGTGACATTTTCATCATAGGAAGTTATTTAAATGCAATTCATTCATATATTTAACAAAAATATAAAAGCTAATATTTCTCAACATAAAATTATCCATCTCAATTTGTATATGGACAATTAACTTTATTATAGTTTTGAATATCTGGATATCATCGGCGATTCGATTCAATAAATTCATCACTCAAATTGTCCTTTGGATTATTTATTACATATTCAAGTTCATAAATTCGATTTCATGTATATTCTATTAACAATGTGTATTAACACACTATAAAAACGTACATAATAGGAATAATATACTTGAAATTGTTACAATGACTCAATATATGTATATAATCATTGGATGATGTAATTTAATACGATCATTTTCACTGCATCACTCCCCATTTTATTGTAAATATAATCGGCAACGATCAATGTACACCGCACAAGCGGAAGGATCAAGTATCCCGGACACAACATTGGCATATACAGGCGCGATGTATATAATATAACTCATAACTCCTCACCAGGATAATACAGCACACGTATATGTGTTTACTAGTACTAGTGTGATATAAGTATAAGGGTTGCATAGGTAGGTATAAGCAAGCGTGCACATAATCGATTTGAGATCGGTTGCGCCTTGTGGCGTTATTAGACCGTCGCTCGATCACGTATTAGCAATGGATCAATCACGCCAGACCACCAACTTATACTACTTCATTTTGCGGTATATTCAAACTTGTGTGGGTGTAAATGTGCGTAATCATTGGTTTTCATACAGAATATATGCATATATATGTACTGAAACAGAGGGCGTGGACGGACAAATGTAAATTCTCGCATTGACAATTCGTTGCAGTTAGCCAAATTACAACATACCAATCTATATTGTGATATCAGTTATTTTATTAACCAAGCGGAAGTTAGACTATGTGTTCAATCAGGATGGGATATGAAATAGCGTTAGGTCCGTATGGTACTGCAATTATTTCAAGAAATTATCTCTTTATAATTGAGAACGCGGTCGAACGCCGCTGTGATTTTCACCAATTAAGTCAACTACAAATAAAAATTATTAATTGTCAATTGTAAAATGTAATTCTTGACTGATTCCATCAGACTCTTTTGATACACTGTGAGTCTTGCTCAATAGAACTCACTTCATGGAATTCATTTGTTCTTATGCGACCAACCATTTTTCATTTCCTTTCGCGGAAAAAAATACTTATATGAGTTCATATGAGAAGAATGTTCCATTTTATTGTCTCATAATTTATATAGGTGAGTTTATTATTAAATGTTTATATTTCTTCGTGAATGTCATTCACTGAGTCTCTTTGGCAGCCGTCTGTATGTGAGCATAATTCATACAACAATGTCATAAAATATATGCGCCTCGTGACCTACATTCGCCATAAATATGAAATGTAAAAGTGTGACAATTATTTGTCTTATTATAGTCAAAGAAAAAGTAACATAAAAATTGCATTAAATATAGCAGAAATTATGCCATTAAATATTTAATGACGATGCTTATCGTTTAAAGAAATTCGAAGAGAACAAATGAAACAAAACACTCATAAACACGCATACAACGATACATATACCTATGCATATTGTATTTAACATGTACACGTGCAAATTTACACCTACATGTATTACACTATCGTGCAAACGTGATCATAAATAAAATGGGAGTGGAATGAAACCCTGCGAATTCTTCTGTACGGGTTTCAATTGTCGCGCAACGGGAAACAATTCGATCGGATAAGACCGAGCCGTGTTGAAAATGAAAAAGAAAAAGAGACGAAAAGAAAAGCAATAGTTATATATATATATATATATATATTAAACAGTAGCTATTGTTGTATGCAATGCAACATATACACAAAAGTAAAATTTAGTTGCTCAATCACCCTTATTTTCTTCACCTCTTTCACTTTATCGTTTGCTCTATTATATCCCCTCGCTCAATCTTGATTTGTACAGATGCTCACACATACATGAATATATATAAATATGCGTATATTCATGAAAAGAAATATAACACGTATATATTTACACTCATATGCGAGTGATTGTGGTCATACACAACCTCAAGGGATGACTGGCCACTCAACTTCCTGCATGAGTTGCTCGTATTACGCGCGCGCGGTGGCCACTCACACACATACGCGTGCGGAAAAGATACAGTTATGCACTTGGATGTACACTGAGATGAGACTTCGAGATGAGCGAGGACTCTGGTTTATAGCTACGAGATTCATAACGGCATACGCGTTAGTAAATATACAATGAACATCTGAGAGATGGTTGTGACGTCCATTTGTAAACAGTCGTCGTCATCGCCATTAAGAAAATCTCGTGATGTAGGAATGTTCTTGATGGTCGTATATATGCATTTAATGTAGTATATGTACAAGGATGGATATTGTAAAGGGTCATCATAAGTATTTGTATTCGTATTCAAAATAGAAATATAATAGTGGAAAGAAAATTTATAGGTCGATGATCCTGCGATTAAAAATGCAGCGTGGATGATATTTTGATATAAATTTTTATGATTGGAATTTTCGTCCAAGCTATTGTCACGTTTTGTTTTGAATTAATGAGGAAATTTAACGATAAATGATTCAATGTTTGGACTGTAAATACTGTAATTAGCACCCGATCACCAATGTAGATATATGGTTTCTGTTTTGTAATATACCGTGAGATTCTTCGAGACACGCGATCGCATAATTGACTAGCGGATTCTCATTTCAGTGTGTATTATACACACATACTTTTCATCATTGATCATATTTCAACACTCAAGACTTCCGATTAGTATCAAATGAATCATTAAAATTTATCATCCAACTGGTGATTAAAAGAAATGAATAGGAGAAAAAATCAAACAATCAACTCTAAAAATGTTTAATAAAAGTGAAGAAAAGAAAAAGAAAAATTCTCTCATATTACTCGATGCATAAAATAGTGTGTTCTAATTATCAGTATAACTCATTTGTATTCACTCCAATTGTTTTTATTCATATGCGGAAGTTTGTTCGTTATGAAACCAACAATGGAATTGACTACACGTGTAATACAGTATACATATCAAGGAAAAAAAAAATAATAATAGACGAGAGTTGATTTAATAAATCATGAATAAGTGAAAGATGCTTATATGAAGAAGACAATCACGAATAACAAATGTATTCATGGATGCGTGGTGACTAGGGATTCTTTTCAATGTATATCTTCCTACATTATATATTTTTAATTTTATATTTTGTATTTAATATTCTCTAGAATTTTCCGTCGCGTGTGAACACACTTATAGCAATATATTAATTACAAAAGTTCGGTGGTAATTGCGGGAGTACCAACTGCATGCGTACATGCTTACACACATCGTATTTATATCTCGTTGTATTATTTACACGCCTATATAACGGTAAATACAATGTGCAGCGGGAATTATAATTGCTACTTATAATCGTATGGTATTATATTAAAGGGAAATGAAGAAAAGAAATAATAGAATATGTCGGAGAAGAAAAATAGAATTAACATCTTCATATCAAAGGCCACGCGTGGTGAGAATAAATACAATGAATAATACGCATTTAATTTAAATACCTCAATAAAAGAAAGAACATTTTTTTTCCCATTGCAGTTAGAAAAAAAAAATGAAAACGAATAAATATCTAATGTTTTCTACTGTATTCAGTTATCCATGTAAAGGTATAAATTACTTTTGATTAGTGCGTTATTTTCTCTTCATTTTTGTTAATTATCAAAGTAGCGTGATGAAAGAAAAAAAAAATGGAATATGAGTGACACAAATAGGTCACTTATTTATTCACCCCTGTTTTCTTGGGTAGCATATTCTTTTGGTTTCAATTGTTCATTAACTATATTAAGGCACTTCATTCAAAATATTTTCTATTTTTTCTCGAAAGACCAGAAATAATAGAGGAAAGCTTCCGCATGTACACTTATATAATCGGAATCGTTTCCTGGCGATTCATTATAAGAATAATGATCTCGAAAGCAAAACATAGACATGGATTTCATTAATTCCTGGAGATAGAAAAATTATTGGTCATTTTTCCAGGGTTTTTAATTGGGAACTTGTCAATTCTCTATTTATTTCATTTCTCCCCACTTTTTCCTAACATCTCGGCCGTAGAATTTAGCGAAGAATATTCAAATAATCTGGATCACTGCTTACTCGAGCATGTTCTCACCAATAAAATCATTATTTATACCAACATATATATTATATACATATAAGTATAAGATACTCGATAGATTCGATCTCACATTTATTTTCCACCTTTTTCTTGCTCCTTTTTATTCTCAACCTTCTTTGCCCCTTGTTCTTACCCGATATGTTTTGTTGGTCTATTTAGTTTTTGTCTGAAATCAACTCTGGACTTAGTAGCTCTACATCCAACAAATCGCCAGCTATAATCAATATATCGTTACAAAGCTTCAGCTAATGTATATATAGAATCATGTAGAAGATCCTGGTTGGCCCCCTGGTACAGCCAACATACATACCTATATTCCACCAGTTGTATTTTACAGTCCCCAACTGTGCAGACCGTATATATTATATGTATATCCTGATGAAGTGTATGCACACACAATCACGATGGGCTTACAGGCGCCACTGCTGCCTTATACAACTCTTCCTGAACTTGAGGCGCCCTTCGCTGCAAGTCCATGCCGTAGCTACCTTCTTGCTAGCGATAATCATCTGATTAACAGAAGCGTGAAACATTATAAATATAACGCAGCCATGCAACTCTTTACCTTCTCTTTTAAAAGTATCATGAGCTTATACTCACCCTCCGGCTCTTCGCTTACGCACCCGTAGCAAAAAGTAAGTTGAACCATTTCCAGTGAATTTTCTTTTTCCATTTTTTCTTCACTCTAGAAAGAAACTTTCCACTTTATAATCGCACGATATATGCGAGTATTTGAAACGCTCTAGTAGCATTACCTCAAGCCCTTAAACAGAATTTCTGTTCCAGGTGCAATGAGTGTGAAGAACTTGAATGAGATTGAAAGTCCAAAATTTTCAAATCAATGAATTTTCGCAGGCCGAAACAAATTTTATTAAGAAGTAATATCACTTGACGAACAATCATTTAGCATGAACGATTTTTCAAAGGCCATTAAAAATCGTAATATCACAAATGAAGTGTGAGCAAATGCTTTTAACTTCGATAACTGAAGAAATTGTTAGTGTCGTTCTATTCTTATTTCTGATTAAAGTATTCACAATCACAATTCAATTGGTATAGCTGGACAGGAGACTCGCTTGTATAAGAGTAGGTGCAGATCTCTCCCTTGTGTCGTTCGACGATCGTGTGTCGGCACGAGTGTAAGTGTGTGCGCGTGACTAACAGCTCAGGTCAATGCCTTGGCTCTCCTCACGCGGCACGACCGTTGTGTACGGACTATATGTAGTATGTCCACTCTTCCTACTCAAGTGACGCACTGACGGCGAATAGAAGACGATGCTAACTGCGACGACGTCGACGACGATCGAGCGCGACATTTATCAGACTTACGCTCCAATTCGTTTGCGCCTTGCATCGCACGTGGTCTGTCGATTATTCCGTGTGGTCTTCACTGCTTGATGATATCGTAAACAGCAAAGGCTATCAATGACACGTAGAAACTCGATCAATTATTGAGAGTGATCGACACGTTGATGTTGTTTGTTACAACATAAAGACAGTGTGATATGTTTCACGCGCGTAAATCCACAATTTCAATATCTCACTGTGAGAAACGAAAAAGAAAGTAAAAGAAAAAGTAAAGAACAAAAAGCTCATTTCACTTACGAAGCCTGAGATACACAAGTCGATGTGGGCATGCCAAGATTGTACTGGTCTCTTGTCTAGTTTCTCCTTCCGGTTCTGTGAACCGGATTCTCTTTCCTCTGCAATAAACTCAAACTTATCTTAACCATACGGCTTTCGATATATCTGTTTTTATTTTACATATTTTATCTTCTTCTGTTACAGTGAATCGGAGATGGCCCCGAATGCTGAGGAGGAGATGCTTGCTGTAAAGCCATGGGGTATGCAACAAGATAAGGTAAATAAGAACGTGGAGAATTATAGATAATGGATGATGTGATGGAGTAGGTGTGAAGTTCAAATCGAATTAAATCTTCTATTTATGACTCATACTATTATGAACGATAATGGCTTCAGTACATTTCAGATAATTAAAGTAGTTCTTGCACTTTATGTCATACATTTCTCTGATATTTTTTTATTCCAAGAAAAAATTTCTAAGAATTAATTCAAGTTTCAGTAATAATGCAAAATGTTTTTCCCGTGTGGAAATCAATGAAAATATTTTGAATAACAATGCATTAATTAATGAAAAAATTGTTAGTTATGATAGTATAAGAATTGTTGAGTTTCTTCCGTTGTAAATAAAGAAAAAGAATACAGATGTCTTCAGATCCGCCCAGGAAGCCGTAGCTAGTGAACATATATCTTCCTCGATGACATCTCGTGTGAATATTGCGAGTGTATTTTATTTGCCGCGCCGCAAATGAGGGACGGTCGTAATAAACGATTTGTATATCCCATATATCTTTATTATGTACAAACGCATGTGTGCTCTAACAAACCATATCGCACTTCCACACCAACCTTCTGATACTTATCTCTCATGGAAGAAGCATCGTTTCAGAGTATAACGAGGATTACATCAATTCGCGAGAACATTTAAACATAGGTATAACATATTGTTGCAGCATAATTTTCAGAATTAATATAAGAAGAATTCGGTCGTCCTTTTGTTTCGTATGAACATTATTTTAGGGAGTATGATTAAAACCTCGCGAGAATGATTATTCAATTGCATAAATATAACTGATTGTTGAACATAACATGAAAAATAAAAAAAAATGTGTGTTGAAAATGAAAATGAAAACGTTATAACGATCGCGATAGTTGTTTCATTACTGCACGTGTCTATTCACTTCTGAAGCGGCCACATGTGCCCGCAGGAAGTATTCGATTAGCATATTATATCTCATGAGTTGAGACTTACTTGGAAGTCGACACTGTGGCGTGAGTGAGCTGGTGGTGAATAATACAAAGGAGAGTGCGCGATGGGCTTGGATAGATGTGCGGCACTGCAGGTATAACACGTCGACGTTCTGTACACGCGCACGCGGACCTTTTTCGTTTTATCGTTGTACATATATAACGCCGTGAGAATCTTATTCGCGATAGCATGTCTGGATGACACCACTCGGCCAACGACAAACACGTTCCCTCCATCAACAAACGCGACATCCTGAATAGTCTGTTCTGCTTTTTTCGTGACCAACTCTTTACTAACGTGCAGCATCTATTTATTTTTCTATATTTTATTCTTCATTTTTTTCACTTCCTTAGTCAACGTTTAATTTTGCATGGTACAATTATTATAAGACATACTAATTGAAATATTCATGATGTTCATTCAATTATCTCATGCAAATAACGTTGAATATCAATATGAGTAAATTTATTTTAATTACTTCAATTACTTTTGTCGTAATTAAAAAGGTCAGTTTCTTATCAATTAAAATATGTTTATTTCATCTATTTTGTCTTTCTTTTACGTTCGATTAAATATAGAGCAATAAGAAAAAAATGAATGAAGAAATAATTCGAACCACTTGATACATTTCTTTCTTCATCACCCCAACAAGGATATAAATATGCCACTACATTAACTTCAATATATAAACTTTGAGTCAATTAATGTGACTAATTTCGCGTCAGCTAATGTGCATGTGTATGGATCCGGGAGGGAATATAAATCTGAGAGGAAGCTGAGAGTGGTGCATTAATAAACTCGCGTTAACTCTCTGCATACAAGTATCGGTATGGTTGGAGGGTAAAATATTTTGCTTGATGGCAAAATAATTTTCACTTTACCCACTGCCAAATTGCATCTCCTTATTTGTTATCTCATTACTTATACACATATACATTTATTTGTACTTTTTTTTTTATAATGTTGAAGAAACTTCACGCAATTCCGTAATATTTCTCAAGAATATCCACACGGCAATTATATTGAACGAAAAAATGAATATGCGGATCCTTTCGTAAATATTTTTGCATTTATTTATGAAGCTTGCGGTTCGAAAGGGAGACAATTTGCATGAACACTTAAGTATTGAACGACGCTCACTTCAACCACAACAGCAAATTTTTTTTATCCATTTGACAGAATAAAAAAATCTACGAAAGAAGAGAATACGCCCTACAACCACAAGTTACTTTTTTTTTATTTTGCTCTTTTCTTTCCTTCACTTGCATGCATACAAAGTTTTTTCTACAACTCTACGCCGCCGACTTCCGGCGATAAATTCGTCGAGCTAATCATTCTCCCTTTATCTGTTGGACGCGTCCCTCTTCAACCCGCCTCGCTTTGTCTCCTTGTGCATATATATAACCTTCAAGTTTCTCTATAATACTCAACACTTTATGAGTCTTCAAAAGCCTTGGACATTTACATACATATGTTCAAACATACCCATGGATATTTTACATTAAGGAGGCTGGAGGTGAAAAATATTCTCGAAGTAAAAATATAAATTCATGTGTGCAATATATGTATAAACCTTTGTTATTATTATTATGTTACGAAAATGTCTATTTGATGATCTATGTATCTACACGCCTCCGCGATCTCTGGCAACTTTGCAATTAGATACACTTAAGGCTCGTTAATTTTCCTCTTCCGCCCGCCCGATGTTGTTTATTGCGTCAAGATTACTATACCAGTTATACATATATACATACATTTTCATTTTATCGGAATTACGCTTTATGGACTGTAATGCTTTTATAATAATCATTAATTATCAACTGACGCTTCATATACAATATGGCTCTGGCGTCATCACAAAAACTTTTTATCCACATTAACGTTTGGCTTTCGAAACAACATCACAGTCAAATGTCATAATTTTCAATCAATACCCAAGTGAGATTCAGCTACTTGAGCATAGGTTTTTTCAGAAAAAAATTATGTGCACTGCACTTTTTCATTCAGAGAATGAACAACGTCTGAGATGAAATAAAATTCTGATGTATATTGTCATTGAAATTTTGTGACAAATCTTTAACTTCTATTCATCCTCGTTTTCTTATAATCAAGTTGAATGACCGCGTGCTCAGCTACGGATGACGTTTTGCGATCGTCTATATAAAATATATATACATATAGATAGTTAAAATGCAGACTCATCGCCCAGCAATCATCGTCTCTCTTCGCTTTGTATATAATAATACCGCGTAATAGCGTGATCGTGAAAATTACAGTAACTCAGCGAGGGTTTATGAAATATTCATACATAGCAAGATGAGACAGAAGGAGAGCGAGAAAAAAGGAAAAAAAAAAATTATATAATGGTTGTCGTATGTATGATAAAATCCATATGCTTATCCTTCATCCTTACAATCAACCTCATCCTCTCAACAACTTTTTCCCTTTCCTAATCGCACTCCATCCTTTATTGAAAAATTGTTATTATTAATTTTGTTGTTATTTTTTTTTTTGCAGGAAAGATTACGTCCACCGACATACAATGCTGAGGACTATGCAATGGCATTGAGACGATGGGGGAGACGTCCTTTGACAAGTGCACACGATCCACAAGGTACATTACCGTCAACAACTAGCTCAAGTTCTGGCTATGTGTCTGGAAGTGGTGAAATGACGCTGAGACAATTTACATCTGTCAGTGAATTACTCAATAAATTACGTGCAGATCTGAGACTTGCATTTCCAAGGTATTAAACAAAGATATTCATATGTATATACTTGAGTGCACAATTGATGTTTATTCATGTATATATTGCCCCTCTAATATTCATATTTATGCAAAATTATTTAACTTAGAAAAGAATCAGCGTGAAAAAAAATTAAACCGTGGAAGTTACGAGTTCCTCGTCGATGGATTAGCGGTCTGGTGCTTGAAGTAAATACATGCTTCGCTTATATACTGAAATAACGGCCGCGTTCGCCGAAAGTTGATAAAGCGGACACCATGTTCAACGTTCATATGAGCGTGAATATTCATTATGATTGCCGTCAGGTGAATGAAGAACAGTGTAGATAGAAGTAATATGCAGTTTATGATAAGTATCTCATTTGATATTCCTAAATATGCGTATGAAAAATTGATCGAGACCACCGGTGAGTTTATGTTTTTTTGCTCTATTTTTATGCGTAAATACTTCATCGATGCGTACGAGAAAAATAGCGGCGGTGCCCAATCAACGACGAGATGATATGGTGATGCTCAAATGACCATTACATAGATATAATAACATTCGCAAAGTGACTCTTGAGATGCGAGAAAATTGTGGTGAACGAGGTTTACTGCCGTTTTAATTCTTTTTTCTCATTTTTCATTAAGATAGTTTACTCATTTCCTTTTTATTCCGTTATTTATTCATTGAGTTATTTATTATTTTTTCTCGATAAACTTAAAGAAAGAGGATCGAGGTAGGTCGTGAGGCGCCTTCGCTGATATGACAGCGGCATATGGTCGATGTGCCAGTAGAAACGTTTGTCCCACATAAATGATTATTAAACCATTATCTACGTGAAGCCAGTAAAATCATTGCCCCCCTTATCTCACCTCTTTCGAATGAGACCACCAGATAATCTATAAATAATAGTTTCGAATAAGTAGCTGATGTTCATGGGACTTTGAAATCGCAGAAAAGGAATACTCAATTTTTTTTCATCAATTCCCTTTGGGATATCGCGTAGATGATAGAAATGACCATTAGAAAAAAGGAAATCGTACAGGAATTAATGATCAACATTATATTATAAATTCACAATTCAATAGCCTGAGAATGGCAGGTGATATATCATAAGTGTAAGCGGTGCGATTGTAGATAGATTCGTGAAAAAGATAAGAATGGAAGAATTCGTCTTTTGCAATTCTCCCATACATATCATTCTATTCACAATATTTCATTCATAAAAAGAGAATTGTATCTCAAACAACTTCATCACCCATTCATATAGTGATTCCAAATTAATTTTTTCCCAATTCAAATAATATAATATTCATATTTGGTTAAATTCCATTGATATTTTATTTTATTCTAAACTTAACTCGCCCTCTAAATCTTAGACATTGAAATTTAGAGGCATACCATCGACATGATGCGGAGATATACTACTTTGGTATACATGAAGGCAGTATAGATATCGCTTGGTATATTCATGCACCGCAGGTATAGAGAGAAACACCGGCGTCGACCGCATAACAAACGACGCAGTATAACGCAACCGAGCAAGGAACCGCCTCATTTATTCTCCAAGCGAGGAAGAGAATGCCTTCTTTCTCCTTCTCACTCACTCTCACTCGTTATTCTTGTCTTTCTTTCCGACTCACTCTCTTCTCCACATGATTTTCATAACATACATGACTCCTTGTTTTATTATTTTTCGTGTTTTATTCAACATCTTCTTTCGTCCATGAACTCATGAGTTCATCTCTCCATATGGCTTGGAAATTCTTTTCACATAGGTATTCTATGGATCGGATATTTTATTTTAACTGAACCATTGATTAAATTGAAAACGTCAATTGATATTAGAACCATATATGGTTTTGTTCAATTCTTATGCTATTGTATATAATAATATCAAAAATTGTGTCCATTCATGGAGAGATACTTTTTTTTGTCACATGCGGATGAAAAGCTCCTTGACTCATTCTCTCCATGAAAATACCTTGCGAATATTGTTGTATAAATATTTCTAACCTGCTGATTCTTACAATACCAATGTATTTACATTGTTTGCATAATACATCAATGCAACATAATACATTGATTGTTATCCGTATAGCAGTGAAAGAGACCCTCACGCATATTTTGTCCGGTTGCGTGTGTGTCCCGTTTGTTTGCATGAAATTGGATAACGTGAGAAGTTTTTGTGCTATAAACAAGACGACACATAACAGTCATTAAAGAATTAAAAAAGAATATATACATATATATGTGAACAGTAGATATTATTTAGCAAGGTATTATAATAACATCGTTGAACATACAGAGTGTAATTTCAATTGCAATGAAGAATAGTCAAGCGTGGCGTTTACTGATAAAAAAAACAATCATACAACTTTGAATGAGAGAAAAGAATAGAAAATGAAAATCTAGGAATCAGGTGGGAAAATCTTGTCATGAAATGGAAGAATGAAAATAATCATATTGGAAGAGATTCTTACCAGTTATACGGAATGAAAGAGGGACATTGTGGTCACTGAAAAAATGTCTGAAAAAAAAGACGTCAAACAGGATTTTTGGCAATGAAGTGATTATTTTAAATTAATCACAAAATAAATGTGCCAAACGTGTGTTACATGCATTATATTTGGTGAGCGCGTTACATCTGAACATATTCGCAGGCGCGATGTTAAAATGTATATCAGTACTGGTACGAATGCATCATGCTCTTTCGATGGAAGAACATACCCACCCAACCGAACAGACAGAGCCCGGCCTTCTGCCTGTTGATTTATGGATTCCTTATTCTTCACGGATACTTCAACCCGTAACGGCAACTTACGCAACTCGTCTTCGTATTTCCATACATGGAAACGAGAGCGGAGCAATGGAGCGATCGTATCATATAAAAATTTGGTGAACTCCATGAACCATATTACTTCCGGATTAATAAGCGAGAAAAGATAAATAACAATTATTAATCTCATACGAAATACAAAGAAAGATTGGCATCGTCATTAGCATATGGTGATTTAATGAGAATACTTATACAATATATGTGTGTGCCGCAAATAAAATCTAACATGCATGCTTGAATAACATTCTCACAGAGATCTATCGAATGACCAATGAGAAACCACGTACAACTTACTGGACAGGAAATCCCGCGAGAGAAGAGGCGACATCTCGGGTGCCGTTAGTTATTGACTCTCAACAACGCAATTAAATCACGTGTGATGCTGTTGCATTGCCGGTGAAAATAAACAGTTACAAACTAGAATATCGAATCGTTCGAAGTATGAAGGAACTAACCATTTTTGTAGTTTACTCCAATTATAATTCTTCAAATATTTCTTCAATTATAAAGAGAGGATTTCAAAGTAGAGGATAGATGTATCGATTTATTCATGGGGAGATGAAAATGATATTACCAAGGAGATATTAATATGGACATTTGAATTCTATAGAATAATTATTTTTGTCATACCAAAGATCAATATTTTCCAGTCAGGCATTCCCATTGTTTCAACTACTCTCTGTTCTCATACTCTCTGTTTTTTTATATAGTAATGTAATTTATGTTGATGAATAAACAATGTTTCAGCTTTGTCCAGGAGTTTGCATCATCGCCAGCAGACGGTATTACTCTACTTTTGGAGACGCTGCGAGGGGTCCAGTTAGTTCAAAGCACACCGCCATCAGGGCAAAGTGGACCAAGAATTGGTACACGTCGTGCTGCTCTGGATGAGCTGGGTTGTGTCGAATGTTTGGCCGCGTGCGCTGAACGTTGTGCCGACGCACCGAGACTTTTATCACAAGCACAGCCAGGACTTCTTGCTTTGGCAGTGTGTCTAACCAGTAGCTTGAACCGGTCCCGGGTTCTGGCTCTTCAGGTATGATATATACACTCTCCATCGTCTGACACGCGCGACGTCGCGCAATATTATTCCTCAGCCAGATATTACCGTTATACCTCTTCAACTTAGTCCAAAGAGATAGAATTAAGACGTAAGAAAAAATTCCCTCTCGTGTAGTAAATTTCTAACAGAGATGTGTCAACTTCTACTTCAGTGACAAATTTGCTCCCATGTGTCGAAATGCTTTATCGATGTAATTAAAGTTTGAAAGTGTATTTACATTCGACCCTAACATAAATCTATTCGTAGTGAGAAATGGAATCAATTAAGATGTAATTTCAAAGTCACGGTCATTGTCCGTCTCCAATTGGATATAATCACCGTTACTCTTTAATAGTGTACGACTTCTGTATGCTGTATGGGAGAGGAACCAGTTAAATATCCACCATCATGTGCACATTGTCCGTTTCTTGTAGCCCGGCAAGCATTTATTGGTCAATGAGCCGTTCCAAATGTTACGGTTCTTTGATGATATACATATTCCATGAATTGTTGTTGCTCGTTTTTGCATACTCATCCACTCGTTTCGGCAGTTTTCGAAATAAACAAAGTGATAAGAGTCATTCCGATGACCTAAATACCGCGTATATGATATCTTCAATCTTGACTCAAAGCTGTTAATTCAAAGACTATATATATATTCGGAGTGAGTATGAGAAAAAAATAATTCTCGAAAAATCAACAAATATTCGGAGTTATCTGAAAGCTGATAGCTAATCGATATCATATAGATCATTGTCTGACTAGTAAAAACTCTGTGTGAAAATATTCGTCGAAATTGAATATCAATTTTTGTTCACAGTTATTGACGAAGGTATGCCAGACACCCGGTGGACATGCAGCAGTTTCCGAAGCTGTCTCAACATTAAGATTACGATACGGTGAGGGTGGAAGGTTCAGATTCCTCGCTGGTGCCCTTCTCGCCCCCCGGGCAGCAATTGCACTACGAGTTGCTGGAATTTCCTTTCTCAACAGCTTCTTGAAGTCTGCACCAAGAACGCAAACGCGACTTTATATCCAGGTAACCACACGTTATTCTACAAAAAGACGAAACAAATAAGAAATCAGGAATACCATCTTATTCCAATACATTGAAAATTCATATTTTGTTATTACGTTACGTGTATGTGTATACGGTAAATAATTTTTTCAGGCGGAAGCATGTGAAGCTGGTTTGGAGCCGCGCATACTTCAAGAATGGTTGACTGAGGTAGAAGGACGATGCGAAGATACATTAACAGACCTGTTGAGAAAAGAAGTACAGAAGTGGACACAAAACTGTGTTGATGTCGACGCATTGCAAAAACGTTTAGCGCGGGCTGAAGAAACATGCGTAATACTTGGGAATAAAGTTACCATGTTGCAAGATCAATTATTAAAACTCCAAATTGAGAAAAGAAATGGTTTCAATTTATCGGAGGGTAATGTTGGACCACTCACTAACAATAAAACTGAGACACAAAGATTATCATCGAATGGTGAGGACGAAGGAATAAGTTCCTCTGAGAGATCAAGTAGTCCTGAGGATTTATTGCGCCGGAATCGCGATAGTGAAAATAAAATAATTGATAATGATCAAGAGACAACAATTGATGATGTAATTGAAGAGCTACGAATAATTGTGAAAGATGCTGAGGAGGAAGATCGGAAGGGTCAAGAAAACTTTCGTGATACTTCCCGGATTATATCTGGTCGATGTACAACTAAATTATCATTGACCGAAGAGTGCAAAACTGACCAGAACACTGATAATCCGATTGAATCAAAACGTGAACATATAAAAAATATTCTGGACACAAAAAAAATTTCAATAAATGAACGAGATTCGGTTGGGGAACATTGTAACAATAATATGGAGCACATACAATTATCGAATGCAATATCGAAGACATCAATCGACCGTGGAAGCTTGAAAATAGTTGTAAAAGGTGCGGATGTTGAAGAAGCAATTGTGCCAGCGATATTATATCCACAACCGCCAAGACGAACACCCCCTTGCCTATCAACAATCCTTGCAGCCACGCCTGATGAATTTCTCGAGCATCCCGTCATTTATCATTCGCACGACGATGAAGACGCTGAAGAAGAGACACTCGGTGATGGCAGTGATTCTCTTTTGAGTGCCTCCAGGCTAAAATATAGTACCAACGATGAATGTAATGATCTGGAAGGCCAACTATACCTAAGTAAGAATGGCGTCACGTCACGCAATGAATTCCGTATCGATCAGCAGGCAGAGAAGAAGGCGAAAAAGACATTGAGAAAATATGATTCTAGTGTTACAGGCATAAATGATTCAAATCCGCCAACTTCACATCTTGAAACTTATCGACAATTTGAATCAGTTGCGAAGATTAATGAACGTAGTAGGTATAAGAGTGAAATTGAGAAAAAAAAAATGTTACGTCGTTCAGTAAGTCAAGATTTTGTAGACGCGCAGAATTTATCATTACATTCACGGAAATCGGCGAGCAAAGTTGAGGGAAAAATACGCAAATTCGAGAGTATGAATTCATTTGATAATTGTAGTCCTCAAAATCTGTCGCGAAATAGCAGTCGTAGGAAAACACAAGATAATGCGAATTCAAGAAGAGTACGACGATCTGAATCTTGTCATCAAGTGTCACATTCATCGAGGCACGAAAATTCAAGCCATGGTGGTAGTGATAGTGGGCTTCACTATATCACAGACTACGAACTAGAGGCAGTAGTGACACGACGTTTAAGACCCGACATTATATCAGAACCGCCAAATCAATTGGCGAAGTCATTGGATAGAATTGACGAGGGTCTCGACTCTTTGGTAGATATTGTCATTGGTGGATCGAAAGATCATTGGTCACAACAGATTTCTCAAAAGTTCTTTAGAGAAAGGAATTTTCGAAACTTTAGATTGGATGATAAACAAGGCTTGGGTAATAATGTATCTCTGGAACAAATGAATCCACCGAAAAGATGCTCAACTAAAGGACCGGAGATTAAAAAGGGAAAAAGGGAGACAGGTAACAGTCGGCTGAGAGCTGATGAGAACTCCAATGGGTTGTACAGCCCATCCGTTCTACGTAACGACGAATTCTACCAGATCGACAGAATTCATCGCAATTATCAGAATGAATTGAATGTTTACGGGAAAAATCCAAGGTTTACGTCTGATATTAATACTCCATCTTTCCATCATGAGAAGTCGCCAAACAAGTTTTTAATCAATGATTCTGGAATATTTCTCGCATCTGGGAAACCTCACGATGCCTTTGGTCTTGGAAAAAATCGGTTTAACGCAGGAAAATATTCCGGCAATCCACCACCTGTAGATAATATTGCATTGAGACGCAATTCCGTATCATCGTTAATTTCAAAACGCGATAAAGTCACAGATATATTATCTGGGTTGTATTGAAACATATTGTATATTGATTATTAAAAAATGAACAAAGTGTGCAATACGAAAAGTATTATATTTAGGACAGAGAGAGAGAGAGAGAGAGAGAGAGAGAGAGAGAAGGCAAGAAGAAGAATAGAGATAGAAATAATTGAAATAAATATGAAGATGTAATTTTGGTGTGGGATATGATTTTCGTTATTCCGTATTATCTATGCACTAATTTTCGTACTTCCATACATTCTATAATAATATATTATAACCTGTAATCATGGAGAAAATGAATATTACAAATAATTAAATAAAGACATGAAAAATAAAGATAGAGAGCTTGTCATCGAAGTATAAACTTATAACTAACCGGAAATGTACGGACTAAACAACTATCTGTGATTCACATTGGATTCTCTTGTGTAATCATTCAAATTTAGAAAATTTTGTTTCTTTTCTCGTTTTTATATTCGAATCTTTATACAACCCAACTCATTTACACAAGGTACAGTTTCTATCTTACCTTGCAGCGAGGGGCTACTATATTCTGATAAATTCTATATACACATTATATACAATTACATTATATCCAACTTAAACTGGATCCTAATTTAATTGACTGGGGTCGTGTCCTGTGGTGGCTAAGTTAAAGCTCGACCAGAATTTAAATCTAATCTTATTATTCTCGAATTCGTCACTCCGAGAAAAAACGTCTTCACTGGTCAACGTTCGTCCATACATAGCTACGTAAAGCAGCTACGAATAATTATTATATACAGTATTTACAATTGGTTTTTTCCTAATTTATAAGTTTCATATTGCCTAATCCTATCTAAATAATTTATGAACGTAGTATAATATAATCTGGAAAAATACAAAACAACTCGGATGAATAGTTGAAGATGCTGAAGGCACAATTAAACCGTATCTGTATCCAAGGCTCTGCCTGAGATGTGAACGAAGTAATGGATTATGAGACGGTGTTGGACCGCATTGACGAAGCGGAGCTTCCCAGAGACTGTCGTCACGTGGACCCAATAGCAACGTATACTGACCACTCCAATTAACGCCTATTCTCGCTTTCAATCCGAGAGTTGATGGTGATTCAAGAGCATGTTTGACACAATTTCTTGGCCAGATATTTAACGGTCGTACTTTTAATCCATTGAGTTCATCGCCGATTATTTGGGCGCCACATCGAGCAGCTATAGATAAATCGCCAGCTATCAAAAAACTTTCAGCAACATGAAGATCGAGTTCGGTATTACCGGACGGTATAATTGGTGTCGGCGGCTTTCTCGTAGTCTCTTGACGACGCTGATTGCCGCGCAACATTGCAGTGAATGATTCAGCTAATGCTGGTTGAGCATTCTGCAGGAGATGACGATATGAATCCTCAGGATTGAAGTTCCGGCGAATTTTGGAGTTTAATGTTGGCGTAACTTCCATTGGTCCAGCTGTGGTGGTTGAAATCTCTACTTTAGATTTCCGAATCTGATCAATTACAGGAAATATTTTTTTTTCTTCTAGTTCCCAGTCAGTTCCATGAATATCGAGCAATTTTTTTGCCAAATCAGATTTAATCCATTCTGATAGCCATTTTTTTTCTGACTGGTTGGTGTTAGAGCTCCGCTTCGATCTTCCAAGATAATCTTCAGTATTCACAAAGTCATTGATTTCACCATCTCCATTTATAAGAATGACTGGCGGATCATTTTCCATTACTCCATGTCGCTTTTGTCGTCCAGCTCGTTGGATATAACTACCAGCCGCCGTAACAGAATACAGGAAATTTATACATTTTGGGCCTGAGAAATAATCCCATCGACCAGTCCACAACATGTCACCCGAATAAAATTGAAGTTGACGTTTAATCCATAATCCACCCTCGCAACTCTCACAACCGGAAGATATCCAGGACCCGCCAAGGAGCGCCGGTAGTGCAGCAACCTCATGAAGAAGAGGCGGACTGTTCTCTGTACCTCGTAATATTGCGGCACATACTAAACAGTCACTTATCTGTATCAGACCAATACATATTTTCGTCAATGTCACATAGAAACCATTCTAGTTGCAGTCGATGAAATTTTCATCAGTACATGAGGAAAAGAATAAAAAAGTTCATTTACCATATCCATCCGAAGCAAAGCAGTTGGCTGCAGGGAAGTTGATCTGTACGCTTTTTTAGAAAATACATTCGGCGGCAAGCTCCCTAAATGTAACTCAACCCTCGGTTGACCATTAGAGCCTAATCCGAAAGCAGTTGAGGTCGACAGTTTCCGTTGCACCCGAACAAGTCTCAGCTCATTAAAATCAATGCCCAATGGTTCGAGGCAATCAAGTCCTCGATGTTGTGGTTTTCTTGATGATGAGTAATGTTGAAAGGCATTGAAGGTTGGATTATTCCAGAGAAAGTTGGACGAACGTTGAGATGACTGTTCATAGATTACTTGAGGTGTATATGGACGCCATTTAGGTTGTGGACTGCACGTTACATTTACCCTGTGCTCAAATTTGTGAGCGACCTATCAAAAAAACACTGCATTTAATAAAAATTTGGCAATTAAAATTACCCGGCATGAGGCGACTTCAAAACGAAAATATGTATTCTTAAATGGAAAATCTTTTCTTCTATTCACTCGTATGATTTACAGGAAACACATTTGTAGGTTTAATTCAAATATAATGAGGCGTTCTCCGAATGTCTGTTTGGAAATGTTGTGATAGGATCAGAGGGGAAATGTAAGAGGATGTGATGAAAGCTACGAAGCGAAATTAGGATGTAAAAAAAAATGAAGGCTGACCTGTCGTGTGAGAGGAACGATATGAACGTGGTCCAGCTGGTATCTCGCTTCTGTGGCACCAGGAGCTAATCCGGATGATGACAGCAGTCGAATGACGCCCCTCGCTGCAACCGTATGAGTTGCAACACTACAAGATTCCTCAGCATAATGATGTCGAAGCAGGAGAAAAGTTCCATTTTCAAAGAATGTATACTTCCTGATGATGTATTCTGGGCCCGCCCTTACTTCGCATCTGTTGAATGAAACAATAACAAAAGTGAATATCAAGTTCAAGGAGACACTCTGGAATGCGATATTCGAAATAGAAAGTTGATGACGAATGTGTAAAATTTACATACAAATTTTGGCTGAACCTCAACGAAAAAATTCCGACCGGGTACTGATAAGAATGTTGAATTATAGATATGATTGTCAGAAATAGCCCTAACAAGAGATAGGATAAATGGGAGAGCAAGTAAAGGAAAAACATTTGGAAAATCTTCGAAATTCTCGGTACCTGAGGGTACACGATAATTACGATCGCATAAAAAAAAATTCAATTTCAGCCAATACATAGTTTTCAGAGAGGTATGTTTTTGTTCACCACTACTTCCTTTGGGATTTGCTTCAGTGCCTCCCGCTCTATATGACTCTCCTTCCAAAATATTAAGCAAAAACGTCATTTTCAACTGCAAGAAAATTTTCCGAGAACGAGGGTCATGGTTAACACGATATATAAAGGTAATGCCAGAGTGAGAAACAGAGATATACTGCGAAAGAGAGAGTGAGTGACTCGTAAACGATGGCATTGTTCAGCTCTATTTGTGCTTCTAAGTCGAGACGAAAGTATGAAAAAAATAGGAGGGTTTTCGTCCTTCACACCAACGACTCACCACGCGGGACGTGTCAACAATAGAGATCCCGTTCGCTGAACCATCGATCTTTGTCCATGGTATTTCGTTCACAATACTAAAAGGGGACAATTTCGGGGGAAGTTCACAGATCGAACTATGAGTGAGACTTTTTTTTTATACATACATTCAATATCTACATTCACGAGCCAGTATATGGCGCATTTCGTTAATCGATTTGACACGAATTTCCGTAACCAATTCTATATGTGACAATCCACAATCGTCACATATACAACTATCCACCCTATTCAACATTAATATTTTTGAATCATTTTTTCGTTCATTCTGTCACATTTTCTTTCTTCTATTCTTCTTCATGATTCTATGAATAAATGTAAAATGTTTTACTTCTATGCAATATTATTCAGCATCCAAAAAAAAAAAACGACAATTGATATTGAGATCAAACCATTTTTTTCTTATTCTAAACTATGAGTTTTCATTCCCTATTTCTTCGAAATATAATCGAGATCGCAGTATTTCTTCTCATAAAAACTCTATGACCATAAAAGATACTGTATCCATTACATTCGAAAACATCACAGATAGAATTGGAAAAGATGGAAATTTAGAGTGACTGAGTTGGTACACATATGAATATAAACATAATTCTTCTCCCTTGTTGTTAGGCTATTAAAACCGATGAGAGACCCGAAATAATTCTTCGAATTCACGCGCCATGTGTTCATAGTGTAGGAAAGTGGCAAGTGTCGGCTACGAAAAGAAAAAAAACGAATGAAAAAATTTAGAGAAGAAGAAAAAATGAAAGGAAGATAAGACAGGCCGGAAGAGAACCTACTCTTGAGATAGCCAAGTTGACTGGAGCCTGTCTGCTGTGTCATCAACAACAGTCGCTCGATCTTCCTGTACAATCTCCTTGATCGCCGTCGCACATCGTTCACCATTAAAATCCATCCATGCGCCATTCCACACACCGTAGCCTTGACATATTCCTGTCAAAAGATAAAAAAAAACTTTATAATCATTGCCATCGCAGTGTATCAGTAGAACATGTGCAATGAAGCGCATACATAAGAAAGTTCCAAATTTTTCATTCGACTATGGCGTGAAGGGTTTCACTCGTTTCCTCTCAGGCCCCACACTTGTATTTGTTCACCACATGTGGGGACACCAGAGAGTAGTATTCAGAATTAAATAAAATAGGGGGGGGGCAAAGAGTGAGTGAGAGGGGAAGACATACGCGACTGAAACAAACTCCGGACTCAATTAATTTTAGTCTCGTCCAGTTTTGGTCCCATGTAAATATTTTTATTGCGGCATTTCGTGTGCCATTATTCATTTCCAAAGTTCTATATCTCGCATTCTCCTTGAAGCACGGGAGGGTGTCCCATACAGTGAGGAATATAAGAGTAGTCAGCAAAAAACAAAGAGTCTCGTTGTGTATACACGTATATATACAACTATCTAACTCGTTTAATTATAGCTGATGTCGAACAATAAATTTGTGTCATATTTCCGTCCACATTTACCTTCACGGTGGGTCCAAATATCTATCTTACATCTACACTTTCCTCTCATTGCTGTGTCTCACTTGGATATAGTAATAATATGCCACATAGAGAGAGAGAGAGAGGGCCGGAGAGAACATCTAGAAATTTTGATGCAGGTAGACCCTATTGCGCTGAGGGCCCACCCGCTGTTACAACCAGAGATTTAGAACCTGACAGATTCGAGACGATGAATACAACGCTATATTGGATTATCTATGTTCCCTCTTTTAGCTTCACCTCCTGCTACTATACCTGAAGCTGCAAATTCGACATCTCATGCGACGTGAGTTGCAAGTAAGTGAGAGTGTAAGGGAAAGAAATAGAGGTATGTCCCGTGGTGAAGAATCCAGGTGACAACCTCAGATCTTTATCCAGAGTTGTAGATAGAAATATTCGAATATACAGACCCATGACTAAACTTCAGGAAATACCTGCGTCTCTTCCTTAATTTTCATTCATTCTCATTTTCTTCCACCCGCATCGTATCCGCATCTTCTGTGGTGCTTCTTCAACAATAATACCACCCACTCTTTGGCAATTGATTTGATGTTGCTTATAGAATTGGCAAGAGGTGCGAAGAGTAGGAGGGATAGATACGTGATTTGCGTCGATTACGTTGATGTATAGAGAATTAATTCTCCTTTCCTTTTTCTTGTTTTTTATAGATTGGATGGACGTGAGATGAATTAATTGTTTTGCTGCTGCATTTGAATAGCTGCGAGGGCTGGGTATATAATGATGTAACGAAATTTAATTTACGATATGTAGAACTGATGTTACACTTAGTATTTTGAGGGAATGTAACGTTGATTAATCATGTAGATGAATATTGATGATTGAAGTATGAAATTGTTTCTAATGATACTTGAGAAAACAAAGGAGGATTTTCCCTTATACGATATTGATTGATTTTGATTAGCTTCAATCTGAAAGAAAAAGGACGGAACTGCCCCAAGCATCGCAGTTCATATGCATAAGAGGGCAACAATTTTCAACAAGACATAAATCTGATTGAAGTATTGTGAAAATTCAACAGCAATACCAATGAGGTTTAGTGCACCACATGGCCATCGATAGTGTACGTATATATACACATATTATAGAGACTTGTATTTTAGGGGAGTTCACACAAACATAGCTGAAGATTAATGGTGTTATTCGACCCATTATATAACTTTCTTGAACTACAAAATACTAGAGAGATTGGGGGAAAAGTGAAAAGAAAATGAAATAGGAGCTTAAAAGAGTGCCGCGCGCGCGTGAACCACCAAAAACATAAACTTTGTGTGCGTTTGAAATCGTTTGTGACGAAGACAAACAGAAGTATATATCTATATGTATATATATAAATATATAAATCCATCTGTTCCTTTTTTTCTACACATTTCATGTATGATCAACATCACTATGCGTCCAGGCGTGTCAGAGATGGGAAAAAAATAAGGAGAAAAAAAATAAATGTTGAGAGTGGAAAAAGTCTATATGGGATATTGAGTATTCCATTCTCATGACATGTTGATATTCGATTACACTCGCGTAGTGTTTGGCAGACAATCACAGCTTCTGACCATCACCCTTTTATATGGTATTGTTTCAATTTGTATGCTAACTATGAGCAAGGACATATATATGCACATATATATGCACATATATATGTAAGCGCAGTTTGACGTGATGTTATGTGTCTAAAGAGAACATATAAAAATCATCACGTGGGAAGAAATGTGCTGCTAAATTTTCAAAGAATTTTTTACTAGTTATATCTTACTGTCTCCGAATCATCATATTAATTTCTGTCACAATGATCTACTATCTGTGATCATAGTGATTGTAGCTATAAAATTCTCTCATGTGTAACATAATAGTCTTATAAATTTCACAGTCATTATCATGTCAATTGATTCGAAGAAGAGATTATGAAGCACAAAAATTCCTGTCACTCAAATATGAATCTCTTCTCGAATTTCATATCCCCCTTTTACTTCCGTGTCTATTGTTCAAATTTTCAATATCATCCCGTTATTCTTCGTCTGGATCAAATCGATGCCAGCAAGATATAAATGAAATTCGATGTTAGACTTAAATTTATTTGCGTCATTGTATGATTGATTAATCAAATAACTATAGAACTATATGTAAAACAACAATATATAAGTTTACACAAGATCATGCGGTCTGAATCGCATTCATAAATATATTTTTGTCAATTTGTATGATTTTTTTTTCACTCACCGGTTATAATGCTGATACAAAACAGAATTGTCCAAGAATACTTCATGCTTCTTCTTCTTTTAATTATGATTCTGACTTCTATCAGAACTGATCCATTAATTCATTTTTGGAATGAACCAATCGTCAACAATTACACATTCATCATTATCTTGAATCCAATAAAAGGATCAGAGACAGATGAAAGTTCTTCAAACACGCGCATAGATGCACGAGGGAGTTGAAGTAAATACGGCGAACGATTCAAATATGAAAGAGCGACGTGAGGTCGTGGTTGTTGGTTTAGTACTGTCGACCCCGAGGCAACAACCCCGAAGCTATATAGACACCATCCCCACTACATGAACCATCATCCTACTCTCATCTCTTCTAGCTATAGTGGGTCCTATATTATTGGGCCATTGCGTGTGAGGCTGGTGGAGGCCCTGAAAATTTAAACTGAACCCAAAAATTCTTTTTTTCAGTATGTATCAGAGTGAGGTAGATAACCCGCTGAGAGGGTTCTTGGAGATGAGGCATCAACGACGTTTAGCTCACTCTCACTATCTCTCCTAAACATTTATTTACCTTTAAAGTACTTTGGAGTTTTATCTTATAAGACACGACAACCTTCCACATCGAGATAGGGAATATTTCTCTTTTTGTTTACTGTCATTCCACGCATATTTTCGAAAGACTTTTCACCAAGGACAAATGCAATTGCTATGTACCTCGCTCATCCGATGTCAACTTTAAATACCTATGAACGAGAAATAACCTTTGGGTTCGTTAAGGGAATATTACCATGAAAATGGTAAGAATCTTATCGCAACACCTATTTTGTTCTTCACTATGTCAATGAAGAAAAATTGGCATAGTATTTTAGCAAGAGGGGTAGTCTTAAGACGTTCTCTAGTTGACCAACTACTAAGTTATTAAGTTCGTGAAACTGAAAATTAGAAAAAAAAAAATTCACAAAACAATAAAAATGTCCCAAGTTTAATCAACAATTCCAAATAAAATTTTATATAGGTAGAATGATATGAAACCTAACCTTATATGGCATCATTATATTTCGTCCTATCATCGCGATGGCTCATCCTGTATCAGCATCTTTTGCAACACCAAGTAAATTTTGTTGATAAACACGAGGGCATAATGTACAATATGAATTCTTCTAAATACTTTCTGAAATCATATCACATAAATGTTCCAAAATGAAGACATATACCGATCAGCTTTTCATGCAACATCCCATCATCGTCCTTTTTTACAATTCAATCTAAATTCTCTCTCTTGACATGATGCCTATATGAATGTAGTGAAATCTTTGCCTAAGAGATTTTCCAATCATAAAGGAAGTCTTTCTTCATTTCTCTCACCACAAGGCACACTCTCTACCTTACACAATGGGCACAGCAGCCACCCCATCAAACAACTATATCCGGCTGATTGAAAAAGAGGGGGGAAAAATAAACGTACATTTTTCTCTCGCCCTGTATACATTCCTTTGTCGCGTGAAGCCCGGTGGTGGTTGACGGTGCAATTGTCCACGACTTTATTTGACTCCTCCTTGGAAGATTTGTGGACGCGTGGATGGGGCCAAATTGAGAAATAACACTTGGGTGGGCATCTCTGTAAATATAGATTATATATAAAAAAAAAAATGAAATGAAAAGTGAAAAAAAACATCTGCACTCCCCACAGAATTTAACGGTCGTTTAGCGAAAATTGATTTAAACCGGTAGACGCCCCCCATAGTCATAATGGAATCATTGTTATGTGACTTTTCACACAGTGCCACATATCTTACTCATGTGGTATTCCTTCTGAATGAGCCAAAATCTGTCATGTGTTACAGAGCACCCATGATATATACGCATACGTCCCGCGGAGACTTTGAGACATCTTCACCTTAATGTATAGGCAATTATGGTAGATACGAGTCTTTGCCCCTAACAACGGAAATGAGTATTTCATTTGATGGCTCTATTTAAAATGAATACATACAAACAGATTATGAAAGATCTAGCTCGAAACTTAGAGACGAACGGAGTCTGAATACTTTTTGTCAATTACCATTAATTCAGCTGAGTCTCAACGATTTTCGCGAGCATTACGATCTGGTTGTGAATCAGTTTCTATTCAATCTTCTGTTATGTATTCTGTTAGCATATCAACCTTTTATTACGCGGGAAAACTCTCACACACCTGCACGGATTTTAAAAAACATCGACAGAGGTCACATGCGACATCTATATTCAGTTGTTCAAACGATACTGATGAAGCAAAGTACATCCTCATCCGATAATATTGCGGTATATATTATCGACGGAGCTTCAATTCCGCATTTACGCTTACAAACACGTGTTTTACAAGCGGCATGAGTATTGTATGCTTGACAGAATTTTTTATTTATAAATTTGATAGTTGAACAATGGCTAAACTCAATTCATATTATACATTATGTCCTCTTATTGATCAACAAAATCTACTTGGTGTTGAAAAAGATGCGGATTCAGGATGTGCCATCGTAACGCTAGGAAGAAATATAGTGATCCGATATAAGGTTAGGTTTAATATTATTCTACCTATACACAATCTCATTAGGAGTTGTTGATGAAACTTGGAACGTGTTTATCCTTTTGTTACTTCATTTTGTTTTCAAAATTTCAGCTTCACGATCTTAAACAAGTTAGTAGTTGGTCAACGAAAGAGCGTCTAACTACACAAGTGATTTATGATGAACAAACAGATCGTTATGCTGCGATATTCAATGAAAAATATATTCGAGTGTGGGCTAAGAATGAGACAGATCTTGATAAAGTGAGGAGATACAAATTCAGTAATCCATTCCAAACAATTCTGTCGTTAGATGTGACTTCACCTGTATTAGTGAGACAAGATGGTGCTACTGCATCCTTAAAATGGGCACTAGATAATCGCAAAACATGGTCCAGTAATGGCATCTTAATCCAAAATGAAAAATTATTGGATTGTAAACTTATTAATGTTAACAATAAAACATATTTCTGTGCTCTCACGAAAATTGGAGTGACACACAATTATATTGTTGTTGGATTGCGAGACAAAACATATGTTGAGATACCTGAAGAAATCAATCGGATAGAACTACGAAGGACGTCTGAAAAGCTCATTGGGCATGTTATACTCCAAGATCTAAACAATGCCTACCTCTTGACTTTATGTATGTGATTTTCGTATTTATCTTTTCTTTACTTTATAATTCATTCGAGCTTCAAGCGATTACACTCAATTATCTGTTGCAGGGTCCCATGGCAGATTGTACAGTTATCCATTGACGGGTTCATGTCCAGATCCAGTTCCAGGGATGTTGGTCAGTGTATTCTCTTCGATTAGTACCAATCATCCAGTCGTCATGGTACCTCTGAATAACGCGACGATTGCTGCTTATGGTGCTGATGTAAATGAAGAGGGTGCTGTTTTATTAATATACGATATTCAGTTCAAACTTGTCCAAGCTATACAGAAATTGAAATTATATACGAATGAAGCTAAACTTTGGCGAATTGACGATAAATTACTCTTGGCTGCTAATCGACATTTAGCCGTTGCTCCATATCGTCTGGCATCACAGAAAATTGAAGCTATGTTGGGCTCATCATTGAGATTCAAAGGCGATATAAAATCCAAGGATGAAGACAATGACGTAGTAGAAATAAGAGAATCAACGATAGCAAATTGGCAGGATATATCACCACCGCCCAATAAAATTTCGACAAACTGTGTTCCACGTACAGTTGCAAAACAAATAAACGTCTTTCTCAATGAAGGAACCAGCGATGCAGCAATACAACAGGCACTCATTCCTCAGCTCATTGAATCAAAAGATGTATCATCGATATTGTGGTGCCTCGACCACTTTAAAGATTTATCAGAGAAATTGTTGATCGATCTATTATCATTCGGCCTGAGAACTCCTGAGAAAACATTTTCACCAATGCAAAATGGCACGAGTGAACATAGCTCGATTCACAGCAGAAATATTACTCGAAATCGTTTTTTGGACCGAATTTTCAGTTCTAATTTTGCTGATCTCGCTGTAGTGTCATATCTAAAGTCAACATTAGATTTTAATGAAGTACTGAGGTTGATGAATTATTTAATTGGTAAATTAGAGTCCGAAGAAGATACGAGAAATGCAGCTGAGCCGAATGAAAAACAACTGTATGAATGGACCAGCCTCTTCATCGATTCACACTACCAACATTATTTGTTGTCTCAAGATCCTGCAGTATTGTCTATTTTACAAAAATTGAGCAGTATATTGGACGATCATGTAAGTTAATTTTATACTTAATATACCACTCCGGCAAATCAGATTTAATAATCTATTCTACAATTTTTCCAGTTCCAATTCCTGAACGAGCTGGAGGATCTGAGACCCATGGTACAAAGGCTCTTACATGGAAAATCGTTGAAGCCCACGTGCAAAGAATATAATCAATTTTACTCAATAGAAGAGGTTCAGTTGTATTGATGGCCAATTATAGAATTTATTAAGAAACAGGATCGTTCACGTGAAACTTCCTTTCATCTTCCTTTTTTATTGCGCACACGTTAAACAACCGATGGATATTCAGCTATTCAACTTTATTGTTTTTTTTTTATGTACACAATTACATTGATTGTAGTCGGACGCAAGATATCATTTTTGTAATCTCAATGACAATGAATCCGTTTCATGTTTTGCGATAAATAGTCTCGATACTATTGACGATTATAATGGATAATTTCTATGATTTACTTCAATTCATCAATGTATGGCACAGTTGAAAGATTGCCAATTGCCGCCATTGATAACTTGCCACTGAGTTTACCTACCGCCTGTTAGAGAAAAAAATGTTACAACAGAATGTGGCATTTTATTTTACACATACAAATAAATTGAGAAATTCGTGGTGTTTACCTGTTTCACATCAGCAACTGATACTTTGTCAACTTCTGCAGCAAGCGCAGCACATGAAACTGGACGACCCTTAAAAAGCGTCTGTTGTCCCAAGTTCTCCAATTGACCTTCAAAACTCTCACCAGCAGACAATATGGAAGCTTTCAGCGCGGTTTTTCCTCGTGCGATATCGACATCAGTGACGTTGGGTGAAGACATCCACTTAGCTGCGGCTTTAGTCACCTGAAAATAAATAATCATGTACATCTTTTCCTGGAGCAACATATTCAAACTGCCCTTCAAAAATGATATCTTACGGCGCCAGCGACATTGAAAGGAGCCTGAAGAACAACGCCAAATAATCCTGAATCAGTGTAGCTAGCGTTGAAGGCAGCGATAGCGAATGGTTCATTCCCAGCTGCTGAGCCAACGCTCCGTTGCAATGGAGCACATGAGGTGCCCCATTTAACCTGCGGACCATTGCCAGAGGCTCGCTGCAAAACTGCAAATGCAAGTGCATCCTTTTCTTTGTCGAAGCCACTGCCCTCAACAGCGAGTGCCACGCTAGCTATATGTGAGTCACGTTCTTTGCGACATTCACCGCCAAAAAATTTCGTTGGTGTTGACGTGGGATTTCCTGATGCCATGTTCAAACCATTGGCGAAGGAGCTCAAATGAGACAAAGATACGCCAGTACCAACCACCGCACAACGTGATCCCGTGAAATAATTATTGACGAAGTGTTGTAACTATTTGAATGCGATCAGAGGAAAACAAAATCAAAAGACTGAGAGAAGTGGCAATCATTCTTCATCCAAAAGATATATACTCACAGTTTCTGCTGATATTTTATCCACATGACGCTTTCGTGCAAACAGTGAGTATCCCAAACCTCTGCGGTAAGCAGCTTTATGCAACAATTCGATGAGGCGCGTATTATCCGGGATAGTAGAAATTTCGTATCGTTGTCTGGGACTCAAATCAGAGACCTCCCATGGCTTGAATACTTGGCGAGTCGCCATATCCTCCAAATACATAAGTGCCTTATCTCTAAAAAGTAAAATTATTCCCATATTGATCAGTTGTCCAATACGCTCATGCACATGGTTCATTGTTCGTAACTATCTTACAGATGATCGCGTGTTACACGAAGTGTATAAGATATTGATTCACGATCAGCTGTGGCGAAAATATTTCCACCGAGCTGTTGAATGTTTCTGGTAATACCGAAAGTTGTCGATCGGGATGTAGTCAAACCTGCTGTCAATCGCAACAGATGAGACAAACCTTGAGTTTCATAAGTTTCATCCCGAGATCCAGCCCTGAAAAGTTGGGAATGTATCATCATCCTCAAGATGTCATGTAATATAATATGAATGACGGAAAAAAATTCTCAATATCTTACTTAAACACTATAGAAACTTGAGTTATCGGGCTGTTATTATCGATCGCAGCCACTGCAACTTTATTGGAAAGGACTTGGCAGTCAGCTGAAGCAGCAGGAGAGGACTGAGCTGCTTTTGCAAGGGCTGCATAGTGTCTTACCTGAAAGTACATGTCAAGTTAAATTACAGCACAGTTACAGCTTATCCCCAATTGACAAAAGTCATGAAGGTTATACATTGTTCAATAGCACATAAATTTCATATTTCTGATATTGTACTCATCGCAATCAGCAATGGAATATCGTGTGAATGATTGAACGATCATAATCTATAACATGAGGTGTCCCTCTAATTACAAAAAAATATGAATTTACATTGTTCACATAAAGCCCAGGGCTTTTATATAACACACTTCATATGAAATGAATGTGGATGATAATTTGTAGGAGTAGGCTCAATAGATCCGCATGAGTGTCCAACCCATACGAACAAAATAGAATTTGATAGAAATTAATAATGTGAAAATATACTCACCGATGAATTCCGTAATATTGGAGATCTCACTGCAGAACAAGCCATTTTCCAATTTATAATCTGCAAAATATTGCAGCTCACCCTTTACAAATAGGATCGGTCCGACATTCAGACGTCGCTGCAGTCGGAAACTTCGCTATCTCTCGTCCTTCTCCTCCACCTGTAGTGACTCGTAATTGGAGGATTGATGTTGGAGAACTCAGCTTGCAATTGGTTCCGCCATGGCCGCACAACGACGCGGGAAACTCGAATGGTACTGAAAATAGGCGGTGACAACGCGCCGCGAATAAAGAAGAGGAGAGAACAGAGAAGAGCAGTGTGTGAGTACACTAGATTATCCGAACGCGACTGTGTCACCTTTGAGAAGTCAAGTAGTGTCAAAGTACTACAATTATGAGGATAGACGGTGGTATAAACAATTTGTAAAACGATGGCGGCGAGTGGACTATTCAATTGAATCACTTTGATGGGGTGAATGTGAATGAAATAAGGTGAACAGGATGATTTTTACCACGGCAGATTATATAAGTTTTGCATGTTTAACCTCACACTATTTGTTTTTATTTACTATTATGGAGCATGAACATTTATATATGTATACGAATACATATTGAGATGATGTTGATGTTTTCTTTCATTTGAATCACATTGTTGTATCAAAGTAAATGAAACAATGATGAAAGAGTATGATTATTATTTCGTTTCATAACAAAAATATTTCTGACAAATTACTGATTTATTTTAATTCGCGTTCGGATACATATGATAGTATATTCAAAATACAGAAATAACTTGACCTTCTACTATGTTTTTCCTTTTTTTAGAAATGGCAGGGAATAGAGATGGTGGAGATGCTGCTCCACCAGTGGATTCCGATCATAAGCCTAAGATGAAAGAAAAATTGGGTCTTACAACGACTGAAGCGTTGGAAATTCTTCGGCATGATATTGACCGGGTTTTAATTGAATATAAAGAGGATTTGAAGAAAAATAAGTATGCGACATGGAATACATGATATATAAATACTTTTTTCATCTATTCAAACTGTGTATTGTAACAATAAAAGTTAATCACATTGAATGATCGTCGCAGAAAATATCGCGCTTGGTTGAAGGATGCATTACACCATAGAAGTCAATATACGACACTCTGTTGGACATCAGCTCTCGCTCTGCTCATAAACGCTATCAGTCTTATTATTGCATGTTTCAACATCAATGAGTCAAGGTAAATGTTTCAACATGATGGAATGTACATTACATTTATGAGAAAAGTTATGGTATCTATTTTTTCTCCATTGGAATACAGATACACTTCACTGCCATACGAAGGACTGATAGTTTGCTGTTTCGTCCTGCTAAATTTTACATTAGTCGTGTCTGATAATATTTTGAGGCACAAGGAAATCCCTCATAGGATTCAAATATTACTCCAAAGGCTGGAAGGTATTGAATGTGATGGATGAAGTGATTTCAAACCATAGTCTGCTCCCTGGTAGAATGTATCCAACGTTATTTCAATTTGAAACCGATTGCTAACTCCCCGTTTGAAAGTCCTCATTACTGTCTTTCAGAATCTCTGTTATGAATTCCCCGCGGAATAATTGACTGTTTCTATCATTCTGATTGCCTCAATGCAATTTTTCATCAGTACTATCACCAACTTATTGATTACCCTAAAACTTTGAGTACAATAGTTTTTTGAATCGAAAACTTAATAGAAAGCATCACGGTTGAATTAAGGACGAGTTCAGGTTAGCCAATGGCATGGCCTGTTTTCCAGCAATCGGCTTCGTTCCGCCAAGATTGCTCATATGTGAATATTCTTAACAGTCGCGTGCTCAGAATGTCAGTGGCGACCAGAGAACTATCCACACTTGTGTACACCGCTATCACCATGTCTCACATTACAATGGACATATAGAGATGGTGTGATCGTTAATTTACCGTGGGCTTTGCTAGTTGCGGATGATATTGTTGTTATCAAACCTGGCCAACAGGTGCCTGGTGATTGCGTACCTTATGATGTAAGCTGATTGAATATCTACATATGGATTGCTGGTTTTTGGAATGTCGTAACATTTATATATCGATAACCTTGCTTGTTTAAGAATGACGATGGGCCCATTTTACACGCAAAAGAAGTTTATAGTCCCGCAGTTCATGGTGCAAATGAAATATTCTCAGCGCCACAAGCGCGAACACCGTTGCGGAATCAATTATATAAACTGCGAGAGACACCATACTTGGCAAATTTACGAATGGCTTTAAATCAAGCGCTAGAACGACCTGTCACTTATCACAATCGTGTTCGTCATCTAGTTATGATCTGTTGCATTGAACAATTGGCTTATCCAATTCTTCTTATCATTGTACAATTGGTGAACATGCTGCGTTATTTGTATTTTCATGAATACGCTGGCATTGGTCACTGGACTGAATTATTCTTACTGCAACCGATAGCTGTGACACTTCCACTTTTGCCAATAATTTTCCCGACTTTTTGGATCGTTTTGAATTGTTTTGGTATGGCTCGATTTAAAGCACTTTTTGAACTCTATCAATCTTCAAAAAAAGTACCGGTTTGTATACTATATCCTCTTAATTCTGATCAACTTTATACATAACGATCGATATTCATTATGAAGTATGTTTCTTTCACAGTTCGTCGATCCTTTTGAAGATACAGACATCTCTGGACCAAACAGTCCAGAAGTCGTTTACAATTGGTCTGAATTGAGATCATATTTTTTTGACATACTTTTTGGTAAAGAATGTATGATGTCCAGATCCGCAAGTATTCTTCATGTCTTAGGATCGGTGACGGCACTCTGTTGTGTTGATAAAAAAGGAATATTGTCTTGGGCAAATCCAACAGCTGAAAAAGTATTTTTTCTCCGCAACGCCAGTACCATTTCGCGAACATCTAGGTATAACGTTTTACTACGACCATAATTAAAATTACGATGACAAATTTGACAGGCATTCAAATTGTGCGTTAATTCATTTTTAGTACTATAAGTCTTGAAAAACCTTCGGACACTCTGCGAACCAACGAAAACAGTAAGAATGATTCGAACAAAATGCCCTATACGCCGCATGGTAAGTTAATTCGTCATTTGCTTGTGCCATGTTTGTTTGTGTGATTCATCATTCAAATTTTCCATTGTTCAGAGACAGGTCATGCCTTAGCTGAAGTTCTCGATTTGACACACGATCATGCTTTACCATTTCGACTCCAATTCGATGATCCATCTTGGCGACACCATTTGAATTCATTGAAACCATTAGGTTTGGCAATTCTTCTGAATACCTGTAATATGGAAACTCAGGAACATTACACGCAATTTTGCAGTCATGTCACATGCGAAGCGCTTTACAATGAGAATCTAGTGCCGGTGACGAACAGACGGTACATTATTTTGTATCTTTATTTCATATATGTATTAATCCATCAATTTTGATGTTTGGAATTAAATTTTGGCAATAGGTGTGTTGTATAATAGCTTGCATATGCTCTGTTCGTTTTTTTATATGTGTTGTTGAGTAAACGTAATTGAAGTAGACGAGAATATTGACATGAATTAATGACTATTCAATTAACGGTTCTCTCAATCATGTAAATTTATTAGCTGCAGAAGCAATGATGATAATAAATTCGACTTGCAAGAGAAAGAAACAGTGCAAAGTTCGAGGGAAAGGCATTTATTCGAGGAGTCTGAAAACCTGGGGAAGATGTGGTCAGTCAAGCAAAACATCAATTATATCTCTCTTTCACGATCTCTTGTATCATCTGTATTTTCAAAATTATAATGTTATCTCTCGTTAAACCTCGAGCTCTGTAGAAAACACGACTGGATGTTTGCTTTTAATTTCGTGCTTCTTCATTTCCATAGGAAATGTTTTGCTTACTTCTACAGCCAAGAGAGAAGCACAAATAATAAGAAAAGAATAAAAATATCTGTCCCATTTAGGTGTTTGTGTGAACTCGCGAAACAAATCGGCTTTCAAGACCAGGCGCAGGAAATATTCCAACTTGAACAGCAACTTTCAACTTTCCGACATGTGGTATGATCAATAGGCACGAAAAATACTATGAAACTAAACTTGCAATATGATTCGTTGTCAATAATCTGTTCATTATACAGCAACCGGAAATGGTTCGACGTGATATAAAATTTGCACGCTCCTTGAGTATTTCCACTAAACTCAAATTTCCATTCCCTCATATGGTCGCAGTAATAGTGAGAGAACGAGGAAGTGGTGGTTTGCAATTATTAACGCAAGGAACTGCTGATATTATTCTCGATTCATGCATAGAATTCTGGGATGGTCGCGATCTGTGCCCACTATCCGCTGCAGACAGGTGAATAATTGATGATAATATGTCTTAACCATCACTACAAATATCTGACTGCTTCCAATACAATTTATATAGAAAAAAAGTCCAAGATTTTTATCAACGAACAAGCCTGACATCGTACTGCACTGCATTCGCTTATAGACCATTGATACGGAATGTCAGCAACAAATTATCCAATATATATCTAGAGCTCCCGTCAGATTGTAAACATTTATATACGCCTCGTCGAAGTCCCACACCTTTGCCATGGGATTTCAGAAATGTGTTAGATCCACGAGTGAAGGGAATCCTCGGTCAATTTCATTCGACAGGTTCTTCATTTCTATCGTTGTTTTAACGTTAATGCATGGTTTCCAGAACAATACATAATATTTTTCCATTTTTCTAGACTCATTATTGTGCAACGAAATTAAAGACGATGATGTGAGCGATGTCGATAGTTGTTTCGATATTCAATGTAACCAAGTTTTTATTGGAATGGTAACAATGCAATACCAGGCCCAAGCAGATATGGTAAACTTCTTTGACTTTATCCAGTTATTATTATAACCGAAACATATATTAATTTTGTGATGCAAACGAACATCGAAGAGAACAATGCACATATCAATTAATAATTCTACACAACTCTAATATACGTCAATTTCATATAAGGTGCAACTGATTGAGCAACTCGAACGAGCGTGTATACGGTTTGTTCACTTCAGCAAGGAGAATGAGTTACGATCACGGGTTTTCTCAGAGAAGATGGGTCTTGAGAGTGGATGGAATTGTCACATTTCATTACTCAGTGAAAGAGCTAGGTATTAATCTTTTGTCTTTTTACATATGTTGCATAACACTCCATCGAACTACGAAAAAAAATGCTTCTGCCCATTTGCTTCTATCTACACGTGAAATAATAATCATCCCATGAATGTATCACATATATCGTACGTGTTAAATACTTTCCTCATCAGTGGTATCATCTGTCATTTAATTTCATATAATTATCAAACTCTCATAAGTGACTAAACAGTACTAGGAATATTCCATTTGTCGATTAATCACAATCGGTTATCGTAAAATGTATTTAAGACTCAGAAGCCAATGCTAATTCCGTTTTTTCTCCACTTCCCATCACATAGTCATAGAAAGAAGGTTGTCGTCGATTAAAATCTGACTATGATCATGAGATTATACCTTCGCATGCATAACGGTTTCATATTTCGGCAGAATTTATACGATTTAATATTGTGATGGGAACTACCAGCCGTGTATAACTACTTGCCAAGGACTTGCTTATTACTTGTGACTCAACTATTTTCATCATATGCAAAGTAACAATTATGCATGTATATTACAGGAGGTTGCAATGGTCGGAGAGATATCCTCATAAGCCCCCACTGTATATGTCTGTCTATATCAATTTTCGTTTATCTTTCTAATTTTTCAACTATCAAACGCTTGCTTCATTGTTATGCCAAGCCATTAGTAACTAACAACGATGAATATCTTTTCTCGAATTATATTCAGACTTTTGCCTTTACACTCGCAATAGTCGGATAATATTCGCTAAGTTTGATTTTTTTTACTGCCCAAATTTATACTTATTCATATATGATGTGTAGTATTGATTCGAATTCGTTAAATTAATTAGAATAATGACAAATGATGTGTGTATGTGTAACTAACATAATGGCGATAGGTCAGAGAGTCCAGTGGGCTGTTGGGTGAGCCAGGCAGCAGCCATGTCCTCACCTACGCCCTCGGCTGAATCTCATCAACATAATTATTCCTGCATGGAAGAGGCCAGCCAGTTGCTTAATCGCGTATGTCCTCGGTATGTCAAATTTTTGGTTTTTTTTTCTTTCACTTTAATTACCGAGGAATGAATTTAACGCGTGATAGATTTAACAGAAGAGAAATTTTCTAGATATTGGTTTGTTATTTTATACTGTTTTTCATTCTTTCTGTCGACCATTATATGCTTCAAATTTCGTTCCATCTTATGAATGACAATATCAATATTTGATATTTCAATTCTCTTCCAGCTCGAATTTGGATACGAGTCGTGCCATGAGCATGTCCGCACCAAGTGCAATAAATACTGATTTCTCGACAGTGAAATTTGATGATGATGTTACCGAGTGGCAAAATATCGAGCCATCACATACGAAAAGTGCAATGAGTCACAGGTTAGTGTGTAAATTGTATTTATCAATTTTTCTTAGATGATAGCTAAAGTTTTTTTTGTGTGTTTCATCGATTATTCAATCGTTTCGTCGCATGATAGCTTGAATCACACTTCAAATGGAAATGGAACTGCAGAAACACCACTACTCCCGTAATTATTTTTTATTTCGTTTCTTCTGACCCTGCATTCTCCATTCCTTCAATTTGATATATTTTTTCTTTTCATCGTCTAATTCAATGATTTTAGTGTATGTGTGTGCGATGATGAAAACCAATTTAGAAAAGAGATAGTTATTAAATAATTAAATGTAATTGCAGAGAACATGATACAATACGGAGTGAAGATAGTGTATTAGTCCAGAGTGTTGACTTGGGATCCGGTCAAGAAGCTTGGCGATCATTAAGTTGTCTTACGGACAGCACAGAACAAAGTGCACCAGTCAATTTTGACTTATCGAATAGAGTATAGAGATTTATTCATTTTATTTTTTATATAAAAAAAAACGGCGCTCCTCTCTAATTGCTATGCATTATTTCAGGCGAAATTACCACGCGGAATAGATAAAATTCGACCGCACATTGAGATGATTGACAATGTGCCATTATTGGTGTCACTTTTCACCGACTGTAATACAGCAGTGACCCGAGAAATGCTTCACATCATGCAAGATTATGGTGAAGTGGTTTGTGTGTTGGGTTCATCTGCCAATGCCGAAAATATGCCGATATTCATGAAAGCCGATGCTGGGTAATTCCTTGGATGGGTTTAAATTCATTTTATGCGCATGAAGGTGCCTGGAGGGCGGTAACTTATACGATAATTTGTAGCAGAATTCATTTTTGATGAGACTGGACATTTTTGATGATACGGACGACAATTTTCTGTAGGTGTGACCGAGTAATGTTGATAGGCAGCTCGATAACTTGTTTCATAATTGGGTTTAAAATTGCTAGGCCATTTACATTTCACTGGTACCGTGTCACTTTTCTCATCTTTCCGTGATTTGTTGGAAAACCATTTGTACGAGTGTTTTGTCGTTGTAATTGAAGCCATTGGTATCTTGACCTTGCAATCGTATTTCTCCATCTTCTTACAACTCGGCATTCTTTTCGGTACACCAGGATTCGGATAAGAACTCATGTAATTCGAGATCCATTCCATAGGGTTGTTACTAATCGTTAACCGTGGTTTGGGTCGATACATTTGCGGTCGGGAGGCCGTTGTCCATTGATAAGTCATGTTGTAAACGGTACTCATATCCAAGTCTCCAAACTTCAAGATTTTTCTTACCGGTCGGAATGATTCTCTCGGTACAAGATTGAAATTTGAATATGACTTCTTGTAAATAGTATTTGAGTCCATTCGTACGGTAACTGGCTTGCAAGGAGGACGGTAAAATATTTTTGAACGCTTTCGCGGTTGCAAGTACACAACTTTTCCGTGACAATCATCTTCACACAACATTTTATTCCAAATTTAATATCAATCTCAGACTATATATGGATATCGACATTACTCGTTCACCGAGAATATGAATAAAATATGATAGACGACTGAGGAATTACATTGGTATGAAAGTGACACATTCACTCTGAAGCGTAATTTGTTTTATGTATACAGGGTAGCAGTTGAGCCACTTTATCCTCAAGTATGTCAGAAGGTTCCTGTGATGTTAAACACTGGTGATGATCAAGGTCCATCGCCAGTTGATCTTAGTAGAGCTTTGAATTCAATAGCATGCTCACTAAGTGTGAAACGCGAGGATCCCATAGCTCTATTCCACCTTGTAATGGAGGTAACCAGAAGAGAGAACAAGACGTAGTAGATTTGTCTGGAAGTATGTGAATGATTGCAAACATAATTATGAAAACTTTGTGCAGGCTCGCGATTACATGAAGTGCCTATGGAACTGCATTCAATTTTGGTTGTGTTGCATCGTAACCTTATCATTCGCTCAAGCATTATCGGCTTTCCTGTTATTGCCGCCCTTACTCTCCGTTGGCCAAGTGATGTGGCTAATTTGTTTAATTATTCCCTTGTTGTCAGTTTCAATGATTGCTACACCCACGGATCCTACAATAATGCAAAGAGCAACGGGAAAGAATCAGTGTGTTGTAAATGGGAAGGTACATTGAGATTACCGCTGAGACTATATCTTAATACATATTTGATAGATGTACTGAATGCACATATATATTTTAATAAGAAAAATATGTTTATCATCATTCAGGTGACGCTGTTCATTTTATGGTGCTATGGTTGTAAATTTTTGCCCACCGTTATCACAATAATTTTATCGCAAATTGTATTATATATGATGATGTGCCCATTCTATGTAAAAACTGGCTCGGAATGTTTTTATGTTTATCCTGATGTCAGTGGTGATGTTACTTGGGGTGGATGGGGATCACAGTCGAATGTTATACTTTTGGTTCAACACGTCGCATTAACGATTATAGTTTTAAATTATGGTAATGAATTCAAATTAAAGGGGAATACCATGTGAAGCGCTTGTGAACATATCAGATCGCGAGAAAAATGTTTGATGTTCTAGCGCCCATGTTGATGTTCCTTATTATATAATAGATATATATCGAAACGCAAACTAAACAGTAGAGTTTTGTATTTCCAGTTACGATCTCAGTGAGTTTCGTTCATCGAGAATATTCATTTTGCCGAAGATTGCCTTTCAACAATTGGCTATGGTTTGTCAATGCCATAATAGTGTGAGTTGCAAATAATCCATAACTTCGCCTTCACTCTTGTTTATTCATCATAACACTTACCTACCATCCATTATAGCCTAGGACTGCAAGCACTCTTTTCTGGTGCCACAATATTTGAATATCTGAAGAATGAACAAAAAAAAAATGAAAATTTTCCAATGCACCTGCCACTATTCTTCTTAATGTCTACACCAATCATATTTGCCATAAACGAGCTGGTTAAATGGCAAGAAATAAAGTGAGTCTATTTTCATTGAGCACAAGAATAAATGATGGATCAATAGAAAATTAATCCGTACTGAAAACTGATGTGGCTTACTTTTTTCAGAGCAAATGTGAGGTATCAGAAGCGAGCTCGTTTAGAGTTCGGCACCAAACTTGGAATGAACTCTCCTTTCTAATGTTTTCGTTGTTAAATTATGGGATAAGTAAACTATCTACAAATATTGATGCCAAATATTGAAGAACTGAAATGATCGTGTATTTTGAAAATGGAAAACTTCAAAAAGTGAAAGAAGATGTTTGAATCACACTCGATCGATTTAGAGTAGGATATTCGTGTCACTCATATTGTATAATCAAAAGCGTTTTGATAGCGCACCATGTGTTTATGTGTTTAATCAGCGATTTATATTTGTCTGGCAACTGCTCAAGTAATTCTGACTCTTCGAGACACGCACAAGTCGTTTTTTTTTGTATTTGCTGAAGACATTCTGCGGTGTAATGGTAGAAAAGTTTCGCAATTGGAGTTTTTGTACCATTTACTGTATATGTTTAAGATTCGGAGAATTAATTGCGTTGCTTTAATCCAACATTCAGTATCAAATATTCTTATACGAACATTGCTTGCAATTGGCAACAATTTCTTCGTTTGGAATCAATATTCTTGCAACTTCAATAATGTAATAATTTTTTTTTCTTTTTAACATGCGCTTATTAGTTTATATGAACGATGAACATGCAATGAAACTAGTTTACTTTCTGGATAGAATGATTTTAAGTATATCGCGTAATGACAGTATCAGTGTATTTCAACAATTCAAATAATGTTTCACAATAGGAGATTATTTCCATTATATTGAGATAGATCAAATTCAAATCATTTTCTTTTGTTTTCTATGTGCTGATATCAAAAACGATATTCCAATTGGCTGATCGTCTAACTGTTGAAATGCATCTGGAATAATGTTATGAGGTTCTGAACACTCGATGTGATTATTTTGTATTCTCTGTACTAACTTCGCGTCCAGTTGATTTTCAGTAGTGCAATGAACATAAATGAACATTTTCCACATAGTTATGTTGTTTAAACTACATGCTAATGCGATGTCAAACCAATTCGGAACCAAATAAGTTATGCTCCCAGTTAAAATGAATTACAATGTGGAAATGAAGTTTACAATCATCATTTACATAAGTTTATATATTAATGATTTTATATAATTCGTCACGAACGATGTACACAAGATCAAGAGTAATTTTTGTTTCATGGATGACATATGACAAGGGCTATATTGTAGTTTGGAGTGGTTTGTCAATGCAACTAATATGAAGATGCTTCCTTCATTTCATTCTCAATTAATAAGGAAATAATTTGCACTACAAATATTGCAACAGATAATGCAGTAAAATGCATGGCTTCATATAATAATTTTGGTGAAAACACTGACCAAACAAATAAATGATACCGTGTAATTGTTATAATAATTGTGTATACAGTCAATGGGAGAAATCTCAACAATGTGTATCCACGATTGATCGAAAATATTTTTCCGTGAATTCTAAAATAAAAAAAAATTGAAATAATTTTTAAATTGATATTAAAGTAGATGGGAAATTTCTTCAAGGCTCACCCATCATCCTTTCCTCTCGTTATTGTTTCATATAATGACATTAGGTAGGCTAAGATTGGCGCGGAAAAAGTATTAATACACATAAATAATGTCGTAATAGGGAGAATGAAAGATTGCAAGCCCACGTAGCCAGCCGCCACATCGACAGTCGCTAAGCTGTTTGAATTCCCCTGAATTATTGAAAGAAAAAGAATATGATTTTAGTATAATGTCCATAGATGATTGATGGTATGTTATTACCTGATAAAAATAGAATATATTGCCCAAGCAATAACTGGTAAATAAATGAATAATATTATTTCCATCTGATCTGAACACATCACTCATCACTGTGCTTGTTATCAATTGCATTGGTAACAATATGACATTATGCGGCCGATGTAACAAAGCCGAAATCATCACCCACAATTGGATGATTATATGGAATATTCGCGGACTCAGTTTCCAGGTAACATTTGGGACGAAAAGAATATTACGTAGTGAACTATACAAAAGGAAGCCTACGATAGTGATCCAGAATATCTGTACTTCGTATATACCACTGAAATTATTATAAAAACTTTCAGTTTAAGAACTATGATGAGTTATCTTAGCCAAAACTTCAGTGAATCACACAATACCTTGATTCTGGATAAAAGAATGGTTTCATGACGGCGTTGTTTGAAGTGTGACGTAAATATATGCAAGTCGAAATAATCAAGTGAAAAATTACAGTAACCTTTCGAGATTTCACATCGGTTGATACAAAGCCAATTGATACTAACAATATTAAGGCTGAAAAAGGATACCATCAAGAAATTTTGTTGGAAATCACATAACTATTGTGGAGGTATAAATCAAATCACGTTACCAATTAACAATACAATACTCATTCCAGTGTGTGATTCACTATCTCTCAACCAACCACTAATATCCGGTAAGTGTGCATATTTATTGCCAGTGCTATTCAATTTCCTTATGATACGATGCACAGCCAATAAAAATACAACTTTCATGAGATTCAATAAGGAGTTTCTAATATCATTCTGCTCCCTAAAAATTAATTTCAATTATGCTTACATCGTAACAGTAACTCAATATTTATATCAAATTATTCGACTTACCGCATCAGAGACATGTGAAGTTTCCGAATGTGTGGAATTAATTGAAGCATGAGATATGTTACGAAAAAGAAATACCATGTTTGGTGCTCTTCTTCGATAAAACTAGTGCTGCTCAGACTCACAGTATGAAAAATGATAGCTAATAATGATATCACATTTGGAAGATTTAATTCGATAGTAGTAACAATTGTTAGCCAATGAATTTTTGTACAAAAATAATAATTGATGGTGAGAACAATAAAAATCAGTCCTGCCAGTCGATTGTCGATCTTCGTGAAGCACACATCAATATCTTCGTAATATAATATGGAATTGATCAGCAACCATATTCCAGTACCAGATACCCACCAACAAAAGAAATTTGAGGGTGAAAAATAATTCTGGGTATTCCAATTTGAAATGATAATGATGATGAGAACCTGGTGAAAAACAATCATTATTAACTATGCAAATATAGTACACAAATGGATACAGTTCCACAAAAGTATTTATGAATTACATTGCCCATTAGTATCATCGCAATACTCATGATCGTAACATTGTAGTGTATCATGCTGTGTACAAGCGCATCTTTCATTTCCCGCAATGCATTATTATATTGATGTATTATCGGGTCAATTCTGTATTTGGACTCCTGATTGCCACTCAACCACTCTATATGCATTTGTATTGCTCTCAAATAATTCGAATGGCCCGCTAGGAAAATAGATCCATTCTGTTCAATTATGTTTCACGATGATAGTTTTTCTTTACATTCATTAGTGTATGCACTCACAGTGACTCTTATAGTCTGGTATTTTTTCAAAGTGTGCAAAAATACTCTTTGCATTGTAATAAAGTATGTGGAGCTGAGTTGCTGTTGGTAGATTACTGATCATTTTTAATGAAATGCTTCCTATACTGGAAGATGGTATAGGCACACCTAGCATCACTGCTAAGGTAGTCGCAATATCTACTTGGTCTATAGGAATAAAATCATCATCGATATTGGTTGCACCAGTGGATCCAAATGCAACGAGAGGAACTAGGGTTTCTTCCGGGGTAGCTCCACCATGACCACCGGAATTTTTCATTCCATGATCTCCGGATACAATAAACACTGATGGCACACCATCATCATTCTACGAAACATACGCAATACGATTCTTCCACAATTCATCGAGCATTACACAATTCTTATAATAAACTCTCCTTTGAAATATTTCATTACCCATTGTTGAACTCTTGTAGCAATTTCTCGAATGACATGATCCATTTCGTCAAGCTTGGGTTTTATCAATGGACTTCGAGGACCATATACATGGCCGATGTGATCAAGCCCCAAATAATGAAGAACCATTATACTCCAGTCATTACGTGTGTACAGTTCATCATTGATATGACGAGTCACATTGGTGTCAACCTGATGTTTTGCCGAAATAAATGAAAATTCTGTTTCTTCTCAAGAGAATCATGTCATGCTGAATGGCACAATTATATGATTCATTCTCGAAATACTCACTTCTGTATAATCCGATACGAAGAATGAAGATGTTCCTTCAAAGCGATGAAATATATTAGGATACAACTTGAGCCACGTATCATCGCCGTAAAAAACCAAATTGTGTCCATGATTTTTTGCTTGGAAAAGTACACTATCAGTCGTTACTTCAGTCTTACCAAAATTAAGAGCTACGTCAATGAAACTAGATACAGCACCGCTCGTAATTGCCTGGAAGAAAAAGAAATCATACAAGAATTTTCTCCATTTCTACGCCAGAAAATTAATTTTACGTTCTCGTATTAGTACTTTTACTCTCGGCATCGTGACAGTTGGCACATTCACTTTAACTTGTAACAAACATGCTGATTTGTTTACTATCGAACCTCTTGTGAATGGCATAACATCTAGTTTGTGGGCATCGTGGATAAAATCCCATCTCAAAGCATCAATAACCATGAACACTACTTTTTGCACGACTGGTTTATATAAGTTATCAGAGTTCACCCTAGTTGAAAATGAATCATGAATTAATAATTCATAGATGTTATCATTTTTCATGCTCGTGAATCTTACTTAATGTTGTTGATAGTTTTTGGTATATCATTCATAGTTGCGAACGGAATATCATGATGTTTGATTGGGAAAAAACCATACAAAAACAAACTGATTGCAAATAATGCAACAAACAAACAATACATAAATAAAATTGTGTGATAATACTGATTCATCCCTGGAACAAAAATTTGGCGATAAATCAGTTTGTGTAATTCAAAATCATTGAAATAAACGCGGAACTTACGGTTTGATTCAACCTTTTTTTTTGGAAACGTCATGGTGTTCCTCTGTCGACTTTTTATATGTTTAGAGATGCCACAAATATAAACACTAATTTACTATGATTAGAAAAACATTGACGTATTCACCTAGCACCGTCATATTGTCAAGAAGGTTATGTTTATGTTTTGATCTCCCGCACCGCTGGTTGTCCACATGGCACACCACAGCATAACACGTAAGCAAAACATAAATGTCATAATTTGTCTACAGAATGCGTGCGCATTGAAAATGTTCAACTAGAGTCTATGCACAAACTGGCACAATCTGAATAAATGACAGATGGAGAAAACAATGCATTCTTGCAAATGTTTAATAATATTGTTGATAGAAGAGCTGGATGAAGAAACATATAGCTCTCCCGAAATTCCACAGTGTGTAGTTTCTTTGGTTGTCAATGAAATTCCCATGAAATATTACGGAATGATCCTTCCCAATCTTATTCAATAAAGGAAGAAATCCTTTAATGATTCTTCTCGTCGCCTTTCACATATTTTTTGAATCATTGAACCTGTTAAAAATTGTAGCAAAATTTAGCGAAGAAATCTATGCTCGATTAACAAATTTACTTTGAATTTTTGAATATTCCGCGCGAACATGTGATGTCACATCATCATATATATCCTTGATTTGCGTACGATCAATAAATGGTACAAGTGAGTAAGAGCTGTATTATTTTCTTAGATCGCAGTTCGTATTTAATGCACGAATGCGATAATATGATTCATCAATAAAGGGCCCTATGTTGCGTGATTCAGTAAAAAATTTAGTTTTGGAGTCGATTGTCAGTTCACTGTCTTAACAAATATTTACACGTGAGTAAATTGAACAAGTATTCTGCCTTCAAAAGAGGTCAAGTGATTATTCAAATTTTCTGTTGCCTATCAAGTGTTCACATACAAATGCAATTATCATCACCCACATTCAATGCTAATATATAAAAATATTATGTCAGTTGGAAACATCGAAAAAATGGTTTCTCTGGAAGATAGCTGGAAAGAAGTTACGGAAGGTCTGAATGCTGACGTGTGTGATACCTGGTTTGCTCGATTGCAAGAAGTATATGCTGATGAAAAAAGAACCTATCACAATTTGGATTCTCTACGTGAAAAACTGTGTCATTACTACGAAGTGAAAGATCAATTGAAGAATCCGAAGGCTCTTCTCCTTGCATTATTCTTTCAAAAGTATGTACTATATAATCCATGTAGTTTTACTTATATTGTGAAACTACTCAAAATGACGAGCAGGTGAGAGTTCGCACAACGCTATTTTGTCAGCTTCTAATCGACTGCAATGGGACAAGTTTTATTGTTCTTGAGGATGACAGAATGTTGATGCGAACTGCCACGTGTGAGCTGTCATTATTTCATGTAACGGATTGATGGTTTGCAATGACAATTAAACAATATAATTGCCTTTATTTTGCTACGGTAGCTACGAATATGATCCAAAAGCACTTGATGGTGAAAATCAGAATTTAGATCACTTCAATGTTTTCGCTGATGAAGCCGAAATATCCCAAGTAATTCCATTTTTTTCCTTCTGCCACTTCACTCCCTAGATTACATCGTCAGAACGATTTACCCTTTTTTCTTATATACAGAATGACGAGCTGCGTGTTGAGACATGTGAATTACTCAAAGCAGCAGCCACCCACAGTACCGAAGAACACAAAATCGGAGGTGCCTTTGGAAGTGAAGATGCTCATTACCTATTAGACTTAGATATGGCAGTACTGGGTTCAACACCAGAAGCTTATGCAGAGTACAGGGATAAAATACGTGGAGAGTATTCATTCCTCAGTGAGCCGATGTATATAGCGCTGAGACTGAAGGTGAAGTTGAAAATCAATTCACAGAAAGAAAAGTATTTGTGAATATCCACTCAATGTTTTTTTGTTTCATCTAGGTGTTGCAAAACTTTGTTCAAATACCGAATATTTTTGCAACGAAAGAATTCCGAGAGAAATTCGAAGATCAAGCACGGCAAAATATTCAAGCAGAAGTTGAGCTCCTATCTTAAAATTTCAAAAATAATAGTCAGATGAAAATCCCTCAGTCTATTCACTTGTAATTATTGTGGACTTGATTCTTATTTATGACAATATGTTTGTAGAGTTTGTGATTTCATTTTGATTCTCATATGACTCAGTAGAAAGAAAAATGAAGCACAACAATAGATATGGTTATTTTCTTTCATAATATATGAGTGAGAGCAGAATAGTGTCAATGAGCTTTCATTCTCTATATGTAATGGAATTTGCAATCAGAGAATTGAACGAATTCATTTGCAATGTCAGTGTTCGTAATGAATGATTCATTATTCAAATATCATCACATGATATCAATATTAGATGTGTGTGTTCGCGAAATATTTTTAACAAGTATATGGAATATCTCAACGAATCGCAATGAAAATTACTTGGCCGAATATGTATTCGGAATAATACGGGAATATCCCATTAAAAACTCAAACATCAATATGCCGCTGGTTGTGATTTTCCATTGAGGCAAAATGGAATAAATTGGAAATGAAGAATTTATAATAACGAAAACAAAATTATGAGAAAAATTGAAATATCTATACATATGTACATTTTGAGCTGGACAATATATATAAATAACGTGAAATGAATCCACATTGTGGGTTATCGTCTTACGTTTTATCGATAAACAATCACACTATGTATACAGTCATATAAAAAAAATATTGGAAATTGAAGTTGATATTAAATCACGATGAAATTATATTACGGTATATATAAAAAAAAATACATATGAATGATATAAACGTTGATACTCTTGTCTGTATTGCTACGATTATCTAAGCAAACTCCTTATTCCAATTCACTGCCAGATATGATAATATTTCATTAAAAAAATGTCCGATAAAATATGACAAATACCATCATACGGAGGTTCATCTATTTTCATCGAAGAGCTTGAATTCTTCGCACATCCTTACTTCCAGCTAGTGGATCAGTTTCAGAAAAGGATACATGTTATTATGCCACCCACCGTACGTTATATTATATATCTTTTTGGCGTGACAGACGGAAATCGCATTTGGAACCGTGTGTGGTAGAAATGATGTACAAAATGTGTAGGAAAATAGACAACATGCCTTGATGCGATGCAACATAATCCTATACAGAATGAACATAATCGATCGTTATTGCATGCAAGTATATATGCATGACGATAAAAATATTGGATTTCCGTATTCGTCAATTGCAAAACATTTACACTATCCAACAGAGTTTATGACTGCCTCTTCTCCATTTTCCATCGACCTAGATATAAGTCATTTTATATGCATACAACTACTATTCACCAATCTCTTATACACGCCAGTGCGTCAAAAGCAATGGAACGTAACATATAAGACAGGTAATAACAAGAGAGGCAATTTTCGTGGTTGTCAGTTACTGAAGGTTTTATGAAACATGCTATGCAGGCGTTATTTGGGTAAATGAGGGTGAGTGATTCACTTGCGCCTCCACTATCTCCTTCCCATGCTACTGCATCGAAAGCTTTTACATCAGACGCGCTCGTGACTCACGACCGTGCTCATATTCTCCATATCTCACTGACAATTTCATCATACCGGGATGGCGATCAGTATTTGGAAATGTGTAAGATTTATTTAATTCCTTAACTGTCATTTCAATGATATAACTGTTTTCCTTCATTTATATACCGATTCAAATTCACCCTTCGGTTCCTTCAGCTTGAAAGAAGAGATGGACGAACGAGGTTTCGGCAACGTGCACAGAATCTCAAATCAAAAGTTGCAACAAAGGTAATTTAAGAATATATATGTATGGAATTTTTTCTACCACATTTAATAGAACGAATATTTTGCACTTTTAAATGGTTGAAAATTGAAATGATCGCGCGCTTTTGCGACTCATCCGAAATATCATTGCGTGTGATTGCTGTCACGATAGTAAACACTGCACGAAATCAATCGATTCGACAGTTATTTGGTCGTCAAGTGCATGTAAGCTTATAGCTGACGAATTCATTGTAATTTCTGATTATTGTAATATTTCGACTTACTGATTGAACAAAAGGAAGAAATTTGGAATCCATAATTTCACCGTAATGCCAATGACCTTTGAACATTCTGCACGAACAAGCATAGACTTCGATCAGGTTGGTGAACAATTTTCATGTAAACAGCCATCCAATTATTGGATGTTTCACGCGCTCAATCATGTTCATGAAATGAAATCTGAAACCATAATTTATTAGTGGTAATACGTTGAGCATCCAGAAGAATTTTGATAATTGTTTTTCATTGCTGTGTCCAAATCATTGTAACAGTGAAACATAGGATCGCACCGCGTGTCAAACAGTTACATTTTAATGTCCCTTGACAGTGTCCAAAGTATGAAAACACTTTTCGCTTGGAGTCCCGCAAACCCTTTCGTCCTGATCCTGTGGATGACATCGTCAAAACAATGATGGAGAACCGCCTTGAAGATGCAATTTATGATGCTGCAACTGCGCCAACATTATGTAGCGAAATTGCTGCAGATATCCGGAAAAAAATCATGAAATTGGAATTTGATAGGTATGAAATACACTTACGACATACAGATTGCTTCCCTGAATCGACGAATTCATTAAAATTCAATCACATTCTTTGGTGAGATGTCCTCAATTTTCAGTGTGAATTTTTCATAATAAATTCAAACATTTTTAGGTACAAAATTCTAGTTGTTGTGACGATTATTGAGAAAGCGAGTCAAGCATTGAAGTCAAATCTTGGATTTTTGTGGGATGTCGATAGAGATAATTATTCTAGTTACAGTTATGAAACTCAAACTTTCTTCGCGTCATGCTTTGTTGTCGGTAGCTATTGTGAATAAGTGAATAGTATGTAAAACATATACGTACATACATACAAATTATATGTACAACATATCTTCCGAAACTGTGAAAAAATAAGTGTCGTTATCAGTGCGTCAGATTATGAACCATTCATACCCAAATAACAATTGTGATAAACTCATTTGAACAGAAAAAGCATAATTTGATCCGAATAAATTAGTTCCAACAAATTGTTCTTTTTTCCTTGTTTCATTATCCCACTTTTTATGCCTCGCAGAATTAACCATAGTTTGAATTAATTGCAAAATCGATGGAACACTACACTTTTACCACATTTCTACTACATAATTGTTCTGTAAATACAATGTCCGCAACAACTGACGTGGTATACAATATTTACGACCACTTTTCTATTTCCTGATCTAGAACAATCAACTTGTCTGTACCAAATTCAGTTCAAATCAGGCACTTGACAAGAGAGCATTGATTATATGTTATGAGTGGATCAAACAAAAACAATGATGTTAGCACAGTTGACATTTATCATTGCACTTGTTCTACCGAAATATATCGATGCCCACAATCCTGAAAACCATGAGAAGATGGTAAGTCACATCATTATTGTTGCTGAAATACTGTGTGAACTCTTCATTAACTATATAATGATGGTTTAGATTGAAATAATCAACTCTTGCTTCACTGACCGCTTAAAAAGTTTAACCACAACACCAGACTTCATTCATAGTTTCGATCAAATTACATCCGATTCAGCGCCAGTACCTATGATTATCATTGATGATAATTTCAAATCAGATGCTATTCAAAATCTTCTCCCATTTTTGGGTATATTTGTCTTTGTGGCGGATTCTAGAAAATCTTTCGAAGCTATACTTCTGTCTGCGAAATCTTCACCTTGGTGGAATGTTAACGCGCTATTCCTTATCCTTGGAAATCCACGAGAGAAATGTACATCGGCTCTAGAAATTTTAATGGAGACTTGGCGAATGGGACTACAGTCAGTCTTATTTATTTGCGAGCATTACGAAGAAGGTACGATGCTCTACACGTACAATCCGCACTCAAATCGTGCACCTTTCCCTTGGAAAGAAGTAGGATACTTGAAGAAAAATGATCCCTGGACACTATTTACACAACGATACACTATAGGTATGTCACTTTTATTTTCGCAATTATGTTTTGGTTCATTTATCATCTGGTGACAGGTCCAGATAAATGCGGAAGCCTAGATTTCCACAGAACGAAGTTCATCGATGTATGTGAAACTCAAAATCATCATAAATGTCAAACTTGGGAAGACGTCCTCGAAGAACAGGAACAGAAACGAGAACAAAAAAAATCCTATTGATGAAAATGTGTATTTGTAATCCAAGTACCAGAGAATAATTGCGTTCATGTTCACATATAAACATCAGTTCTCTATCTGTATTTGCGTGAATGTTGAAAATTATAACCTTGTCATAGGAAAAAAAAACACTATCAACAACAATTTAAATTTTTGTCCAATGGACTTGAAGTAGATGAGTGTGAAAACTATTTTATCAATGGCAGATCCATTCGGAGACTCAGCTACGCCATCTATAACTTCATGTGTGATATATATAAGAACCAATTCGAGCGACCTAACTTAACCTAAAAAAACGTAGGTGACATTTGTTTCTTCGTCAACATAAAGTTGAAGGTTCAATAGCAATAATGATGGATTATTTTGTAACAAATAACTCATTGGCACCAGCTCCAATGGGGATACAAAGTACGGCTGGTGCTGTACCGGTGAAAAATGACAAAGGTGAATTGTCTATGAAAAAGGTTAAAGTGCACAGGTATGTATCAGGAAAACGTCCTGATTATGCACCCACTGCGAGCGATGATGAGGAAGCTGATGATGATGACTTCATGGATAAACGTGTCCAACATGAAGAAATCACAGAGGAAACAAACTATCCAAAATCGACCCTAGACGTAGAGGATCCAAGGTTACGACGTCTTACTCGGCTAGAACAACAACGTGAAGCAGAAGTAGAGATACGCGCTGAGCGTCATCGTCATGTTCACGAGCCTGAAATTCTAGAGGCAGAACCTGAAAGAGCACGGGAAAGAATAAAATTAGAGAGCTCTGACTCGTCTGAAGACGAGGAGTTGTCAGATTCAGAAATTGAACGTCGTCGAGAAGCACTCAAAGCTAGAGTTCTATCTAAAAAAGATACAGAAGATGAATTGGTTCAGAGAGATGAGGAAGAGGTTTCCGGGTCGAGTTCTGAGGAGAGTTCAGAGTATGAAGAGTACTCAGACTCCGAGGAAGAAACTGGACCCAGATTAAAACCAGTATTCGTACGTAAGCGAGATAGAATAACAGTAATGGAACGTGAGAAAGAGGCTGCCAAACAAAAACAAGTTGAATTGGAAACGAAAAAAATGGCAGATGAACGGAAACGTCAAACGTTGCGAATGGTGGAAGAGGCGATACGTAAAGAAACTCAGGGTTCTAAAATGGTCGACACGAATGAAGGAAGAATAGACGATGTTTGTACAGATGACGAAAATGATGAGGTTGAATATGAAGCATGGAAATTGCGTGAATTGAAACGAATTAAACGTGATCGTGAAGAACGGGAAGGAATTGAAAAAGAGCGTTTGGAAATTGATCGTATTCGGAATTTGACAGAAGAGGAACGTCGCCAAGAGGCTCGTATAAATCCAAAAACAATCACCAACAAAGCAGCGAAAGGAAAGTATAAATTTCTTCAAAAGTATTATCATCGTGGTGCATTCTATCTTGATAAGGATGATACTGTATTCAAACGCGATTTTTCGGGTGCTACTTTGGAGGATCATTTCGATAAAACAATATTACCGAAAGTAATGCAAGTGAAGAACTTTGGTCGCAGTGGTAGAACTAAGTATACTCATTTAGTAGACCAAGACACAACACAGTTCGATTCGCCTTGGATATCTGAAACAGCACAGAATCTCAAATTCCATAATAATCAGTCGGCAGGAATGAAGCAGGTATTTGATCGACCATCACTCAACAAACGAAATAACGCCAATTGAATATATATGTAGACATAAAGATATTGATTATAAATATATAAACGAACTGATGTATGCATAGGGAAATTTGACATCGATAAAATTGATTTATTCAACAATAGTTCAAATCACAATATTACTTTATTCAAATGCAAAAATCGAACTGTACTTATTCTAATATATACTTATAAATATTCAACTTACATGGGAAGAACGTTCATGGGTTTAGAATTTAAATCAAAATAATGGAACCTTCATTAAGGGAAAATAAAGATATTTCTTCTAGGGCTAAAGTTCATATCCACATCAAATTTTGTTCCTTAACGACCTCAAAGCTTGTTTCGCAGCAGCAGCTCTAGCTTGTTTTTTAGTGGCACCAAAGCCATGGAACAACTTTTTTTTCCCATGTATAACTACTTCCAGCGGAACCATAATACTATCGCAACCCGTTAGAATTGCTGACTCTCCAAACGTTGGATGTGCACCTGGTGTTTCATGTAAAACACGTACTGGTTGCTTCGGTACATTTCTGCTGAATTCTTGAATCTCTGTATACATCAGACTAAAGATAATGTTCCAAATCGTTGTAAGATTTTTTCCAGAATCCAAATATATTGCACCAATCACTGATTCGAACAAATCACCCAATATTTTAGGCACATCCACAGATTCAGCCATATTGACTTCATCTTCCTCGGATAAAATCCACAGCAATTCGTCGTCCACGATATGATTTCGTTCTTCTTGGTATTTAACAAATCTTTCAATTTTATCCGATAATGTAGGAGCGTAGGCAAGTAGTGCTGTGTGCAATCCGTATTTCACGGTTATACACGCGAATGTTATATTATTAACAAGTGCAGATCTTAGATCTGTCAATGCTCCTGGACTTAAATCACCGCAGTTCTCATAAATGTACACCGTTATCAAAAAATCGATTAGAGCATCACCAAGGAATTCCAGCCTGTCATAACAGGCGGTAACTGAATTCGAAGTATATGATGGATGAGTAAATGCTTGCAAAAGAAATGAACTATCGACAAATTTGTATCCAAGCACATTTTCGATATAATTGGCAAATGGGATGTGTTGATCAATATCACCCTTGCCAATTCGCGCTGAAGGTGGTTTGCCATGAAGAACTTCATTAATTTTCGTCGCACTTGGGAGTACACCGAACCATTTCAGTACTCGAGCCGCGCCGTGTAATCCCATAGTGGTGAGATATACTCCGGTCAACGCTTCAACTGCGTCTGATATCGTTTTGTCGGAAACTTCTTGAAATCCGACGAATTGCTCAACTCCAGTTGCATTTTTTGTCTCATTCCACGAGTCGATTTTGGCTTTGAATTTAGATTCGGATGCTACGGATAACTCACCGTCGAATTGCTCATTTGGCGGTACTGCCATTTCATACAGAACATTGGGCGCTTTATTTTTGGATTTGAGATATGTTTGCAATTGTCTTGAAGTACAATATGATGGCACGATAAAATTACTCATTGGTTCAAATACATCGATTTTCAATCGTCCCGGAATATTTTGGCTTTTTCCACAATAATAAAGATGTCGATTACCAATTATTTTTCCTTTTGCCATCGTTAAACGACCTTCACCAAACAAGGGGTATACTTCGAATAAATAAATGGAGGTAATATATTTGAGGTAAGAATCTCCAAGGGTTTCCAAGCGTTCGAGGTTGAAAGAATCACTCGCAGCCTTAGGCGTGAGTGCAGGTAAAATGTCAGCTGCACTAGGACCTTCTGATGAGGTTGTTCGGCTCAGTACTGCCAAAGATGGTATAAGTACGTCAGGCTTCCTCGCATAACCTCTTTTCCGATACTTCGACTTTATACGTTCGTCATTGAGATCCACGCACGTTTTCGTGAAACGATGATAATAGTCGATATCGATAATCTGCACTTTTTCGATATTCCTATCCAAATCGCAGGGCTCGCGCTCCTTAGGCCATGGATACCGAGAAGAATCCAAGCTCAAGATATCAATTTCAGGAACGTTTTGAATCAATTCGGATGCGCCGTTTTCTAATAAATTGCATTCGTCATGGTTGGATTCTGTTTCTGAATCCTTACTGTCGTCGCTGTCTTCATGCAGCAAAACGAGTGGTGGCCATTCATTATTTTCTGGTAAGTTTTGAATTCCTAATCCCGTTTCATTGGTAATTTTTCGTCGTAAATCGTCAGCGATCAAAAGTTGCGAAACTCTATGGAGAATGGACGGCAGTAGTGTGGCTTTGAGCCAATATAACGCTGGGAATACAACTTTAGAACACAATTCAGGGACTAAATGTTCTTCTAAATCGCTTCGCTTCCGCTTGTTCGTGGTCTTTCCATCACTTCTCTTTTTTATACAGTTAATTTTTTTTGATATCGGTTTCACCTCTAACATCGGCTGTTTTTGGTCGATTATTTCCAATTGATGTCGTTCTTTGAAATAATGACTGAACGATTCATAATCTTCTGTTGGAAATGCGGATGCAGGCATGAGATCGTCACATACCCGCGTTACCATATACATGTTTGTAGAACTGCGATAATTCGGTGTAACCAATTGCCATCCACAATCGTCAATGATTGACGAGGAATTTTCATTTTCAGTTATAGCCTTAATCGGGTGATCATGTGATGTTTCTACACGTATAGATGGGTAGCGACGAACAACGTCCCAGTCAATATTCCATTTATCATCAATTGGTACAACCAAAAAGGAATTTTCTTTGTTAGCATTATCAAACATCATGAAACTCTTAATAAGTTCCAATACTTCTTTGAATATAACCCAATGAAATTTCCGTAATTCCATAATTTCATCTGCTGATAGAGTAATTTTAGCATAATTGACGTTGAGTTTAACATCTAATGCACCTACATTCATAAAGATTGGGAAATCTGGTATTTGCGGAATAGCTCTGTTCGATAATATTGCATATCCTGCCCGATCACTGAGACAATTGTAATATACCCAATTTCTGTTTTCAGATGGAACTGTGTACGTTGGTTTCATCGAGATAATATGTAAATAGCAGTTAGCATTCGGAATAGGAAATGCACTATACAAGGCTTCAGGATAAACAATGTCATGTGGCCTCTTACTGGCTGTGGTACCAACACTTTTCCTATTCTCATTGTCTTCTTCTTGCCAGTTAGAAAGTACCATTGATATATCGTCAACCACTTCCGCAGCATTTTTAGGTAACAATTTGTCACTCAATTCACCAATCTCATATAATCTCTTGCAAGCATTGATTGCTGCTGAACGTTTTGCCAATACGATACTCGACATAACATCACCACGAATGATTTCGCGCAGAGGCGACGACATTGGCAATTTGAGTGTCACCATGAAACGGGTCTCATTTTCGTCTTCACTGTTATTTCCGTGTAGATTCCATACAGGAACGCATTGAACAAATTTTGATTGCGCCAATGTTGAGCAATAACGATTGACTACACTTATAGCTGATACTTCAGTTATTACTGACCGTGAACCATCTGAACTAATAATGCTGAATGGTTCGATCTCCGATGTATATAAATTTTGTTTGAGTTCGTCTGGTAAAGGATCGAGTCTACAATCTGATTTTCCAATCAATTTGTCGGACAACGTGCTCTCTACACGTCGAAATTCGACATGTTTCGTCAAAAATGGCGAATCTTTCGCTAATAAGATGATGTAGTGACTATCTTTGTGGCGAGCACGTCCTTTGCTCTGGACATACGCTCTGAAATTGTTCGGTGCATCGAAACGTATGACTAGTCGACAAGAAGGTATATCGATACCTTCATCAAGTACATCTGTTGCAACTAAACAATTTACAATATTCGCCCTAAATTTCACTAACGCCTCTTCATTCCACTTCTGTAAGCACATACTTTCAGACGGACTTTTCAACGGATCAGTGGAATTACCTACAACGTATTGCGGTACAAGAAATTTAAAACGATCGTCATCACGTGCAAGACATTGCAAAACATGATACAACACTTTTGCCGTATATCTACGATCCACAAATATGAGACAACAAAATCTTTTATTATCCGAAGTGTAGTCAGTATTGTATCGCAAGAGTATTTCGAAAAGTTTTTTCACTTGTTCAGAGGAATATCTAATCATATTTTCCAATTCAGACGAGCCTTTCATTTCATCGTCGATAATTTTTCTCATCAATGTCATTTGTGTTATGAGGAAATCCACCGTTATTACCGATTCAATATCTTCCATACATCTCTTCAACTGCTCAAGTTGAATCATATGGAAAAGAATGGCTTTGTGTGTAAAATATAAACCTTTCGTTTTGAAATGTTCCCTGATATCTTCGAAGATACATTTGAGTTTCACGTTTTTTGACTTGGGTTGGAATGTCTTACTCGATTCCAAATACGGGCTCAATTGTTTCAAATTCACAACACCCAAGATTTCAATTGCATGATCAATATAACCTTCTAGTTTCTCACTGATACAAGATGTTTCTGATGAATCGAAAAACGTTACATGTTCTCTTGCCTTACCGAAACCTTTGACCGGTGCTAGTGAGTTAACCGTTATCACTTTTGCATTGAATGTAACCTCAAGCTCATGCACAGCATCCTCGACTCTTTCTCGTTTGATATTTGAATTTAGTAAGGTGGCAGACGTACCCAAAACTTTTGGGTGCAAAATTGGACTATAATCATCAAATCTCTTCATTATCAGTCGCATCGGATGATCACCTACTGCGTGATGACATTCGTCGAAAATAATCAAATTGATCCTAGATAGCGGTAAAAAACCATGGCTCACTATGTCCAACAATATTTGTGCCGTCATGACAAGAACCTGAAGAAAATAAAATTGAGAAAGATTATGCTGCACAACCACATTTCCAATAGCATTCGATGAATATGTTTACAATGAATATGAAATACCTGGTTATCATTAAATTCTTGGATCCACATATTAGCATCCCATATATCTACATTCATGTCACCAGTATATCCATTGCAAGTCAAATCTGAATGTCTAGCGATATATGCGCACTGTTGTGCTACTAATGGGACTGTGTTCACCAAAAATACTGTGCGTTTTCCTCCTTCAATCCATGATTTCCTCACTGCTGGACTCAATTTTTTTATCACCATAACAACTATATACGTTTTTCCCGATCCAGTCGGTAAATATATAATTGTGTTGCCAGCCACTGCTTTCTCGTACAGATCTATTTGATAAGCACGAGGTGTGAATTCCTCTGGTTCCGCCATCTCTGCACTAGAATAAACCAATATACGAAAATATTAGACTACGTGTTGAAGTTTGGTGAGTTTATTGCTGAACTCTATGACATCATTTGAGTCGAAAGTAGAATTTCATAACACGCCGATTTGAAATAAAACGTTTCTACACACAGACCTCTGCGTCTTTTTCCTTCCAACAGAATTTCAGATGGATGTTACAAATATCTTCGGCCGTAAAATGATGCGATCGGACTGAGACTTAGCGTTTCTGAAACATCACCATAAAAAAAAAGAATATACAGATAAGCACCGGCAAGAATCGTTACTCATCCGGCTATAACCTCGAATTACCTAACGGCATAACAACACCGGTATGCACTCACCAAACTCTCGTCACCACCCGCAATATATTTCCTTCTTTAATAAACTAAGAGATTCATTTTCAATATAAACCGATAAAATAATGATCAATATTATGTTTCTACCACCGAATGTTTTAGCTCGCGGTGGATATAATCACGATTTGCCAATACTGAGAAAAAACAAGTAAGAGTCACAATCCCATATTGAACTCTATTCCATACATACATAATACAGTCATATTTTCTACTTACAATCGCATTCGTTTTTATTTGTGCAATATACTTTTTCACATTATCAGGCTCTACAGCACCACACATTGTAGAGAAGTGACTAATAACCGGAGTTCTTAGTAATGATAAATATGCGTGGAGTCCTTTATTCAACAGTGGTACACACAGTGGTAGTGGCAAAAACATAGGAAATAGGATCCAGACGGTGTCAATTTGATCCTATATTGTTACAAACTTCCAATACGAAAATGAACGAACATTGAGATACACATTGACACATGTATATTAACCTCCCCCCAGTAGTACGTTCATCGCTTTCGAACTGCTTACGAAAATGTGAGGACCGACATCCACCATTATCCTTTTGGATTTGATTCTTCATGAAAATTCGTATTCAAACGAAATTCTATATAATATCAAAGTGATATTATTAAGTCTACCTACCAATTCGGATTTTCTTATACATTGGGATTAGAAAACAAGGCAGAAAAGTAATATATCTCACTGAGTACAATCATTCTGAAACACTGTTGAGAATTAAATTTCTTCCGTTGGAATACCAAATTTCCAATTTCCCGCGTAAAGTCGAGAACACAGATTGGTTAATAGGGAAAAATATTAGGACGTGAAAATAGTATACGTGGACGAGTAGCGTTCGACAATCGGTAGATACGGCAGATTTTTGCTTCTGGATCGATTCTTACATGTAATACGATTTATCACGGATTGATGGCGCTATCAGAACATTCCTGTTACGATAGAGGGTTGAATATTCATATAAAGGAATTCATGAAGATTAATTAAACCGAGAATCGACTGTTGATTGACTGGTCAACATCTTGTCCCCTTGTCTCTGACTAGTGATTGCACTATAATATGGATATAATAAATGTATATATAGATATTGAATGCACATTACTTCAAGTTGAATCTGTGTGCATTGATGGGGTCGATTCCCGGCGCATCTAGACATGTAGATGATTGGGTATATAAACGCATGCGTGAAGTTTATATACAAACAATGATTCGATACGTGCGATGTTTACTTGTGTTGATAATGGGTACGTATGATATAGATATTCAACCCTTTGACTATATTTGATTATCAGTATTGATGCGGCTTCCATAATTTTGCATACATTTGTATGACTGAATTACATTTCAGAAATTTCTTATAATCGCATTTGCCATGGGGTGATGATTAGATCTGATGAGACCCATTGAGATATTCTACTACTCAACGTTCAATCAAGTTAAATGTGATTAGACCCGGTCTCGTCTAATCATATTATAAAAATTGATTGAGATTTCGTATTCCACCAAACATTCTTCCAAGATTGAGTTTTTTCAAAATTATGATTGCATTAGATCCGGTTATATCTAGTGAAATACTTGTTGGACAATTAAGAAGTCGATTCATATACTTTTGTGAATCGGAGAAGAATATCTGAGGCGAAATCTGTCTAATGATAGATGTAAAATCTGAGGAATTTGGTATAAAAGCTAAGAAAATTCGATATCGATAGTCTACGAAAATATGTGGGTTTGATATTCATACCTGAATGATTTCCTATAAAGTTTCTCTGAATTGTGTATGAGTTTAATGCTGAATGTAAATATGTCCAGGTCAAACTCATGCCATATCACGGAATTATTGATGCGACAATCATTACGAATGCATGATTGCGTGCCGCAATGGTCCTACTTTCGGGAGAATTATCACCAAAGAGTCAATCACATGTTTTTAAATAGATATATGGCCATTTCGAGCGAACATACGAACTTTAATTCTGCTGATAGTACGTTACTAGTAAGGGGTTTATTCAAACCAAACAATTCATTATCGCATCAATGCATATATAATGCGAACTGCGAACTCGGCTATAAATTCGTTCTATTTATTATTTAATTTTAATTGCTTGTGTAACTCACATGTTGTAATTCATTCTATTTGAACTGTTTCGTGCAACATTCCATTATTATCATCCTGCAATGATCACTCGTTCATCAATTCATTTGATAAAAGCTCTGGAACATTCTCATCGATTGTTGTTTCCGGAGTAACAAAGTATCTCTCAAATATTCGACTACACTGAAAGTTTTGCGCAAGTATCGAACGGTACAGAAGTTTCCATTATGTCCTCGAGTAAATTGAGTTTTTTATTCGATTTATTTTTATACGACGACGTTGGAAAAGTCGAAGAATATTTGTTTAGAAAGTTGGAATGAATGAGAGTTATGGGAGTCTGTATAGACAAGTACGCGAAAATCGGGGAAGTGACAATTGAAAACTTTTGAAGTGTTGATCTCACAACTATTTTTTTCCAACTTCATCCAATATAATATCTTGGAAACTAATAGTTTTGATCAAGTATTGATGAATTCTAGAAGATTATTATATATATCCTTCACAAATCTTTGGAGAATTCTGATGTTTTTTTATGGTTTCAGGTTGGTGTCTTCTTAAAATATTGAATATTGTGTAATAAATTCATCTCGAATCTTATTTCACTCCTCGGATCTTCAACTGACAGATTGCAAACTACATTCCTGAAATAATTCTTATGTATTTATTTTCAGATTCACCAGCATATTATCAATTATTGACAGTGAAACCCGCCTATCTTTCGGGTAATTCAATCGGCATATTATCCTCCCACGTAGCATGATTCTGCGGAATAGAACTGGTGAGAATCTGAGTCAAATTTATATTTTTGATTTTTATCTTTTTTATGAATACAGGCGTATAGAGATTTTCATTATATACATTATGCATCTATCAGTCAACATTGCTAAATATATTTGAGAAAAATGAACCTTAAGACGTGCCGCGCGCGCGATTAGACCAGGGCGTAGGTCGTCGATTCTATTCGTTCGTGGTTCGTCGTTGTGAGGGTCGTCAACAGTCGTCACGATAGCCCAGGCGTCGCGACGCCAGTTCGTGTGGGAACGTCGCGACGTTCACAACGCGTACTATTACACAGCGTCTGCTAACTAGAGAGGCGTTTTTCCCCTTTATTCTCTCTTCTTCCTCTCTTTCTTCTCACTTCTTTTGTTCTATCACACCACTAACTCGTTCCCTCTAATTATCCGAGATATTCTTCCAATCATAACTCTATTCTTGAATCTTCCTCTGTATCCCGTAACGTATGTACGATTGTCAATAGGCTCAAATTCATGATATTCCATAAGTTATAATTATACTGTGGAATTTTACATTCATAATACTTTATTCATGTCACATCAATAATCGAGTTTTACATAAATAATATCCTAGATTAATAATGAATGTAATTGCGCGAAACTCTAATGTGTCACCAGTAATGCCAGAGGACTAAAGGTAGAATTAAAGAAAAGAATGATAACATGAAATTATTACACGTAAAATGAAATTGATAAATGTGACTGAATATATTATCACTGCATTATCACATATTCATGTACATTTTCGGTTACAATTGTTCGAGCAATCAATATCACTCGTATTCTACAGTACCCAATTCAACTCTTTTTCTTTTTCTCTTTCACTTTTTTCCCCTCTCTCGGCGTCGATGTGAAGTCCAGCAATAATATTGAGAGTAATATACAATACTGCTGTTTCAAGTGGGATTTTGATGCTGATGACTTCATCAAATGTCACGTATATTGAAATTGCGCGAGACGCAGTACTTAACCGGTATACAACGTATATAAATTTTGTTCTCTCATATTCGGATGTATCTCAGAACCCACAACGCATTTATTCATGCCTATTTTTTTATTAATGAAGTTTCTACTGTGTCGCGAATAGCAATTTTGTAAGAATTATCAAGTGGACTTTTGGACAAACTCCGTTTATTCCGCACCTCTTATGAATATCTTTTTTTCGCTACTCCACCGATCAACTTCATACACATCTAATTTTATTATTCCATTTGAAATTGTACAATATATCGATATTAATTTTGGATTAATTTAATTTGAAGATACGGGTGAATATAAAGTAATCCGCGGTATGTCGAACGAAGAGAAACCTCCGCCAGGATTAACAATCGATCGTGCTGCATTCTTACTTTTAAGGGTGAAACGAGCATTCAAAAAGAAGAAGCAACAACGTAAAGAAAAGAGGTAAGACATGAACTAATGACGAGAAGTACATATAAGTATATGTAATTTTATATAAATTAATGAATATATATATATATATATATATATATATATATACATGATGCAGGTTCATGAAGTACTCTTGGACGTTGATGAGATATAATTAATTTTCCTCTCGTTTGCGCACAGAAAGTTTTCAAGCGGTTTGATATATTAATATTCCACAATGTAGAAACACGAATGAATATTCATGCGGGCACAAATATAACGATAAGGTGTGAGAGGAAGCGTTTCTGTATGTACATAATATGCATTGACAATTTTAGCACGCGTTACAAATTGTGTATGCACATACGTACTGTAGTAGCACAGTATATATTCATGCGATAATAATTAAAATAAATACGTAGAAGTACATATGGCACAGAAATATGAATGTATATTAATTATGAAAATGAATCAGTTTATAGGTAAATCGAATCTGCGACCTGGGAAATGAACAGTCGGTACGAATTTCATATGTCATCTCTTGAAGGAAGTGTCGGTATAATTAGAATTCAATTGTTATCACTTAATGACACCAGTGTTATGAATAACAGTGCCAATCTGAAATGAAAAGGCAACTCATGATACAATTTTCACCGGAGTGCTGGCCGATAGCATTACACAATCCGTGAAATTTATCTATAATAATCTGAAAGCGGAATGGAAGATCAAATGAAAATAAAAGTAGGGTCTTCAATAGTTACTGACTGCTGGTGTCCAGTTATTTGATTTAATAGAAACCAATTGTGATACTAATCTGAAATGTCAACGGAAGGCATACTATTCTTCTCGTAATCATCATCGTAGAATTAGGACTTTTATAAAAGAGGAAAAGCGTGTCAGACTAGGTGCTCTCAGTAGAGTACACATAGATAATGACAGGAAGAGTATTTCTCCCTTCTCAATTCGTTATTTTTCGAGACGTGGCAAAGAAAAACATATTGAAAGGAAATCTAATGGTCATGAAGATGCCGTATCTGCCGCCTCTGGAAACGAAAATTCGAAAGAAACACATCTAAAGTTCCGCATACATCATTAAAATTCAATAAAAAAATTTAAAATCTAGCATTAGCCTCAAATCTGAAAGGATAAAACTCATGATACCTTCTCAGTATTCGCAGTCTACAAAATGTGAAAATCCCAATTATTTTTCTTACATATACGGGAATATATGTTTCCACCTTTGTAAAACTTTCAACATGTTCGGTGTATAATAAATTGTGGAGGGTGACGTCAATTTATGTGTAGTTTGACTGGTGGAGAATGCAGACCGGAAGTGAAAACTACTGCAAGACCTGGTGGAAATGGAGGCAGCGGCTGTTGCCGCCCGGCACCGCTATTACGATCTAGAACATTACCAGCAATCGTGGTGCCAGGATTGAGTATTCTTCAGAAGCAAATCGATGCACGTTACGCAAATAATGATATTGGTATAGACAATGAACATTTATTCTCGGCGAATTACATTAGCTGAGATAGCGATGTAATCAAATAACAGTTGGCATTTTTTTTTGTGCTTAGCTGGACCAGCGGATGTCGCTCGACAGGCGGCCTTGCCAGCGGCAATCAACGATGATCCAACAGCAATTGACTCATCATCTTCAAAGCGCAATGCAAAGCTTGTCGCACCAAGAATTTTATTTACTGACGATACACTCGGTAATTTCAATGCTTTGAAATTTGATTACACGAACGGACGTATTTGAAGGATATCTGTTATTTATTCATTCTTCCTATAGGGGAGCGTCGTGTATCCGAAAGCGGAGTTAATAGTCGGCGAATGAATATGCATCATGAGGAGAGCATTGGGCGGAGCGGATACAGATTGAGCACTGGAAGTGTCTTGAGTGGTTCACAACCACTAACCCGATTAGTCAAATTATTGAATCAAAAACCGAATTTCACCCCAGACGATGATATTCCACGTAGATTATCTTGGGAGAGGTAAATGGCTATTGAAGATAAAAATGAGAATGTATTTTTATTTTATTACGACTTATTGAAACGTGAATTTGACAAGTAGTCATCTTACGTGGCGCTCTTTATTACGTGAGTGGATTGTATGAATCGTTCAAGAGAAAGAAATACAATCTCTGGCGAAATCAGAAGTTCGATCCAAATATGATGCTTAGTAAATACCAATCAACGTTTTTCCAATGTAGAGATGCGTTCCATATAGACACCCCATTTCCTAACCACTCGTGAGATTACGTCTGAAAATCAATTCTTCCGATACAGCAGCCGCATGAAAAAAAATTGGAGAATAAATTTGAAGAGAAAAACTTTCGTTTTATATTCCTGGCTTTATTATTTCAATCAGTATACAACCTTTTTCTCAACATCTCGTAAATTCAAAAAATATAACGATCCAGAACTCCACTTCATTATTCGATGAAAAGTTAAAAAGAATAAAATGAATCAATAACTCGTTATCATTCAATTGCAGACGCGGCGATGATGGTACTTCATTCAAACCAGTGGACGTGACCTCCTCAACATATACTATCCCAAGGAGCACATCTGCTGATAGCATACCTTGCATCTCGGATTGGGGGATGACTCCGAATATTCCATCGAATACGCTCGTAGCAGATCTTCATGGGTGGGATTGGCGACGCGGAAGCGGCTGCAATGATATAAGAACCGAACCATGTTCGCCAGCGCCGTCGAGAAGGAGTCCCAGCCCCAGTCCGAGTTTAACACCATTTCCATCAACAGCTCTATTAAGAGGCAGAAGTAATGAACGCCAGAGTCTTGTTAGCACCAACCTTCGGCGTATCAAAGGCCACCGAGCAGTTGTCTGTGAGTACATCACCTCATATACAAACCGAAGAATAAGTTCTGTTGCATTATGATTGGAAAAAAAGCTTCAGGCAAACTGTTCATATGGAAAAATGTGTTATCAGATTACCAATTTCACATAGTCCTTTCGACCATTCAAATAGATAACTGCAAAAGCTCTCGGGATTACTAATGTGATCATGCAGATAACTATTTCAGACATCTGTGTTTTATAACTACTGCGGGTATCTATACGCAATAGCAACAGTATGTCAGTCATACATGCGTCGAACGATAATTCAGACTGGTGTTTCGCGGCATTTATGATTGATAACGTTTCCCAATATTCAATATTTACGTGGTGAACAAAGAAATTGAAGAATGGTAGTCTCTGAGAGAGCGATGCTGCTTAGGAGAGGAACTGATATATAGAACAGAATGCAAGGAAAAAGAATCACTGGTAGAATCCGCTCATTGTGATGTGTTGTTGGATAAATAATATATGACAACGCGGCGCGACTTCGCGAACTACACAATCCGCGGTCAATATATAATGGGTGGGAGGGGACGTTCTCGGGCCAGCTCGGGCCCACTCGCAGGCCCCCGCCAGTAGTCATTCTTCTCGTGCAACAGTTACTGCCACGCCGATTTGCTCCGAATAAAAGAAAAAAGGCAAGAAAGGGAATAACTAATAAGTTATCCTCGTTTCATGATCGAAATCCAACAAACAATCCAAGTGTGTGTAAGTGTATGAATGTGACAGTGTTTTTCCATTCGTGCAGTGTACTAATTGGAATCGAAGTATGTGAAGAATGCTTAAATATAATCGAAGAGAAGCGGTTCAATAGCGATGAGTGGATCATAACGAGTGTACATATATTTTTTTTTCCAATATCATCAACCACGTAAACATTTTTGCCATTAATAACAACCACATCACTATTCTCACTGTTCTAAATTTATACTGCTGTCCCACCTGTCTCTCAGGTGTCCGTGTCTTTCTTCTATACGATAGTATCACAATCGCGTGTACGCTTCATATTCTTCCAAATTCATTCTCTTCTTTTTCGACCATTTCATACATCCACACATATGATTATATTCTCATCAACGTCGGAGCTTTCCAATGTGTATTCCCAATTTATTAGATAAATAAGAACTATTTACGTATATCACAATACATAAAATTAGCCCGAATAGAATGAGGGATGGTGAATTGTCATCGCACTCTCATACATCGGAATAACAATACTATATAATGTATCTATGGGGGAAGAGAACTTTCTGTATGTGTATATACATATATATATATATCCTATACGTCTTCTTTATCCATCATGTGGATTGGCACAAGCTATTACGATGTAGGGGACACAATTTTCTTGATGCAACCTTAACTACGAATCATTGACGATTTGTTCTTTTTTTTGCTCACGCCGAATGTCAGTTGTTTTTCTTGTTGATATACTGGCAAATTGGAGGGCTATATTCATACTCCATGGATATGAAAAATTGATTTAGAAAGACGAAATCTATAGCAGTCTATAGTTTCGACGATTTATTACGAGTTAGTAATAAATATAAAAACTCCGCACTAAGTTAGGCCATAAGACAGATATATATCGAGTTGCAGAAAACAAATGACATTTTTCCAAGTCGCAAACCGATTAAATGTTTGAGTTATTAAACAATTGCAGAGTTAATTGTGATGTTATGACATAATTCTTGAAGGATCACTAGGCTGATGACTTAGAAAGATTGGATTGATTCTTTAATATGTCGGGGTCTAAAACGGCTGTAAATACAATGCATGACAATTCGAGAGTGTTTACATTTGTTGAAAGAAAATCAAACAATCTCCTATCTTATTATATTTCAAGGTTTTTTTTAATAGGATTTCCTCAATCAAAACCGCATGCTATGAAATTGACTCACTCATTAAGACCACAAAGGTATCACGTCAAAATAAAATCATCTTGCCGTCAATTTCTAAATTAACAATATTCACAGAAAAACTTTGATATTAAAAACTCTCGTGAGATAGATTATGAAAATGTTGTGCGATAAAATGAACGGAAATAATTTTTAACTATATACATATATGATATAAGTATGCATACATATATATGCATATTAAGTAATTTAATTCAATACCATTCACCTGTCCCGGTTGCTATTGAGGATTGTGGTGCTACCATCCAATACTATTCCAGTGAAGAAACGAGCTCAATATATATACCAGATTATACATATAGATGTTGCCAGTATAAGCAGGTATAATGCAGGTAGACAGGATAGCAAGCGGGAAGACGGCAGACGGTTCGCTCAGGGCCCAACTGTCGCATTTGGTCGAGTGCTTCCTTCAGTCGATGCCCTTGGCTCCACTTGGCCTCAACAATTTTCGCTGTGTGTGCGAATAGTCCGAAGACTGTACATAAAACTTTGTGTTTCATGCCAAATGGAATGACGAAAGACTCGATGCAGTTATAAAGAAAGCAGAGTTGACAGCGAAGTGCATTAGTGTTTTTTCCCCTCTCTCTATATATAGAAGGAGAGTCCACGATAATTGTTATCGTTCTTTTTCCTGTCTAGTCGGAATGTTTGTGCGCGCGCGCCTTTTTCAATACGCTATGCAACCGACGGCCACTGACAATAGACACCTTGATATATAGTATTGTGTCGGAGTTAATAATAATAAGAATAATATATATATATATACAAAGGAGGATAAAAAGGGCACGTGAGACAATATTGAAGGTAAAGAAAATAAACGCTGTCACATTCATCTCTGAATATGTCAACAAAAAGTTATACCACAGAACACCATGGACATATTCTGTTCCATTTTTTATCTGCACTTGTAGCTTCATATCAGAAAATGAAATCAAGTGACTCAACTGTACGTTTATATTCATGTATGCATACATATGAACGTGCGTACTGAGATAGATGGAAAGAATGGGAACGCACTAAACAATGAAAGAGAATTTTGAAGTAACAATTTCTCTTCATTAGTACGCACTCTCTTCCCTCTCTATTTGAGCAATAATTCCACGCTTTCATCTTGGACGCACTTAATTATTGTATCATCATTCGCCTTTGTCCTTTTATTTATGAAAGGAAAAAAAAACTAGCACGGAAAAAGAAATTAATAGTTATAATTCAAATTTTTGGACCATTCTACTAATAAAGTGCTCACGTGAAATTCTACTCAACTCATACCGCGGATTATTATTAATACAGATGTGTGGGTGTATGTTATTGGGAATTTCATGTATATCAGTCCTCTCTGAAAAATGTATACATAATCTTCCTCACAAATTTCACATGAAAAATATGAGAGTTCTGAAGGAAATCAATAATTTATAGGTTTCAAAATAAAACTGTCCGGTAGCATTAATATTCAATTATTTCTGTTACATACCTATGCAGTTATATTTTTTGACGGAAGTAAACAGATTATTTATGCCAAAATCGAGCAACAAAAATATAATGTCATAATAACATAATCAATAATTGAATTGACATTTAGCAAAAAGTAATCGTGCATTATCACACTAGTACAGGCATTAGGGAGATGTTTTACGATATGTAAATTCATGTGTACATATCTGTATGTATATAGTTGTGAAACGGGAAATGATGGTGTATGTATGTTGGGAAGGGTGTGTACATGTGTGTGCGAGTGCTTAGATGGGACTTTACGCAGCTGTTGATCGCCACGGTCGAGGGCACGCAGTAGGAGTGTTACGGCCTGGCGGCGTGGGGCCCATCGTGTTTCTCAAATCCAATGTCTGCATGAGTCCCAAGGCGTCACATCGCGTCAGATTGTAATTTTGTTCATCAAACAGAGTGATATACATGTGGCTGCATTTCGTAGAATGTATTGTGTAATTGTTCAACAAAGACTGCTGATATAAACAGAGGGGGAAAATTTAATTATACTTTTCAAATTAATAAAATTACTTCGGTCATACTTTCGGAAATTAGCCAGGTCTATTTATGTTTCTGTGTTAATGTCAACCTGAATATCATGAAATTTTCTAATAATCATATTCCAAGCGATTAAATTGAATATTTATGAGTGAAGTTTATTTCATTGATACTGCGTGGGAAAATAAGTGTGTTGAATAATGCACAACCTAATATTATTGATCTGGTTCACGTGCAAAAATACAATGACAATCGATTGGTGTAGAATGGAATTGGTATTACGAAATAGTTGCGATTGAAGTTTAGTGATGGCGCTCACGTTCGCATGTGACATTGGTCTGTCTTATTTTTGTCACTGAACGATGTTATGATAATATTTTTATTATTGTTATTGACGCACTGTTTCATACTGATATTCGATTGCCCATTCTAATTCATTGCAGGCATTGAAGATAATTAACAGCGAAACGATTGCCTTCGAAAATTCATAAATAGTATTTGATCTCTAGAAAAAGTTAAGACAATTTGTAGTAGGTAATGGGCAACGATTTTCTTTGCTTGGTGCGCTACGAAATAGTTGAATGTCGACTTGAACTCAGTTCATTATTGCCACAAAAATTTTGTTAGGAAAAATTCAGTTGATGAGGTTTTTGAAAAACCATACTGGAATTATTGTTTGTACATATATGTACAGATATTTACACATCGCAATAATATGAGAGCAACAACGAATGTGGCATTCGAGATAAAGCAAACCAACGGACGTAGTCATCAATGAATTGCACCATCTCCTCATTCACTAAAGTATCATTCGGACAGTTGATAGAGTAAAGCGTGTTGTGTCTGAGTACGCCTTCTTCATCTCTGTACGACGTCGTTTCTCACTCTATCAACGTTTTTGCCGTCAATTTTCATTGAAGATAATTTGACAAATCAAGTGGAGATGTAATGAGAAATGATTCGATATTGCTTTAAAGTGAGGAAAAAAAAAGAGTAGAGAAAAGGGAAGATAACGAACTTATGTGAAGGGGGAGCAAATTGATTTTCCAAATGAAATTCCGAAAGAGCATAATTAATCGGAGCCCTAAGATGGAACTCGTCGGAAGACGAGGAGGTGGTGGTGTTGCAAACACTGGTGGAATAACGAGTTTGAAGAGGTCGAGGTCATTCCGAGCGTCAGTCAAGTTAATGTCAAAAATACGCAATCGCGCGGAGACATATCACGCATTGAATTCTATTGCGGAGGATGAGAATAAACGTACACAAGAGTTGACTAAGCATTTGTCCGGAGACGTTGTGAGAGTAGATGTGGGTGGTAGGTGTATTGACTCAACAGCGATCTTTCACAGCATCTCAAGAGACATGAAGACCAAATTGTCTCTTACTTGTACTGACAATGTTGGCATTAGAAATAAGAATTGTCAAAGCACCAATTTACAAACATGTCACGAAGACAATGAAAATTTACCAGATAATATGATGAATAATGCATATAGTTCAGAGACAACAGCAGCAGCGAGTGTATGCCATCATGATGGCGGATATGAAAATCCAAGTTTTGCACTTGATTGTTCACTCGATTCGTCAATCACGAGTTATCTGTATGAACCAATCAATGAGAGAACTGATCAATCTGTTCTCAACGAGAATATTGATAATCGAACTCACTCACGCAATAATTCCGATGGCAAACTATCCATTATTGTTGGGGAATATGAAAGTACAAAGAATTGCAATACAACTATTTGGTGCAATAATAAACTTTTGCGGAATAAAAATATGAAGAAAATTGATAGTAGCGGTAGTTCGTGGTTTGGCAGTCGAGCTACGAGTTTCCGTCGCAAAATCCATGTTGATTTATCCTCAAATGATCGGGCGCGACCTTTAATACAAGAACATTCTCAACCAACATACGCCGCAACGAGTATGTTCATCTTATTATGTTTCTTGTTTTTTATCGTTGATTGGCTAGAATTTTCCCATGACCGCCCCTGTGATACTTTGACCTATTTGTGAAACGTGTCATTCAATTTAATGACTTTGAACCACGTTAAAATGCAAATGTTCTCTCTATCTCTCTTTCTCCTCCTCCCCTTTTCTCGTTCTTTATCACTTTTCTACTCTCAAAAACCATCTTGAGTTAGTTGCGAGCATTGCATTGCGACTGTTAAACTGGAGTGACCTTATCCATTTATCACTTTGTTAATTCTTGAAACGTGATTACATTTCATTACTTCCGTCTTGACAGAGTTGCAATCACTGCAAGGGATGGAGTTCTTGGAAGGCTTCGGAAAGAAAAAACAGCAACAGCAAAATCCTCAAGTAAATCACTTGATGACAGGAACAATCAATCCTCTTACGGCCCAGACTTCCCTCAACGTACATTTGCATGGTATTTTTTTTTGTTTTTTTTTTTCAGAATTGATTTATTATTTACTAAATGATATCTATTGTTTCTAAATTTACGTTTATGTCCCATTAATACAAATTGATATGAGCATATACTTCTGCAAACTTGAATGTAGAAAAGAAAAAATGATCGAAACACAAACTAAGAATATAAACTGCATTATTGTTATCGCTGTTGCGACTTTATTTTATTCCTTTTATTTTCCACAAATATTATTGCGTGTTTTTTTTTCAGCTTTGTTCACAGCAATTGAGCACGGCCACTTGGATAAAGCAAAAGCGATATTGGAATCTGCCGACGTAGATGTGAATAGGTACTTATATCCATATTGTTATGTATGAATTTTCATTCCCCTGCCCTATTTTCATATGAAATTGCATCCTATAGAAGCTCAATTTGAACATATTCATTCTCGACAATATTAACAGGATTCACGTGGGGGTTGCCATTGATTGTGCATCGTACATAGATGCATGTAACATATTTGTCCAGGATATAACCTTCAGCTGACATTAATGCAGTTATGTATTCCTTTTTTTCTCTTTTCCAGTGTCAACGGCGATGGTTTATCGCCTTTAGATGCTGCTGTGCTCAGTAATAATAAATCGTTGGTAAAAATACTTGTCGCATATGGTGCACGCGAAGGGAATCAATGTAAGTGTCGCAAAAATTTTCTCTTTAAATTTAATTTCATAACAATATTCATTTGAGATTGAAATCACGATGTCCCATTTGAATCAGTAATATATGAGTACATTTGATTTATACAGTTCGATCTCCAGAGAATCTTGGTAGTCACTTGACATCATTGATGTTGTCGGCAGAGCGTAGACTAGCCGAGGTGGGTGGCCCACCAGGGACTAGTGCAACTTCATTTCTGGAAGCACCAAGTGCCAGAGCGAGTTTCTCAGCAGCGCACAACAATCTCACCGGATGCGGGGGGACAGCTGAGGATAAGCAAGTAGCCCTGTGGGAACGTAGAGTGCGAACCCTCCGAAAGATGTTACTTGGGTTCGACCAAGCAAGTGAGGATATGATGATAAAAAAAAACAATTTATTAGGTCACAGTAATGTGACGGGGGTGATGTCATAAAAAATCTAATGACCTTGACGTTTATCTTTATAACTTTTGATAGGACCACCGGACATACCGTTGTTAGTTGGGGTTGATGTTATCGGAACAAAGACAGTAATTGTAAGATTTCAAGAGGCTGAAACACTTGATTCCTTCATATGTACTAAATTCAAGGTTCAGTGGAGTGTTAAAGAGGATTTTTCGTTGATAACGGGGGAAAGAGAAGTATTGGACATGAAGCAAAGAGAATGTAGAATCGAAGGACTCGTTCAGGGCCAAAGATATTATTTCAGAGCGTGCGCAGGAAATCTCAAGGGATATAGTAGATACGTATTCTCAAGTCCTGCGAGCGTAACACCCAGCAGTAAGTTAATATATGTCTACATATATATATATATATATATATATATAGTCATGAGAAGGAATTATTGATTGCCATATGAATGTTGTTGTTTTGGTCGTATTGAATAAAGGTTGGCGCGACATTGATGGAAGATTACCACGATTCGTTGGTCGTTTGGAGCAATTGGACTCCCTCTTTGTTGATATACAACGCCCTGAATATGCACAAGAAACGCCAGCATTACAACGACGCAATCACAAAAAGAAAACAACGATAAAACAACTTTTCACCGCAACGAGCAAATTCCAAAAAAGTTTACGACGTGGCGTTTATCTCGCTTGTCTATTATATCATGATGACAAAGTATTAGTTACCAACGAAGACTTCTTACCTGTTATCGAAGTAGATGAGACTTATCCGAGCTGCATATACAATGACTTCCATTGGTTGATGAAGGTCGCATGTACATGGGACAATGTTAAGACATTGAGACAGGATATGGAGAAGAGTCACGGTAGCCCTATGAACCATTTTAGGCTCAAATTGCTCCAAGCTGCGGCACAAATGCAGGTAAATTGAGTCTTTAATTATCAGGACGCTATACGAATATTCTTACACTATGTTATTATCATGAATACTAATTTATTCTGAATAAATTTCAGGCGGCACTTTGCATACAAGATCTTGGCCAAATATATCATAAACCAATAAGGGATGTACAAGGAACATTAGTTATCTCAACAGTCAATTATATTAAATCTCCGAAAATGGTATCTGTGCTCAATAGCCGATGGTTGCCGCTCAATAAACTTATTAAAAAAATAATTATTCATGAGGACAGCAATGTCGCAGATATACTGATGACGAGTATTCAGGATCAAATGACCTATCATCAATTGAGTAGTGTTAAATTATCACGTGGTCTGTATTTAGGTTATATGAAGATGCAGAGTAGTGTTGATCTCATACAAATTGTTGTACCTGCCAAAGCCCCTAATGTCTTGCCACATTGTAAGATTCGTGATAATCCACATGTATCAGCTGAAGAGTGGACTTATTTAAGACGAATAATGCGTGCACAAGCCGGTGAAATGTTAGGCAAAGATTGTGCTACTGATGAAAAGGAAAATTCAACATATGAACATTATGCGACCGAACAAGAAAAAATGTTTGTTGATTCATTAGCTGCTACTGCACGACGGTTATTCTCTTATATGGATATTATCGCAGAGGATGCACAAATACATCGTCTCTATGATGCCGAAGTTATTGAACTATCTAATGATGTCTCGTTTTTGATAATTGTACCACCAGCCGAAACTGCATGCTTAGTGCCTGGTACACGCGAGATACTTTTACAACGTGGTGATCTTTTATCACTTCCTATACAAGTTTTTGAGATGGTACACTTGAATGCATATCAAAGAGACGTTATTAATCGTTACTCGAAGCTCAGTTGTATTCTTGAATTAGACACAGCGCAAGCTCAACATAATCATCGCGAGGCATTTAGTTCAACGGAAGTAACAGCAACAAAGGACAAATTAACAAGGCTACAAGAACTACAATCACAAATGAATAATGTGTGGAAGGGCGCTAGATGGCTCATTGATGTAGTTACGTTTGCAAGAGACAGAGGATCTTCACAATGTGTGAGTAATGAACCATACAAATGAGCATTTATACGCATGAAAGTCCAAACCAATATTAATTAAGAGAACATTTGTTTCATTGCATGTATCAATTTGTTCATTGTCCTTTAGGTGTTATCTGGCGCTGTTGGCGTTTGTATGAGACATTTACTGAATATTGAACGTAACAACAAAAGTAATGGTCACAGTTTGAAGCGCAGCTTATTACAACTTCCACCGCGCGATCCGAAATTGGTTAAATCTAGTCCTGGACGTGGAAGTTGGCCTGGACCAAATGTATCAAATTCAACGAGCAATCTTCTGACAGCAGAATTCAGCAAAAGTGAACAACAATTACCGTGTAGCGAATCCCCAAGTGAGACAACACGCTCACAGATTAATTGTCATCGTAGTGATAATGATCACATGAGGAAAGGAAGTGATACATCAAATATATCAACTGGTTCAGAACCAATCAGGTCAAGTGTTCCATTTTTATCTGAATCTATTCCCAAATTGCCGCCATCCAAATCGGAAGATACACTATTGCTGAGCCAATACAAACATGTGGGCGGCAATGCTGGTAGTGTGAGAAATCGATCGGCGACAATAACATCAATTTCTGCCAGCACAAGTCCACAACTCGATGCTAAGCCTATTGTCCACGGGCGATCGCTCCTCAGTGTATCTACTGCTACATTGACAAATACAACGAGTTTGCTGAGCGTTACTAGCACCAATTCTGATAGTTTGCACTCAATTAATAGTGATGACTATAGTACAACACCGACGAGTTCAAATGCCATTCTGAAATCCAATGCCCACAGCAAAAACAAACTGTTAAAACCAACTGCAAGCGTCGCTGCAATGGCCACTACTCCAATGGACACTCATCTTGATGAACTTAAGGACCAAACAACAGTTATGCCAGCACCAATGCCTGGAATTCTACAGGTAAATTTACAATTAACTTGTTATTGAGGGATATAAACTTAAATGAAGTGCCCATGTAATGATGCAACCACTTTCCTTGTTTTATCCATAGGTTTATGCTGCATATGAAACGGGTTTAGCTTCAGGGACGAGCTTGAAACTTCATGTTACACCGCGTACAACTGCACGTGAAGTTGTTGATCTCGTTGTGAAGCAACTTAATATGGCTGTAGTGTTGAAGGGCCAAGAAGGACCAATTTACACAGCCGATGAACTACCCAATTTTTGTTTAGTAGCTGTAATCGGCGCACGGGAGAGATGTTTGCGGGACGATTTCAAGCCACTACAGCTACAGAATCCTTGGAAACGAGGTCGCTTGTATGTTAGATTGAAGCAAGATGTTTTAGCGGCGCTGGAGCATAGTAGCAAACACACTGCTTATCTGTAGCATCGTAACAAAATTCATCTAATGCGTTCCTTCTTTTGTTGGGCAACCGAAGTTTGATGATGGTATTGAACAAGTCACTATTAAGACAAGTAATTTCTCATACTGCTATCAACCAGGTGAGCCCATCATTTGTTCCGTCATTTATTATCATCATCTTTGCCGCCTTAGAATTCCATTATTTATTCCTCTTTCATCTTGTGCGACTGTTTAATTTTGATCTCTGAAATTATCTTCAATTATTCAATAATGAGATATTAATTTATGCATACCTGAATGTCAAGAAGTTAGACTTACTATGTTGTATATATTATGTTTCATATTTCGGAACAAAAGAATTCTAATTATAAATAATATTAAATATGCCGATTTTCAAATTCCGTATAATATATTACGACGGTGCAGATTTTCGTAATCGAATAATATACGGTGAAGACGGGAATTTATAGACTGTGCTACTAAAAAATTAGAGAAAAAAAAATGAATCGTTTGGTTCATTTTAATTCATAAGAAATTGAAAGTATAAAAAGTTTTTGTACAGAGTTTTATGTCACGTGTATAATTGTATAGGATTTATCATTATATTCTCCTCCATTTTCTATTCTTTCTATAGTTTCTTCAAATATCAATTAATAGTCAAATTAAAACGTAATTGAAATAAATCAACGAATGACACCAATAATGTAAATAATGAATTGCGATATTCGTGTGTTAGGTATAAATTCATCGTTCACGGTGTCCCTCACGCCATGAAAAAAAAAAAATATTTGTCCCTTCAGCTAAGCAGGTATATACGTTGACCAATGAATGTATTTTCATAGATTATTATTATCATTATTATATATATGTCTATTTTGAAAGTCTAATTACTCTCAATGTGATCGGTTTATTGGGTATTATCCGAATTAGTGCACGGGTGTTCAGGAAAGAAGAATTATAACGTCCAGATGCGCACGCTATCATAATGCGCTAAATAGTATTAGTTTATTGAACGAAAATGATTAAATAAACAGACTGCTTCTGAAAAGTGGGTAGATACAATTTCTAACATTAGAATTTTCGTTGATAGATTCTATGTCATTGAATAAAATTGATCAATTTTGAACAAGTTATAGAAGATATCAGTATAAAGAACTATAAGTGAAGATCAAAAATAGTTCCTATTCCAATAAAAAGAATTGACATAGAAGTGTATTTGATCTGTCTCCGAAAAAATGAAAATAGTTAATTCCATACACGCAATATATATATATTTACATAATATGGGTAGGAGCATATGCAGTCGAATTCATGAATTATATGACCACCCATTACAAGGCTGTTATGTCTATTGATGTTGAATATAAGAGAATGGCACAATTAAAGAAATAGACCAACATATTAAATTCAAATAAGTATACATATGTATGTATAATATTAAAACATTCAACACCAACAATTACACTCCATCGAATAATAACGGAATTTATAAATGAAAAGAAAAAGGAAATACTGAATATTAATATATTGTACAATTGCGTTGAAGGTTGCGCTAAATAATGAGGATAATTATTATTTATTTTCATTGCTTGTTTTTTGATAAGACGGTGTAAAAAGTGATGGTTGATGAATAAAATCAAAATTGTTTTGTCCGAGTTTCATTGCTGTTGAGTATGTATAATATCAATCCACGGAATATCGATACGAGTGTTCAATCAACAACAGTCATCAATCCATCAATAATTGCGGCGGATGAGAAAGGAGATCAAATACGTGTTGAGCGGTGCTATCATTTAATTGGTGTGCGGTCAATTGAAACATGAGCGGTGGACTAGGGAATGTATTGTACAGTATAGAGATTCCAGCTGTATTATGCAGTAATGTAAGTGGGAAACATTACAAGCTTGCGGATTGCGAATGGGTGAGCGGGATACAAAGACGGATAGAACTCGGCCACTATCGACCTACAGACCTGTTGACCCACTTGTATTATTCCCGTTTCAATCCGCCGCGCGTTATTCATTTGCGATTATTTCCATTCAATCAACACTGAGAATTTATATGTATGCAACATCAATACAAATGATGAACAATTGCATCGTGAACAAGGTGATTTCATAATTTCCTCGTCGGATTTCCAATACAACGATAAAGCCACTGTAATAATATTGAATTGAGTGCAAGGCAATCTGGTTGAATAGTTTGTCACACAGCGTAAAGCAAAAGGTGATTTAATACTGTGTATGTGAACGTGGACGAATACTGGGCCAACCGAAGCAAACCAACTATATGGTACCGTCAATGCATTGAGAACGTTGGTCTTTATACCGATCAGTTGGTGCGGCGCGTGCGACCAAACGCAACACGATTCGACTACACAATTGTGTTCTTCTACAAACGAAACGTCACGGGAAAAAAAGTTTTGGTTGTCTAAGTTACATATTGTTGATTTAAGTTTTTTGATACAGGTGTAGGTGGGCGCTGGTAATTTTGTTGTGAATAGAATAAAATGTCTGAGAGATGTAGTTGGTGTCGAAGTTGCAGAGATGATAATTACGTTGGTGGCAATTTGGAGTTCACCTCATCCTGCGGATCAGGTAGCGGGCAGAACGGAGCTACTAGTGGCGGTAATTCAACTTCGCTAACAAGCGGCGGTGGTACAAGTTACGGCACAACCAGACGGGTGCAAGTACGTGCAAAAGTTCTTTATGGTTCAGGAAAGGCGATCGCAAATCTACAAGCACGTGAAAAAGCTGCCAAACGTTGACTAGGTAAATATAATCGGTTTCTCCCTTCTTTCTATTTTATCCATCATTCGAAAGAATGTAGATAGTTGAATTTTTTGATACAATAAATCGTGGTTGATTAAATCACGAAAGAACTCCGTTAGAATTGGAAGACGATAACACATTGGAGGCGGTGCTCCAGTAGGCACGGGGCACCGACCCAGAAGGCGTGTGCTGCTGTGTATATAATCGCTGACCAACCAACTCAACGGTAACAGTAAAAATCGTGAAATACAGATGTGAAAAAAAAAACGAGTCAAGTTGCCCCGGGGCATTGGTTAACTCCAATAAGACGAGTGGCGCGATTCGTATGGACACTAGTGTCTTCTCGTCGCTTTCCGGATAATGCGAGCACGTTGGACCCGAATTCGAAAATTTCATCATCGCGTTCATAACGAAATCGAAATAAGTTAGAGAAATGTATCCGAGAGTTTAGTGAGTTCTATTCTATAATTTTTGATATCTATTGATGCATTTGTATATTTTGTCACATTACATTTGTTTTGTAGTGTTGGTTTGGTTGGCATTTTCACAATTATATTGGTACCAGGATTGACATCAAAACCAAACATAGAATGGCCCCGACGTGACATGGAAAACAATATAGAATTGAAGATCCCAGAAAATGATGATGAAGTGAGGCACAGTAAACAGCTAAATTTGACCAAAGCTAAGAGCCGATTGGATAAACGTCAAGAAGACTTTGATGAAGCAGAAGATTTCGGGATACGCGCGATGAATGAGTTTTACGATATTGAAGAACCGAAATTGTTCAAAATGGGTAAGGAAACCAGAAAACAATAATGTCTTTAATGATTGATATTGTGAGAATATTATGAGGGTAGAAATTTTCATAGTAATTCTTGCGTAAAAACTATTGAAGTTGGTAGCTTCGAATTATGAAAACTGTTATACTTAAGTTTCCTTGAGAATGCCTGAGGAAAAAATGATGATAGGGAACTCTCCTTCAGGTCACTCGGAAAACAACAACGTATTGTAAAGAAAGTACGATTTACAGCTTAAAAAGTCATAACATTTACTCAATCTGTGCCAAAGATGAAAGCAATTCATCCACAACTTTTCAATGTATCGCTCACGCTAAAATAGAATAACTCTTTTAAAGAGAAATAGTTCTCATGTCCGGGTTTTCAGTTACATTCTCCAGCAGAATTTCCTTAGCCTGGAAACTCAAGGTAACAAAGTAGGGATAGACTGGTTTTCATTTGTTTAATACTCAACTCTTAGTGCATTTCTTTTATTCATAATTTCTGTTATGTATTGTCCTCACTCGCATGAAATTTCTGAATTTATTTTTTTCTCAATAGGATTATTCCTGAATAACGATCATCCAGCACGCTATGTTGCTGCGTTCAATCGACAATCTAACGAGGCAAAGGATATATCCAAAGTGGCCTATGCTGCACTTGAAGCGTCTAGGAAGTTAATTGAAAAGTAAAGAATGATGAGCTGATCGATAAAACATTGGTGTACGAAATGAATAACATGTCTGTGAATTTATATTTAGATATGGTAATGGGTCTAAGTCAATTCCTCCGAGCGAATTTGAACGAGATATTACTACATCGTGGACACATCGTCGTGCTGGATTACGAGAACGTTGCCCCCGGAAGGACTTGCCACAATGTACAGCGGCGAGTTTGAAGTATCGTACTGCCGACGGGAGTTGTAACAACCTTGAGCATCTTTGGTGGGGCTCGGCCATGTCTACCATGCAAAGGTATTATTTTCATTTGGTTTTCAGTTGTGGAATAACTTGTACTGTTCTAGATGAAGTAACAATTGATTTTCTATTATTATAAACTTCCAAACGCAAACATACCCAGAAATTAGAAGATTTTCTTTTACGATCTTCTGGCATTTTGAAAAAAAATGTGAAACCATGTTACAGATTCCTCGATCCTGTATACGAGGACGGTGTGGATGCTATAAGAAGGACAGCAAAAACGGGCAGGCCTCTACCGAGTGCGCGTGATGTATCGACGACAATCCATGAAGATAAAGACGTCCCCCTAGCATCTGTTACACATATGCTCATGCAGTGGGGCCAATTTGTCGATCATGATATGACAGGTATAGAGGAACAAAGTCTCTCATCGCAATACATTATCAGTTTGACTCCCCATTGTTTCGTTGCCCCTTATGGTTGCGCTCATATGGGCACAATTTAGTGATCGAGACCCGCACATTACTGACACATTTCTCTTGATTACAGCTACTGCTCAAAGTCAAGGATTCAATGGAACATTTCCGCAATGTTGTCGTGGACGCGGTACGGAATTCCAGCTACCTGAACTCATGGTAATTCAGCTTTTTCGGATTCTATATTCATTAGTGATCTATATTTATCTATAATATCACATATAATTCCAGCATCCCGACTGTCTGCCAATCGTTGTTGACCCTCATGACTATTTTTTTGGGCGATTCGGTGTACGTTGTTTAGAGTTTGTCCGGAGCGGACCAGCACCAAGGGAAGATTGCGGTTTCGGTCCCCGAGAACAGTTATCACAGGTCACATCTTATATTGACGGTTCCATGATCTACAGCAGCAATGCTCGTCACAGTGATAGCTTGAGAATTTTTCGTGGTGGTGAGTTTATTCGCCACGTTGCTCACAGTGTTCATATTCATTTTATAGTTCAAATATCCCGTGTGAAGCGTTCAAATGAGTTGAACGCTTCACACAATTCGTGCAATCGTTGAATACTATTAATAATCTCTCAATATAATATATTAATTTTTTTTCATAGGATTGCTACAATATGGTAAACTCAAAGTGCGCAGGCCGCAGATATCCCGAGATGAATCTGATGATGCATGTCGACGTGGTTCACTTTCAGCCAGCTGCTTTAGAGCAGGTGATGCACGATTAACTGAACAACCGGCTCTTACTTCGCTACACGTTGTATTTCTCCGATTACACAATGAAATAGCTACGGATTTATCGGAACTAAATCCAGTTTGGACCGATGAAAAAATCTTCCAGGAAACTCGCAAAATTGTCGGTGCAATTATCCAACATATCACTTATTATGAATATTTACCTATTGTTCTCGGTAATCACGATCATATTCTTTCCTCAATTCGTTTATCGTATATCCGTGTTATTAAAAAAATTTTTCTTCATTTTTCATGTAGGTCCTGAAGTGATGAAAATTTTTGATCTGGGACGCAATCGTGATGGGTATTTCAAAGGATATGATTCATCGGTCAATCCCAATCTTGCCAATTCGTTCGCATCTGCTGCATATCGCTTTGGGCATTCATTAGTACAGCGTGGATTCTCCCGATATGACAACCATCATAATGCAGTATTGAACAGTATGTTTTAACTGAAAAAAACCCATTTCGGCCCCTTAACTTTAGCACCGAATTCTGATATTTTTTTAACAAAAAAATGTTAGGATTTCTGAATGGTCACCTCCAAACTACAGACGATTTTTTCCAGTAATTTACTTTAATAAGCTTAATTTCTCTATACCGTTTAGATATATCAATCCACGAGGAATTGAGCAATAGAATGCATTTACTCAGCGCAGGGTCAGTCGATCGATTGCTTCTTGGACTCGTGAATCAACCAGCACAAAGACGTGATGAGTACATCACACGTGAGCTCACAAATCATCTATTTGAATTCCCCAATTTTTCGTTTGGCATGGATTTGGCGGCAATTAATATTCAACGAGGTAGAGATCATGGATTGCCACCGTATGTCAAGTGGCGTGAACCATGTGGCTTGTCAAAAATACTCAAATGGCAAGATCTTGATCGAGTCATGTCACCAACGATCACCCGGAAATTCCGACGTGTGTATGAATCAGTCGAAGACATCGATCTGTTTCCCGCAGGTATTGCGGAGAAATCGGTCGTGGGTGGTCTTGTTGGTCCGACATTCGCCTGTATAATAGCACAACAATTTAGCAATATCAAAAAAGGTGATAGATTTTGGTATGAGAATGGAATGTCACCGAGTGCTTTCACACTCGAACAACTCAGTCAAATTAAACGAATTACTCTCGCGAAAATTTTGTGCCGAATTTCGGATAACATCGAAACAATACAGCCATTCGTATTTCTCACATCAGACACATTGAGGAACGGACGAGTGTCCTGCAATGATAAAAAACTTGGTGAGTGGAATTTCCGACCGTGGGCAGAAACAAAAAGAAGCATTGAAAATACCTCAGCCCCGTCGCAAATTCCTTTTGTCAGTGACAATAATTCTGATAAAGTCGAACAAGCAAAAATGTTTAAAGCAAAAAAGCCCAAACCCATTCAAACAAATCTTCATCAAAAAAATCGGATAATTGTCAAGCGACCTGTTGGGGCATCACACGACAATGTGACAATAGTTGTCAACAATCATGCTGTTAATTCACCAATATTTGTCAATGACGCAATTTATGGATCGAATTTTCATAAAATTTTGCTAAACAGTCTCACGAGTACGCCACCAACAACAAATAGCAGTATTGAACCCGGTGGTGGAATGCATCCTCCAGTTGAACATTATTCAACGGAATCTGCATATCCAACTGACTCACCAAATTCTTACGTTCCTGTTACACTTCAAGATCCGAATAATCCTAATCCACCAATTCACCCTATCACCCCATCTACTCCACAATATTTTTCCATAAATCACCCAAAGCCATCGACTAATCATAATGATGCTTGGGTGAATATCGGACCATTGCTTGATCAATTGAAACCAGATTGGTATCAACAGTCAGGTCGACCACCTGCAATCAGCTATGAATTGCGAGTCAATAATGTTGATAAAACTACGAAAGTTGACATAAAACAATATGAAATTCCTACGCCTTTGGCGCAGAATGACAATATTAATGATGATGATGATGATGATGTCACAGTTGTTACAGAAGAAAATTCTACTAATGGAAAATTATCAGGCGTGCTAAATGATTCGACGTTGATTGATGAATATCAAGACACAGAGTTTGATGAGGTCCCAAGACCATTGAAATTAAGAAGTAAAGGACTCTAAGATCATTCTATTATCTCTAAACGAAAGAATTTGACATCCTGTTGTCGAAAAAAAAATTACTCGCTAGTTCTTTGACGTTATACGAGTATCGATAAATACTGAAATGGATATGGATAATGGGATGTCAACTTGGGAGCAATTAAGCATAATAACTATCTGTGTTTACAATCTTAACCGTACTTATGCTTTTCAAATAAAGAAAAATTGATAATCGACGGGACCCAGAGATATCTAAGAATACTACATACGTATGTACATATATCGATAACGACGATATACTTTCATTTTTTGACCTTCCTATTGCTATCTAATACTTATCATAATATTCTATTTTATTTTTATAATTTCGTGTTTTATTGTTTCGTTAACGACACGATACTGTTATGAGTATCAGGTATATGACATACTATGCACGTGGGTAATGCGAACGATGACTCATAACTTTGTCGAGAATATGATCATAACTGATGCAATCGATGAGAATGAAAGTAACACAAATCAGTGAAATATTTATCCACATGAATTCGAACATAACGGGAAAATTATTCCTAGCATGAATAAACACTTATCAAATTTATTCAGAGCTGTGTGAATTGGATGTTCGGTGGTCCTTTCCACAGTTCTACAGTTCCATAGTATTTATACATTTATAAGTAATTACGTATCATTCATCACAGCCAATAAACAATTGACTATTTCTTGGAATCCATAGGCCTTAATTTTGAAATATGTATGTACAATTTTATATGAATAAAAATTCAATCATTATTTGGTGTGTAACTTATCGCAGTTTTCTTCGATGATTCATGATTACAACGATATAATTAGTAGAATATATGAACAAATTATAACTGCGCACCGAGCAACTTTCCGAGTCTCATTCACATTTCACTATTTTATTTTTTTGTTTAATTATTACTTCTGTAGAATTTTTATCCATTAAGTTTCCACGAAACTGTAACTTCGTTCCAGTTTCCCGCCAAATTGAAGCCTAACAATTCATAAAATTTTGAGTAGCGACGCGTTGCGGTGTGGTGAGAAACTAAAATTAAAGAGAAAGAAAAGTTGTAGAGAGACCAGCAGAGAATGAGAGGAAGCGAGACAAATTGTAGGTTAGGTTGAGGTGGAGTAGTGAGAGGTGTAGTGAATATTGCAATTGCATTATATAGAGTGAGTCACATTAGATGGGAAGTCAGTAGCCAGTAGTCTGTTCACGGTTGTGGCTAGTGGCGCGTCCTGAATGGCGCAAGGCTTTCGGCCACGAGCCAATATGGTATCTCCTTATTCCCTACGATGGATTGTGTTGAGTGCACTAGTGTTAACAGTATTTGCTGAGGCCCCGGCGCCTAATTCCAAGCATGATGATACAGCATCGCGAATGCGTGCTATCAATGAAGATCTTGATCGGCAACTTCAAGAAATGATGTCACAGCGAGCAATTGTATTTACTATGGTGAATACAACGGGATTACCATACAACGCCACCACAAAGTTCAACCCCAAGGGCATGGGACAGCTGTACAATGTGACAAAAATGTTTATTGATCTTATTCAATCAAAACAGGCTTTCCCAGAAGGTTTAACTCCTTATTATATTTTATTGTTAATTGTTCTCCTTTTTTCGTTTGTATTAGACCATCAATTGTTTTATGAATTGTTGCGCGAATGAGATGTTGGAGACGCCCTGCAACACGAGCAACGGGACAATGACAATTTAATGTACGGGACACGGTTGTAAATGAAAATGGCCGCGATTCATGTAGATATTCAGTTTTGTTGGTAAACACTCGGAGTGAAGCTGTATATTTCCATGAATAATCGAGGATGTATTGATCGAATTGCATATTGCTTTCATATTGTTTCGTAATTTCATTCTTTGTTACGTACAAAGATGTGTTTGATATTACGGTGAAAAACAATTATGATTGTTGCATATCGTTGGTGTGTTGTTCATTATGCAGACCATATTGATTATTCATTCAAACAATATATATGTTTCCGTCTATGGATAGGAGAATTTCACTATAAAACGATACATTAATTTGAGTGGCTGGTAGGGATTTTTTGTATTGTAAACAAATAACAGAAATATCGGTTTGTTTCAATCTGAATTTTCTACAGAATTTTGCGCAGACCGTTTTTCATATTAGGTTGATAGATTTTGAGTTTTTAACGATATCAAATTGAAATCGTTATCATTAAAAAATCCAGGGATAAGTATATTATTGAAGATTCCATTCTTTATAGAAGTGCTTGTCTACCATAGTTTCACATAATATTAATTGGACATGCGAGCGAATTAAGAATATTTGTTTACGTAGAGGGGCCTTTGAATATTTCTTTAATGAAAGGACATCCTGCAATCTTGCTACAGGGAATTCGGTATCATGGCTCTGTTGATTGAGCTAGTTGAGTCAATTCCCTCTGCATTCTAAGAACTCTTAATTTCGATATATTTTATTCTGAATCAAAAATTTGAGGGTTTTTCGTAAATGAAAAAGAATGAAATCTAATGACAAGCGGGAATGAAAATATAAAAATGATAAAATTCATAAACTTACATACCTGCGTTCGATATATCAAAAACAGATTATTCGTTTTATAAAAAAGGTCATTCTAGATATATCATGACGATTAATAGATTATCAACAAGTAATACTGTATACACATACACGGCAAAGAAAAGCGTCAATTGTTTGACAACAATGTGTTATGGACACATGTACATATTAGATAGTATAAGTGCGGAAGTTGTTGGTTATCTCTTGTCAGTATTAGACGAGGTCGACGTGGTGTTTCTCACTTCACGCATGGCGACGATTGATCATCATTCAAAATTCCCTTCCATTTTCCTTTTTCAATTGATGCTTCCACAACGATTATGATGACGGACGTATTGTAGATATCCAATAAATGTTATACAGTCTGATGGAAATATTAATTTTGAAAAACATTTCAATAGGTATGATCAAGAATGACAAGGTACATCCACAACAGCTACAGTTCGCTGACCCAAGAAAGGAGTGGAAGAGTATTGTGACTCATTATGGCGGGTTAGTAGGCCTCGCTATTGCCGGTCTCATACTTGCCGCAATTCTTCCCTGTGTTGGATTATTCTTTTGTTGTTGCCGGTGTGCTGGTCATTGTGGTGCGAGGAGCCAACCTTTCGACAAAAAACATGATCACTGCCGAAAAGTATTTCTCAGCATTTTGCTTATTGGAGTTGCCACGATTCTACTGTAAATATGACACCAATGAATATTCTCAATATCATGAGAATATATCTCCGGAATGAATCATATTCGTGATGTCTAATAGTTCTATCATTAAAAACACCACGACAATTTTTTTCCACAGATTTGGTGTCGTGTGCGTTTTTGTTACTAATGAACATATGCAAGAGGGCACAGAAGCATTCCCCAGTAACGTTAAAATAAGTTTGAAAGACGCTGAATTGTATTTGACAACAACTAAAAAGGAAATAAGTACGGTCCTCATAAAAAATTATGAAGAGCTTGAAGTGAGGCTCAATAATATACTTCAAGGGAGCGGTCGAATTGTCACTGATGAGCTTGAAGTTTATTCCCGTGCTGTGTCATTAAAAAATTTGAATGATATTGTCACTGGCTTGGATGCTATTAAACAAGATCTTGAAAAGATTCAAAATATTACCAGAGACTTGAGGGACGATGCTGTTCAATTGGATATTGGTACGGATTTAGACTCTCTATTAGTAATTCCAAATTATACCGAAGTAAAATTTATTTACTCGACGTAATTTTCGATATTTGTGTGATAAGAGTAATCTCTATGGTTTTGGTACAATTTAATTAATTTTTTCGTACAATCACAGCTGTTCGAGGTGTTAAGAGAGATTTACTGCCAACACTGGCGAAATGTAAAGCACCCGAGTGCGCAAAAGTGATAAACGACTACAAAGTTAATGAAATGTCTGTTCAAATTGAATTTGATCGAGTAAGCATTAATTATTTTATCATATTCTATTCATCTTTTCATTATTATTTAAGAGATTTCCAACACCTTTCCATCCATAACAAAACCAATCCATGTAATTTTATATGTTCATGCAGTACTTGGATCAATACTTTCCAAAGGTGCGAGGTCATATCTTCATATAGAATATAATTATGCATTCTCTTAATTTGTTATTGCACCCGAAGTCTAGTCAGAACGATTGTTTTATCGATCTCTGTATGTGTGAACAGCTCAATGAACCGAAATTTATAATTAATATCTTCCCATACAATATTTGCAGCTCCCTAATGTAACATTGGCATTACGGAATGTGTCGTCGATAATGGAGGGAAATATCGTAGCAGAAGTACGGAAAGGAAGGGATGCATTTTTCGGAATTCGGCGCGAAATACAAAGGGAAGTGAATAAAACGATACCCAGCGTTAGTGATAGCATAAGAAACGCTGGTATTTCATTGTCTGATGTGTCAAACAATGTTACGTCGAAAATTGAAGAAATAAATAAGAGAATCAACAGAGAGTACATTCCGAATTTGAAATATGCACAAGATGCCATTGATCAATATTCAATGTATAGGTGAGCGTTAATTTTTTTTTTTCGTATTCGCATGAATGGAGATAGGTTTCGATTACATTATTATTCACTTGTCGAAATACAATTTTTGTGACAGATATTATCTTGGCCTTGGCGTGTCAGGTGTACTGTTGACTGTATTGATGTGTTTAACATCTGGATTATTTTGTGGCATTTGTGGAAAACGTCCCGATGGCTACGGTGACGATTGTTGCAATAAAGGTTCAGGTGCTCGTTTCTTAATGTTGGCTGTATGGGTTATATTTCTATTAATGAGCGTTCTGATGGTGATTACGTCGGCACACATGATCGTGGGTGTTATTGCACAGCGCGCAGTATGTGAGCCTCTAAAGAATCCTGAGGGAAATCGTATGTTTGAAGTTATTGATAAAATGGCGGACATAAAAAAACACCTTTATTCCACAACACCTGAAGCTGACATCAATTTGACATGGATACTAACCAAATGTCATGCGAACGAAACTCTATATGAAGTATTGAAATTGAAACATATGATCGATGTTGAATCTTTGCGAAGCTACATTGATCGTTTTTCAATAAGTAGTACTGTTGATCAACTACGAAAAAAAATCAAGCTTTCGAACGGAATTGTTTTACTGTCTGATAGTGCTACTGCAAAATTAAATGATTTAGCAAATAGCGGGCTCAGTGATATTAATTTTTACCAATATGCTGAGTTGTTGAAAAATAATATAACAAATATCAATCTGGAACACTTGGGAAATAAATTGCGGCGAATTGCTGCACAAGTGCCAATCGATCAAGTCGATGTTCATGACAGTTTGATTAGTAATGCTTTTAATTTAGAACTTTACCATCGTGATTTGGTTGTACCAATGTCAGCATTGAGCGAGCAATTGAGCGTGAGTGCGCTTGCACTTGAGGAACATATCAAGTTCAATTATAGCTCTATGCATGAAGCTATTCACAGTTTAGTGGAGGAAGTAACGGCAGCTCAAGAGTTTCTCAACAAAGATGGTCAAGAATATGTTCAACGTGTGAGTATAATTTATTACAATTTTTCTTTCCCATGACATACGATACATGTCAAAGAATATATCGTAATTAGGAAGGTTTAGACATAGAACTATATTTCTTCCAATTGCAGTGGTTTTATGATTACTTTTCCCCACAGCTTGCTACCAATTTTGGTAAAGCATTCATACGCCAATTAGAAGATTTCTTGGAGCACTTAATTACAACATCGCGTCAAAAAATTGGAAAATGCGGGCCTCTTTCCAATGCATACAATGCAACAGTTGTTGCTGGATGCAATAGAATCCTCGATCCGTTTGTAAGTATATTTACCATCCAAAATAGATGAGAATAATCTTTTTTTTTTTTGAGAAATATAAGCCAATTCGTATATGTATCACAGAACGGATTTTGGATCAGTGTCGGCTGGAGTCTCATTATGTTTATACCGACAATAATTTTGTGTGTGAAGTTGAGTGCTCTATATCAAAAATCGGATCCTTATCCAGGTCCTCTTGTTGAATCGTGAGTATATTTGATTTTTCCATTATACGATTCAAAACCATTAATACATCAATGTATGTTCATAATCATTCATATTTTGTGAATAGTCAATGAAAATTTCCAAACGATTGTGATATCTCTTAATCTTCGACATTCGTATTCACGTGTATTTATGATTCTTCAAAGCATGCAATAAGCTTTGCTGTTCTTTTTTGATCACTTCATCCTTTATCATTTTGATGTTTTGGTGTTTAAACATTCGTGCCCTGTCAATAATAAATCGGCATATGCTGTAAATGTGTTACGCCTTATCAGAAGTATAATGAAAGAGGAAAGAGAACGAACCTATTGTTAGGCGTAAAAGTGTGTTTTAATAAAACAAATTTTGATAACTAATTACTAACACGATATATTACAGCGAATATTTGTATGACGCATATGCCGACAGGGATAACATGCCCCTTGCTCAGTAAGTATTTTCCTGTCAATAAATATACGATAAAACACAACCTTCATAGGCTTGTTCACCTAACGAAATCTCACGTTTTTAAGTTTCCTTTGGCACGTTTTGGAATTTTCTGTGCACTCAATACACACCCACATATAGGGACGGGAATGAGTAATTAGAGAGAATAAAAATAATGATTGAATGAAATACTTGGAAATGTATTTTGATTCCTAACGTTGATTTTCAGTGTTCATGATAAAAAACACAGCAATCACAGTAGGCATCACCCGAATGCGTATGTAGAAAGTTACGACGGTCCCGCTGGTACAGCAGGTACTTATTCTGGGCGTCACAGAACTTCAGATGCTCATCAGGGATCATCTCATAATGATTCAAGATATTCCGATCATGCGCCTAAGTAAGTCAATAGAAATATCTTTCTGTCCGTATTTGTACGAACAATAGTTTTTGTTGAGAACGTACGTTGGTTTTTTCTTCTATGTATTATTTCTAGTACCGGGATGGGATTGAATGATGATTGAGTATTTAATCGTTATTCGTAACAATGAAAGAATTATATTCTTCAAAGTAGAAGAAAAATGATAAAGTTGAGTCTAATTTGCATTTGCAGTACCGCTGTTTCATGGCATCGCCATGATCGTGTCGCGTCGTCAAAACCCGAAACGCAAAATAAAGTGTATAATATCACGCTAGATTCGCAGTAAGTTTAAATACACTCGGCGCATTTACTTTGATCGCTTTTGTAATGCGTTTGGGGCTTTCATTGGTTGTAAAAGTTATTAATTGTTCGTCAATATCATAATTCATCAACAAGAGGTATCACAAACGATATACATATTTATATAGTTTTTTTATTTATTTCATTTATTTGTTCTTCATGTCCTCTACACTGAAGCAGGGTTCCCACTCATTAACGCAGATCTTAATAACTCATGATAAAAAACAAAAAAACCTTGAAATTGTTCACATGATATCAGTACATGTTTTAGTACATGTGTAATAACTGCCCCCAATGGTCACAATTTTCCCCACTCTTTCCAGGTGAGTGGGAATCTTGCCAGAGGGCACCTTCCCACATCATTCAAAACATCTACCATACGTAAGTCGTGAGAATCTTGCATTTTTTCCGTTATCGGATGTTTATTAAAATGCCATACATCGTTAATCATTAATATTTACACACATTAGTTATTCGTATGATTATAACATATAGTTATAATAACATTTTCATTGTTTCCTCAAATATAATCACAACTTTTTTTTTCTTCTTGACGTTCAACAGTAATAATCGAACATACCTGATACGATAAACATTTGTAGCCAAGTTGTTATATCTAGGTGTGTTATCGTAACATAAATGGATAGTTCATTTTTTCCTTTTGCACTTTTTGTCCTAATAAATGTTCCCAATGAAACGAAATGAAAAAGAAACAGAACAAAAAAAATATCAATATTATACGCTCTTGTGTTGTAGGGATTGTTCGTGCCTCGTCCGTTAATTTATATGGCTTGTTGTAGGCGACCCAATTTGTTGCGGAAATTAGACCAAAAAAAATCAATTTGTGTTCAATGTTCATTGATAATTTTCGATAATACGCTGATGATGAATTATTATAGAAATTGGGATTTTCCAAACGGTGGCCCACCAAGGTATCAGCCGCCCCCAGGTGCACCACCTCTCAGCACAGAATATGAACGTCCACCACCATACTACTATCCAGGCCCTGTGTAAGTATATATAATTTGATTCTTCTGTTTTAATTCATCTCTGATTAACAGTAACATAAAATATCACAAATTATTTCATGTTCATTATATATCACATATATATATACGAACATTTCAGGGATAGAAATTAGGATACAAGCCCCGTGGCATGCACAAAAGCTGCGTTAAATAGCGTAGCGATACACAGTTTAACCCGAAGCTACAAGAGAACAATGGGGAGTAAAAAGAATAAATTAGCAAACAAAAGAGAATACGTTTGATGAGAAAGTTTGTTCCCAAACGTGCCACGGGTTAGGAAGATCAGGATAGAAGTGAAACAAAAAGGTAGTGCTATTTGATTTGGAACAGACGGAAAATGATTGCAGACCAAGCTAAATATAGAGAGAGACTGAAGTTGTGCAACCTGAAGTATAACATGAAGATGAAGAGACTCTGAAAAAAAATACATTATGGAGGAATTCTTGAAATGAACCAAAATGACTTCCGTGCAGCTTTTTCTCGGTTTCTTCGAAACAATTCTCAATTTTTCTTCTTTGCGCACAGTCATTTGACCATATGATTTTTCCGAACCAGTGACATAGTGACCCACCCATGTATCGCCATATTTCACATTTTGTAGTTACATATCTGATTTAAACAGTCCAGTGTTCTCCCTTGTTTTCACTGGACGATCCCGTCATTCGATGCCGTAAATAATGATTTCAATGTTATACTTTGTATGATTTTTGAACACCGCGGTTATTGCAATCAAATGCGTATTAATAAAAAAAAACAAATATATGCATTTCTCATGAATGTTAGCATTTATTTCATAACGACAACTGAAATAATACATGACATCATCAGCATTTAAAACAAGTTATTCTCGTTTTTTTTTTTCGAAAGATCTGTATTGTTCGACTCATTAAATAAAATGATTCAGAATATATACTGCGGAAGATGAGATTGATATTGAAATTACATTTATGAAATTCTAAGACGATTTGAGATTATATTTATCTACGTGAATCCTTAGATTGACTTTTTATAAATTGACTGTCAGTGTAAAAATTTAACGACATACTATACATAGCAACAAACATTGGTATGAGTTCATTGGAATTTCAACGAGTTCAGCAGTAAGACACTTGTTGAAATCAACATGAATTAGAAAATTCTCAAATATGAATTTGTGTAGGGAGTATGAATTTGTTTAATGCCAAAGAGGAGTGAAAAACTGAATGGAAAATGTTTCAATTGAAATGGAAAGAGAGGGGACACTCAGTCTATTGTGAGTATTAGCGAGTCACGAAACGATGAGAAAATATTCGTGCCGAATGCTGATGACTGTCTCATCAATGTTTGAATAATTAATCATTTAAATGTACAGTTTTCGGTATCTGAAATAATATAAATGTCCTCGTGACGCCATGTACCGGAATGCCAAAAAAATACTCAAAAATATTCATAATTGACGAGAGGCCAAGATCAGAAATCTTTCAAATTTCTTTGATCGAGACAAACAATTATAGATCCAATAGAGATTTATTCCCAATTTACTTGTCAGTGTTTCAACTTCATCTAACTTGTTGTGACGAATTCCTTTCCGCCATCTCGTATATAGAAAGAATGAACAAAATAAAGCAATCTATTGTGAACTAAATAGTTATGATGTCAAAGTTGAATCCAATTGTGATTAGTTGAGATCTTATGATTAAATTGAATATAGAATGAGGGTGAATATATATATATGTAATTATACATATATAAATAATTATAGAGTTATTAGACATTCATGAAATGACTGATAGAATGATGTAAGGTACAATGCCAAGAGTTGAACGAATGTGCTATGATAGAGATGGTTGAAGCAAGAATTAACGTATTTATCTTCAATTGAATTTTTTATGAGTCTATTACTGCTGAACATAATGAGCTGAGTATAGCTGAAAGTTTTCAATTATATTAGATATATCACTTGGAATTCTACTATCTTATGAATGTATTATGTATGTATGTATATATATCATATACACACTAGCAGTATGTCCACAAAATTATTTAAATTGTGTATCGAATGACTATAAAGTTACCCTCTGGTGGGTGGAGTGAAGAGAAAAAAAGAAAGATGAAATGACATGATCCATGAAACATTCTAATCTTCTGTCACATACATTGACGACATAATTGTGACTGCAGTGCTCGGAATTTTTCATACGAGCTATTTCCAATACGTCGTCAAATGTCTGTGGTGCTATTTTTTATACGTGCAGCACCGGCAAGATACCCATATGATAAGAAATTGTGCGGTGGTTCTTTTTTCTCTGCCATAAATAATAAGTACACACTTTTCGAATTATGAACATTTATCAGCAGACTAAAAATACAATTGAAATTCTAACTTTTTTATTGTAGAAATTATTTCTGTATTGATCTAGTGTGATATATAATGTTGGCGTATTTCCAGTTGATTGAGAATTAGTGTAATTGTGGTTATACAAATATCGAAAAAGAGAAAACGCAAAAAAATTATAATTGAATATATTATTGAAAAAATTACTTATGTATATATAATTATCTGCTCAAACTTTTGGTATCACTCAATGGATAATTTCGCCTTCGTCATTCATCGCTATTGTTATATGTTCGTAATTATTGCATTGCAATTCATATTATTGATGCATTAATGAAAAATGCTGAATAATTGAGCAATTGATATCGAATGTAGTGAATGTATCATGGTTTCAATTAATTTGTACTGTTTAATTTTAACAAAATTATTATAAAGCCATGCTGTTGAAATAAATTTATCAATCTGATTATTGCTATACAGTTCAAAACATTCGTTTTATTCTTTCCACATTTCAAATTTTACAGAAGTATATTATTTCAGCGCTCCAGATTCATGAAACATCTCTGTTTGTACTTGATCCCGCGGAAATTATATAGTTGTATTCTATTTTTATCAATGCCTATTGTACCAACAGCAGATAAATTTCACCACTATATCATCTATTGCATGTACAAACATCGTCATCAACAAACATACATAAACCATTTTCTAGTTTTTCCAGCTCCGTAGCGAATTTCCCATGAGTATAACAACAAAATGCTAGTTGAGGTTATGTTCATTCATATAAAAATAACCATACAGAAAGAATATATTCCATACTAAAGATTGTTTAGTTATTCCAATAACCTAGATGAGGCAAAACTCGATAAATGCTGCATATACATCCTAAATATTACTATTACGTATTGGAGAATGTTGTCCAAAATATTTCAAATTTTTCTAACGCTGCAAATTGGTTTCATTTCCATAATTGGTGATAGAATAATTGAAAAAACAAATGATCTTACACTACGTGCCATCGTTGATAACTTGACACATGCATTGGTCGCCGGTATCTCTTGGACCCTAATTGTCGTCTTGGGCCAAGATACTATCTTTCACAACATTCCAAATATTATATTATGTACAGTGATTTCGTCATGGATAGACGTAGATCACTTTATTGAAGCACGAAGTTGGAAATTAAATGTAAGTTTTTCTTAGAACAAATATTGCTGTCTCGTTGATATTAATATTTACTTCAAGGAGATACCATGGTTCAGAAAATGATGTTCATGCTCATGTACACCATGTATTTCAATGATGTTCTTCTTTACACCATAGGCTGCCATCCAACTGACGCAGCGACCTTTTCTTCACTGGACGACAATACCAATATTACTCTGGTTATTATTGTTTCAACTTTCAAGAATGTACGAGTCACCAAAGTTGGAGAATTATGGTTGGATAATCTTGATAAGTTTCTTAAGTCATCACGTCCGCGATGGAACTAGGAGGGGTCTCACGTTTGTACCATTTGGCACAACAAAAGCTATCCCTTATTATTTATATATAATCATTGATATGATCCTTCCACACGTGGTATTTTTATTGATGAATCGATCTACGAATAAATTGACAACATACCGGGGAATTATAAGTAGTGTATGATGTCGCAAGCAAGAATGTTCTTTGATGTATATTTACAATACATCTTGTGATTCTTGGGTTTGTTGCGAACGACGGAGTGGGGTTATCGATAATGTGTATATGTACACAGTTGGCATTGAATACGTTAAGGCAGTCTAATCTTGACTTCGTATTTTGACTGTTCGCTTTCAATTATACTCATGAAGAGAAATGAAAATTTATGAATATAAAGACTATGTATACATAGTCTACACTATTTGACTTATCGAAAATCAGTTCGTCAATATTAAACATTCGTAAGAATAATATCCGTTTTCAAAGTGATTTATTCATTCAGGAATTTTTCTTGAACATTGCCAATGAATCTGCTGAAGCATATCATGGAATAGGTGACAAAAAATTCGGGTAATTATATGAATGACTCATATTATCTGCAAGAAGGTCTAAAAATACTATATTCTCTTCGGTATCAGAAGATATACAAATATGATGCAAGGGGACTAATGGAAAGAATCTATGGAAGGAATACGGTTTTATGATATCTTGAAAAAAAAAGTTCATAATGATAACACCAATTGATATCAGTGCGCAGTGAAGAGCAATGCGTACGTGGTGTTAGAAACACAATACTGCAGGTGGAAAATACATAGCCATTGTAGAACGTTCAAAAAGTATATTCGTATATACTTTAAATTAATTATTGTTCGCAGACGATATTATCAACATTCTGACATGGTGAGTAATAGTCGTTTATGTAAATACTTTAATTCGGTCAATGGCTTTGGGAATCTAACTTTTAAAAACTTTTTTCCGTCATCCCAATGACTCATGGCGCACTCATTAAGTTACACGCAATTAATTTTTTGTATGTTTCGATAATCTTTTTTTTCATACACATTAATCGATATAGTTTTCAATAATCTGTATGAATCATTTTCAGGAAAGTGTTGATACCTTAACTTTATACTTTTACATCGCTTGCGGTGTAGCTGGTTTATTATTTTTCCTTCTCTTCGTCTTCATTGGAGTGCTATTTCTCAAAGTCAATCAGCTGGCAACTGATGGGTGAGTTTTCATACAGTCAATTTTATTAAACTTCTCGAGTACGCATAATTTTAGGTAATTGAAGTTTGGGTGGAAAAAAATGAAACTTAATTATTTAGATCGAACCAGTTGCATTGCCAGCGGGACATGATGAATGATTTTTGTTATACGAATCCAATGATTGTTCCTGGTGAAGAATTGTCACGACGTGGCTTTTCTATGTATCGTGGTAGTGACCTCATGTCAATGCAGGCACCAGGTCCTGTGAAAAATAATGACTATACAATTTTTAATGAATCTCGTTCGAAATTTTGAAATATTTCATGTTTTGTGGTGAGGAATTAAAATATTTAGCTGATATATATTTGTACTTATACACATTAAATATGTATATGTATACATACAGAAACTTGATATAAAAAACTATTTAAATGTACCAAAAATATTGGTATTAGTTCATTTCCTCTTACTAATCAATAATTATCTAATACGAACATTTATTATGATGTAGATTTCCATATATACACATGTGTAGTATCCATATATAGACAACATCACCATATATTCCATCAAGTGCAAGTGAGCCCTAGTCTGTAATTGGTATAAAATCATCGAGCAAACACATCGCGGACAAGACAGTTTGAGGGTCGTGTGGGTGGTTGTTACGTGCCGTAACCGTGGTTACCGGAGGACGGCGCTTATGGGTTGCCTAAACCAGCCCCCTCATCTTGATTGCGCACACAACACCGTCTAACCATGTAGTGCGCGTACTCTCAACTTGCCTCTGTGCAGATACCAGTCTCTGGTCTTTCTCAAGTTATGCATATTATATGAACACATATACATATTTTTGGTCTCTCTCATCTTCTTCGTGAATCGCAACGTTCTATTTTCTTTTAAAGAAAGAAGGAAAAGACGAGCACGAAACTTAACTTAAATATATGGATTGAAAGTATTATATTTATATGAGGGTGGGAAATGAAAGAAGGAAGTAGCCATTATGAAGGGGGGACACCACATCTTTTTCTATTCTTATTGTAATAATGACGATAAGGGTGTGATATACGCGATCGTTTGTATTATCTCCCAATATCCGTTGATTGCCATTCTGAGGTCCCAGCGATTGTAACTCTGGAGATTTTTTCGCTGCTTCCTAATTATTTATTTTTCGCCTGCGTGTCATTTATGGATTAAAGATAAATATGGAAAGCGAATGTTAATGTTACGTTCTCAATATTCTGTTCTCCAGTACTCTCTGTGTATATATTGCTCTATAAGTTCAGTGTTTTTCATATTCGTTCGTCCCATACCATCCACCCCTAGAGCTAATATGTGAGCATCGTTCATTTGATGAGAACTAATTTAATATTGCAACCATCAGCTTATAGCCACTCGTCCATAACTTAAATCAAACCATATATATCAATGGGGCAATAATGTATTGGGATTTTCAGTGAGGATTAACCGGATTTTGTCGCCACTTCAACCCACACATATAATCACTACACTGATTGTTATGTGCGGAATCTATTTTCTACCCTATGTTATTACACCGCTTAGGTTTTGTATGGAGTTCTCGCCCTTCCTTTTTTTTGCGCTTGGGCTAAACTACTTTACAACGCCCGCGTGTTTCTCTAGAGCACGCAACCTGTCGAGAGTTTGCTTTAGGCCTGTATGTTATACATCCTATCCCTTCAAGCTCTCGTATATATGTCCGCCACTTTACTTGAATATCCCCATGCTGCACGCGGTTGGTCCCGCACTCGGATTACCCCTTCCATATTTTACTGCGTGTATGTAGTGTAAGGAGCAAAAAGAGGAGTGGAAATGAATAAAAAAAGAGTGGTCGATCCATTTGGTAAAAATGTTTCATTTACTCTCACTAAATTTTATCATTATTTTTACAGCGCTTGACGTTCACCTCAATTCATGACGAAAAATTTCTTGGTGGAGATATTGCATGTTTGTTCGGATTACTTTCTCCAATAGATGGTTTGGATATTTTTAGTGAAGAAAAGAGAATAAATATACCTATTAAAAGGTGCCCAAACCCATGAAAAAAGGAGAAGATAAAATAATGATGAATGCCCGATGGCTTTTATGTATATGATTTTCACAGAATCATGAGCAATGGGTATATTGTGCATTCATTCATACATTGGCCGAAGAATTTAACGAGGTACACGCGCAAAAAATGGAAACCCGGGGGCGACAATCAAAGCTACTGGCCTTACGCTCCGTCATTGCAATTACGATGCCACGATTCCGACGAGTTAGTACATGGTTAGCACGCATTGACTGGAATTTACTCATTGGTCGCTTCATTTGCCTTTGATTTTGCCAATTCCATAGTGACTGTAGTTATTATATACCACGTATCCGATAATATAAGAACTCAGTGAATATAGACTTCGGACGATTGTTGAACGGCACGTGGCACCACGCGCGAAACCAAACAACCCCATGCTGTGATGACACGAGACATGAATCCGCCTTTCTGCTATTGTACATTAGATTCACTAACACACGTACATCTGTAAGTGGTGACAATTGGGATCATATAGTCGGGTATGTATACAGGAATCATACTATTGTCCCATTGTTTGTTCTATTAATTTGAAGAGGTATTCACTGTCAGAAGCACCGAAAATACAAAGTTTTCAAAAGCGAAAGAAAATGACATTCTCGACTTTACACCAACTATTTATTTTGTCTTGGATATGTGTTTGCGGAGCATTGTGGTTCCATGTTTTGTGATAATCTTTTTTTAGTGAGAACTGCAGAATTTGCTATGTGAAATCCATCCTCCACTAAATGTTTTCAATTGTTGAGAATGATATTTTCATCTCGTTTGAACTAATTATTAAAAAATAATATAGGAGGATGACCATCATTCTGATTCAGAGAGAAGAAATACCTCCTCCAGTATAGTAAGGATAGGCGCTAGCTCATGGCTCGAAAAAAAAAATATAACGTATATTCAGGGTCATTTTTTATATGCATATATATGTGTATATATATACATATTTATATATATATATATATAAGGCTTACATATACTTTTCACTAGAATCTTTTACAATATTTACACAATCTAATGGATATTATTTCATGAATAGATGGTTGGATAATACACCATTACATTTCAATATTGGACAGTGCAATTAGGTTCAACACAACCCTATTTTAACCCTTGAATGTCATACTCTCTTCGCTTTTGGATGGAGTTAATCCTAGAGAGTGGAAAATATTTTCGATGGGCTATTGTTCGAATTCATCTGATTTTCCAATTGCGTACTGCCGTAGCCTTGAAATTTTCTTTTCACTGTTTCTCTGTCGTAATTCGATAGTATAAAATAAAAATCGATATTACTTGTCGTGAGATACAGGGCTTTCTGAAAACTAGCTTTGATACAGTATAACATTCAAGAGGGCGGAACGTGGTGACTTCTCGAAAAAGTGGCTTCCTTCACACACATGAAAGAAGAACGACGAATAGATAAGAAAAATTTCTTTTTGGTTTATTCATCCAATTTCTAATTAGGAAACGTTTTCCAATTCTTCGATGAGTCACAGTTTTTACGCCTATAGAACATTTGTACATCAACTCATAATATCATCACACTTTTACTGGTTTTGAATGATATTTTTCAATATGAAAAGTCGCATCGTTTTTTTGCTCTCTCTGCTATTTAACATTGTTCGTATTGATAGAAACTATGGCTACTTTATATATTTATATGAATATTTTCGTTCATGAATTAATTGTCTTTGGTCAATTGGCACAATACACCGGTCAGTCTTGGGATGCGTGTTATAACACCACTAATTACAATTATTGTTTCTCCAACATTACGACCAACTACCACGTTAGTCAAACATTGTTTGTTAAAATACATATTCCCCACGTATGTACACAAATGTTATAATGTATTTACAACTGCTCCGTTCTCATCCATTGTTGGTCTCCCATACATCTTTGCTCTTGGAACGCATAAGAATGAACCACTACATCATCACTGTTCATTAGCACTTTCACTCGCTGTTCATCCAAATGATCCTCTATAATTATTAAACTTTTGATTAGATAAATGCTCATATAGAATCGATGATTTCAGCAGGACACAATGACAACAACCCACGACCAGCGCGGGTTAATATTTTCTCACTGAATAATTTATTTCTACGAGCTCGGGAATCCTGCTAGAAAACTATATTTCGATAAATTTCCACGATCTTGAACATTGTTAGTACTTTTTGTACCATCACATTTTCCATACATCGTGAAACCATTTCTGTCAGATTGGCACATCGATTTATTAATAAGTTCGTGTGATTGTTCGCATTCGGTAACATTTGGAGCAACTGAACCAGGTATTGGTGTATTAATTAGCGGTGATGTTGATTCTGATTTTGATGTTATCGACGACAACGACGATGAGGAAGACGATGATGATGTCGAAACGGTAATTGTCGGAGTGGTAGTTGCTGTACATGCAACAATACAGGATGGCGCTACAGCTGATGATACGACCGTTGTAACTTCTGGCGGTGTTTCTCTTCCACCTTTAACAGTACGTTGATGAGTGCCGTGAACATTATGAACATTATCAACACCATTTGGTTCGTACTGATGCGAGTCTACGATTACACTAGTGTAAATTGGACTTTCCAAATGTTCAACGTGGTGATTCGAATTCACTGGTGATGAATAAGCCTCATGATGATTTATTGTCGTATTAGTATTATTAACAAATGATGTACTGTCGTTGTATGCACAGTTTTGATATACAATGCATCCATTCTCATCATAATTTCCTGTTGACGTATCATCGATCAATTGCTGTTGATGATGTGGATGATGAGGATGATGATGGTGATGTTGCTGCGACTGCTGATGTTGGAGGTGATGATGTGAGTGAAAGTGATGATGGTGATGATGAGTCGGATGATGTGATTGCTGTTGATGATGATGTACCGGTGGATATGGCACAATTACAGAATGATTCGTCATCGGGCTTGATAAATGGGATTCGGGAATGTCATAGCTACTGCATGAACTTGACGGTGATGAATATGGCGCTTTTTTCTGGTGATGTTGCGGACTGTGTTGTTGTGATTGCTGAATATTATTGGAATGATGCAGCAAATGCTGTTGCTGTTGTTGTTGCTGCTGCTGTTGCTGCTGTTGTTGTTGTTGGGGTGATGGTGTTGCAATCCCGTCAGGAGTCATCGCTGTTGAATGAAAACGAGCAGTGGAACATTGTTCATTGAGGTATATATATTCTTTTCTTGCTTAATGTTCAAACATGTTCACAGAAAAAAAAAATTGTACCGAAATTACGAGACTCACCAGCATATTGATAGAATAATTCCAATGGATAATACGTAGATGCATCTTCGTGGGTATTGACGGACGTAGTTGGGTTCGGTTGCACAGTCTGTGGTGCGTAATTTGTCGGTTGATATTGTGCAGCAGAATTCATGTGGGTGGCTGCCATATATTCGGATGAGTTGGGATACGCTGCGTCAGCATAATCGACGTCCTGTGGCTCGTTAGCACGTGGTAAGTACGGTGGACTTGGGCTGCAATGTTCTTCCAGCTCTCGTGCAATAGCACTAGTTGATGAAAGCGGTGCACTAGGTGGATTCCCAGGTATTGTACATGCTTTTTGATCGGAATTCAATATTAAATGATCTGCTTCTTTAGCTGATAAAACATAATTCACCGATACTATGCATTGTGGTCTAGAACTCCGTGAATTATTGACGATTGTTACATATGATTGCATCCAAACCCATCCGCCAGATTTCGTGAGAAATCGATAGTATTTAGTTGTCACTTGAGTTTTCATCAGCACTAAAAAATGATAAAAGATGGAGAAGAAATCATTAATGATGTGAAAGTAATTTAGTTCAGGGTTCAGATTCATATAGCTAGAGACATTAGGGGAGAGCCAAGCGATTAACACTCGTCAAACGGCGAGTTGCTGTTCAAACAGCGATAGCACCAGCGACCTCGCGCCCTTCTTTCTCCCTTCGGTCAAACTCCTACTCTGTCCCACACAAAGTTTCCTTTTTCCTCCCTGATACATAAATCTCGCGGGCGCAGCAGCACCATTGTGCAATCGATAATAACTCGCTATTAGGTATAGTATGTTTTATGTTCAATAAATTTATCGTTAATATTGGGCCAACTGAGTTGATAATGTGTCTTATATGCATCACTTTCTATTTTTGATCTACAAAATGAAGTCAAACTGTCGTGATTCATCTTCATGGACAATAAATTAGTCCAATTTTGCTATGCGTCTCTTCTCTTCACAAGTATCAAAGACAATACTCACGAATTTGATGTGACTCACGAAGATGCCAAATATCACAACCGTGCACGTAATGATACAGTGTCTTCTCAATTAAATCCTGTGGTTCATATCCAGTGAGTTCCTTGACGCTAAAAACATATAAAATTAATTTTATTCCTCACATTGCAAAATAGAAAAATCATTTGAGTGGAAATTATCAATGAATTATCAAAGGAGTTCATGTGATGTTTGATATTAGTGGGTGTTTGAAGTGCGAAAATTTCCCATACAGGCATCCATATGTCTATAACAAATATATCAAATTTATGCAATTCATATGTCTATAGACATATAAATATATATAGATTGCGTGTATGAGAAGCACATGGCACAATTCCCAGTGGATATCGTTTTCGTGTCTCGCCAGTACAACGACCGCTGTTTATTTGCTCGACCCGATGAAAAAGAAAAAGAATAAATTCATATACACACACACGAATAGTAAAAAAGCAGTGAAAAAGGAAAAAAAAAATCTGTCGAACGGGTGGTAACTCGACACGGATTTTAATGGTCGTCCGTTTCACGATCTCACTCTCTTTCTCTTCTCTCCTCTCATAAGCTTTTCCCCATTGAAATACTAATGGCGTAATTGGATGCGGGCACATAACACAACAGGGGTAAAAAAAACTCTTTTCGATTGGCGTTGGATGATGGGTCAAAGATTTACTTTTCTTTTTTTTTTTCTCCTTATTATTAATTCAAATGACATTCAAACATCATGTGCATACATGTATATATTATATATGTACCTGACGTCGAGAAATATGAGCTTGAGGTCCAAAGACGCTCGAAACATGAACATATTGTGATGTAGTTTTATTTCGGTAATGGCAGTTGATGGTAGCGAGTGTCCGACAGCTACAAGACCAATTATTTGATGTTCCTCATATGGTGGTCCACGAGCATGGACTTTCAAATATCCAGAGCAATGTATGACCTGTTGAACAGAACAATTAATTTTAGTATCTAATCTTAAATATCCTATTAATTATTCAATAAAGAATTTATATTTTCCGTGAGGTATACATTTTTCAAATAAAGTCTCTCAAGAATTTACCCAGAAAAAGAAAAAAAGTCAACTTTCTTTTCTGTTTATGGCCAATAGTATGCTAATGAATGGATGAAGAGAATAAGTGTGTAAAAGGGAATACAGTGGAGCAATCGAAGTGTCTACTGAAAATTAGCAATTCCCTGACAACATTGCAACCGAGCGTATTTATAATTGGGCGTAGCGACAGAAGCTACCTAGAGCGTGTGAGCGTTATGATTTGCATGTGCATCTGCATCACAGATACGGCCACTTGATTTTTTCTCTACGTATGTATACTATTCTTCAGTATTTTTTTATCGCGACACACACGTTGTATTCTCGCGTCATATAACAGGAGGAGTATATGAGAGCGCTTGGGTATATGTTTTTTGAATTACTAATTCACGTGTGGCGCTGAATTAATTTGTTAAGCAAATTTTTTTTGTGCAACGGCAATTGAAGATGTAAGTGCAGCAGGCAGTGTGACGATGAGTGGTAACATTTGCGTGCAAGTCATGTCTTATATGATCCAATTGCATTACCATTTCGACTAATAAAGGACGATGATTAACCGTATAAACATTCCAAATTATTAAATATTCTGTGTATGTACAGTCAAGTGTAATTTAAAAAATTGCATTGGATCATATGTATAGGGTGGACGTTGGATTTCAATACCCCATATCCATAATTATGCATGTATGTAACCCAATGAATTCAATACGACAATGTCTATGGTCATTTGACATAATGTATGAACATATGTCTGGGCAATTTGCTCTACAAACACATATAAAGGCATAATCATCAAGTTTAGCTTCTCTCGCCCTCGTTTATTCTTTTCGTTCACTCTTCCCATTCACATAACCGAATAGAATTCCCTCGTTTTCACGTAAATCGTTGGGGATTATAGCCCATAACAAATACTATACATTTTATGAGACATCAAGTGTTGTAATAGTCTTTATGTCCAGTAAACTGGTACAGTAAACCCCAAGTAGATGAAATAATTTTGCACTCTCGGAATACTTCAATTTAGACATAACATTAGGTTTCGATATTGGTAAAAATGTCATTGTTTTCTGGATTGCTCACATTTCGCGAGCATTCTCTACTGATTTGCGCATTCAATGCTATATCTATTTCCACAATTTAATTTTCCATCATAGTTGTTCACCAGAATACTTAGGTAAAAAGACTCTGGATGTATATTTGTTATTGATATGCTAGGACAATATAGAATAGAGGGAAAAATTATAACATACCTTCCAACCCGAAGTAACGAGTCCGGCATTCCTTTTGGCCAATACACATTTCATGCGGATGAAAAATGCTCGTTCTAATTCGATATTTCCACGGTTATTTGGTGACGGAAAGCCACGACCAGACAATGGAAGTGGCGAATTCAAAACATCTAACATTTCATTGTGATCGATTGGATGAATGTATTCAAATATGCTGTTACCAGTAAGCTCAACTTGTGACAAACCCAAATGTACACTCGCCGTTTCGCTTATATACATTATTTTTCCATCGGGCGCCACAACAAATATGAATCCATCGAGTGTCTACAATTTTATAGAATACATACAAAAGGAATGATAATAAAAATATGAGGGTGAATAATATAAATATATTTATCGTGATTCCATTATTATTGTGACATACCTGAAGAAGATAGGAACCGAGTTCCTTGATCACCATATCACGTGGATCATTGGCGGGTGAGGGAGCGCCCCATTCATTTCCTAAACCTGAAAAAAATATGTTATTTATTAAATTGAATTGAAATGCTGTAAAATATATGATTTGTATAAAAATAATATACGAATATATGAAGAAATGTCAAATGAAATTCTACGAATTTTCACAGCGTAGCGAATTGTCTTGAGAGGACTCCGACAAAGAGGCGTTAAATTAACTTTTGTATATAACGAAGGAGAAAGGAAAAAGCAACGAAACCCTTTCGTATGAGGACACGAATACAAAACGCGTGCGCGCGCGAGGTGGAAAAAAAATTGCGGACAAGAGAAATTGGTCGTTGAATAAAAATAAACGTCAGCGCGTGTGTGTGCGTGTGTGTCGTTTAGATGGTTTTGAATGGAAAGAATCGAAACGAACACTAGACAGTGGGTGGAAACAATGAAAAAAGAAAATTGACGTGGTATTGTTACATAATAAATTAGATACAATGTCTTCCAAGTTATATAAATGTTTTCATGATTTTAATTCATCATAATTTGTCAAATGATAAATTTTCAATTTCAGGACATTTTAGAGCGACTAAACTTTCGAACGACTAATGCAATTAAAACTTGTGCAGAATCTAATTATATTCACCGTTATTTAAAAAAAGGATTTATCACTATTGTGTATGTACTCCTGAATATAATAACTGGGCCAAGACACTCCTTCCTCTGCCTTTTCATATTCATATATAGACAAATAATAGTTGAAAAAAATAATGTGTCGGTGAATTGAAGTGTCTTTGATGGAGGTAAAGCTACAACGAAAGAGATATAAAAGTATATAACGTCTCGTCGAATTTGTCGCCCCTTATGAGAATATAAAGACGCAACACTGGCGGGATTCTAGAGGGATGCGGCCACTTGAAATTCAATTGAGCGTAGCGCTCGTGAATATAACGACGGCTACACGAAAACGACAGTGCGGTGAACAAGGTGGGCCCCGGCCCGCTTTGCCTATTGTAACGCAACAACAGCCCCCATGCTTTGCTTACAAAGCGCGCGGGGGCTAACAATGCCATCAAGTGCGCAATCACAACCATCTCATCCGATACTATTTGCCCTTTGCCAAAGTGTCGTGTATCCGATTGTCGATGGGTACCTATATACATATACATATTAAAGCAAGGGAAGGAGGCGGCCAGTGAAACGAATGTCAATTCGCGGGACGCCTTCCGCCAATATTTTTCATCACTCATATAATGGCTGGTTAAAATTTAAATATTAAACAAATATTGAATGACTGTACGCCATAGAAGAGTTCACGAACCAAATAAGAGAAAAAAATAATCACATAAATCAGTGAATTGATAAAATATCTTACCATTTGGAAATACCGCACGCATCTTCAGATAACTCGTTGTCAATCGGATAACACTGGCTTTGTCTAATTGCGACGTGGTAGCTGATGGTAATGGAAGCAACTTAGCAAGCTCTTGAAACTCGGTATTCTCCTTTTCACGACGCGATCGCGCCGCATTTTTACTTTTCTCTTTCATCACACCGCCTTGTGGCACAGAAGAAATTGCACCACACCTTCGTGTTCCACTGCAAGTCTCCTCGTTATTATTATTATTATTAATATTATTATTATTCGAATTATTGTGATTATTATTAATGTTCTGTGTATTATTATTGTTATTGTTATGAAGATCCAGTTGAAGTTGGTGGTTGTATCTTAGTGCCAAGGTGTCTGCAATGTTGAAGTGTTCTGAAAATAAGGTGAGAAAAATTATTAATTGATTTATTTGCACGCAAGACTTATGTTACACACAACATAAATAGATGGTTGAATGTATTGTGTTATTGTCGCAATAAGAGTGTAAAATACACACATATACGAGAGGATTTCTGTCAGGGGTGGAGAGAGGCGTTATTATCCAATGGTAGGGAACAGCACGTACGTCGATGGCGGTCGCATCGATGAAGAGAAAAAATTGCGAGAGAAAGTTAGTATATAACGATCTGCTCGTTATATTACTCGTCATATATACATATATATATATATATATGTATATAAATATATACATAATTTTTTTCCTTCTCGAGAACCAACCTCTGTGTACACTTTGCAAGAAGGGCGAGAGCGATGCCAACTTATTGTCCTCGTTATTAAATATGAATAACATAAGGGAATACGGCGGATAAGAGAGCAATATAACGAGCCACCGTGGCCTCTTCGTTCTTGTACATGTAAATTAAAATTTTTTTTATTCAATCCTTGAATAATGCATATTGTGCATTTCTGATGAGAAGTGACGTTGTATTTTGTGTGTATATGGGGGTATTTTATGGGAAAATTTACATCTGGCTTCGGTGGGTTCTACCGCCGATTTTTATTATGGTCAAGGCAGTGAAACTTTTTCAATCTCACCAGATATTCTGGTTTGAATTGATATATACAATTGATTGTCTTTATTATAATAGAGATGAATGAATCTCACATATATTTATGTAGACATATATAATGAGAAAGTGAAGATATTAAATATTGTTGAAGGGTCTGCGTATGGTGACGTTAAAGTCTCGACCAAGGCCGAGCTGATAACCGTAACGTCGTTGTTCTCTTCGCTCAACACGAGTTTAGTCGCGGGGACCGTCATCGTCGTCATCGTCGCCGTCGTCATACTCCTCAGACTTCTCAGAATTTCTGATGGGGGGACGGGAATATATATATATATATATGTATAAGTTTATAAGGGAGAGAGACTTTCGTAGATGTATTTGCCGTTGCATAGGCTCGTGGACGCGCGTGTCAAGGCGTGAGCGAGACCAAAACACATAACTTAATATGTGTACTCACACAACACACGTACGATTTCGGAATTTATCATTGACTAATTAATTTTCAACGTAATGTTGGGATATATGAAATTATTTCGCGTTAGTTGAAAATGTTCTGTACATGTATCAGAAGGTGCGTGAGAATGACAATAGAAAAAGAAAAATCAAATATAACTATAAATCAATTCCGAGACAATTCTACAAAAAAAATGAGCGAATGGCTTAAGAATTAAATTTAAAATTCTTCCGCAAAAAGATATTAGCCAAACGATCGATCGACGTTTCAGAGGTGGATCATTTCACTATCAAAAACTCAAAATTCATGTACTTAAATTTTTATTCAACACAAATCATGTTGTATCACCACATTGAAGAATTCACTGTAGTTTGGTCGAAGAAATTGTCACAGATGCAACAACTATATGAACCCTGGTTCAATATATAAATATTTAAATTTGATCAGTTATTCTCACTTATAATTTTTATATATCGGAAAAATGAAAATATCAATTTATGTCATATACCTTTTACGCGATAAACAGCATCACGCTGTTCAGGTATTTTACGTTTCCAACACGAGATGTACGGATCACTGTTAAGAACAATATTAGAACCATCGCGTCCATGTCGTTCAATCATTGGTGCCATTTTCGAAATTCCTCACACTTATTTTAATTTTATTCAAACAAGTTCACATCGAACAAACAAACAACACTAAAGATAAACAGCACAAACAACACATTTCCCCCACAGACACACACACTGAATAAAATAGCGGGGCACGATGATGAAATGTTTCCGAAATTTGTAGCGAGAGAGGGAAGTAAAAAGGAAATGAGAGAAAAAAAATATAAACGATCTGAAGTAATAAAAGTGGCACAAAGGTTGGAGTTTAGATGAGAGCACACCACGTCGTGTTACGATAGACGACGACTCGGGGTCACAACTCTCGGCACCTCGTTCTCGAGGCCTGTCGCACGTTCTCTCAATAGTGTGGTCCACGAGATTCTGTGCTCTCTCTATCTTTAAAAGTACTCTCTCCTTCTTTTTCGCCTACACAAACATACAAACAGTCATACACAGGAGAAACTGTCCAAAGGGTAGTCGTGACGAGAGCTCAATAGGTTGCGCCCTTGACGTTCAGGCTCCACCCTTGTTACTGGTAGAATTGAAACAAGAGGGACGGCCAAACGTCTCCCTTTTTCTCCCACCTCGCATAAAACGCTATATATATATATATATATATATACATACCAGATATATATATATATCAATAGAGGTAAATGCTCGCCATATTCTGCGCGCATTTACCTGGAAGGGGGTGTGTATATAGGAAAGAAGAGGGACAGCAATGGAATATACATGGGGTCGGTGAGGGGAAAACCCAAGTCATTTTACTGACATGAGCGCTTTTGTTCTTTAGAGAATGAAATTTCGTTTAAATTGATTAGACAATTTGTATGTTTGGTCGAGCGAATTCCATAAATTGAACATTAAGAATTGAATGAAGATTAACTGATGGAAATCCATGGAAAGTTTAACTTATGGATATTTAATAGATCTAACTAAACAATCAAATAAATCAATTCTATTATTTATAAGTTGGCATGAGAAAGTAATATAGAGGTCGACTTTTATGCCCTACTATAATTTCACTTGTTGCAAAATTGACTTCAATAGTGAGGCCAACAATGGCATTGGAAAAATTTAGTAATTCTCATAACTTTAATTAGGAATGTCATATATAATCTCAAACAAATTAGGCAACGAAAATAATGACAAAGTATGTTTTAAATCCGATGTTATAACCCAACTGTCAGCAGCGATTTCGATTACATTCGTTAGGCTTATTAAAATCATTATGAGACGATCAATTACCCAGAAAGAAGCAGAAGGTCAATTTAGATAGTACTGACGAGCCCGGTGACCGTTTATACTTAATTATCTCTAAATACATCTATGGAAAATAACACCGAGCCCAGATAAATATGTAAAGGTTTTCAAGATGGTGAGGATTTATTTGGGAATTCCCCGGGAAGAAGACCCATGAGACTTGAGTAGTTTCTGAATAGACGATGTAGACATCGAGCAACGAATGATAATCGCAAGCTTTAAAGTGTCAAAACGCGATTTTCTTCATTATACACATTGCTGTGTGAATTCCACAGTACATCATATGTATGTGTGGTTACTGTAAGTGCAATATATGCAGGTAGTAGTAATATATGGACGTAGTTATACAGTCAATGTGTAAAGCAGGTTCCACTTTACAGTATACTACAAAGGTAAAATAAATACCTTGACTACGATGTCTTCCGAACTTTCCCCAGTTTCAACACATGTTTCGTATTAAATGTCGTCTACCTGTTTCTCGTCCCTAAACGTTCAAGATTATGTGCACAATTGACTGTATGTATTGATATAGAATGTTCGAGTGTTGTGTTATCTCATATCCTTTAATTTCACAAAGTCTCATATCTTTTTATTTACATTATACATAAAAAAAAAAATTCACAGTGAGTAATGATAATATAATATGTTGGAAAATCATAATTAAATTTATTGGAGATATTACTATTGACTGATACCATATTCAAATGTGAATAATTTCATTGGAATGATGCCCCAGATATGCACATTGACTCGCATAACCAAATCAAACAATTCAATATATTCATACATATTTTAACAGCTATATGTGACTTTAACATCGTCCCCTCCAATTTGCAACACATATTACAATTAAATGACTTGAAGTATATTGTTTGGTTTAATTTATCGACCCTAATCCATGACTATTAGTCTGAGGGTGACAGTTGAGAGTGAACGAGAGGAATGAATAATAAAAAATAAAAAAATGAAATGAAAGAAATGCATAGGTATATAAAAAGGGGAATGGCGTTGTATAGGTTTAAGGGTATCGCATCGTATATCCATGGTGTGCAGCATTTTGTCGTTCGTGACATTTTGAATGGATTGGTCGCGACGTGCGCGAGCTTGCAAACGCGCCGTGGCTTAACTCTCGTCATACTTATATACATACATACTTACATGCATGCATACATACATACATACATATATATATGTGTATATATAGTGCCTGGTCACCTACATTCGCATTGTCTCTCTCTTGATCGCGTCACCCCCTTCATTGTCGTTTATGTTCTCTCAGTCGTGCACATTCTGTATATGTGTGCCACAATATTTTTTCACAACAGCTCATATAACATGGCAACGTTTTTGGTTATACGCCCTGAATATCCTGTCAGGGAGTAAAAAAAATAATGTATGAAATGTAAAATAGTGTGAGAGGATATTATGTATCGGAAGTTGGGATATGTATAGTGTGAGACTATGTCAACCGGGGGCGGTTTAAAGACAAGGCGTACGATTCATCATTCTTTCGCAGCTAAAATCCATTCAGTTATTTCACCTCTGTGTGTGATCGCGCATTTTAACAACTGCTTTAAATTATACACCTATTTTATACCTATGCAAGTATATATATATTGCGATTCCCTGATGATGTATTTTTATATGTGTGTACGACCACCACCATCGTGCGCAGTGGTAGGCACAACTAACGTCACGTATTTTTTTCTTTTTTTTTTGGTGTTTCTTTTTTTTTCGCCTACTTCTGTTCAAATATATTTGTTCCATTGGGCGGTTACATAAAAGATGAAGAAGAGCAATATATTACCAGTAAAGCGCGCATGGGGGTTTAGCACATCTACGTGTCTCGGCATTGCCCAGCAAGTTTAATCTTTTAACTTGACAGAGAAAGAGAGTGAGATACTATTGTGATTTTATGTATAAAATATATACACATATATATATATATATATATTTATTCTCTTTTTTTTGCAAAATGTAAAGAGTCGAGGAATGTGGAAGGTAATAATTGTATTTATACCTGTTACTTTTCCTCTGTTCACAACATATTCACTCCCAATTTTTTTCTTTCTGTTGACTTTCCATGAGGTGGTGATAAGAAAAGTATTCTACGTGATTGTGAATTGAGAAATAAAGATTTTCTTAGCATTTAATATCCCGTCTATGGATATGTATTTATCAGAATGATAGAAGTAAGTTGAATTATTACTTTTGGAAATTGCTGATTCAACCAGGAAAATAAGTTTGTCATGAACAGAATCAAAAACTCTGTCAACACTCCGAAAATATTCTGATATCTTCAGAATATTCTCAAATGGAGTTTGTGTTATTCTGAAAATTCCAAAGTGCGGCACAAGATAATTTTTAACATGAATTTTTGAAGTAATCTTTGATACATCCATGTCAGCTAAAAAAATTATGTTTCGTATATGCACCCCTGAGATTTAAAGAGTTATCGAGCGAGTAGCAAAAATATGCGCGTTTGCGTTTGTCGCCGCAGAGACTACATCATCCCATCCGACGAGTGTAGAGTATGAGCATGATAATTCCGTGCAAAAATGGATAATTATGGTCGCCCGTGTTTTCTACTTGGGCACGTACACTCGATGTCTCCCGACGGCTCTTGCTTGTCGGTTGTTTCACATACGTATTTTGCCTCATATGTATATACATTCATATATGTTATATATATAATATTCTCGGGGGGTGCCTTGCCAAAGCACGATGATGTCAGACGTTGCGCGTTGTTACAATGTTGCCTTGTGTGGCAAAATATTAATTATTCATGTACACCTAACACAGACTTGCTGTTGTTCTTCGTTATCGTCGGCTCAAATTTTTTTATTTTTTCTCTTTCATCACGAAGTTTTAACGCGTATTGGGATAAGAACAACAAAAACATCAGATAACCGCATGTTAATGAGAAATTCAAAAGTATTAAGCCATGCAGCATTAATTAACTCACTAAAAACTAACGAAATACAAAAAACTATTATAAAATGAAGCACATCTTTAATTCAAACGTCTTCGTTATTCATAGCACCATGACAAAAATGTATACATATATACGATATAAATTGAGAAAGTGGATGACTACGTATAAAACGCAAGTGATATATAAAAGGGTGTATAATAACAAGCGCGGAAGCATTTTGCTGACTTTGCACGAGCTACCGAGACTTGTGGAGGTTGCAGAAAATTTCATACGTACATACGAGTGTGTGTAGGGTGTTGATACTTTGATAGGACGTTCTATTTGCTTTCCAATATTTTTCTTCATGCATAGACGTGAATATATATATAAATAACATGCCCACACTTGTGACAATCCATTGGCTCTTCAGTATGGACTTATAATTGGTAAAAAATCGATAAGAAGAATAGAAGCTTTATGTCAGAGAGACATCAATGAAGGTGTTGGGGTGAAAAGTTACTATTCGTGTATGTAAAGAAGAAAAGAGCACACTCTAATGTGTTCTTTTTCCCTCTTCTGAGTGAGTACTTCTAGTTGAAAATAACTGAAAAACACTTTCTCACCATTTGTCTTATATTACTCCATATAATGAATTCTCCGTGCTTTCATTTGTAGTATAATTTCCTCAAAGTATCGCCGATTTCAATATTTTCGATTGTGCAGGAGAATAATTTCTAATAATACAAACTGAACCACTACATAAACTGATAATAAATATAGAAACAAACGAATTCTCGATTACCAGCGAAATACGAATGAAAAACGATTGACAGCGAGAATCACTAATAACCGCACATCAGCAAATAAATCATTAAAGATCAACATAGAAGCGTCTGAATTTCGCACACACGGAAGCCTTTAACATTCATCCCTTCTCTCCACTCGATATTTGTATATACATAGATAAAATGTATATCTTTTTACGTGCTGTATCGCGGGAACTATTGTCATGGTTTTTTTCCTTGTTTTTTTCTTTCAATATATATTATTACAACTGTTATTCTTCTTATTTTATATATATATATATATATATATATTTCACCGTAGTCGACGGGTCCACTGAGGTCACGCGTGTCGACCCGTCTCGTATTCTTCACAATATAACGCGACAAGAGACATTTAGTTGACAGAATGCATTTTCCGTAGCGGAAACGATGTGGCATAATACGTTTAGCTACGTGAAATTAAAAAACAAAAATTACATAATATACATATGCATATTTTTTTTATGGAGACTGTATATATAGATGTGGCCGAAAACAAAGCATGAAAGTATTTTGTCGTATATGTTTAGACTACGTAGCGTTGTCGTTATTCATATACTCAGGCGCAGTCGCACTCAACGATATATTATCCACGCTAAATTTGTGATCACATATATGCAATATAACATGAATTTATATATATATATATATATATAAAGATAAATGTATTGAGTATATATGTGATGGAGAAAAGAGTCGAAATCAAACCGAGGCCCAGGAAGTCAACTACAAACTTTGGCTTGAATATGAATAAAAATATTATTACATTTATATGTTTATGTATTTCATATTACACATGAGAAGAAAAATAAAATATGAATGTGTATATGAATATATCAATATATATATTAGCGAAACCGGATATTTTGCAAACTCGAATAACGTCGAAAATTATTGCACGTGCCTCAATATATATATATTCACGTTGCAATGGACTATTTATAATGATTAAATGACGAGGTGTAATTTTTTTGTATTCATATTTGGATAAACATCATGAATGTGATGAAAAACGTTGAACAAAAATGAAGAATCAACAATTCCGTTCTTGTTAGTCAATTTAAACATAAATTAATAATAAAGGTGCAAGATTAGTACTGAGAATTGGTATAAAAAGAGAGGGGAAATACGCTGAGTAAATGAACTATGAAGTTATGAAATAATGAATAATATAAATTGATACTACATAAAAACGAAGTGTGACATGATTTTCATCAACAGTAATTAATCATTGATAACACTAAATTACGAGCACCGTATTGGACACAGTGCCACACTATTACATTCTCACTCTATCGCGTTCTATTTTTATCTGACTAAAATATTAGTCACAAATATTCTATTACTGATATGAATACATGAATGTATATATTTGAATGCATAAACTTAAATATATATGATACAAATAGGGGAGAAATGACAGGGAAAAGAGTTAGCCCTGAAAAAGCATCTTGAATTTAGTAGTAGTTAAAAAATACAAACAACAACAAAGTAAAACGATAAGAGTTAATACAAATGTATGTGTAAAGTCGGAAATTTGTGAATGATATCAACAGCTGTACTATATAAACTAGAGGTTGTGTGTATGAACTCTATATAACACTGCATATATATCACTACCCTACTCTCTTTTCCAGTGTTGTCGTTGTGTGTACTCAATCGTGCAAGAAGATATCGTTTTACATTGGGAAGGAAGGATCACGTTCGTCCGATCACTTGAGGATTTATCCTACAAATGACTTCAGGAAATGACACGCCCCATCGCGGCTGCCGTGCAGTCAAGCATTTAATACACGCGTGCACCAACTATTTTTCAAGTATTTTATGTACATATATAAATGATTGGGTTTCCCACTGTTTTTTCTATATACATAGCGCATAGTTTACGAGATTCTTCACATGTATTACAATTATTCCCATATATTCATTGATAATTATGGATTTAACTATGGCATATCTGATTCCAATTTTTTCATAGTTATTAACAAATCAATTGTGAATAATTCGAAAGCTATTGATTTGCAAAGTATTTACAATTGCACTTTTGATAGTAATAACTAGAGATGAAATTCGTCATCGATATTGGGTGACACTTATGAAAATTTAATGTATAAATGTGTCAATCAATTTATTATATATATTATGACTCACCAAGTTCATCGTTCATGACATCCCCATTATTACAATTTACCACCTACACCAACATTAATATCCTTGACTTTGCAATAATGAAAATGGAATTTTTATTGCAACTACGTTAGGTAACAAGATAACGACGAGAGGAAATTTTATTTCTGTATTCACACTCGCGATCACATTGAAAGTTTCTCCAAATAAATTTCCTATTCCATTTCATACTGGTCTTTTATGTAAGTTTTTCAATTTCGATTGTCGATTTTGTCAAGTTACTGTAACAAACATTGCATCCATTTTAAATGAGAATTGAATAATGTGAAACACGCGTCGATATTATTGATTTATATTCACCATTAGATTGCCGAATATCATCATTATGTCACACATAATTAATTTTGTTGCTATATGAACATATATTTCCATTCGAAAATATATAGAATATTTACAAGATGAATATTGACACTTAATCCCATTGGTTATATTTGTCACATACATGTAATAATATTATTGATTAATTCCATGTTAAACATTTCTGTTTGGTATAAATTTGTTTTTCTTCTAACATGGTACATTAAATGTTTTTACTTAAAGTCATTGAACTGTCAGTTCATCATACGAATATGAATTTAAAAGTGTGAAATTACGTGTGTCGATACAACTGCAAGGGGTCACAATTAGGCCGTAGTATATAAACATCTTAATTTTCGAGGAGAACGTGAAAGAAAAAATAGATGAATATTTTTAGGTGGATAAAATAAAGGGATGAATGAAGTGAAAATGAAAATTAAACAAATGTGGGATATTTAAAAGTAGCAAAAGGGTTGTAGACATTGGTATATAAGGTGCAACTTGATGCACAAAACTAAAATGTCGAGACTCCCCGTCGAGCATGTGTAGAACTTATAGAACCCGAATGCGAGCTACCCCATCAGCGTCGCGACGCCGCGTATACAAGTGGTGTTAGCCGCTTATACCAAGAGGGAGAGTTTTTGGTATATATTGGATATGTGGTGGAGTTACACGCCTCAGCTATATCGTCATTGGTCGTTAAATTGTGCAAAAACGAATCCAATGGAGGCTCCAGCCACGCCCAACCGCGCAACTTATCTGCGACGCGGTTACCTCCCACACTATTATATCTCATCTACCCCCACGCAACATTCCCCATCCGCTTAACCAGCCTCCCCGCAACCTGTACATCATCACTATCTATCCATTTTACTTCTCTTCTTCCTCACTTTCTCCATATACCTCCGTGCATTTACGCTCTAACCGATTTGTTATTGTTTATTTTTAGCTGTGTGATAAAATATTTCCGTAAGACCTTCAACCCATTAGTTTCCGTAATAACTTTTTTATTTTATTTTCAATTTTTCAATATTGAGAAAAAAGGAACACAATGTTCATTTCACATGGCGTATTCCCTTCGCAGGGTTGATTATTTTATGGAGGCATAAACATATATTTCATGCATGTGAAACAGTCTTGCGCTCGAATCTCCTATTTTTTTGTTAGTAAATATGGGCCAATGACATTGAGACAAAGATGAGATAAATTAGAGGGAATTTTAGCATTATTTCCTGGTAAATGCGCGATCCAGAGTTTGCATAAATGTATGACAATATCTACATAACAAGGAATTTATTCCATATTGGATTGATAGAAATAAGCTTGATTATATGCACTTGCGATGATTCATCCCGAAAAATTGTGAGATGCGGTGACGCAGGATTTCCTTAACGGGTATGGTCCTGTCGCGTGACAGGTAGATTTACCTACGGTTTACAGCTTGGAAAATCACTTCCAGATGTTGGTTACTTAGCAATTCCGTGTGTCCGCACGGTGAACAACATTCCCACGGTTGAATCACTATGCTGTATACTACCCAAAAATACATATAGTAGATGTGGGTGCAAAATTCGAAAGATGGACAACAATTTCTTTCCCAGACTGACCAAGGCAACAGGTTTGCATTAATTTGTTAGTTTTAATATATGTAGGGAATTCACTATGTTCATATTTTGGCAATTTCATGGTGCTGTGTTGTGCGCAGTGTCCACTTATCCTCAGGAGAAATCGAATTCAATTCATTTGTCACCCTCAATAGATATTTCTTATGGACCTTTTTTTTTTCTCACAAACTCTCCAATGTATCAGGTGGAAGGATTGCATTGATGGTTTTATGGTGCAGAACAACGATAGATTGACCTATGCCTAAAGTATTGCTACAAATTATTCGTTTTTGAAAGAAAAGAAGTGGGTTTGTAGTAAGAGCTGCAATAATATAGTGATTAGAATTGAATAGTCTGTGTTTTTCCAATATATCAAAAAATTATTGAATCTTCTGGATGACTCTGTCGGAATCGGAGGAAAAATAATTCCGGGACGATGGTGACAACTTCCAATCGATCTGACTGAAACGTAAAACATTAAAGTCATATTTCCACTCTTGATGAGAATAACAATGTTATACTCCAGGATAATAATAAAAGTAGAATGTTGTCTGATATCCTTTTTCATTTGTAGGACTATAATTCAATTTTCAATTAGTACGTTCCTGTCTTCCAGATGTCGCTTGTCTGATATCAGAATTCTTAGAACAGCCGCCCACTGCCAATACTACAAGTGCCGCTCTTACCGATTTATCATAGAAAGAGAAAGCGGGGAAAATGTATCTTATATTTATGTAACAAGGATAATTGCGTCTGATAATTATTGGCAAGATAGAGTAAATTGTTTAAAGTGTTTGGACCTCTTGGATGTTTATATAAGAATGTACATTGTATACAGTTACAACTGCTGTTAAAATGAGGTAAGATATTATACATAACATAAGATATAACATTGTACATTGAAATATGTGAAGGCTCAATGCCGAACGTTGAACAAATGATCGTGTCCGGTTCATTCATCAAGCCAATTTCGTTTATGTAACATTAAAACGAGATCACGAAGTCTGCTGCGAAAAATTTCGTTTCCCTCGCTGAACTCCAACAAATTCTTCACATTTAGTGCATCAGGATCATCAGCATTCACGTCCATGGTAATTATCTTCATCATACACAAACAATGTGATAATTCCAAACGCGCATCTTTACGTAGTCTTTCATCAAAGGTCTCTCGTGAATAAAGTCCAATATCAATATTGAATGCTCGTAGCTTATTAATCAGTGACTCGTAATACAAATCGATGAGACAATCAAGATCATTGATTACAACGTCATGATTGATACTGCACCCAAAAAAGAATGCCAGTTCACGAGTTGGACTGAGAAATAGATAATTCTGAAAGTCAACGAACTTTATATTATCTGGCGTATTAGTGCCTGCGGCTTTATGGAACATGAAATTGTTTGGCCAGAAATCAGAGTGAATGATGGTGGACCATGGCTCTTCTGGAATTTTTGTGAAACTCGACGCATCACCACTTGCAACTGCTTTTGAACACGACTCATGATGATCTTTCAGCATAGGATCCTTCAATATATAATTGAATATACTTGTCACTACTGATATCCAATCCTCAGGATTTTTAAACTCCAGGCATTTCGATCGCTGCTTGAGAATTTCAAAAAACTCCGGTTTCTTATGCTTCATAGCAATACCGAGAGCATGAAATACTGCTAATGACTTTATTGCCAATTTGGCATGAGGCAAATCACAACCCAATCTTCTATCAACCATATAGTAATTTTCAGCTTTTAAATTTTGCAAAAGTATTGCGGCGTCGTCATCAAAATCTACATCTGATTGTAGTGAGAGTCTCGAACCATAATAGTTTGCATGACAGTTGAAGGCCACTGTCGCGTTGACACCGTTCTCGATCTCAAGTTTTCTGTAGGCTGGTAATATCTCATCATACATGAAAATCTCTTTTTTAAATGTGAATGGACTATCGAACATTTCACGTTGATATTTTGTTGGCGGTGGCAATTTCGCAATCATATGAATAACTTCACCATCTTCATTTTTATTTTTCTCATCGCGAAAAATTATTGCATCGACACTAACAATTTTACTACCATAATTTTCACCAGGAGGAAGGAAATTTTTGACTTCATAACTTTTTACAATCAATTTATCGCCAAACTTCGGCTGTAACAATGATTGCAAATCTCTCAAATCACTTTGATGCATCATCATTGATAGACAGTGACAATACTGAAGAACATTTCGCGTTTATCACGAGTCACTTTACACGCGCGCACTCAACACCCGATGATTACAAGAATTAATCTCACGTCACACACTACTAGTGTTCGCAAAAGCGAATGTAACGTTGCTCTCAGTAGAATAAACTGTTATGTCCTTGAATGACAGTAGATTTGCTATCTATTATGTCACTGAGATAATTTTGGAGCAACTGGATAAAGCTTTCATCTAGTCAGAACCAACACTGAGTCAGTTAACTCATTATTGTTCTATGGAATGAGATGAGAATAAAATTTCTACCATTCTCTTGCTGTTTAGTCCTTGAAAAAATGCGACCAGAATACAATTCATATTTCTCATGTTTCCATTCTAACACATGCTTCTATCATGCATCAACTGTAATATCGCGTAGTTTAGACGCAGATATTTCCAGTGTCCAGAAGTTCACGTTTTTTCAGAATAGGGTTATAATTATATGTCGGGAATATGGTGAGAAGAAGTTGCGATGCGTCGAAAATATGCTGGTGTAAACTCTTATCAATTGTTGGAGATTAAATTCATAATCAGACATATTAAACAAAACAACGCATGTCTCGTTCAATGATTGAATTTTTGAAGCTATGAAGTCGTTTAGATATGGAAATAGATAAGGTTTTCCCTCAGTGTTCGTGTGACTTTAATGAATTCATCTCGTAGCTGGAGCTATTTGAATTACTCGATTTGAAAAAAGTGTGTTGCTTGTGATTGGTACAAATGTAAGTCTGGGTGATTAATATTTTTTTATAAAGACTAATGATGTATTGAATCATGACAAATATGTAAATGAGATATGAAACGCATCATGAAATCTTCAGTAGGAATGGTGCAGCATGACACGAAGACCAATGAAAAGATGTAATAAATGAATGGTTACAGCTACTTAGAATTCTAAGCTGTTTGTTTGTTTCTTTTTTTTATTTTCCACTAATGAAATTTTACCTCGATTTTTATCGTACATAACTACATTTTATGTTCAAAAAGACGGAGCATAATACATGAGTGATCAATTTCTTTGTATTCGTTGAAGTTTTAACATTTTTGGTATAGTCGCTTTCGTGCTTTCAGAAGATGAAATGGAATCGAGGCAAATTGATATGTAATTACACTTTGATAGGGCCATAATTTCGCAAGAATAGAATATCTGTATACCTGGAAGACTAAACTATTCAGTGATTACTGCAGGTGGGAAAATGTATACACATATGCACATTATCTTTTTTTCGATTAGTTATTTTTGTGTGTATTAAGAAAATAAGATTTCTCGATTAAATAATGTATGATGTATATATTGTAGACATGATTGTATGTACAGCCGAAATTATCCACCTTCTTTCTCGGCTTTATACTTTCCCTTCTCGGTGAGTTTACGTAATCCTTCTCTCATTTGCACGAGTGATTTTGTTTTTCACAATAATGTTAGAACCATTAGGCCGATTATATATCTCTCATTTTTATTATCACAAATAAAGATAATAATAAATTCATAATTGATATAAATGAGAGTTGCTGATGACCATACAAACCCATCACACAAAATATATATTTTTCGATACACACATTAATCATTCCTAATTTTCCAGAACTTTTGGGTATACGTTGAACTCAAAATTTAATCATGTATCAATGAAGACTCAAGTTAAGAATCACAAATTTTTGATCATGAATTTTCTAGAATACACGAACCACTTTCTGAACAATGATTCATTGTGGTTACAAACATGCTATGCAATTTTCGCAGTTATATAATTGAAATTCGTATATTCATTGCAATCATCAATTATGTCAATTACTCATAACATAAAATAAAAGTGTATCTGTTTCCTTTTTGATTCAAAAGTTCAACAGAATTTGAGCTACAGTGTTTTACGCCTTCGTACTCAACTAAATTCACACTATTGAGATCACATGCTTAGAAAATAATTATCGCTGATTTTATTACGATCAATGTAAAATTTGATTAGATAAAAATGATGCTAAGGAATATTTGCCGGTATATTAAGTATTTCTGAGAGACATAATTGATTTGAGCAACAATTGGCGGCTAGTTGAAAGCATTCAATTAAAAGGAAAAATTCATCATACAGAACAGTGAAAAATTTTTACGTGATAAAAACACATCAAAGAATTAAATAAAATTTCAATATGTACAAATTACATCGGTGCTGTTCTAGAAAATAGATTATACACACATAAATATGTATATAAGTTTTACCATTGACAGCAATTCCTATTGAGCAATTCTCATATAAATTTTGAATTTTTTGTTTACATTACAAAAATTAAACTCATTCAATTCATAAATCAGTATGATGAATATACATCTTTTTTTGTGTGAATTTTTTTTGTACATAATCATCTGATTTCTGCTCCTAACGCTAGTTGAATGGATTCAATATGGTTACTAAGTTTAATTATTCGCCTTCAATGCCATCTCAGGATGACCGATAAAAAATTTTTTCTCCAGAATGATTTGATTATTGCGATTAACGAAATGACAAAATCACATTTTCGTTTTTCCTGGACGAAATACGTATTCGATGTATGTTAAAATGAATGTTTTAAACAATCTTATAGTTGAAGAAAACACATAGAGATCAGCTTATTACAACATTCAGCGTTTAAAGAAATGCGTGATCGGAACGCTACATAATCCCGCTCACAGTAAATTGATTGCTGTATTGCCCTTGAGCGCAATGCACTGAATCATCGATGATGAATGCAACTGGCACGGGAATAAGTATCTTTCGTTAAAAATCATCGGAGCTTGATAGGAATATCGCAGATTGAGAATAAGCATCCCATATGCGATTCTAATGATCGCTTGCTTATTATAAGCATTAAAATTAAGTGTATATGATGCGAGCTTTGCTCCTTGTGCGTAAGTCAATGCAGTGCGGATCGATTAACGCTGAAAAAGTCGTAATTATAAACAATTCTGACTACTTTTGGTATTTATCACCCACGTCGCCCAATCACAATCATTTTTTATGGCGGTATTCGAATTTAGTTAAGAAAAAATATTGTTAGCAAAGTAATAATAATAAAAATTTAACACATAGTTTCGGATGCCGGTGCGGGTCCACTGGTCATACTTTTATCAGTTGTATTAGTTGCATCCGATTCCCGTATAGCTGGCGGTCGTGAAAGGGTTTGTTCGATTTCACGTGTAACGCTAATTGTTGGGGGTGGTCGACGTGATTCTTCATCAATCGCTGTTGAACGACGCAATAATCTCGGTTGCTCATTGGCAATAGTGAATTTCGAATCTCCTGCTTCATCATCATCTGAATCTTCATCACAACTCTTCATGTAACGTCGTGCGATCAAATCCTCCATTTGTTGGTAATCACATTCTTCTGCATCGCGTAGATGTTCATTTTCGATTTGCCATGCCATTTCTGGATTCATTTCAGCGACGTTTCGCGATCTACCTGGTGGGGGTGAGACTGGTGGTGATCGTGGTGGGCTCAGAAGCCCACAATAACTCTCTAATTCATCAGTAATACTTGTATATTCAGCACGCATTGCCAGCAAAAGTGATCGTGGATTACCACCAGTGGAACCTGAAGGAATTACGGCGATACGTGGTTCAGCCCATTTTACACCACGCTGAAAGCTAGATGAAGGTGGTGCGAGTAGTACTGCATCATCTGATTCAGAGCGCGTTCGACTACTCTGTCGAGTTGGACGTTCTGATGAATCTTGTCGCATCTCCGACATTGGTACATCACTGCTCGTATCACGTTCAACTCGTGGTTTAACCGAATTTATTTCGAGGTCATTGATATCTTTACTTTCACCGCTTTCCTCACGACTGGTAGTTGCAGTCTTTTTTTCATCTGGACCCGTAGTAGGAATATCACCGCTTGATGTTGATTCATTTCTACTGAGATTCTCCCTTGACGTAATAGTTTCAGATTGTTTCAGTGTGTCATCATCGATTATTGGACTGTGAATGATTGTTGCGTCGGTTAATGAACGCAGAAGTGGCCGTTTACGTAGAAGATTGGGAATGTGCGTTTGCGACTCAGCATCAGATATAACCTCAGAGCGTTCTGATACTCTTCTTGGACGTACTTCAATATCTGAACTCGTCAAATTTTCATTTGGCACGTGCGTCGCCATGAAGCGATGTATTACACTCAACACATCAAGTGTTTGTTCATGTTTTTCCTCAACTTTACGTAGCCGAAATTCAACAGCTTGTAATGATGCATTATGTGTATGTTCTTTTTTATCAATATCCTCAATTTTTTGCGACATATGTTCAACTCGTTCAGTTGTGAGTTTGATACGTTCTTCGGTTGACATTTGAAGTTTTTGCTCTTGTTCACGAAAATATCCCTCAACACAGTCTTCTTCGAAGTCATACAAACGTTCCATATCATCAGCCTCAAGAAAAAGTTTTAGGCCATTATCATATGTTTCACCTGAACGCATTTCCCCTTGTGCCACGGATCTCAATATATATTTGACTAATAAGTAAATATGACTAATAACTATGAGTGGTGGTGGCAAGACGGGTTTTTGCTCGTACTCCATAACAACTGTGAATCTTTGAAACATCCAAACTTGATGTGCTATTGCATTGACTTCAATGAAGATGTTGTTGAAAACTGCTATGAGAAGGTTTATCAGTAGTATGTTAGCAACCAACAGATAGATGGACATCACGGCTGGTGTTATCCAGCGTCCAGGTAGGCACGGGATCATTCCAGGTTCATCACCACAAATCGGATCAATATTGTCTGCATAAACTTCGCCATAAAGCATGAAATAGGGCTCCATAAAAATCTGAAATGATATCATCGTCCATATAAATGTAAAGGTCAATTGTTTATATATCATAGCTGAATGGCACAGGATAAACATAAAAGGTTATACCCATCAAGGATTTATGATTCAGCCATCAACTTACGTCTCTGACAATTCGCCATTCTGGATCGGCTTTTGGATTCAAAATAGCTTGACGAGCTACACCGAAGCTCATCAATACTACGAGCAACAGTACGACAAAGTATATCATATTTTTAACCATTTTCCCCATCATAGTGACCAGTGGGCCTGGAAAATAATCATTTGTTTGATTAAATGAACATTTCAATGACATAAGAGACATGTATGAAATCCCATAGGAAAACTCACCAAAATATTTGTTGACGCCAAGAATATTCAGAATGCGAAGGTACCAATAGATACAATCAACGCAATATATTACACGACCAATATCAAATGTCGATTGACGTAATCTAAGTGCCAGGCCTATTTGGAAGAAAATAATGGCTGCGGCATCGCATGGGTTCCACATATTCCATGACCATACACTAAATTTATGTGATAATGTTGCTGGTTCGGACCTTACTATTTCACGAACTTTTTCACATCCTAATGTACATATGTATGCAATTGCATAAAGTTCTGCCCACGTCGGTGTATCTTTCATCCGAACCAGGATGCAATATGAGAAGAATAGAAGGAATATCATATAAGCTATCTGAAAAAGGAATGAAAGAGGAGAAACTTACACCAATAGTTGAATCGAATCTTGAATATTCTTGAATATTAAATTGAGGGGTTTCTCGAAAGAACTGACCTCATAAAAACATAATTTGAATAACTTACGGCATTTGCCCAAAATTTAGTTATGGGTGCTGTATAGAACTCCCATAATTTTTTCTTGAGACGTAAAGGCCTGTTTGTTTTATTATCATAATATTCTGATAGAAGGCCATATGGGCGATGTAGATTGTCTTCGATGTCAGTCAGCACTTTTCCATTCTCTTGAACAATTGTTTCTTTGGCTACTGCAGTACTGTGTTCATTGCTTATTAAAGCCTGGACAAAAGCAGGACAACAAATGTTGCGTTTAAGAGATAATGAACTGAGAGAGAACAAGACAGTGAGCGAGAGTGAGAGTAAGAGACAAATCATGGCAGAAAATAATTGAAGATACTGAGACAGCTATTGCATACTTCGTATTGTACATTGTTCGAGAGAGTTCGCCATTGGATAGTGGATCGCGTGAAAGCATTTTTCAAACGATCGTAGATGATCGATGAATGTAATTGTCTTTCTCTAAAAGAAAATACGAAATTGAAGAATAGGTTGGAAGTAGTGATAGTTGCATATTTCAAGACTATATGCATTGGATCATTCGTAATTGAGAGCAGTAATAGTTCGTTTATGCCAAATGAAAATATCGTATGAATAATAATTAGAAACGGAAAGTAAATATTGTCAATATGTCTTAACAATAATTCAGATTTATGTAACTATGCCTGAGTAATAAATGAACATAGAATTGAAAAGATGTAGAGAGAAAATAAAGTAAAGAGCATGAATCAACTGAAACTGAAAATGGATTGAAATCATAACACGGACAAAGCTCATCGCAGATTTTATGGATTGACCCGCGATGTAAGTGTACCTTAATGCCCTGGGGGCTGCCAGTTTTGTTGCAAATACTGAGACTCCTGCGTGGGCGTTTCTAAAAAAATAATCGATATGCGTATCTAAATCACATTACGTGATTTATCAATATACTATCTCGCTTTTGTTTATAAACTTTCAGGAATCGAAAAATATCGTTGTTAGATGTATTGACTGAACTCCGTCAACGGCTGTTTAACTGATCTCAAATGGCACAATGTAATAGTGATAATATGCACCAGCGTGAACCAAATTGCATAATAAATTGGACATGCTGATTTTGCTTACCTCAACGTCAGGACCGGGTGGTGTACCGTGTTCCGATTCACTGTCTTCATTTTCATCCTCTAATGCAATTAAGTGTTCCTCTTGTGTTTGGGGCATGAGCTGTAATTCTTCGCGAGTTTTAAAATCAAGACGTGTGATGTATGGTGGACAGATCAATCCCATGATGACCTGCAGAGAGACGATTGATAATAAATGGTGTGTGTGAGTACGCTGATTCATGTCGAAGAGAAAATTTACAATTTCTAATTGCATAGGTACCGAATCACCTTCAGATTCGTATTTTTTCGCGTTCGTAAGCCGCCCATCCACAAGTCTGCTAATATTATTTGAGCACAGGGGTGTGCGAGTAGTGGTCGATGATTGGCAGTGACAGCGAGCGATAGGCAAGTTTGTCCAGACCAGTTTTGTAGTTCTGATGTCAGGAGTTGTTGAGTTTGATCATCGTCTTGACGATAAGAATAGTCCAGTAGTTCTAAAGCTATAAATCATTTGCGATTAATTTTCTGCACAAACCGTTTTTTTTTGTATGGACTCCCATGCACAGTTGACCAATGTCAACTCTGTGAGGCACGAACATATCGTGTATAACTGGAAGGATGAAGAAATGTGCGCAATCTTCTCTGATTGTAAAATACATTGATATCACTCACCAATATTTTCGAATTCTTTGCCATAACCCCGTAATTCATCATAAACTTCTGTTTCGAGATCGTCTTCAGCCGCTTCATGGGCCATTGCTTTATACAATTTGAGTGCTACCAATGCTTTTGCTAAAGCTTCCTCTTCATGCTGCCACATAAGTAATGCCATTTGTTGTCTTTTAGTTAGCACCGCCCAAATCAGAAGTTCATTAAATGGATAATCAAATAATGGAGTATCACGATTGGCTGGTAACGTTTCAGCTAGTAAACTCATTGTCAGTCCATGTGATTTTTCACCGAAACCCGAATAATAACGTGCCATACTCATCGCCGTACTATTACGATGAGTTGCGAAATTGTGTCCACCTGAACGTTTCATAACTTTAGCATAAATCATTCGAAATTTTCGGCGTGTATATTGTGCCCGATAAGCACCACCCATCAGTTTATTTATTACCAAACCAATATCATGAAGTGTATAAATGTAACCACGTGGTATATGCGGCCTCACATCACGTAATATATATCCCAATGTATTTGAAGGTCCTTCTTTTGTATTGTACAATTCTTCAAGGCGCGGTATTGACAGAAACTTTTTCATTGAGACACCATTTTCCAGGAGAAGTTTAACAAAATCTATTCTATCGTGCTGCAATGCTTGCATCATCGATTGTTCTAGAGCGCCAGGTGGCCATTTCTGGCCATAAACAAATATTTCACTACGTGCGATATCGACTCTATTCCATATGAGTGATAATGATAGTTGTTCAGCTGGTGATAATTGTTGAGATTTGAATAACGCAGTCAAGATTGTTTGGTCGAGTTCTTGTGGTCGCTCTTGTGTTATCCTGAACACAGTTATCTATTATGTTAGAATAATTACAAAGAAACAAAAAAAAACATTTGTTTACTACAATTATACTATTTTTGGAAAATGCATGGTGTATTATTCTGCTAAGGCATATGAAAACTCACCAAGTGCTTTTTACGAGTACACTGAAGCAACTCAGAATATAATTGGGTTGCTTGTTCGGGTGAAACTTTGAATGTATGCTTAATTGTCTCTAGCAAATGCTCCTTCATACTTTCTAAGGGCCCGTCACTACTACTGCCATCTCCATCGCTTTCAGTAGCATACCTTGAAATCATGTATGGAAACAAAACAACCAATGTAATCTCGTCTAAATTTCCATTTCTTTCTATATATCTTTTTGCATCGTCCGGTTAAACAGTAACTTAACTAGTAATGAGAGGATTATTTACATGGAATGATTAAATTATCTTTGCATCCAAAAAATGAGGGATTCCCAGTCAAAGCATCATTACCCGAATTTTCCCCTCACTCATGTCATGAGTTCGATGAATCCGTGTGGTTGAGCCTTGTCTCCAACGAGCCAATGGCATCAGATTGTATCGGTTTTTTATCTTGTAGAAAAGTATATTTTTTCTGTTTTTGCGAATTTTTGATTGGGAACTTCTCAAACTATGGGACAAAATATATTGGACTCATACTTATGCATGAAGGCGATGAGATCAGCAGCACGACCTGAACCATCGCATACAACAACAGGAACAGGCGGATCATCAGTGACATATTCGAGCACCGAACGAATTGTATTCGTTCCACCTTCAATAACTAATGCCACCACTGGAATACTACTGTGAGTGTCTATGAGGGGAAAGATTGCGTGGATTGAAAAAAATGATAACTGAGTAATTGCGCACGTCATACAATTGCGGGCGAGCAATGGAACGCATTACGTGACTAAAACTAATAAATCGTATGCGCCAGATGTAGTGTATCGATATTGTAAACTTTGAGAGGCATATGAAAATTCTGTTTGCAGCATTCTACAAAAATGGATACATCATTTATACAAAACAGCCGAGAAAGGCTATCGCACGAGTTATACAATAGCCTATCTGTCAAAAGTATAACGATTTGAATTGTATACTTCTAGGCGTTCATTATGATGTTCACCCTTCAAATAACATTTCTAACACATACGACTTCCCCATTTTGATCACGCAATACTACTAACCACTATATACAAACATAAACATCTCAAAAATAATAATCAAAGTGAGTGATGTGCTACTTTGATATTTCGGTCAATACTTACATGGCTGCAATTTCAAGTTCGATATATATTTCTCAAGTTTACGACGTAAAACAATTTCAGCACCATAACGTCCACCAGTTCCATTATCAACAAGTAGAAAATACGCATGACGATTGTTGAGTACGGCATATTTGGACCTAATGAAATTCTTTAGTATTCATATCATTATGAATAAATACTATTTATGCCGAAATCGTAATTCATTACCATGGTGATGCCAACGAGTCATACGGGACTTCACCTCCGCGTCCAATCAATTCATGGCTCTTCTCCAATATCCCCCACGGTGCAATACCTATACTAACAACACGACCTTGACGCTGCGAACGCTCCAACAATAAAGCATCACCCACTTGCCGTGTCACGCCTTGAAGAAATAATTGAATAAAGATAAAGAACATTACAGTGACTATATGATAGTATGAATTACATCCAAATGCTTGAAAGATTAAATAAGTGGATTTCAAATTGTTTATGGATTGGTGCCATACCAGTATTGGTTCCACCAGTAAATATCCATGCTCCTGTTGTTTTTGCTGCTTTCAATAGACCTTTACGTAACACTTTTTTCAACGTTGGCTGAAGTTCAAAATTAGAGCGTCCTCCATGAACAGTTATCAGCAGACGTGGCAAACCCAGATTCCATTCACGACATAATAGTTGTACTATTGGTTCAGGTCGAGTGTCATGTGCCAATCGGACATACTATAAAATTTATATAAATAAATGAGTCATTTAACGCCACCTTGGTACCGATATGTTACCGAAAAATTACTTTGTGGGGGTTATACATATGTTTTTTTACAAACCTGAGCTTTTGTTGGATGTGGTCCACCTTGAAATTCTATCGTCCCATAGGCATCAGTTGCAGCGGGACGGGTGTTTTTACCCGGTGTCCACTGATGACGTTCAATCTCGGCTGCACCTGGCGTTGCATAATTTTGGACATCAGCACCTGTACCACAGTGGTGGGTGTAGGAGTAACCACAGCAACATCTAGAATTATAGGCATATGCAACATAAATACAACCGTATGAAATTCATTTCTTGGCTCCCATACGGAACTAGGTTGGATCCGTCCAAATTCTGTTATTCTACTGGATATTGGAATTCATTGTGTGCACGTTAATTGAGAATGGCAAGTTTAAGAAGCGTGTTGTGTAAAGCAGTTCCTAAATGAATGATTGAGATCGTATTATTTGCCATGAGACAATCATACAGATTTCAAAAATGTAAGCATCTGGATTTATACGTTTCGATTGAACAGTGGAACATAAGAGATTGGTAGCTTGAGGATCTCACTTTTAATGCTCAACTTCGAAACATAATTCAAACTTATCAATTTAAGTGACGGGACGCTCCATCCAATCTCTCACCTGGAAGTAGTGATTACGTCGTACTCGGCACTTTTATCTCCGTGAGTTGCCTCTAACCTATGAACGAAATAAACAAAAAAAAAACCAAAAATAAATGAATGAAAAATCAAAAACATGAATGATAAAAAGAACGTGAATCCATGATAAAATTAATTCTGATAAAAAAATGTATTCTTCAGGTTTTCCCTGGATCATATTCCAATTAAAATATAAAAAAATGGTAACATAACATGTAACCTGTCACTCTAGAGTGTGAAAATATTACATAGAGAATTGAATTGAATTGAAACTCCGAAGTTTAAACGCCTAGAATTTCAATAAAGACGCAAGGACTATCTTTATGAGAATATCATATTCATGAGGCATCGGTGGAACAGTATAACAAAAGGAATCGTAAAATTGTCCAGCAGATAAGGGAATGAAAATTTGAAAACATGTCAATACTGTGACAACTATGGAAAAATTATAAGTTAGTGATGCATCATCTGATGACGATCGCGTATTAAGAAGCATTAAAAAGCTCATTTCACTGATACGGCATGAAGCATATGATACTGCTATTGCATGTGAATATGAGCTAAAATGTGCTCATAGTGTTCTCACAGCCATTTTTCGTGTGTATCGTATAATCTCATTGCAAGCAATTTTCCTAATGAATAATCACTCCATGTGAGCTAGCGATTGATGACATCGTTCATGAGACCGTTTGCTTGTAAAGAGATCTAGCGATGTGTTATAACATTAGTAAAGAAATATCGGTGCCAATTTTCAGAAGTGTTATATGCACTATACCTATGCTCATCTTTTGCACTTGGTATGAACTTTGCGCATTCTCGTTTCTGAAATGTTCCTTCTATCCAACTGCGTTCTTGGATCTGAAATAATACATTGGAAAAAGAGAAACATTAGACGGTGATAGATAATAGGGAAATTGTATGACAAAGATGAGTTAAAATAATATAACTGAGTGATCATAATCACAAACGATTCTACGTTTGATATATTGCAAATTGATGATAATGTACTCGGAAAAATACCTTTGCTTTTTTTGTCTTGATCTTTGGAGTATTGGCACCACAAATAACATTACCAATAGCCATTTTGACATGTGTTTTTTTGCATTCACCTTATCATTACATAAGCAATAAACTAAAAAAAAAACTAAACATGAGTGATTATGAAGTAGGTGTAAGTCTAATATCAAATAAGATATGAGGTGATCGTATGTGCATTGATCTTTGTTGTATTGTCACGAAGATGCTTGTGTTTTGCAATGTTTATGTTAATACTCACCACTCTCACTATTTTAGGCTTTCCGATCATGCCTATACATGAATGAGGCTTTTAAACATATAAAAGATATTGTGCACTAATGATTAAACAATACAGGGGCGAGTTTCTGCGGAAGATAAATCATGAATCATGGAGAAAAAAATGTTCCTCCGGCGAATTCATGGAGTGGCCCGAGAGCTTGCTGCAACAATACATAAGAAGTCAATTGTAGTTAATTGAATTTTGCATATAAATTATATTTGTGGACTAACTTTATATGTTTGATTTGATTCCGAATATTCATTTTTCAGTGATCGAAATTTGTTAAAATGTGGAGTGAGTAAAGATGAATGTTTCACTGGTTGAATATATAAAGAATGGGCATAAAGTATATGTACTCTAAAACTCAGACACATCAAGGAATTCCTCCCCTTAGTGGATTACCCGAACTATAGGGAATTAGCTGAATTGAAGTTGCAGTTGGTACGGAGTTAATTGATGACATTCCAAAACTGTGAAATGACAGAAGTAGACGGTTGCAATGAGCAGAATGGGAAACAACAATAAAACTATGTTCCTACAGTTAAAAAATTATACAGGATAATTTATGAAATCGAAAATACACTATAATATCAAGCAGAGAGTCTCCCATTTGGTCGAAAACGATATAATTTTCTTTTTGATAGCTGAAACGAATTTACTTCAAAAAACTGCTCCAATTCGCTTGTAATAACTATTGATTCAGAAGTCGGATCTTAATGTAAGATATTATCTCACCAAAGTCATTTTTCAATAGTATTCAGCTGAGAATGTAACAAATCACTTTAACCCAGTTCAATGAATTAATGCGAACTTCATTATGACTCCTAAACCAGTAACAACCTGATTCCTATCAGAATGTAGAATTACAATAAAAATCCAAAACTTCTACTCAAGTAATCTCAACATCAAAACAGTATTACGACTGAATAAAAGAAGACTCACTGCATTCAAAATACTAGATAATTCTTTCATTCGACACTCAAACAGTTGCAGTTTAAAATATTTCCAACTTTCTGGAATGCATCAAGAGTCTCCATCGACATTCTCCATATCATACCATCATTTTCCATTCTCAATAATTGTTGTCATTCACAAGCAATGCAATGACAATATGAGAAAAATAGTAATCCATCAAAAATTTCGTACATATATTGAAATAAATAGTCTAAACTAATCAACAACATGATCCATTTTTCTTGGCCACATTTGAGTGCATTGAAACTAACCTCAATTATTCTTCAACCCAATACTCACATCCAATACAGTCGTTCTGCGAGTTGAAATAAATATAGGTTAATTGCGTATCTCTTGACAAGAAAAAGAAAAATCCGATAAAATGTATGGTTAAAACACACATGAGATAATCATTAAGAATGAGTAAAAAAAAAGGGAGAATAAATAGAAGACAAAATATTATCTGATACCTCGACAAAAAATCTGGTATCACCAGAATTGAGTGCTGTATGGCCAAATGTAGCTTGACAATTCATTACCATACTCTTGATAAAATTATTATAGTGTGCAATACCAACACCACGTTGGTCTACACGATATGTGACGATACTGACGACGTCGTAATCGTCGTTGTGGTATCTTCCAATTACGTCGTCTCTCGTCTTACAAACGGAGTACTGAGACGCACCACCACCACCACCACCATTCAAATACATGAGTAAGTTTATTGTATCGTTCAACGACAATTAACACTGATCACCCAAGCTCTCATGCCACACGCGCGTATCTTTCGTGCTGTTGCTTAATCACTGATTAGATAAACTTCGCATTGAAACTCTACGAATATTTTAATTTACGTACCATGATATGTATCAATAATTACGGTGCGGAATTATTATATATTTTATATTATGAATATTGGAGATGAATCAGTGCATATTAATGTTTTTTTATCAAAGCTATGTTAAAGAGTAGCGAGAACATCTCGACGTGCTGTGTACTCTCGCGCCACTGACCATGAATTGGGTCAACTCTAGCGAGCTACCGTGAACCACCGTCACCTATCATCCAATATAACTCGCATCCTCCCACGAGTTTCATAACAATCGCATGTATAGTAAATTCCAATATCACCTGAGGGAGGTTCTGTTGAGAATGGATCCCATTGTGCAATGCAATAATATGAGTTCACATCTACAGGAGGATGATATTAATTGAAGCATTGTTTCGAATATTAAAGAGAGATCGGATTGTTCCAAGGGAGAAAAGAATTGTGATAATAATGACAAATACTTGATTTTTCTTTTGGGATTCAAACCCACCCTTTCATCAATCGGACTTATTTCTCTAATAGTCGTGCAACGTTAATTGCTACAGAAACTGGAGTAGTTGTTTGAAAATAACGAGACATCCCATCATGGAAAAGAACGGATTCTCATTTGAAAATTTCCTGGATATTTACGATACTTAACTTATAATTACAATTCGAGCTATGAAATTTCACACCCAAGAAAATAATCAGCATAATTTTTGAATCAATATTGGAAAATACAGAGTAATTAGTGAACTTTTTGCCAAGACCTTGAGATGGATATAAACCTTACGAGTAGCCGGTGGACTATCGATTACTGTACTTGGGTCAGAACATTTCGAAAACGAATAACCATGTTCTATTTGCATGTCCCAATGGAACATCCTATCGTATGAATTATTCTGCGGGAATTATACCATATATATTTGTAAACAAGAGTTTACTTACTAACTATCAATAAACAGTCCTATGTGACGTAGAAAAAATTATTATATTGAAATGTTATTAGTGCACGTGCACCATGTTGATGTATATACATGGTAATAACATAAATGGAATGTTTTAGCATATAGTATCCTTGTACGATCCCAAACAAGTAATGCGGTATACGATCATTAGCATTTATACAGTTCAGGCGTAAATAATTGGCATAACAAATTGGATAGTAGAGCCCACACATCTCCTGTCTACTACTCCGATGCAAATTGATCTGAAAAATGAATTGATTTGAAAAAAGCTCTTCCTTGTCGAATTATACTACATTAAGGCTACTGCCACTCGTTAAAGTTCATAAATTTCCAAGAGTTAGTTATAATTTAAGAATCTATGAGTTGTAAATTTTTCTTTCCATATATTAAAATGAATAGCATCGAACCATTTTCATGTTAGGTGGTTCTTACGACTGAGGAACTGGTTTGATAAAAATTGTCGACAATTTGAAGGACGCCAAAAATATGTCTGATTTAATACTTAATCAGTGTTTGAACAAGAACGCGAGATACGCCGTGAAACAATCGCACGACGAAAAATAAACAGAATAAAATTATAAAGCCACGTCAACAAAAGAAGTGTATAGGGCTCCCACAATAGCTCTGAATTAATTATGACATATCCACTCATTGAATTGGCATTTAAAAATTATAAAGTTGTAGCTATGACCAATCCGTGGGTGTGACAAAAATAATAGTATCGTGTTGTTAAACACACGTGTCGTCGTCAATTCATGACATGTACTATATGCATACCCTATTATTGCTTGCCGAAACGACTCGAAAGCGGTAGGAGACAAATATATAGACCTGCAACTGAGGGCTTGGTCAGCCAGACAGTTTCAATACACCTAACAGAGCAAACGATTTTTATCGGAGTATTATAATATCAAACGCACGAATTTGCTTTGTATTGACACATACGAACGAAATATTATATTGAAAAACAAATAATAATAACGAAACGAAATAATTAAGCAATGGCACTTGTACCATCGAATTATTGGCGTGATTGGTGGGACGATTTTGACAGACCCCATCGTCTGTTGGATGATCATTTCGGCTTGAGTGTTGCAAGGGACGATTTACTCCGTACTGTTTCAACACCAGTTTGGCGTGATTACTTCAGACCTTGGCGTAATCTTTTGGATGGTGTGAAATCAGACATTGGAAAAATTGATTGTGACAGCGATAAATTTCGCGTTGTTCTTGATGTCCAGCCGTTTGCGCCACATGAGATAATTGTTAAAACTATTGGAAATTCAATAATTGTTAAGGCAAATCATGAAGAACGGAAGGCTTCAAGTGGATACACCAGCAGAGAATTTATGAGGCGGTACGACTTACCAAAAGGTCATGATATCACTCGGGTTATGTCAAGTCTATCATCGGATGGTGTGTTGACTATAACTGCACCAAGACAAGCCCTTCCGCCACCGGGAGAAAGAATTATTCCAATTAATCGCACGCGATTTCCTGCAATCAAATCGTAAATAACCACAGGAATACAATTGTTACACAAGGACGCTGATTGCTATATTATCTGACTTTTAGACGCTTATAACGAAACCAAAATTTTCTTTAGAAACTCATTCGACTAAAAAATAAGCGAAAGAAACAATATTTGCGGTATGTTCTATATTTATTTTTTGGTTCATAACCAGATATTGTTACATGATTTGTCAACTTCTCAAAGTTTTCTACTTTGTAGCTTTAATTTATTGTCAAATTTTTACACATTGGTTGCGTAACAATATGAATGTTATTTTTTATGTGACAATAAAAGACATAAAGAAATATTTATCATTTTTGTTGTTTAATTTATTTGATTAAGCGTTACTTCTATATAAATATATGAATTTTAATGAGCAAAGTACGCGACAATTTTCCTGAGTTCTTTTGATGAACAGAGCAACAAATTAATCTCAGCATTGAAAAGAGAAGAAATGAATCAACGCAGTGTTGATACTTTTTTTGTGCCCATGATTCGCCTATCATTTTGAAGTGTGGTATTGCAGTGAATAAAAAATTGCGACAGAGTGCAAATAATTTATGCACCTGTGGACCTTCGAAAAAGTTGTTTTTGCGGGTCCATTGATTCTTAAGGTTGTAATAAATTAACACATATTAATGACTTCGATATAATTTTTTGTCTACTTTTTTTTTTAAAGCTAACTCATCTTGACTTTGTTGTGAAAATTGGGAGCATCTGTATATTTAATTCAACACAGTAACGCAAAATAATCGCCTTCAGAACTGTCTGGCGATGAATGAAAAGATAGAGATAGATTGTGAATCAAACGTTGAAATGTAAATAGTTGCCAAATTCATTAAGATGTCTATTTATAAACTTGTTCACTGCAGCCAAGCATCACGCAGCGAGACTTGATATATGATGCAAATTAAAATCCATTTATGCGAAAACCATTTTTGTTGCTTATAAAAAATGACTTATAATATATATTCTGCATCCTAACCAGTCCCAATTCCCGATATATAAATTCAATCGTATCTGATCCTCATCGTGAACATCCACTTTAACGAGAATATGATGAAGAGAAAAAAATACATTTTATTATAATTAGCAGGAAAAAATCATGAAAAAAAAAACTGGTTTATATATGTTAAAAGTTCAGGCAATATCGCCATCTTCAAATATCCAATTATTTTGGTATAAAAGGTGTTGACAAACAACGAAATCGCATCAGTTGATTTGGTGATTCAACGAAACTATCATGGAAAGTTTCATCAATATGCTGAAATTTGTTGTAAGTAGATGAAGACAATTTGATACTAAATTTCAATTTGATAGGAACATTCTATTCGAAGATTACTTCTATAGAAAGAAATTCGCACAGCAGTCGTGTTTTGATATAAACAGTTACATAAAATAATTTTTTTTTACGAATACAATAAAATTGCTTGGCACATTCTCATCGTATAACCATCATTAAAATTAATTACACTCACAATGTGTCCAAGTATTGGCCTATTCTCATGTCGACGATTCCATATCGATCCAAAATAATACACCTTTGATAGTATTCTCTATATAGAATAAAAAATAATCAATCATTTGATTAAACTATTGCGGAAGTAACTATTTTGATCAAGGACATAATACTGATGGATGTTTTTATTTTTCTGACATTGATCACCGCCAACGCGCATAATACATATTGTGATCAGGAGTACACCAATTAGATTGCGTAACTGAATTTGTCTGTGCATTTTTCAGCTGTTTACCTTATACGTATCGATAGCATACGGTGCCAAGCTGCCATTCAAACCAATGTATGATAGTCAAGCTCAAGACTCATTCTATCGAAGCCAAGTTCCTGTTAGTCATGCTGTACCAGTCCATCATCAAGAGCACGTGCCTGAAAATTATAATGGTGGCGTTAATAATGCAGTAACAAATCGACCTGTCGCTATACTTCAACAAGAATCAGGTGTCAATCCTGATGGTTCATTTTATAATGTATGGGAATCAGAAAATGGAATTAAAGTTCAGGAAGAAGGAACTGTCAAAGTATTCGCCAAGGACACAGTCGTTCATACTGTGAATGGCAGATTCTCATATACTGACAATGAAGGCACACCTTTTGTTCTTACTTATACTGCTGATGAGAACGGATTTCAACCACAGGGAGATCATTTGCCAACACCACCACCAATCCCACATGCCATTGTCAAGGCTCTCGAGTATATTGCTGCACATCCCTATGTCGAACCAGAATCCGATTATCTTTCTGATAACCCAGTGGTAGCAGTTAATTAGTCGTCTCATCAATTCATAAATTTTTGATAATATCGATATACATTATCAAATGATAATAATAATGATGTAATATATATTACACTGGCTTATAAAATCTGCAACTTCTCTAATTATTCAAACAATCTCTTTGTCGGAAACGATTCTGCTTTTTATTCAATATTAATCACAGAAGTGTTGTTAATTTTCTAGAATTTTTTTCTAATGCATTTATCTGATATTCAAATGCGACTTTGCCGCGCCGTACGTTTTGAATATCAGGTGGCGCTTGTATGCAACATGAATGCGACGACCAGACGTATGAATTGTGAACAGAACTACTACCATCATCTCGATGAATGGCACGAAGCTGCTCTGCCTGCACTCCATTGATATGGTAGATATCGTGGTTCGTAGTATCAATTCTAGGAATGAACGTGTCACACCCACTAGCAACGATTCCACAGAAGAATGCATATATGTGGCACGGTTCATATCTATACACTTGGAATTCTTTCTAGCAATAGTAGTGATTGGCAGTGGTTGTAGCATCAGCAAAAAAACTAACATATCGCGTTAAATGTCTAAACGCACAGATATTAAATAAACAAGTTATTTTTTTTACTTATAGAAGAACAAATGGTTTGAAAAATTCGATTTAAAACTGAATTAGTTCTTTATATTGACATTATTGAAATAATGCACTGAACATGGCTTGGATATCAGATCTTGCTGGGAAAGCTGAAAATTTATTAAATAAAATTGATAAAAATACAGCTGCTGCGTTAAGCAAAGATAAATATGACACTGTGTTAAACAGTCAAGGCAGTGATGTCACTTGGGTACCAGTGCGAAACAGGTAACGAATATTATGAGGAGTCCTCATTTCTCAAAGTTATGCCTGGACATAAACTCAGTAGACTTTCCTTTCAATTAAATTTTTCATCTGTAGTATGACTCAATCCTACAGATAGAAACATTGTACATATTCACAATACCTATTCTTAAAGATATGCATTTTAGTTTCACGTCCTTATCTGCTGATCCATCACCCCACGATACACCGAAGAAACTGAATAATTTCATGAAACTTACGCGAAGTTCTCCATTTCTTACATCAAAGACAAGTCAAAACAAAAATGATGAGTCAATCCTATCTGTCAACTCATCAACGACTACACCAACGAAACAATTTACGAATGATTTTGTACTCAATGGACCACCAACATCTCTATTTGTTGAACATTCAACTGAGAATAAAGATACCATATCGGAATACTCTGTCGCCAGTAGCGTATCTTCGTCAGACATTCCAGGTGCATTAATTGTTGAAGTTCCAGATATTGACGATGACAGTGATGATAATTCTATTGCCACGCCTGTAAAAGAAGCAACAGATATTTATATGGAAAATACGCGATTGAAAAACGAACTGGAAGAGCTTCAAAATGAACTTTTAATGGCGAATCATGTTGAAAAATCAATCGAGAGTGAACAGAGCGGAATGTTGCAGAAATTGAATGTCCTGAAACAAGAATATGAATATAAATTGATGCAACAACGACGGGAAATTGAACATTTAACAAAAAATAAAAGCATGAATAACAGAAAAGTATCAAAAATTACTCAGAAAAATTTGGAAGAGCAGAATGAATTACTTTGTCGGCAACATACTGATTATCAAAAGGATATTGAGATGTTGAAGGAGAAATTATGTTTGTTAGAAAATGAAAATGTACAGTATTTGAAACAAATTTCCGATTTAGAAGCAACATTGGAGAGGAGCCGTATAGATTTGCAATCAACACGTCAAGATTTGGAGCAACATCGTGCGAGAGCCTTGAAAACACTTCAGGAAAAAGAAAAACTGATTGGTGAATTACGTGACAATAATTCACCAGTCGGGCCGGACAATTTAACAACGAATATGGAATTGCAACAATTGAGACAAGAGTGTATCGCTTTGCGTCAAGAAAATCAGCAAGTTTGTGATCAATTGAGAATTGCGCGTGAAGAATTAGCCAATGCTGATCTGAAAATTGAGGAAACTACTCGGAAACTTGCAATAGCGAATAGAGACGCACATGAAGTTATAATAGCGGAACGGCAGAAACGCACTGAAGCTGAGGACGATGCACGTTTACATGTGGAGGTAATATCATACAATTCATATAATCTCTTGATACAAACAAATTCAATTACTCAGTAGATACAATGTAACGTTTTGTAATTGGCTCGCAGGAAGCGAGAAAATTGAAGGATGAATTATCATCACAATTGAATAATTGGTCAGTGAAATTACGGAAGCAAGAAACAGAAATATCACGTTTAAGGTCACAATTATCAGCTGCTTCAACACCGTCAAGTGCAGTTGAATCGCGATTATCGACTCTGACCCAAACATTGGTATCTAAACAAAATGAGCTGGAAAAATTGACGACAGAGAAAAATGCACTGCGTTTACAGTTGGAAAAAATAGAAGTAAAAAACTGCAATATTTTTCGTTTACTGATCTCTTACTGACTATCATTAACACAGAATGATATTTATTTAATAACAGCACGAATACCGTAAATTATTGGGCAATTCAAGGAAACCATACAATGTTAATGATACTGATGACGCAAAAGCCCAAGTACCAACATTCCTGATAGAAACGCCGTTTGATACGGGTGTTGCACGAAGAGTAAAAAGGGCTTATTCATCAGTGGATGCAATTAGTGTGCGTATAGGTCGTTTCTTGCGGAACTATCCGCTCGCCAGAATACTCGTTATTATTTATATCGTAAGTGACGAATCTCATGGATTTAGTTACCAAAATATATTTGGTTATGGGAGAATGAAGGGAACTAATCTCAACTTTTCTCTCCATTTTTCAAGGGATTGCTGCAATTTTGGGTGTTAGTTGTACTCCTGTTTCAATCACCAGATGTTCATTCACATTAACATACACAATCATCGATGGTCGATCGTATTAATATGTTTTTTTTTCCTGTAACTATTCAGATAAAATAAGAAATTATTTTTGATTGTTCCAATATGTATTTCATAATTGATATAATAATACTTTGAAGGTACTATAGCTGTGATACTGAAATATATTCAGCGCTGAAATTAAATAAATCACTAATTATGAATATAAATGTTTCCATAAATATCTAACAATTGTCAGTAGAATCACATCTGCAGGTAATGAATCAAGCATTGTTTTCAATATCAATATGATAATCTAAATTGTCTCGGGTAAGATTGATAACGATAATTTTTGAATTGCATAATAATTGATGCTGGATTGAAATATTACACCAAAAAAATTGCTACACCATTATAAATCTACATTGAAACAATATTGAAATACAGTATTCGGCTTTCATTCGTCGCCATTTCAACTTCGAATTCTTCATGGCGAATTCATCAGTTTTTATTCTTTTTTATACTAGCTTGAGTTAGTACACAAAAATATTTTGAATAATTTTATTACTATGTGCATATCAGCTGAAAAAATACCTCTAAGCCTATTTGTCTTGTATCATTTTGCATAAATTTTATACGAAATTTCTGCTACAAACACTGATATGCTGAGAGCAACTAGATTATTCATGTTGAATGCCTTTTATGCATCTGTCTATGAATTTAAATGCCCGTAAATAGATTTGGGCAGAGAGTCTTGTTGCTATTTACTAAATATCCAAGCTAAAAAATACGTTTATCTTTCTGCTTTTAATCCATGTTACATCTATATACATACTAAGTGGAAATTAATGACTGTTTTTGACACGAACCGTTTTTGATTTCACGGATCATACGGTATTTTCGCTTTCGTGATAAGTCTTATGAATCTTCGAGTGTATGCATGATATTTATTTATTTTATTTAATATTGCTGAAGTTCGTGGAGAGATCAAATAATCCACCAGGCACCAAATTCACAGTTGGCGTAATGAATATATTTTGATGTATGGATTGTATGCTCCCGCATATATATATATATATATATATATATATATGTATATATAATTAACGAATTAGGTCTGAAGAATAAACGATTCTTATGTCAATTCATTGACATAAGATAGAACAGATAGATTCTACTTAACATATATTATCTTCATGCACTAGAGAAACTATGCGTGTGTGAATTCATATTCGATCGAAACCTCCAAAATTCGAATTGATTTAATACTTCATTTTGCGGTTCAATAAAATTGTTTCCTTTCAGTCGTTTAATGCTTGTTTTTTCTTTTTTTACTTGATGTTCATAATGTTTCAATCTCGTATAACATCAATGTACTTTTATCCTATGAATGATTATACCAATGAGACGATACCTGTCACTATTCCCTAAAGATGAATTTCCATTATGTGTGATTGAGTCTTAAAATATATACTCTTTTTCAAATCGAGAATTTGTGAGATGTGTGATATGAAGTAAGATATAAGTACGCGCGCTCATATAAATATAGATGAATGCATTATTATCATTATTACTGTTATTGTTATCGCTGGTACTTCCCTTCATGTAAATCTAACAAAAATTTTAAAGTCACGAATTAGGAATCGCTCAAATTGCAATGATTACTCGACATATTCTCTTTGTCATCAGGAGAAGAAATGCAATTGGATGTAACTTGATTGCTCGGTAGCCATGCGAGTCGTGGTGTTTCATTTGAGGAGGATATGCAGGTTATTCGCCTGTCATTAATCATATCATCAGTTGGAGTAGAATTTAAATTTTGATTGTCGTTACACATTGTGCTGCTATGATTCTCATCAAAATTCTTACGTTCAGGATTGTTCAACACAGACTTAAAAAAATTTTTCGCCTCTACTCTCAATGAGTTCAGTCGCACTTGTAGCATATAATTTCGGCGAACTAATGCCAGTGTACGTACGACAATATCCATCAGTTCTGGAAAAAAAGAGAGACAAAATCAATAAAACTCGAAAGTTTTATGTTATTCATATGTTATACAGTTCAGAGAATTTGATGTTTCTTAACACAAGAAAAACCGATGACATAAAGTAATAAATACGTCGAATTCTCCTTTATGAAAAGCATTTTGTAAAGACATTTGTTTTTCTTGAATTATTCACACGCTAAACTCTGTCTAATATTATCTCAAATGTCATTTTTTCATAAAAAATACCTTTTCGACGATTTATTACTAAGGCAGTATGTTGTGCAGCTCGATCGCTGGGTAAATTTGCTTCAGGTAACATTGGATGCGATGGAGTGTCCGCCTCACGAATTACACCTGTGGATAGTATTGATATTGGTATGCTACAAATATCTTCAGCGATTTTTGAGAATTGCTTCGATGCCAGTCTTTGGCGTTTACAGATAATTCCATCTCTTCCTGGCCTATGACGAGATTGTGAACTGGATGTTGCATCAGATCCAGCAATGGGATAATCAATGAAGCACGCTGTTGGTGCCATCTTCTGTTAAATGAAAAAAATATATTTTGTTTCATAATTTTGGGAAATTAAGTGAAAACATGAATTTTCACTTTCGCTGAGAGGGAGAAGAAGTTTTAGAATAAATGAGACGCTCGTTACCGTATAATCATATATATAAATATATATTTTTTGCGAATGAAAGTGGATTTCCCAATGGCCTTGTACTCTTTGTGCACACATGTGGAACAATTTGTGTACAATTTGATCGTCACAAATACGTCGAATTTTTGTCACCCATCGTATTTACACTCGTCGCGATGTATTACGAAATTCGAAAAATATATTTATGAATTTTCAAGTTGTGTATTATATAATCTATGAGTCCACAATTTTGTTGTAAAAGATGGAGTGAGAGAAAAAACTCATCGACATATGTGATGGAACCGACATAGGTATGTTCGTCATGCCACAATGTAATTTTCGATAGCGATATCTTTCATAGCAAACATGATTATAGCTTCATTCGGGTCACGTCATGTAACGAGTTTGCCTATGACACGTGTGTTGCTAACTATTACATACAATATAAAATGCTTCATTCACGTAATAGTATGACGCTTGGTCACCCAAAATTCCAATTTTCCTTTTCAATGCTCTACATTCTTCATCAAAAGTTACTTTGTATAAGATCGAATAATTTGCTACTTCATAATTTAATATCGACCAAACACTACAACGGCAAGAAGTGGGAATTTCAATGTATCTATCACAATTAATTTGGGTTTTAGCATTCTTCACTAAAATATTGGATACAATTTGTTAGGTAAGAAATCGTACATGCGAGAACGAATTTGTGTGTTCGAAACACACAGCATTATGTCAAGACGCCAAGGATAAAGACGATATGTATACTAATATTGATCACATGCGCAATTGATAAGGTCCAAGTTGTGTTTTGATTCACAGCAAATATTATCTCACATTATCCAAAAAAGACAGATATAAATAGTATAAATAACTCTATTTCTAGAAAGCGAAAAACGATAAATGAGTTGAAAAAGTAATCATCATTAATCTTGTAGTATAGTTTTTCCAACATTGTTTATTTTTTTATGATTATACGTATTTGAATTATTATTTATCTATATTTAAATATGATACCTATGTACAGTGTCAAATGAAGTCATATGAAACTCCGTACGATTTCATATAATTCAAGCTAAATTTACATCTAAATGTGGCAAATTCGTATACAAGAACATAATATAATTTGACTGTTTCCCCTTTTCATCTAGTGAATAATCCACGTGACCTCGACACATGAGGAAATGTCAGAACGCAACTTGATTCTATCGCAATATTAACCCGCTTTATAATCAGGGTCACAATCTATATACACACATACATTTTGTATAAATATATATATATATATGAGTTCATGCATATACGATTTGAGGAGTTGTGCCGTTATGACCTTGAGCTTCATTGATGGCAAAAGAGAAGAAGGATAAGATCACGACTGAGCGTATTATGTATTGCAAATAAATGTCATTGTAAAATAATTATTTTTATTCTGAGAAAATGCTATTCTGTTGTCGAACAATACAGACAGATATTTGTATTCGATAAACGCGTATTCCTACACAGCACACGAATTCAAAGCGGACCCCGGTTTGCTCTGTATGTTTTCCGTCATCAAATCTAAGAATAGATCAATTTTGACATTGCCATCGATTTCCACACAAAATATTTGTCTCATCGCATGATGGCACGTGTAGATATATAAAAATTCGACACATCTTATAAAATGTAAAAATGCCCATGTTCAGTGTGTTATCACTGACAGTCAGTAAATGCGCAGATTGGAAAAAGTAAATCTATTTTTGAACTGTTACACACCAGCTCGTCAATTGATAATGACCATTAGTTAATATTTTCAGGTTTGACGAATAATAATAAATATATAGACCAACCGACATTTACCAACTGGATATTATTGTCTCCACGAAAAGTCTGTTGAAATATGACATTGAGGACAAGTTTTTGAGACACGCAAGAAGTTGAGAATACACTGATACTTTTCTTTAGCTTGATCAATCATTATCTCAATTTAATTGAAAAATATTGTGAATTTCGGGATATTTTCAATATTCATTTTATTATTTTCGAAATGTTGGTTTGTCGCAAGGTTATCACCATGTAGGGAACTACTTTACATTCGAGAAATAAAATGACAGACCATATAAATGAAAACGGCGAATCATTCTAGAAAACACGTTTACTGACACGTGCCATGAAATCCCCCTCACTACACAGTTTATTCCATCTGGCCCTTGAATTTCCGTATGATATAGTCAACCGTTCGTTGTTATATTTTCATCGCCCCTTCTATTCACATCTCTTCTCGTCACACCAATACTTCCTTGGGCTATGTTATCCGAATTGGAATTTACCCTACTCCTATATTCCTATTCGTTTCGTTGTGAAACACGCTGGCAACCTAAAATCTACTTCATACTACGCTTTTCCCCGCATTTACAACACAACTGCAGTTCGGTCGTTGATGTAGCAAGTGAGATTGTATGAGTGACTACACGTGGCTCACCGACGAGTAGGTCGTTGGTCTGTCATAGTGCTCTGTACTGGTTGCACACAGTGGCTAACGCTTATACATTGTCTCTCTATCTCTCTTCCTCTACGCTTTCTCTCCCCTTCGTCCTTTTGCCCCTTGGAAAATATTCCCAAGTCTGTTCTGGCTCTTCGTCGCAACATAATACACTTTCATCTATAGTAAAAGTACAATACACTCAATTTTTTCTTGTATCATTGCTAATATTATCTTCAATCAGAGTTTTATCTTTACTGTTTTTATCCCTATATATTTTCTTTTCTTTTTTTTTTACGTAAGTCATTCATCTATGTTTATTTACCTACATATTCATGTTAGTCATATTTTGTGTCATTCAAATTATCATTACGAAAACGACGTCTAACTTTTCAGCTATACAATATCTAATCATTCCGAGATGAAGAAATGTTACTTGTTCATTTTCTTTTCCTAATTTCCATTGAACATGAAAGCTTGCTATGATGCTATCGAAAAATTAACAATTGTCTACTAACTAACATTCAGCTTTAACTAATTTAATTATTCGACAAGGGATGATTGATCTGTAGTATATCTCATCATCTAGTAGAATATATATTATTTGTTGTGATATTTCTTTCGCAATATGATCTTTGACTGTATTTTTCCGTATTATTTCTCCATAACTAAAATTGATCAATCAGGAATACTCTGCTAGATATTCTCGTTGGTTCCTTGTGCGCATTTTCGTCTCACGTTCCCAAGGGACCGATTGTCTGAGCCTATGACGCTCTTTATATACTTTTCATCCCTCGTGATAAATGATATCGCCCTTAAATCGTGAATGAATCTTAACGAACTTATTTTTGTATCATACGCATAAAAAGTATGATTGTGATGGGTGTTTTTTAGTGTCAACTATTTCACTTTTTGATTTTGATTCCGAGAAATAATTCGTTGATGAATATGTTCATCCATTGAATACATTCAGATGAATTATATTCATGAAATTGGTGGTGAAAAAAATATATTCTCATTTCAATTCGATAGGGTATTAAGAGAAGGAAAAGTTTTATGAAAAGAGAAGAACGAAAACAATCGAATTCGTTGGATGTAATTGAATCATAGCACGACTATCTGCTTTGTGTAACAAAAGTTATATGAATATACGCGTCAAATTTCTTTTCATTGGTAACACACAACACAATACCTGGAATGATTTATTTTTTCATTTCTTCTTCAGTGTTATCATATCGGAAGTATATCAAGTACTATGTAATACTATACTAACGTGCATAAGAATTGACAATACACAAGAAAAAAAATTATTTAGTGATACTTCATGCCGAAAATATCTCAGTGTATTAAGTTGTTATTGGAAATGATTATACGATTCTTACGTGAAGTGTGGTGTTTTACCAGCTGGCACTTGATATTACTTGACTACGAAATCACGATCACGTATGTAAATAACTAAAATCACTTATGATATATATCAATAAATGAAGTCTTAGGAATTCAATACTGAATTTGATTGATGATTTTATCCAATTGTATCAGTTTGCTGGATGAATTAAGTGAAATAAAGAAATAATAAATAAATAAATGCGATGGAAATGATTCAATATACTAAACAATGTTTATTGTAATTTTCGTAAAGAAAAACACGTGGACATCATTCAAAGAACAGTAACTGTGAGAGACTGGTGTAGTTTTGAGCTCACAGAGCAGACTACAAAACCTTGTCTGACATTAGGGGTGTGCGTGCTCGCGCGCATGTACAGTCGAACGGCCGACAGGCGACAAGCAGTTCAGACTTTTGTGTTGGGAAGAGGATGAAAGGATAGGCAAGTGCGGGGAAGTGAGGAGAGACGGGCGCGCGTGTCGTAGAAGCTCACGGCACGTGTATCCCCACTATACGGGTGGTGCTGGTGGATATTGCTGGATTGGAAGAGAGGGAAAGTGATTGCAGGAAGATGAAGAGAGAGTGAGTCAGACTGAGAAAAAATGCGCATGCGTATCGTGAAAGAAAACCAACGTGCATGAAGGTCGTGTAGACTGCGGGTGTGTTGTGTTATGTGTGTCGATACAGTGAATGATGCTACACATATGTAAAGGTGAATGATGGGGTGACTCATCTCTTTATTTTTTTTCCAATAGTAATAATAATAATAATAATATTAGATGATTCTGAACAATGATTTGGTAAATTTAATGATAGGCAATGACCAACACTGAAAAACAAGGGAATTTCCGGTATAGAACACTCGGAATAAGTTTATTTCTGAAATCATTATTTAAAGGATTGGGAGACGACCAATTTCACGGAGTTTTCGAAATTTATTTGTCTTGAAGTCGAAATTATTTCGTAAAATTCGTAATTTTATAAAATAAATTTGTAGATCTGCATCAATGGGAATCGAAGAAAAAAACAATTCTTGGCTTTTAATATTTTTATATAGATATCTATATGGATGTAGGGCGCATTCATGTAGGGAAACATGAATTCAAAATCAACAATGCTGAAAAAGAATAATCTATGTGAGTGGGATTCAAAGAAGGATCGAGAAACGTCGGAGAAAACCCAGTTATTACAGCATAAACCTCATATTGTTATGCGATATTAAATTGTGATTAAGTATTATATTTACATAAGAGAAGATCAGGGCAAATTCACCGCTTGCAGCACACTCAATAGTTTATTTCCCATTTAAACTCTCGAGAGGGTGGGATTTCCATGTCATAAATTGAACTGAATGTCAGATATTCTCCAGTTGACACTCGCTATTTTTATTTACAATTACTCAAACACTATGCGATGCTTAACTGAAATCAAAATATGTAATAGTGGTGATGGCTTTATTGCCTCGATGAATTGTCGAAAATAATATAAATCAATCTATTGACAAATATATATGATAATGCATTGGATCGATGACCACAGCGGAACATTCGAATTTGATAACAGTAGAAATAAAATTCGTATTGGTTCATGTGATAAAAAATTTTAAATACACAATCATGCAAAACGCCACTGAGAAAATGTATATGGTTTTACGAGAAAGAGATTAAACGGCACGTGCAGGGCAAGGACAAACGGTTATAATTAAACCGTAGAAATAATGGGAACTCACTACGATAAAAGGTTGTATGTACTTGGAATAAAAAAAGTAGATGATTTTATTCCGTTTATCATATTATGGTTTAACGAGTCTGGCTATTGGTATGTTATGCCCGCGTCTAACCAAAATTGATTGAATAATAATTGAAAATGATAAAATGATATTAACACTTCATAATGTTCAAAGCTGCGGCATAATGACACACATGGTTTTATATAAACATAATGGATTATTCGTTTCGCATGATAAATAGATTATCAATTATAACAATGCACGTAATGGAAAATAATACCGAATAAAATTATTATATGAAACCGATACTAAAACAAAAATAAAACCGTGCGAGACGGTGAAAAAATAATTCACTGTGTGATGTGCTTTACAATATATTTCAATTAGCCTCGTGACATAATATGTATGGAATTCAATTACTAGGGGCTTCATGGTGTCCTCAGCAATATTGAGATTCTTACCACAAACATTTCTGACGTGATGTGTGAACTGATTGGTCCTATGGATCGAAGAGGAGGATATTCCAATCATCGCAATAGTGTAGGGAATGATTAAAGCTGGTCCAGCAATGAATCGAAATTGGGAAGAAACCAGAGAAAATTAGACGTCAAAAGTTAAATATTAAACTATATAAAAGTAAGCGCTCTCGGCCTGCCAACGATTTGATTGCATGACGAAAAATAATTAAAAGAGGTGTGTTAATGGTAAATACATAGTTGCGCACTTTGAGTGGTTAGTTGAGCACACATCAATACATTTTTGTCTATAGATTCAGCGGAGGTGGGTCGCGCACGTGTAGCCAAGTGTCTGCTATATTATATATTCTCTGATAGCTCTAGTGCGGAATGAAACACGTGCGTGTCCTTGGATGACGGCAGCGTCATGAGTCTACAGCAGGGCGACCTTCTTTCGACCGATCGTCACCTTCCCCACCCTCATTCGTTTATTGTCAAGTTGCATCTGCCGTCTGATATCAATTAAAGTTGTATTCTGAATGATCACAGCGTATCATCTCTATTGTGAAGAGTAGAGTAGTGTAACTTGTCCAAACTTTTATCGAGTTGGTTTGACTCTGGTCTTAAATTCTTTTTTCATATTTTTCAACGAAACAGGAACAATTTGTTCTGTGATAATGTGTGAAAAACCATAAAAATAGTCGGATATTTTGAAGTTGCGAAGTTGGATTTTTTCTTTCATTTCACAGGAATGTGCTTGTTGTTCTTTTCAAGAGTAAATCATGAATGAAATTATGTCATTTTTATTAGTTTGCAGTGCAAAAAAAACTTGCTACACATACAAAGTGCAATCTTAAAAGTGAGATGTTTCTAAAACAAATGTCGATGATGAAAAGTAATTTTTGTAATAAATACACATAGACATATAATTCAATTTTCCTCCTTTTTTTTCTATATGCTATGAAGCTATTCTGAAAAAAATCTAATATATTGGAAGACATGAATGCAAATCAACTCGATCACATTCGTGGATTTAACGATACCTATATCGATTTTAGATTTATGATTATGTATAAACAATTTGTTAAATCTTTAAGAAACTTATTCTATATCTTTATGAGTGTGTGATTATTTTTTTATGACCCTATGTGTTTTTAATTACATAATATTTGGTGATATTGTGATGGTGTTGAGAATGGAATTCCTTGTTTATCTGAAATGTCATTCGTATTTAATGTTATGCTCGATTCCTGTAGAGTGCAGTACTCAACACCTCGATGTTATCGAATATTGTGTATATCTTTATCGACCGCAGTCAAGTACTTTTTTTTCATGATAAAGAAGATTCTGACACCTGGGAATATTTTTAATTGGAAACTAATAGAAATATTTAAATGCATGAGATTTGTGTGTAGCCGCAATATTTTTTTTCCTCCACGTTTTGTCAATATAAATAGAAAACGACAAGTTGCAAACAAGAATAACCGGTTTATCGAATGAAATTTAAAATTTTCTTCGTGACTACCATGTGTATATATTTGATATTGTTAATAAAAATATACACGGATGTCATTTATACATGATCGAATTCCTAATCTATTTACAAAATACAATTATTTCACAAGAGAAAAAAAAACTGTCTAGTAATTGATCGACACATAAATTTTTGATGCATGAGAGGATAAACGATAATTATATTCTTCAACATTATTATCTTTTGAGTGTTTCTTAGAACACTCAATCATAATTACAATCGAATATATCGTGATGATGCACATGATAAATTAATTGATGATAAAAAAATGTGAATGATTAGACTACTTTCAATTTTTTCTTCTCTCCAATTAATTTTATATTGGTATACCAATTCATAGAAGATTAGAAATTAAAGGTGAAAGTTTTCTTGGTATGCCTATGCTGTAATGACGCAAGTATCTATAATCGGAAGTTATGTGTGAGCGTTGATGCTCGCGAAAGATGTGTTTAACGTAGTCAAATCTTCTCAAAGTGAAAATTCAAGCAAACTCTTTTGGTAAAATAATGATTGTCATAGGTGGTTATAAGAAGAAATATCAATATCGTCCCTAGTTGAGCTTACATATCCTATACATGAAGAAGCTGTTTGAAAAAACCGCGTTCAAATCTTCAAAACTCATGGGCTCTAATTAGATCAAATATAATTCTTGTCAGTCGGCAATGCGATGAAAAGGGAAGATATAATTAAATATTAAAACGCATTTTTTCGATTATGAAAGCAAGAACTGCAACTATTAAGTTGGAATAACTCTCTCAGAAAATAATAACTGCGTTGACAAAGAGTAAATTCACGATACTAGAACACTATGACGAAATACAGCTGCTGTGAAATGCAAATATTAATTTTAATAATTACATTGAATTATATCCGTATTCAATTATATGGCACTCTGCCGTGCTATGATTTTTGTTGCGTTAATAGATTCAGTTACAACATGTAGGAATTATTTTTGAATGCTATTTCATCACATAGTTTCACCATTGCAGTATATCCATTCATTCATCTCGTGCGATCATTTTCTCCATTCTCTCCCGAATTGTATATAATTCCAAACACTGGATAGGGATATGTAAATTAATGCCAATGAATGAATTCCCGTATAAATATCAGCTCTTTAATCAATATCCTTCGTGTGGCAGAAATATGATATATATTTTTACAAAGGCCATTTTTTCCCTCAGTATGTGATTGCAAAGATATTTTTCTATTCAGCTCCATATAATATTCCTGAGGCACCATCAACTGTACAGATGATAAATTCATCCTCGACATTATACATAAACGCGTACATTATTTTTCTTTTCTTCACATACATTGATCATATTCAAATAGTCAATTACAAAAATAAAATATAAGTCATTCGAGTTACACATTTACATTTAGAAATTGAACGGAATGATGATAAATAAATAAATGGTCATGGAGTTCATTCACCATATCGATATTCAGAAATTCGTTATCTGTACTTTATCTGTATTGAGAAATTGCGCAAAAGAATTTGTATGAGATACGATCATTTTATATCTAAAAATACTGCTATTGTTAACATTGAATAAGTACATCGCACAAAAACATTATTTCACTTGCACATCCGCTTCAATTTCACGCGATAATGTACCATTACAAAATAATCGTGTTGATGTCATCGAATACAGAGTTCTTAGCAGTAATTTAATTTGTTGCTATTAATTTTTTTTTTCTCATCTTCACAAAAAAGAAAAATATGCCAAGGATGTTGGTATCCGTGTATATCGCAAATTCTTCTCACCTGATTGAATAAAAAAAACCTTGGTAAGTAGCGATGGGCCGTAATATTATCGCAATTAATACTTCTTTTTCTCTTTTTTCGTTTGTTCGTCGACGGCTTTGACTATCTAATTATGAATCTCCCTTCATATTATTACCATACGAGAGGCAGGTGTCATCCACATATGTGCAGGGTGTTGTATTATTCTACAATCCACTTCAGAAGATTAAAATCATTGAAATTAACCGAACGTGATTAATGAACATTAAAACCAGAGGCCCGGAATAACTTGTTGATGACAATTCTTAGAATAGATTTAAAAATCATGAATTCATCATACTTGACTGATTGCGATTGCAGTGTATAACACGAGCAATAAACAACAGTTTTTATCACTCTCATAACATTTTCACTTGCGATTACTCAATAGCTGTATACCGCAAATAATATAAAAAATGGCACTATCAAGTTATCTGACTCTTTCTATCGAATAGAAATTGTCTGTGACAATTAGTCTTTATCTTTCTTTGAGCGTAAATACAATATCGTATAATTAGGGAATGAACAAATAAAAAAAAGTGGGCGTAAATGAAATATCACGTAATTTTTTTTTGATTTATAATGAATAGCATTTTCAAGAACGTTCCATTTCCAATTGTATGTACACACACCTTACATTATACTCTGCATGTCATAGACAAAACGGGGAAGGGCACATTATTTTATACAATCGTCCCAATAATGAATATCAAGATTGTTTGTCGCAATAATTAATTGACGAGAGAAAATTCCATTGGCATCATGTGCCAATATCTTTTCGTCTATTCATACAGTTATCTGTCATTTCTCTTATCTTTTACATTTAGTTTTGCCATCCAATAACTTTTTCCAAATATCAAATTGTTCGCCATACTTCACCATATGTATACTTATACCATGTTGGATAGTGCACGATTGATACGGAATTTTTCTATTTAAAAATTCACCAGCATGTACACGTTTAATACCAAGTTTAGCCGCAACAATGCCAGTAGTAAATACATCCTCCAATTTCATATAAGTCTGATTCATTGCCGCATTATACAATCTATTAATGACATCTCTGGATAATAAATAGGCCGGGCCCGTTGTAAAATCCGGGAATATTGTGCCATCAAACTGCGTTCGTGGTACATAATATTTACTTTGTTTATTCCTATATGGCTTCCATTTTTTCGCAACTCTACCGAATATCACATTCACATCCTTCTTATGCTTCGTTACGAACGATAAAAGCCTAGGTATATTAATGAACATATCATCGTCAGTTTTCAATAAAAATTTCGCATGGGGACAATATTTGTTGACCCATTCTAATGTAGAAATAGTCTTTAACGTTAAATTTGAATATGAATCTACAAAGTTCCCTCGTATCACATCTGCGTACAATTTTTCTTCATGCTTCAATAATGTTTCCATTTTTGTATTATTTGTTGTGCCCAGTATAAAAACTACACTCATATCTGTTCTTTGTGAAAAATGTCCCCATGTATGTCGTATACCCATTCGGGCCTCAATATGAGATGGTGCAGACATTATAACTATGACTAGATCCATTTCTTTGCCATTATTGGGACACTTATCGGCCACTGTTACACTATGCCCACGTGGGTACATGGCACCAACACTATTTATGTTTATTACTGGCGTTGCGACAGTAATAACAGCCGAGTCCAATGCTTTTGATTTTGTTGCGTTATTATTATGTGATGTATCATTTGTGAGGTTTGCACTAACTGATGCACTTGCGGAAGACGAAGGTTGTGGTCCGAGGGAAGTTGAAAATGATATTGAATCAGTTGGAATATTTCCTTTGTTCAATGACGCATTCGATGTTGATATCGATGGCTTAATAGTTGTGTTTCGTGATATTGAAATTGATGTTGGAAATATTCTCCCATATTCTTGAGGTTTAAGGGTCAATTTTGTATAACCTGTAATAGAATAGAATTGAAATTCTTTGTGGGCGTAACATAGTTGTAAAAACAAACCATCCATGAATAGACGCACATGCATAGAAACTAAACGGTAGGAGAAGTGATAGCGCCGTACAATTAATCTATGGTTCCAATAAATAGTATATGAAACGTAATAATTCTATTCGAAAGCTAGTCATAAAAACTTTAATAACCGCATAATTTTTCTCAACGATACAGTACTTGAAGCTGTGTAATACGTTTCGAAAGCGATACATCCATATCAGTAGTGAGATTTCAATCAGTTTTTCAAAACAGAATCGGAATTACGTCTTTTATTTTTCATGAAGGTATGACTAATAGGGTAAAAATCGTGTCAGTATTTGCGGTTGACATTTTCAGGATCATCAATCATTGGTGCAGGTATTAATATCAATTGTATAACTTCAATGAAAGGGTATAATTGTTAATCTTGACCAGTCTGACTATAAAATAAGAAAAGTGGTGTTATTGCGTAGTGCAAGTTAAAGAAAGCTATCACATTCGAGCTAAGTAATTATTGCTGATGAGTCAGTGGCCTGAGAATTTTTATTCAAAGGTACTGGTGTATATAAAAATTGTTCTTGGGTTCTGTCCCACATATTGAGTCAATTATAATCATCTTAATAATATTGGAACCTTAAACCAACTGTACGGTAAACATGAAGCTACGACTAAGTCCAACTACGCATTGTCAAATTCGTCATTGAAAATTTTAGGCAAAACAATATCAATCCAACCTCATACTCATCGCAATTTTTCAGTACATCAACGAATATAACGTAATACAGTAAACTCACTTGTGTTTGTAGACTGCGCGAATGCGTGATAATTGTCAACAGTGCTGCGGTAATATGTGTAGAGTGTAAGGCCAACGAAACCAAGTAACACAATTGGTAAAATTCGTTTACGTAAATTCACAAACATGTTTTTATGAATCAATCAATTATATATAATTAATGTATAACGATGCGCGACCAAGAATACCGACAGGAGGAGGAAAAAAAAATTGATGATACGAATAAACAAAAAAGAAATGACATGGAAATGAAGATAAATAAATTAACCAAATGTAGATAGTAAACGTGAATCCTATTTCATGGCTTACATGTATGATCAAAGCAGTTGCATAGGGAAGAAAAACACGAGATTACAAGAGAAAAAAAAACCGGACAGCGGTCGGACGATATTCCCTCAAACAAGGTCGACGGGTTATTGCCATAGTTTTGAGATTCGTTGATATTTTCCCTGTCCTTGAGCGGCCAATCGAACTGGGCCACGACTGGTGGCCAATTTATATGCGAACATTACAGACGGAAAAAAAAAAACCAGAATCACAACACCAAAATAAGACTCGAAGTCAGTCAGAATAACTACTAAACGTTCATGCAATACAGAATGAAATTTTCTTTCTGTTTGCAGTCGCACTGCTCCTCACGTTATTTGATTGGAATTGTTGTCGAAAACTGCACGATGAAAAAACATTAAAACAAAACAAAAATATCTTCCTCTTTTGTCTTGGCCGATTACGTGCGGGCTCGACTCCCGTCCGAGTATTTATTTCATAAGATATAAATGTTTTCACACTGATTTATTCCGGTGCCGCATGATAGAGCACGAGGAACACTCACACAAAAGTTCACTCCAGTTTCGATTACTACTTGTAAATGATTTGTGGTAAATGGTTGAACCAACCGGACTGCTAAAGTGATACTATTCGCAGCACACCATGCATGTGAACGCGTGCTGAGAAAATGTTAGTTGTGTAGACTATTGTAGGATGTTGCTGGTTATATTCAACTGTTGCTCTAACAACTCGTGTGATGGCGCTCAATGCTGCATCGATTATAATGCAGTGGAAGTCGTGGGGTAGGTTGTCGGTAAGGATGTTAACGTCAACCCCCTTGTCCTTCAAATATAAATGCGTGTAAGTGTGCACAGCAGCCCTCTAACGACTAATGCGCCACGTATTTCAGAATTCACCCGCGCATCAAATGAAATCGCAATTGTACTTGCAATTCTCCTATAGAATTGAAAACTCCTGAATACAACTGCAAAAGCATTTTCATAGTTCACTTATGATTTTAAACTTTTGGTTTGCGCTCACATTTTCAAATGAGCTATTATTCATGATTTGCAATATTTTTGCTATTCAGTAATTTGCCTCCATTTATAACGGTACGCAAAGAATGAAAATTATCGTGCGACACTTGATGGTGCACTAGCTCTGATCGCGAAGACGAAATATTAGAAAAGAGGGGCAGGTGTTGTGATAAGAAACATCATCAATACATGGGTTTTACGACATTCACGAGTGCTCTTGTATATTGCACATTTCTTTTTTCATTTGGTATCTTCATGTTGATAATATCCTGAAGTTACGAAATATCGTTTTTAATTTCATTACTGGTGTAATTAGTAGGACAACCGGGATTTCAACACTCGCATAGTTTGATAAGGTTTGTGTAACAACATAGATATATCAGGGCTGCTGCATCAGCCAATCGTTGAGGATTGAAGTTCTGCAGTGGCCGCAGTATTTTATGGTTATGCGCGCGCAGTATTTGCCGATTCGAAATGTCCCACGACCTGCATCACGGGATTTCGCTATAATTAATTCAATTACGCTCGATATAATTTTTTCGTGTCAAGCCTTTTATATATAAACATGTTGCACCACTAGATTATAGTCATATTCTCAAAGTAAAATTATTATATAACAAATAAATTACCGCAATATTAAAAGTATATTTGTCATAGACTTGAGATGATAATTTCCATACTTGTAACAAAAATTCTTTTTTCTTTCAATTGAATTTTTCGATAATTAAATCATACCACAGGGATGCACGAGAATTCATCCATCATTGTGATAAAAAATTTGTATACTCAAGAGACTTCTGCGTTCAACCAGAAAGCGTCATAGCGAATGCATATGTGTGTATATGTGTTCTTTGTGTAGGCAGAATGAATTTTTTATGTTATCATTGGACATGCCAGGAAATGAGGAAATATGTTCTCGCTCATGTGTCCCATCATGTGGTATCGCATTTGTAAGCGTATATCATACCAGATTTTTTAAATATAACGATGATGACGAACATTAATGCGAGAGGAAACAGAAGAATAAATGAGATAAAAAGACGGAGAATAATTTATGAGTGTCTGTAGCTATATAGAAGTATTATGTGTATACTGCATGGGACTTTGTGAATGTCATTCATGGATAAATCAAGAGAAATCTGACTTCAGAATTCTTCGTGTGTCGTCGGGTGATCCCGGCTTTGAATCGATAACCCATTTTCCAATATTACCCGTATGTAAGCGTGGGTGAAATGTGCATATACCATATATGTAACATATGTTGTTGGGCACGATGCCAAAAATCTTTCAGCGTGTGTTCGCGTTGCAAAGTTTTCAAACAGTACGGCATCATCCGAATGATGTTGATAGACGAACTGCATATATGTGACTTCGACCTCGCACATATACCAGAAGGTTGCAAGCTATGTCCCCAAATATCTTACCCGACACAATTCAGGGAAATGAGAAAAACATGGAAACAATTCATTATGAGTGATATCGTAATAAATTTCAGCGATAAAGTAACGCCTACAAAAAAATGGGCGAGAATTTTTAAGAAAATGGACGAGAAAAGAATAATAGAAATGATGCTTAAATTATTTATAGAAAAACATATTCATGAATATTTGTTAAATGAGATGAAGTCAATATTGGAAACTAATTTTATACACATAAATTTTTTAATGAGAAATTTTCAATCAACTACCAGAAATTCAATAATTAACGACAAAGTTATCGCGAACATGAATATCAAGAGTATACATAACGAGAATTCTAGTAGAGTAATTATTTTCTTTTTTTTTAATGAATGAAAGGAGAAGTGTGGGCGGGAATACGGTGGAGAAGAATGAAAAATAGAGACAAAGGATCGCAATTTATGTTGGAAACTCGTCCTGCCTTTAACGAATATTTCCATATGCATGAATGTTTCACGATATTAGTAATAAATTTTCAAGAAAAATGTATCATTTTATTCCCATTCTATTCTCATATTGGGTCTCGATACGTTCTCATTTCATTATTGTATCCATTCCGTTCTAAGTTTGATGATAATGATGAATTCTCAATAATGCATGTTCTCCTATTGTTTTCATATTGTTCTCACTTTATTTTCATTATTGTTCTTATCATTCCTTTATTTTCAGTTCGATGAGAGTATTTAATACCAAATATTACTTCTTTCATTATTAATTTCATCAATTTTTCAAAACTTCCTTCATAGCCAAAGGACAACGAAATTCTTGTCACTCAATTTGTAAAGATATCATTATATCTGGAGGCTGTTTTATTCCCCCTGCTTTAAAAAAAAAGACTGTCTGGTTCACCTACTACCACGAACAGCATGAATAATCTCGTACCGTCATTATACCAATTGGATCATCTATCTCAGATTATCCTCAGTGCTGTCTGTGAATAAAGTCGTTACTCGAAAAAGGAAAAAAAAAACCGAAGCTAATCAAAGTTAGTTTTGAATGAATTGGTTATTCGATCTTATATTTAAGTCAAAGTTTATTTAAGAAGTACCTTCTTAGATCCCATGAAAAGAATAGAGAACCCATGAAAATTCCACTTCCTCAATCATTCCCAATTAGTATAATTCTAATGGAAATTGTCAGTGCGACCACTTTCGAATTTCATATTGGAAAAATACATTGAATTTTCAGTTGTTCATATTAATATGCAAGTGGAGTATTTTCATGTCATCAAATTGAACGAACCGAAATAAATTCAGATATTTTTATCCAGTATGCATAACTGAGAATTTTTTTTTGTGATTCATCCAGAGTTTCGTTCGATTAATATTTCTTCCAGTACATGTACAGAATGAAATAATTGTATCACACTATATATGTATACGCACACATACAGAGAATTCACCTGACATTCAAACAAATAGCAATTTTTGTTTATACAAATTGCAATTGCCCAGTGAACAAAAAATAAAGTTAAAAAAAAAACAAATGTAAATAATCTGCGTAAAGTATAAAGAAGTCAGCTGGTGTTTCAGCAGCTGCGCAACCGATCGATGGCCCAGTGGCACTACATACAGGTACAGGTGTGAGTGAGATCGCGGGATAGAGAGTGAGAGAGTAACAGCGAGTCTATGAGCCCTGAACCTATACCCAGGCACAGACAGACACACACACTCGCGAACATATACATATACATATACTTAATCGTTTCGACACTCCCACCACTAGTAAAAATTCTCTCTCCTCATTCGTGCGACAATTTTCTCTGCCTTCTTCATGTAATGGTAACTGTAGTAACGTTGCATCTCTTTTTCTTTCTCCATCTCACAACACTCTATTTTTGCATTACCATCCATCAACTATTCACGCCACCCTTTGTCTTTGTCTCACCGGATCTTGTGCCACTACTATTCAATTCTCTCATCTCTCTTGCACGCGCAAGCGCATTTCATCGAAACGACAGTCAACCGCGTCAAAACACACTAAGATTATCAACAACAATAATATTCCACGAGCAATGCATTTTCTTTATTGTCAAATTTATTTGGAATTTTCATGTCAATTTTTTTTTTAGTGTGCCTTTCAACTGTGCCTGTATAAATTCTTCTTCGATTTATTCAGAGTAGCACTCTAATTCATTAATTCATTCTCGGCGTAATTTTTTTTTCTATTTTTTTTTCAGTCCATACTATATACAATGTATTTATATCTGTATATACATTCAACCCCTCTTTTGACGTCGGCGCAAACTCCCTCACTCGAGCTTACTCGAGGATCTATCCAACTATCGTATAGTTGAGCTCTCGCGTCTCCTTCATTCCCTCACACCGGTATCCAGTCCCTTTCGAAGCTCACACCGGAAGGGAACGCGACTTTTGCGTTTTTTTTTCTTTTCTCCCATACTCATGATGAAATATTATTGAAGTTGCGTTTTCGTGGACAATATTTGATAATATAAATGGTAGAAATTGTAGCAATTGGAGGTTATAAGTGAATTAAATTGTAATTTTACTATCATTTTCGTCATTGGAACAATTGACTTGCTGTTCATCGACATTTTTATTTTCGTTGATTGGTGGTGTTTGCTGTACTGCTGTCATTCATTGCAAAACTTTATTGTTGTCTCCGAGTACTGACAATGTGTCTCCAAGGGAACGTGACGGACGATGAGCTCAGTGGCTGAGGAGGTTAGTGGAATGGTCTTGACATACGTCAGACATACCTTCCATCTGTATTGTGTATGTGTGGTGTGTGTATGCATGAACGAGGATGTTTTTATGTATGGCGCCCCATTCATTCATTCACAATGCCATTCCCTTTTCCATCCTACGCCATATCGTAATTTTGAATTACATCATTAAAAAGTGTTTTTTTATTGAAACTACGTCTCCTTTTCTACCATATTTTCAAGCTCGTTGTTTGTTGTAATGATTCATGATGCTCAATACGGAAAATATCAACATAAGGCAGCGTATTTGAATCTAAAGTTTCACAGTAAATGTTTTGTACTTGAATATCGCAAACTATATATTTTCTCCAATAACACATCTTCCTGATTTTGTATTTCTGATTCTCCCCCAACTGTTATGATGAATAATGAAAATAATAATATTGTTTAGAATGTGAAAAAGAATTGTATGAATTTTATTTTACTTGAGATCGAATTTGTCGTGTATACAAAACGATCCCGATCAATTTAAATATATACAATAATTTTTCATTCATAATTGATAATATTTCAATGTATTAAAACATTTACAATATCATTATCACCATAAATAATAACTGTCCTTCAAGTTCTATGAGCATTTTTGTTTCATATCTACTTAAAATTAATATTGATGAATAGAAGTCGTTTTTCATCCCAAATCAGCAGGATGCGAGTTGTATAAATGTGAAATTAAGTCTTTCTTTTCCTCCATACATCCTCAACTTGACCCTCGGTATCTTTTCTCAAGTCTCTGAGATCACAACAATTTTTCTTCTGTCGCTAGTCATTGATACATTAATCTTCAAGTATTCCTCAATGATTATATGTTCTCTGAAGCCTATTCTGCGATTGTTGATTAAATATTTCCAGAAGATTTACGACACATTGTAGTAAAGATAGACGTTAGAATGCGTTGATTTCCTAGTGACTCCTGACCGAGAAACTGGCGGGGTCTTGCAGACTTCAATGTGGCAAACACGTATGCGCACAGAAGAGCATGGCAAGTGAGGGTAGATTTTTCTCACGAAAAGCGTGATTTGTTTGCAAACATTATATTATGAAAGGAAATTCATTTTCAATGTGTCGTCTGGTAATTTCCAAAACAATTGTCAGCAAGTTATATGGTTAGTTTGTCTATCTGCCTGTTCATATTGAATTTCAATTGAATAATTTGACGAGTAGTGTAGAAAAAAATCCACACACAAAAATGAAACATTTTAAAATGTTTTAATACAATGCTCTATAGGGAATTTAAATCAAAAATTTAACATAAATGTGACATTTTCGTATTTTGAAACAATTCGTACGATTCCGAATGAGAAGTGCAGAGTCTGTCTATTGCCCGATGACTATATACTTTTTTATCTCCATATTTTTATGAATATGAAGTTTCTTTTAATTAAGGCAACATAGTATATAAAATAATGACACACCCCAGGCCCGCATCCCTCCACCCGCGACACATGTGCCACAATATGGCTAGAGCAATGGCGAGGCGCTACTTCACAACTCGTGGCTAGATCAATAACGTACCCCAAGGAGAGAATTCCACGACGCGACTCGTTGCCGTTGTGCGGAATCCCCCCGGTATCCCTCTAGTCTTTCACCGCGTGGAGACAAAAAAGAAAGTATTCGTTTCTAAGGACAATTAAACATTTTTTCATATGCAGTTATACATTTTTTGTAATGCAAAAATGAGAGAATTGAACTTTTCATATTCATCTTTGACACAGAAATTCATTCAAACAATGAAAAAATTATTATGTTAGCCCACATTTTTTCCATCATACAATTTCATGCTATATTTGTTTCATAGTCAAATAAAATAACTTTGTATCAGATAATATTTTTGTTAACATGTAAAGCAATAGTGCAGGGACAATTTTCGCGTGAGCCAAGTACAGAAAATTTCCGTTGTGTATTTGATACGAAGACATTAGAAAACGATGGAGGTGGATGAGGGTGGGATAACAGGGAGTGAGAGATGAACTGAGAACAGAGGAAAGGCGGGACGGATTAAAAACCATCGACTGCAAGCAGAGTCTATAATTCTAAATGAACTGACTCTCTCGTTTTTTTTTTTTTTTTTTTTTGGAACAGATTCGTCCGGTCGATATTTTTATACCTTCAACAATTCATCAGTAATCCAGCGTGAAATCCTTATGTTGTTTTTTTTTCCTCATTATTATTCTATTTTCTCGTTCACCAAGTTACCCACATTTCCCATTTCATCGATTATTAAAAGAAAAGTTGTATAAACATAATAGTAAATAATCAAATAGAGCGTTGTGATTAAAGATAAAATGTTGATCAGGGCGCTCGATTCACATCACGACACGTTTATGAGTTCGACTATCAATATTTACTTTCGCTTAACAACTCTACAAACATTATAAAACATTCAGGAAATTATTCATTCTGTATTCAAATTTCGATTTATATTTCCATTATAACCAAAACAAAGTAACCACCAAATTTTCATAGACATTCATTTGGTCGAGGCAAAGTTTTTTTATAATTAGCTCATAATCTATCCTCTGTGAGACCAATTTAATTGAATTGTGCTCAATATAATTGAGATATCAAATCTATTTCTTCACATTCACCATCCTTTACTACTCAAATAAGTTCGAATGTTCCCCTCATAATTCCTGATATTTGAAACGGACGGAGATTCGAAAAATGAAACGTTTCACCAACGATTCCAGTGACATAAAAGAGATAAACTGGATCAGATGTAGAATTGTAATAAAATTAATATTTTTTTTTACCTATTCATAAATAATTGAAGGGAATGAAATAGAATAGGCTAAAGTAAAGAAAGAATAATGGTAAAAAAATTATCTGACGATATCATTGATGGAATTTATGTGTATAGCTACTTCGACAATTCCTTTGTGACGCGAAAAATTTTATTGAGTCAAAAGTCGTACGACAGTTGGGGGAGTAATCCGATAAATCGGATGAGCGATTTCAGGTTGGGTGAGGATATATCGGCGTGTAATAACTGATAACGATGTAGAGTGGGCATGGAGGAGGGTGGGTGAGTGCAGAAGAGGAAGAGAGTGAGGGAGAGAGAGAGAGTAAAGAGGAGAGAGATGAGACACAGTGGAAAAAAATCGATATAACATCAGAGAATCCGAAAGTATACTCTAAATTCGTATCGTCGCGATGGACTTGAAATATATATCAAGTCGTGCATATAGACATTGTATACAGTCATGTGAGATGAAGATCTATATATGTGATAGTTATATACATATAGTAGAGGTATATATATTTAGATAGAGGGAGAATAAACTACAGCGGCCTTGCGAGCATCCCCGAGTTCTCCTTTTTGCTACTTCTCATTTTCCTCCATTTTTTATTCTTCTTTAGAAACGACCTCTTGTAAAATTTCTGACATAGTTTCGTAGTTATATATATATGTATATATATATATATAGGTGCAGGACAATCGTTACTCCTATTGTATGTAAGCATATATATGTAACTCACTTTAATTCTTCATATTTTCTACTCTGGATGGAGAATTCTTTAATTGTTGAGGAAGCAATTGCTGACCGGAAGAAATTAATGGAACACTCACAAAAATGTCCATTAACAATTGTTCATCATGATAAAATATATATTTTATAACCTAATAATAATGGGGGAAATTTAGAAATTGAAAAATTACTCATGTCAACCATTCTAAGATTAAAGAAAATAAACACCAAAAAAGTGTAATAACAATAATAATGATCGCATGATTTCTGGTTTTATCGATCACGTGATATTTGAAAAAATAATTCATGTATACACTTAGCAGCGTAAAAAATTAAAAGGAATGCGATTAAACAATCTAAATCGAGAGTAATATATATTGTTTGTTATCGTCTCGCCTGTTTGCATTTCTGGGTCGTAGACATCACAACTTGACTGTACAATCGACTGGTGGCAACAATATGCGCCAGTCACTCGTGTAATATGCATAAATATATATATGTATATACCGACAATTATATCCCGCGTGTTTTTTCATGTTAGTCTGCCGCAGGAAAAGCTTGTGTTGCTGCTCAATCGGTGAGCAAGAAACAAACGGAAAAAAAAACAGGTTTGCCTGCGTGTCGCACGTTAGCAATCTCCGGCAGTCTGTCAATGTGTACTCATTTGATCCCTAGTTGCGTGCGCTCAACTATATGTGTATAAACTTAGCTATATATATTATTATTTCGAATTTTAAACAGTAAGAAACAAAAAATTATTGGGTATGTGAGTAATATGAATGATAAATGTGCAGCCGTCGAATTATTTTTATCAGAACTAATAGTGTATTATTGTGAAAAGAGAATAATCTATCTCATGATGTGTATACGTGAGAATATCATTCACACATGGCTTCTTTCATCCCTTGTCAGGGGGAGATGGTTCATTCTCCATCTATCAATGAGACCTATTTTTCTTTATTGGTGAGATAGAGTGGGCAAATACGAAAGAATAAAAATGGAAGTTTTGAGCAGTTCACGTATCAATAGAATTTTGTCAATTCATTTTATCTGTTCATTTGTGTACCATGAAAATCTGTGCGAAAATTTATAAATAAATATTGTGTATTTCATTTATACATCGAATTTGGGTGAATTGTATTCAACATTAATTTTCACTCAACTTTCTATCACAAACAGTTTTCAACTTTGACTTCTATAAATGAATTCATTCATAAATAGTGCGCGCAATTATTGGACACTCTATAAATACTATTGAATGTAAAGTTTATTTTGGATCGTAAAGTGCCTGTTCATTTAATTGTTCATGCCGTATAATTTTAATGAGCAATAAATATTTAAAACCAAATTGTCAATATTTTCACGGTTTGGATATTGAGGGCAAGCGCGCGACTGCATTGATGTTTCCGGCCACTGCACCGATGTAGCGCAAGTACGTGATTTTTGTCTGGATTTTTGATCTATGCCAATGTAGTGCACATTACTCAAGTGGATAATTAAATATGAATTGCATTCAGCAATCACATCGGGAATCAATTTTGAACTTTTGAATAACATCAATTAATAACCCTTAACAGCGAATGTAATGATCCTGGTATATTCAACACAGCTATATTATAAGTGTCAAATATAAATATAAATATGTAGATTTCTGAAAAAAAGCTAAATCAATTCTCTTTCTTTTATTCGGAATCCCAAGAGGGATATTTCAATGTTTTTTTTACCGATAGACAATGGTTATCCCACCATTTTATTTCTCCACCGTTCTTCAAAAGTATGCATCTAAATTAGTTTTCAAAAAAAGTTTTATAACATAGCATATATGAATTTTCGTAGTCATATACGTGAATGCCGGGCGATTTTTCTCTTTATACTTCAATCGCAATTTCTTTCAATACTATTTTTCTCACATTCCATTGGATCTATATATAACTTTAGGATAGTATTAAAGAAATTTATTGTAGAAAGACGGTGCATGAATTTTCTCAACATATTCCTACTCCAATACTCTGTTTACATATAGGACAGCCTCCCACATTTTACTAATTAAAATTTCTTCTTTTCAAATGCCAATGAAGGGTATAATTATGTCAACCATCACTCCAGAAATATTACATCGAATCAGAATCTTTCTGCTGTCGCTGCATGAATATTGATCCCTCTCTCTGTCAAGTTGCAAACACGTAACATGTGAAAAGTCTGATAAAAATAAATCGAAAAGTACCGACTTATAGACCAAAAAAAAAGCATGAGGATCACTTTCTTTGAAAGCATTAGAGAATAATGGCCTCACAATAATTTATGGCATCACGTCTTGCCCATTCTACATTCCAATTATTGCCCATAAGCTATATACCCCAATTCTCCAGTAATAATGTCTTAAAAATAAATATCCTCATTATATCGAGTATATTGATTATCTTCTTTATTTCATGTAACATGAATTCGTAATAAATTTCGAATAGGATTCGCGATTGCCTAACTCATGTGTCATTGCTTGACTCATTGCCTGAATATTAAGTACCAGCATTTTCCATCACTGGTTTTTAATACGTATGTTATTTTGTTCGTGATATTCATGTGTGCAGTAGAATTCCACATAGTTGTTATGAAAAGATCGATAATTTATCAAATGACGGAAGCCAATAGGGGTGAACGAACTCACCTGCGAAAGGTGGAGTGGATGGTTCCTATGCACACATGTATAACGCATATATGGGTGCATAAAGAGTTTGCTAGTATTATAAATGAGTAGGCAAACGTGATTCGTAATGAATTACTGTGGTTAAATTTTTTTCTATTCCATTTATGATTAATAGGAATTCGAAATAATCAAACGGAAAAATTGATTGGTGTCTGGAGCACACTGGAATGGTCACATCTGACCATGATGTATAATTCATTTATCAATCCATGGTGAATCAAATCCAATGAATACAGTATAATATCCAGTGATGAGTGTTTCGTTATGTCTCACTTAATCTTTTAATACCAATTGTATCGAATGAAAAACAATAATCTTCGATATTCAGTTTTGTCTTTGTTGCTTTTCATGAACTTCAATATGAAATATAGGTGTGCATTAGCTCTTCTTTCTTTTTACATTTCCGCCCTACATGCAATCTACTCAATATCTGGGCGAATGACACCACACGGAACATTTGCATGTATACATCCACATAATCCATCCTGAGATGTAGCTGTATTTTAATGAATATTGATTTTTCAAATTTAGCTGGCTTAGTGCAGTGTCATCAGACACTCATACATAATATATAACCGAACCACTTTACTAGACCGACGTGGCTAGTATCGATTTCATGTTGTTTTTACCCACACGGAGGTATCCATATCAACATATCAACATATAAAAATATATATTTATATTTATCCAGATATAAACGAAAATAAATGAATAAAAACAAATTTTTCACGAGTTCTGGTGAATCGCGAGCCTCGCTTCAAATTTATTCCTTCGTAAATATAAAAAAAAAACAAACTTTGGGCATTATATCAAGATAGAATGCGAGGGATGGAAAGACGGAATAACAAAACAGAAAAAATGAAAGTAGAAGTAAAAAAATAAAGAATAAACTTCAATTTCCTCTTGGAGGACGTTCTGGGCAATTTGACTCGATGAAAAGGCTATATACATATATATGTATAGTGTCTGGGGGGAAATGGAAGCTCGAAAGCTTTATATATACATACACATATATATTGAATGGTGTAGAGAGAGGTCCGGGATTGGTTATAGTCGTATTATATGAACGCAGTGAAAATTGGATGGCACCTGACTCGCGTGGGTATATTCCACCCGAGTGGACCACCAATTGTTAGCGATGAACATAAAAGACGAAAAAAAGGGATCAAAAATAAATTTCTATATCATAATCTATTTTATACCTACATATAAATGCATTCATGTAATATTGCGGATTTAGAAATAATCCGCAAAACTATACTGACATGTTTACGCGTGTCCATCTTAAACGCTCAGAAAGAATTATCATCATGGTAAACTGTAATAAATATTTCTACCGATGACCCACATTCTTGATAATCGATACAAATTGTTAGAGTATAGGGGAATCGGTCTCCTATATACAATTATATTCCTGCAGAGATATGTATCGTAAAAATATAGAGACAAATGTGGAATTAATCTGCATGAATGCATCGGTATTTCGCGTGACTGGCACGGATTGCAGATACGGTAAAATGTACTACAAATTTCTTTTTTTTTCTGCTGTAGTCCATGAGAATATGAGCAATCAGTCATGAAATGACTGGGAAAATGGAACTGACAGGATGAAAACAAAAAGATCGGTATTTGCATTGCTCTTAGAATATATTTTTGATTTGTAGAAGAGGATAATTGATCAAGACGATTTTTTCCTCTGTTAAATATATGTTAAACATGTTTATGTCAGATATTTGAGTTATCGTGAATTGATATTTCGTGTATGAGAATAAATGTGGTATTGAGAGATGAATATCTATGATTACAGCCGCGGAAGCGGGGAAGAACGGGATAACGGAAGCGGCGGTTGTCGGGCGAGTGCCGTCAGAGACGGCAGGACCGAATAAAGAATTAATCGGGCCTGGGCGGTGATACCGACTGGACAATGATTGACCCGAGTTCCTCGGAAGAGGACAGTGATGGGGACCAAGGCACTCATCGCGAGGGTGCTGGCGGAAGTCGTGGTGGTGGTCACGTCTCGCGTCGTCATCCTGGCGGTGGTGGTGGAGGTTCTGGTACCGCAGCTGGTGGTGGAAGTGGCGCAACATCGGCGACTGCAGGACTTACTGCATCGCCGGGTGGCCACAGTCAAGGCAGCGTTGGATCACCAAGTTTGCATGGTGGTAGTTTACATGGGCCACATGGTCGCGCACTTGCCGGTGGCCAGGGACATCATGCGACACAACAGGAGGCCGCGGCTGGTGCCGGTTTAGATGTGCCGAATTTGTCGAGCGCAAGAAATTCATTGTCACCGTCAATGAGTGCAACCCAAGATGCGACCAATTACGCAAAGTCAACACAAAGACCAACAAGCCCTTCGCCCTCAGTTGCGAGTGAAAAAACTGATGTTGATTTGCAAGTAAGTATACATAATGTGCTAACTTACATACTTAACTAACGAGAATTCATTTGGGTAAAATTCTCACTCCGCAATGAATTCGTTTCTTCCCAAACGATATTCAAAAACATTGAAATGGAACTTTCGAGGGAATAATTTTTCTATAGTATATCTGAACATGGAAATTCATTTCATTCAGAATAGTTGCGAAGACAAACAGGAGAGTAGTGATCGGCGCACATGCGTTCATCAGAGTTTGTACACCTCATGGTCGGTTTACAGACAGATGACAGTATAGTAGAATCAATTCTAAAGTTAGTTTCACCAGAGTGAATAAAGTTTTGGTATGGAATAATATCTGTGTGCAACTGCGGGATTTGATATTCCTTGCTCATTCACATTGTATGCACGGAACGAATAATCAACCGAGTGTCAGGGATTTCGAATATTATATAATTCAAGCGATGTAATTTCAGAATGAAATCTAGAAATTGTAGAGATGGAAATAAAATTTTGGCTTCATTTTACAGGACAAACAGGAGCGCGAAGAGGAAGAAAGAAAAACTCGTATACAACTCTATGTTTTTATATCGAGATGCATTGCTTATCCTTTCAACGCCAAACAACCCACGGACATGACCCGAAGACAAATGAAAATTACAAAGCAACAATTAGAAACGCTATGCTCGCGCTTTCAAGTAAGTTGTTATGTCTCCATTTTTCATTCAACGTATTTACTTAATAATCTAGGTCAGCCATTTTATTTATTCACTTCTCAGTATTATTCGATGATATTTGCAGATTGATAACTGTACCAGTATTTCAAACTGAATTTTTATCAATCGTGCTGAAGAATTTTCGTCATTAAAAATGGATAATTTCTATCATTAATGCAGTTGACAATAGTCTGCACTTTCCCGTCATCCTTACATTTTCTACATATATGTACACAGAAGCAATATATACCTCGTACTCGTGACTTTAACATCTTGGCAAGAGAGAAGCCTTTCAGCGTAAATTTCTAATTTCTTCAGAAGCCTCACGTGGTATCTTAATACCACTTCATCCTCCCGTATGACCTTCGCTTTTTCTTGGTTCTGTCGTAACGAATAAAGAACGGCCCTGAGTCGAGTGAATTTCGATCCTTAAATCTTACTGGGAATATACCACTCGGTTGAATGCATCTATTTGCATATAGATGTGAAAGATATATATGTATATATAAGGATAGGATGATGCATTTGACAAATTGAATTCATTCGACTGTGAATTCAATGAGAAAATGTTCTTCTATATGTTTCAGGCATTTCTAAGAGGCGAGACGCAGATAATGGCAGACGAGGCCTTTCACAATGCTATACAAAATTATTTTGATGTATTTTTAAAGTCGGAAAGGGTCGTGAGAATGGTGCAAAGCGGTGCTTGTTCCCAGTACGACTTTCGTGAGGTGTTCAGGAACAACATTGAGAAGCGTGTTCGTAGCCTCCCGGAAATCGACGGGTTGAGCAAAGAGACTGTTCTTACGTCCTGGCTGGCCAAATTCGATTGTATATTTAAGGGTACAGGCGATGAGGACAACAAAAGGCCATCCAGGATGCAACAGCAGTCCTTGAATTCGGAGTTGATATTGTCAAAGGAGCAACTTTACGATATGTTCCAGCAAATCCTCGGCATTAAAAAATTCGAGCATCAGCTTCTGTTCAACGCCCTCCTGTTGGACTCGGCCGATGAGCAGGCTGCCGCCATCAGGAGGGAGCTGGACGGTCGCATACAGAAAGTTAATGAAATGGAGAAGGTATGAAAAATAGTATTTAGCATAATTATTCAAAATTGAACTACAATTGTGAGTGATGGTTAGAGAAATTCTCAATGTTTTCCTACTCAATAGAAGTTTTATTCTCTATGGAATTATTTCAGAATCGCAAGCTCATGCCGAGGTTTCTCCTAAAGGAGATGGAGTCGCTCTACATCGAGGAGCTCAAGTCGTCTATCAACCTGTTAATGACCAATTTGGAGTCATTGCCAGTCTCCAAGGGTTCGATAGACAGCAAATACGGGCTGCAGAAGCTGAAGCGTCGTAGTGACCGCTCCCGCTACCGCACCCAGGGCTCCCTCGCTAAATTGGAGGGCGACTCCGCTGACTCCGATCCGCAACTCACCAAAATGGACGTGGGTTTGTCATTTTCACTTGAGGTTATTGTTATGGAGGTGAAGGGCCTCAAAAGTCTCGCACCCAATCGCATTGTTTATTGCACCATGGAAGTTGAGGGTGGCGAGAAATTGCAGACTGATCAAGCTGAAGCCTCTAAACCCATGTATGTTGGAAAATTCAGTATAAATTCAATTAATGAATAAAACTATTGAATTTTATTATCTTTCAGGTGGGATACACAGGGCGATTTCACAACGATGCATCCATTGCCAGTAGTAAAGGTACGATTATATACAGAAAATCCAGCAATGTTGGCACTCGAAGACAAAGAATTGGGTAAAGTTATATTACGACCAACGCCATTATCTTGCAAAGTACCCGAATGGCATCCTATGACCGTCCCAAAAAATAATCCCGATCAGGATTTAAAATTGAAGATTGCATGTCGAATGGATAAACCTTTAAATATGAAGCATTGCGGATACTTGTATGCAATGGGAAAAGGTGTATGGAAAAAATGGAAGAAACGGTACTACGTGTTGGTCCAGGTCTCGCAGTACACATTTGCGATGTGCTCGTATAAAGAAAAAAAAAGCGAGCCGTCGGAAATGATGCAGCTGGATGGCTATACAGTGGACTATATCGAGGCCGTTTCTGCTAATCTCATGGTGGGCACTGATTTGGAGGGTGGCAGGTAGGTCCTTCTCCATCGTTATTTAATTTATTCATAAATTTTACATATTATAACTTTCTTCATCTACTCTTGTTTTCAGGTACTTCTTCAACGCCGTCCGCGAGGGAGACAACATCGTCTTCGCCTCGGACGACGAGAACGAGTGCCATTTATGGGTGATGGCCATGTATAGAGCAACCGGTCAATCACACAAGCCCTCACCGCCTGTTTCTGTTGCCGACAAAAATTCAACGATCAGTAAAATTCAAGGCGATGCTGATCGTGCGCGAAAACACGGAATGGAAGATTTTATCAGCGCAGACCCATGCAAATTTGATCATGCGGGTTTATTCAAGTTCCTCCAGAATTTAACACTTGATTACAGACTCAATGACCCGTACTGTTCATTAGGTTGGTTTTCACCAGGTCAAGTTTTCGTCTTGGATGAATATTGTGCCAGGTATAAATATATTCATTGTTATTATGGTGTGGATTTTTCTTCAACTTGCTTTCTCTTATATTCATATGATTTGTTGATACAGATATGGCGTACGTGGTTGCTTCAGACATCTCTGTTATTTGAATGATCTCCTCGATCGTGCCGAACGTGGTTGCATGATAGATCCAACGCTAATTCATTACAGCTTTGCCTTCTGTGCGAGCCATGTACATGGCAATCGACCAGATGGAGTTGGATCCATCACACACGAGGAGAAAGATAAATTTCAAGAGATTAAAGAACGTTTGAGGCAACTGCTAGAAAAGCAAATCACAAATTTCAGGTAATTCCAAGAATGGAAAACCATGCCATTGGCCATTTTCTTCTTTTCTCGATAAAGTGATAATAGTCTTCCAAGTTTTTGCTCTGTGTGACGGAAATTAATAGATGAAAGAAAATTGAATGTGCGGCACGGACGAGAAATTTTAATCGTGCTCTGCTTATTTTCTTTGAGATGAGAACCACTGTTATGAGCGTTCATTATGGTTTTCTCCCTCAATTATTCCCAATCCCTTTAATCTCGATAACCAATACACTATTGACTAATTTATTAATAACTACTGTACAGGTATAGCTTTCCCTTCGGCCGACCCGAGGGTGCTTTAAAGGCGACACTGTCTCTCCTTGAACGCGTCCTGATGAAGGACATATCAACTCCAGTACCTGCGGATGAAGTCCGCGGAATGATTAAATCTTGTCTAGAAACAGCAGCGCTCGTTAATTATGATCGACTATCAGCAGCGGCGAAAATAGAGGATGATTATAATGGTGAGGTGTGCGTAGCTCCTGGGAAAAAATTGGATGACCTCATACGTCTTGCTGAGCTATGTGTCGACTTGCTCCAACAAAATGAAGAACATTATTCGGAGGTATTAGTTAGGTTTTTAGAACTGAGTGTCGATTTTGTTCCGGGGCTTTCGAGGTAGAGGGTGAGACAGCATGCGTTTTCAGTCAGAAGAACGAACTTTGGTGAGGGTTCGCCAACCTCCTCAGAAGACAATTTGAAGCGTCATTGCTATCTATCACTAGTTATCTTTGATCGTCTTGAAAATATTTGTTCCTTTCGTTTTCGTTTCGTTCTCACTAGGCGCTTAGACGAAACATTTCTAGTTGTTTAGATGTGAATTAGTCAACATAAAGCTTGATTAGTGTCTTCTGGGTCCTCGAGAGCTCTGTGCTTGTGTTTCGGCGCCCCCACCGTCACGAGCGAAAATAAAAGTTGCCCACCGTATATGTGTGTCGTCCAATATTTTCACGTTTCGCTCCTACTACACCGCACCGCAGGCATTCGCCTGGTTTAGCGACCTCCTGGTGGAACACGCCGAGATCTTCTGGTCGCTATTCGCAGTGGATATGGACAAAGTATTGTCAGAACAGCCACCTGATACTTGGGACAGCTTTCCACTGTTTCAAATTTTAAATGATTATCTCCGGATGGACGGTGAGTCATTGCAATCCCTACTTATAAAGGTTTGCCAAAATCCAATTATGTAGTTAGTTTGCATTATTTATTCTTTTAATATTATTTTATTATAAATAACTATTGGATTCGTTACATTAGATCAAAAGTAATTTCATAATTTCTTGAAACCTATTATCAATACGAACAGGTTCATATTCGAAATAGAACTATTTTATTCTATTCATGGAATAGCTATAACATGTTATATTTATTTTGATAGACAATTTGAAGAATGGAAGATTTCATCAACATTTGCGGGATACATTTGCACCGTTGGTCGTGCGTTATGTCGATCTGATGGAGACATCCATAGCACAATCAATACATAAAGGATTCGAAAAAGAACGATGGGAGATAAAAGGAAATGGATGTGCTACATCAGAAGATTTATTTTGGAAATTGGATGCATTGCAGTCATTTATTGGTGGATTACATTGGCCCGACCAAGAATTCCGCCAACATTTGGAGCAACGTCTCAAATTGATGGCTTGTGATATGATTGAATCTTGTATTCAAAGGACCGAAACGGCATTTCAACAGTGGTTGAAAAAAGGCGTTACTTTTATCTCAACAGATTATATTATACCATCAGAAATGTGTGCAATGGTGAACGTTATCTTGGATGCGAAGAATCAGAGTTTTAAACTTTGCACTGTTGATGGCGTCGATGTGGTAAGTCATCGATCATTGATTTGAAAGGGAATCGAGGGGTAATACAGCTCTTCTTCACTTCTTTTTTATCAAAGAAATAATATGATAAAAGGAGAGAACTATATAATCAGCGGCCTTTTTTCAATTTTTCATTCTCTTATCGAGTTCTATTCCAAATCCAGATGAACCTACTACTGCCTTTACGCGATTTGATTTATCTATTATAAAAACTAATAGCATTTTTCTGTAAGCCACCATCTCGTCGATTTTGATTATTTCAGCATCAATACCACGAAAAGATTGATGATCTAATAGAAAAAACATCAGCAAGTATGAACCAGGGAATGATCAATAAGCTTGTGACAGTTTTGGAGGCGACACTGTCAAAGTTGTCTCGATATGATGAGGGCTCATTTATTGGTTCAATCCTCAGTTTTACGGTATGGAGACGACTAATCGCTCCATTGAGTATAGTTTATACTCATTGGAAAATTTCTGGATACACGAGATCATGACAATTAATTTATAATATTAATATACGTTCGTAGAATTTCGCAATCGTTTAAAAAATTTTTTGCAGAAGGTCTCTGGCAGTGGTAAAGAAATGGGCCAGGCCTATGTTAATTTCACAAGAAATTGTATGGATCAAATACGCAGCAAGGTCATCGACGAGTTGTGGATATTGAATTTCTTTGAGGTTAATTATTAGAAAAGAAAACAAATCGAAAGCACAAAAAAATTTAACTTTACGTGTATAACCTTATCAATACAAATACGTTTGTATTCAAGGGATTAAACCACCCAAAATATTCAAAGAATGTGGATGGGTTAATTCCGCAACGAAAAAACAGAGAAGAATAATGTTTATACGATTTCAGCAATGGTATATCGCACAAATTCAATTATTGTGCAATTGGCTGTCGGACCGACTTGATCACAATCTCCATCTCTATCAGTGCACATGTCTTGCGCACATTGTAAAAAAAATTTATTCGGACTTTGAGCTCCAGGGTGTTATGGAGGACAAATTAAATTCGAAGACATATCAAACGATATCGCAGAGAATGCAAACGGAGGAAGCAACTTGTGCCTTAACTATGAGCGCTCAAAACGATGAGTGAGTAATCAATCATTTTCAATTAATACCCTGTTTTAAAATGGGATTTTCTGAATTGCAAATTAAATAAGTCTAGTTGGTCATGAGAAATAAAATTTTTTTTTCATGCAAAAATTTTTTCTCGTGTAATATATCCACACAAACTGGTTTATAATTATCCTGAATGTTCACTTGATTCAGGGGTCTATCGGAGAATGGGAACGATGACGAAGTAGAACGACCAAAAACAAAAGTGACAATTGTCGAGTCCGCAGGTGCTGAAGATGCCAATTACGTTGCAAATATCAGTAACGTAACATCAAACGTTGTGGGAAAAGTTGGGAGTATGTTCGGCAAAGGGATCGGTGGCCTTTCAACAAAATTCGGTGGGCCCAGTTGGTTCTAAATTTGCATGAACCAATATTATGCCTTCGTCACGATAAAACGACTGGCCGATGGTGTGGGAAGCCAGATGTCACAACGGAGACATATATTTGTCAGAATAAAAGACCAAATCAGTACTTACCCAGCTGGTATGCTGAAGTTTGTGTTCTTGTAAGATGGCTCATACGAATACTCAGGGCATCAGAGTCTCTTGGAACAGAAAGAGCAAAAATTAATATATGATAGATGAATATGCACGTGTGCAACGCACGCGCATAAGCACAGAAAAAGAGAAGCACATTGAATAACTTCGCTTCTTTATGTTGTGCTCAATGACGTCTACGAGTCACAATTCGTAATTGTTTTGCGTCATAGTTTGAAAGTAATAAAGTGAGTGATTCCTATTTTATTTGGTCGAAACAAAAGAATAAAAGTATGAAGAAATAGTTATATAAGTCAAACAACCAGATATTGACAAAGCTGATGATGATAATGAGGATGGTCATTGATCAAACAAACTTCATATTGATTATTCGACAGATGAAGTGATTCCATCTGTCCGAACGAATTAATTCATGAAGTGAGAGCACATCGAAACTCGTATTTGATATGATAATAGACGAGTCACCGCATTTTTTTTGTTATAAAAAATGATCCAAACAAAAGAAATGAAGTAGTAGAACGTACGTAATTAGAAAGTGGTACACGTTTATGAATAGATATATGTATACATATATACGTGATGTATATGTATGAATATATATCGTCGATACATGTGTATATATGTAACACACATACAGAATTCAATCTATTATGTGCAATGAGGGATGATAGAGTGTAATTTTGATGCATTGACACTATAAATATAATCTGTTGAATCAGATTATAATGCCATTAATATTAGTAAAATCGTGATGAGATAAATTAATTTCCTATTTAGCATGAGTAAAACGCTATTCAAGTGACGATAAGAAAGCAGAGAAGAAAATGAGAAATAATATAAAAAAATATATAATGAAAAAAGAATCGTAAACGTATATGGATACCAAAAAGAAGGAATTTGTTCTTGATCGCGTTGACAATGTGTGCATCAATTCGTGTAAAGGAAGGATGAAATCTTTTTTTGGCAAATAAAAATATTATTTTCGACACAGTAAAAAAAACGTCAAATTTGTCGAAGCAAGAAAATAAAAACAAAAAGAGGGTAGTTTGATAAGAGGCTTACGAAAATTTGTTTTATAAATACTTTTTAAGCTGGAGCGTAAACGGAAGAATGAGAGATAATTTTTTATATAATAAATATAAATTGCGCGCGCGTCACAAGTCTGTGTTATGAGATATGTAACCGTATGACAGAGTTTGCTTTTGCCATAGCTTTTAATTTTAGATGACATATAAACGAAATTCTCCACAATTTTTTGGGGAGAATAAAATACAGAATTGAATAAATCAATACTTATATAAATGAACAAACGAGAAGATAGCACACACATATATATACATATAAATATATATGATTTATTTATTTATGTATATGCATATATGTGCGCACCACATTTGTATGATTGGCGATATGTACAATCGTAATGAATTGCAGTTAAATTTGCCGAGTTCTGCTTGGTATGTCTTGACACACTTTGATAACGCGCTTTCGGCGTTGTCGTAAAGAGACGGAGAAAAAACAAAGAAGACAAAAATTTATGATTAGTTGAATGTAGTTGTTGAATTAGTGGCAAGAAGTGATTTTTTCGAATTGTTTACAGATTGATTTGATAAATATTTGGGAGCAATGTTTTGGAAAGATCTCTGTTGCATATAATGTCGGTTATGGTTGATCGCGATTGGAAAATGCGTTAATATATTGTTGTAGATTGGAAGTTGATGATGTATTGAGAAATAATCGACTTTGATTTCGGCCTCAATTAATTTAGATACAATAATGGACAAACAGAAGACGAAAACTCTTGTTATAGCATCTATGTATACACACTCAATACCTAGAACTGAACACAACTCTAATTGGTCTTTATTATGATGCACTCATCAGTTGTTCCATTCGTTTAAATTTTATTCCTTGTTTTCACTGAATACCACACATATATCGGCGAGAAATATTTTGACAAATACACAACACATATATACATGTGCCCTGAATAATTATTGTTTAGGCCCATGAAACACCGACAACACGACGAAAAATTGGAAAACGACAGCAGAGAGACAGAAATATCATAACACGTACTCAAGAGTATCAAATTGAATAAAAAGATGACGATATATCACAGTACTTGGAATGAAATAAACAAGCAAAAGATGATAATAAATCTTAGGGTCGTTATGATTACATTAATTACTCTTACTATTGGTGAAACTCGATTTCTCTCTTATAATCTATGCATATATAGATTAGACCTAGGACGGTTACGTAACGATCTCTATTTCCTCTCCGACCATAACTAATTCTCGCACTACAAACAACCAAAAAAATAACAATGAAAAATAACAAAAAAATGATGAGAAAAAAAGTTTCTGAACTTCCATTTATTCTTACTCTTGCTGTTGCGTTAATTGTGAATTATAACTTGACTTTGGAAAACAAAAAAAAAGTAAAAGCCTGGGGAATTCTTGTTCCCTAGTGGCCAGTGTTCTAGCACATACAACTTCTATTCAACCGTTGTTCTCTCGTTAATAAAAATCTGAGCAAAAAAATGTTAGAAAACAATAAAATTGTTACCTTGAACCCAAATTCGTCGCTTCCATCTTCATGATTACATCGTCCCGTGCGACACTATCAGAAAATAGAAAAAAAAACTGTATGAATTGGGGAGGGATCATTGGGGCGCGTATTTCTTCAAATCTTATCCACTTGGGGTTGCGATGATTGAATTATTTAAAGGATAATGATCCTTACCTTCACTACATTATTTGAATGCAAAAAGTTAACGGATTGAATCCCCGGCATATTTCCATGAACCGGAACACATTCCATACTCCATCTTGCATCAACACCACAGGACTTCAATAACTAACGAACTCTGGTGTTTGATCGTGTAACTAATATTGTGCAAATCGCATGCGCCCACCAATGGAAACGACGGATTGCGGTTACGCGCAATATTTAAATCTTTTTTGCTATGGGGGGACGCTATGTTTCCCTTTTTTTCCGCCATGTTGTGCATGCGTTGTAGGTACAGTGTACAGTTTTGGTGAAGGTAGCTCGTGACCATTTTACAAATTGTTTTATCGTTATATGAGTGTTGATTGTTGTTTTTGATTGATTTTGTTAGAAAAGAATGTGGAGAGTGTATCGATGCGAGGTATGAATAGAGTTAAATTCAAATTTCATGATGAATCGCGTTAAATACCTGTAGATTCAATTTCAATTCTGTGTATAAGTTATATAAAAGAGAGATAGGCGATCCACCTCGCGAACTATCTCTCTCTACGCGCGTTTTCTACGATCAGATGTTTTTCATATATATGTGATGCACAACATAACCTCACATCCGATTATAACATAGCCTGCTAGCAACACTGGATACCACTGTGGCTGATCTGTAGTTAAACCGAACAAATTTTCGGAGGTAACTATTTTTCTCCAAGTATTTTAAATGAAAGTGGTTCTTTTTCTCATTCTAACTTTGATTCAATAGGTACAGCAGTTACGGCAAGGTAAAAGGATGGATTTATTAAAGAGTATTATGAATAAAAGGGGGTTTTACACATGTACTGTAAGATTGAATAAAGAAATTCCGACCAATATCAAATCTAAAAAACCAAGTTCTCAACGATGGTTGACGAGACAGATTCAAGATCCATATGTAGAAAAAGCCAGGCAGCAAAATTATCGATGCCGCAGTGCATTCAAATTGCTTGAAATGAATGAACGATTCAATATATTGGCACCTGGCATGATTGTACTGGATTGTGGTGCTGCGCCAGGCAGTTGGACACAAGTAGCAGTAAATTTGACAAATTCTGCGGGTAAAAATGAAGATGAACCGAAAGGTAGTGTAATTGCAATCGATAAATTACCAATACATCCTATTGTTGGAGCTACTATACTTGGTAATACCGATTTTACGACACTGAGTGCGCAAAAACGACTTCGGGAAATTTTGAATGGAGCATTGGTGGATATTGTCATGTCTGATATGGCACCCAATGCTACTGGTGTTCGGGACATGGATCATGATTTAATAATAGTTCTCGCATATTCTGCATTAAAGTTTGCTCTCCAAGTATCAAAACAGAATGGTAGTTTCATTGCGAAAGTATGGGATGGTGGTAAATCAAAGCAATTTGAGAATGATGTTGAGAGATTTTATAAGAAAATTAAAATTGTCAGACCACCTGCAACACGAGATGAATCATCAGAACGATTCATTTTGGCGAGAGAGTTTAGGGGACTGAAATGATGATCATGCTTCATTCATCACTTGCGTCAACTATCTGATGTTACTGGAGTTTTCTTACATGCCCTATACCCGATTTCAACATTATGTTTGTGCCGGACTTGGTGCGAGAGGAGAAAAAGTGGAAAGGAACGGGAACAATGATAATACATGTGAAATATTTGTTGTAATATAATCATTTTATCTTTTCTAACGATAATTTCCATTTATGATCGGGAGAATTACATGTGTGAAAGATGTATTAGTACCAATGCAACATTGTGGTATAGATGTAATTTTATTCATTTCCGGAATTTTGATTCAGTTATAAATAATACAATAGTTTGACAGAGTCACAATTGTATAGACATTTATATATATATATTTATATATGATTGCTTCGTCGGTTTAACTCACGAAGTCATTAATACGTCCTTACGATTATTAATACGCGATATATACAATTTTACCTAAATCATTCGTTTGGAGACGAGTGAAAATTATTATATACACTAATTGACATTCAATTGGATATGTTTAATGACATACTGAGATATACACTAAGGAGTTGTGTGAATTTTTCAATGGCGAGTGCTCATCCAATTTAGAATAGACGGTAACGATTACTGGCCGCAATGTCAAAGTACTAAACAATTCATTTACATTTATATCGATATATATTTGTAACGCTCCAAATCTATATCAGTGTTCAACCTAAACTTATGCGACGTAAACTCAATTATTAATTAAATTCGCACCTTAAAAATAGAAGAAAAAACTACGAAGCTTACTTTAACACATTGATCACGGGCATTTTTAATCTATGAAAAGTAGGTGCACCTAATCAATTTCATAATGACTTCTAGGAGTAAAAGTTCTTTGATCTCATTCTATTTTTGCCAGCACCTCATATATATTTTTGCTTATTCATCCTACGCGTTTGATAATATCTTGATGAATTAATCCACACCTGTGACAGCTTATCGCGATGACTTTTCTCTGGTGAGGTTTTAGTTCATCACATTCAGTCTTAGATGTGTGCATACGTTGATTAAGATAGGAAAAAAAAAATAATCGTGCGATCACTCATAAACATTCTGCGATCTTTATTTTTGGTTCTTCATTTCTATTCTGTTTCTTTTTGTGTTCCTTCCTATATTCTTAAACACTCCATCATCAAATTCTACTTCTCCAAATACCCATAATCTTACGATAATAATTTATATAGATTTATCATTGCCTCGCGCTTACCTTTTTTTACCAAGACAATGGAATATCTAAAGAATAGCATTCATTTCGTTTTTGGAAAACATTCACCCATCAGTTTCTGATTGTTGAGCGAATGTTTGCGTTTGATCGTATCCAGACATTTCATTATAAAACTTGACCATACGCGAGAAATGCAATGGTTCATCATTGTGATGTTTCACAGTATCAACCGGAACTACTGTCGGATATGTTGGTTGATAAAGCAAACTCGGGTCTCTCAGCAGAGGCATTTTCTTCCAGAATGTCCTCAACATGGACGAACGAACTCGTTGCCTCTGTTCATTTGTATTCGATCCAAATCGTTGTACTAAAGGTTGTTGGCGATCTGATCGCCAACTCATTGGAAAACGCCAGTTTGATTGTTTCGATCCTCCCATACCTGTCCTGATTGATCCTACATTACTTTGTAAAGCTAATGGTCGATTATATTTCTCTTTCAAGTCGTCAGATGTATGAATACTATTTGCCTCTTCCGAAGGGAATCTCACGTTTCCAGGTCGGGTGTGTGGTCTTTTATAATTTGGGAATATCAGAGGACCTCTAGTAGAATCAACAAATGATGTATCAAAATTACTGGGAAAGAAATTATTCCTGTGATTTTGATTTGTATTTGATCCAAAGCGTTGGTTATACGTAGTTTCAATAACTGGTCGATTCAAATTCGATTCTAAGCGTGGCTCGTCTATGATTTTAATATCCGGCCTATTGCTATCGATAACGTAGGCATGATGGTTAGGATGATTTTGTGCGATTGCGTCATAACCATACACCCGTTTATTATCATTAACTGATGGAGTAGTTGAAATATTGTTTTTTATTATGTCGAATCTTGGTGGACTTGATGCACGGATGTATTTCATACTGTGTGTTTCATCCACCAAAGGTGTTAATGGCGAGCCCTCTTGGATTTCATCTCGTGGAAAAATAATTTTTGCCATACTTGTTGATGAAGCGGTCATCATTTCAGAACTATCTGATCCTTCTTTGATAATTCGACTTTTATCATGTTCATTATTAGTCGATGGAATACTTTTGAGCGTTTCGAGAAATGAAGGTTGCTGTTGATGATTGATCGCTTCATCCATCAAAGCCTCCTCAATACTCACAACTGGATTTATATTATCTGAATTTATTAGTGATATTTCGTCAATTTGTGTCGTAATAGGAGTTATCGTCTCAACCTCGAGACTTTCTGTCGTCAGCCTTTCTGCAATTGTACTCAAGTCGGTATTCTCTTCATCATTTGAATTGATTATAAGGACAGTTTTTTTGGGTGTCGTCTCTGTGGTAAATCGTGACTTTGGTGTTACCACTACGACTCTTTGCTCGTGTTGAGATTTTATGGGATATTTATCATCATTAATTTTCGAATCTTTGGATATGTTAGCAGGTCTATTGCTATTTAGACCGAGCAGAGTAGTTTCACGGATGAAGTCATCGTGTATGATGACTACACTCGATACATTGGGTGCACCCGCATTCTTTTCTATATTCGAAGAATTCAATGAGAGATCCAATCGAATTGTGGGCACTGTCACACTCAATCCAGCTTCACTATGTGTCAAAATTTCTTCCTCGCTCTCTGTTGATGCATCGAAATCTTCTTCAATTTGATCTGTAGTGACATTATGTACCTCTTCATCTTCATCTACGTAATCTGGAGTTGTTTCCTCATTCTCATCAGTTATGTCACTCTCGTCATTGGGGACCGCAGTTGTCACCTCAATATCTGTGGATCCATTGGTTGATTCTGAATCATTGAAAAAAATTTTTATTGGCCTGGAAAACGTTTTGAAACCTTGGGAAGAACTATGGCTTATTTTTCCTGTAGGGACTGATTCCTTATCGTTATTTTCGATAGTAATCGCGTCCTGTTCAATACTTGAATTAGTAGTCGAAGACGTTCTCTTAGTAACATTTGAGAGTGGGAGTACTGGCGGAGACAAAAGTAATACCACTGTAGATGAGCTTGTTGAACTATTTGATGTTTTACCCTTTTCGAATGTCCCACCATCATCTACATTTTCAGTATTAACTTTCGTATTGCTGCCATCTGTTAATTCACTACTATTTTGTATTTGGCTCATTGATATTATAGGAACATTGTAATCCACAATACTAGTAATGTTTGAATCACTTTCTTGAACAAATTCAACTATGGGCACAAGTTTCCCATCATCATCTGCAGTAGTTTTATCATTATTATCAACTTTGGTACTTTGATTTTCAACTAGAAAAATTTTCTCATCTTTCTCTTCATGTGATCCCTGTTTCTCCGTATCTTTGACTTCATAAACTGTAACAATTGTTTCCTCATCGTTCGACGTTATTGGTTTATCATTGGAGTTCTCATTCTCTGTGTCATTTTTGGTTGTGTCTAAAACAAGAGGAATGTTTAGTTGAAACGGACCAGGAACTTGCGGCAGTGACAGCGATAATAATGACGATGATGATGATGGTGGTTGCGATTCAGGTTGAAGTGGAGGGTTGGGTTGACCCGAATTCGCATACATAGCGTTCAAACGTTCAAGGAGGAAATTAATGTGAGCATCTTGATCAATTTGAATATCTTTCACGCATCTATTCATACCATCCGATTGATAACCCTCTGGACAAGATGGTAGTGGTGGAGCAATGAAAATACTTTTTGGTGTAATACGACGAAGCGTATTAGCGGAATCTGATGAACTCCTCGGATCAGTAACACCTGCATTATCGAATAAAAGCCATGCCTGCCATGCAAGATCGCTTGGGTTTCTGCCACTGTCGAGAGTACGTTTCTCTGCAAGTAGTTTTGGTGTTGATTGTTGAGATGATGGTGAGAAGAGTTCTGGATGCTCCAGATGTGATTGCGACCGATCACTAGTCAGTGGCGCGGAATCCGTAATACTAATTAGAAAAATAATGTTTAAAAACCCAAGTAAAATGAACTTTCGGTGATCAGTGACTGTTTGACTTCTGCTTGTATACAACATCTTGAAAATTATTCCGTCTATGAAGCTGGGAAGCCGTGGATTAGTACTTCACAATATGCCAATTATATACCGGAGACATTGGTGGAATTTCTGGAACAAAAAATTTGTTCAATTTGATTAATAAATTTATAAAATATGTCATGTTTAGTTTTAACCATGATTCAAAAAGAGACATTTTGTCACAGGTATTTTATCCTTGTGGCCAATCCGTCGATAAAATTTTCTTATGTATAACTGCGTATTATTAGTCATGCCACATGGTTGAGCATGGAACTGGAGTTTCATTCAGTTAATCCAACATTATATTCACAATATTTCACGATATGAATCGATTTCCAAACATTTCGAACGTCTTATCAGCAGAGCATGTCGCTACACAAACTATAATAATACATCTGGGCTTAATCACTTCTGACACAGGTGTTTGAATAATTGAACGGTTCATCCGCGGAATATTATATATTAATCTTTGTGACGGCATATATGTGTATCTGATCTTTGTCAGTTATATTTCATTGTGAATTTTCAAGGTGAATTAGCATAAATCGGGAAATATAAACCATTGTTTCATCCGTGAGACACTCCTCACAGTGCCAGTAACTTTCACCGTACACGATAAGTTTCTTAATTACTATTGTATACTGGGCGTGATGCTCAGTTTTGTTTTCTCTTCTCTTATTCAATGTTTTCATCATTGATCTTTCCCATTTTATTTCTTTCTATTTTCAAATACCTTGTGTTCAGGCATTAATTCCTCTTTGTTAGCACTTTTTGCGACCATTGATGTAGAGAAATTCATTTTCTCGTTGATTATGTGAAGGGAATGAATGAAAATTTACGCCAAACCCACTCGCATGCCTGACGTGTGACTTTTATCGATTGTATTCTTTGTTTTTTTTCAATTTGATTTGAATACGAAATGAAAGTGCAACATAATTTCTAGAATAAATATGTGTTTTATTTATAATAAAATATCAGGTTATTTTGTAGCTTAAAATTCCTTTGATATGATATTTATCATTGGATACTATTGAGATAGAGAGTACATTGGATACAATTAAATCTAAGATCTTTTAACCATCCACCATACTTCAGGGTCAGAGTTAGCTTGCATCTGGGCTTGGATCGCGAGCCAATGGGGATTGTTTTGGGGACCGTCTCCTGACGGATTTGATTCCCGGCTTATTGGTGTGCCATTTACGAAATTCATTATGACCAATATCGACAATACCAATATGAGCATCTTTTGATGGAAATTCATTGTCATGTTGAAGATGTTCTGTATCACATGAATTTTATCATCAGTTAAATAATTACATTGAACATCAAAGAAAATTTCATATTAAGAAAATAAGAAAAAGAAATTTGTTGTAATTTTTGCAGCGCGACATATTCATGAATATCAAGTTATTAATTATTAATTATAAACTAACTCTAGAAAAAATTTAATAAAAAATGTAACTTACTGTTAGTTCCGTAAGGAATTAATGATTTTCGAATACTGAGACTCAATTGGATGCCGTCATATTTATACCCAACCCGTTATCATATTCATCGTATTTCCGACATGACTCCCACCTGGGGCAATATTGGAGTCATTATGTGTGTTCTGACACGTTCAAATAATTTAATCGAGCATTCTAGTTTTTCTGGGAATAGAAATCACCGGACTCTAATCATTTTTCATATCGGAGGATCTATGAACGATACTTTCTGAGCGAACAAATTTTCTCGAATGAGTACTTCAGCTCTTCACGAGTGGCGTTAACAAGAATTGCTTTGACTTTGTGAAAATATATCATACAGATTTACTGCAGTTAGACAGAGCGCAATAGTGTATCTGTCTTATAAAAGGAGCCTTTCGAAACACCAACTCTCAAGTGCATTCCACGGGATTGTAATCGTTTTGCGTTTACTTGTTACTCTATGTACCCAGAATTACCATTGACTTGACCATTCAGAATATTTTCTACATTGTAATACAGTAATATTATTCGTTGTTGCACTCAATGACAACGAACGTTTTATTTCGATATCTCTATATTGTCCAGCACGGTGTTTGATTTTTCCATTTCTCACTGAGGATTTCTAGAGGAAACTCACAGAAAGTGTGAGTAGTGGAGAGGGTAAATAATTCAGTTATCGAAGTTAATGGTACGGAGTTTAATATTTCAATAATGTGTCAAACAGACTTTGTTGATCTATTGAGAGGTTGATAAAAGATTAATGGAAGTTGAATGAGGGTCGTGGCATACAATATTTGATTATATATATTGCTCACTCGGAGCCCAGATGGCTACAATGACATATGGCATGTCAATGTTAATCGTCGCAAATATTTCATTGCATCATAAAAGATAAATATTGTGCAATGCGGAAAATCAATGTTCATATAAGGTCTTTCCATACGAAGCTTTCCATTAGAGTGATGACCTGTAAAATTTGAATGCTTCCTGTGATTCATCATGAACAAAATAAAATCGTTACTAATCGTTGCCTAGATAAAAAAAAAATTCGTGTGACTCATTCATAAAACGAATTTTCGACTTTGTATAATATAAATTATTCTACTATGATATATGTTCTGTAGATTGAACGGAAATGATTAGATTGTTGCTTCTTTTGAAGCGTTATATTTTTGCTGTGTTGGACTTGACTGTTCCGCGACGAGATAAAATCGTGCGACTATATGCAACGTCCAGTATATAAAGGCACCATGATCTTCGGCCTCTACTAGTCGTGTTTCCGATGGGATTAAGGGTGCACATCGTGCAGATGCGAAATGTGTGAGGTATATCTACACAAGGGCTTTTTTTGCTCTTCGCTTCCACATCCTTTTTTGTTTTACTTTATTTTCATTTTTTATGTTTACCTCGTCTCTATAACTTGACTAAGCTATATGGTGTGTCGAGTGAAAGGAAAATAAAATAGGAAAAAATCACCATCGGACGATCGCGCACGCGCGCCCGCGTTTCACGAGGTCAATGAATTGATGCTCTGTGTGCGCGTAAACGGGACAAAAAAGATAAAGAAAGGAAGGAAGGAAGAAGTGAAGTTGAGGGGAAAAAATAGATGCTCAGAAGAAAGAGAGTGCACAGGATGGAATAGATCATCATTTTTCTCAATTACTTTTTCCCTTCTTCAGTATATTAATTCAACCTAAACAAATTATGATAAAAGTCAAAACTTGAAATAGCGGAAGCTCGAATGGAAAATTCAATGGAAAGAAAAATAAATTCGCGAGAAGAATGGAGGAAAGTTATATTCAGTGCATATTTACTCTCATAATTCTTTAGAGATTGGAAAGAGGAGACATAGAAAAAATATTCTTTAGAATAACTTAAAGACAATTCTTTAAAATAAATTGTCATGCAACTCCCATTCTATGTAGGCAGAAGACAGAATAAAATATGGTGTAATAGCACGTGCGGCCATCTCGTTCAATTGGACGTATCGTGCGATAAGTGCATATGTATATGTGAAGAGTGCTAGAGAGACTTGAAGGCTTGAGGTGGTCTAGTCGGCGATGGGCCACGATCATCAGGCGTATACGCAACAGTTTCCGCAAAGAAAATTCCAGAACGCGTTCGTGGCTTGTTTGGCTGCACGCCAGTCTCGCTCTTCTGTCTCTTCTATCGAGTTGTCCGCAAGCCGCATGAATAAACCTTTACTTTACACTATATCTTAGTGCTTTTCATTTTGACAAAGAAACAACAATAATAACAGACGAATGATAAATAAAAGCTCATGTAAAACACTCTCTGAGTTTGCTCCGCTAATCTATACGCGCGCGGGTATCATGTGTTTACCAGAAGAGAATGTCTATAAGTATGAACGGGGAACTTTGAAGTTTGAAACGTCCACACCGGAAATACTTTCATATTACGGGCCATATTTTTCTTATAAAAGATCCAGAACGAGATTTATGAGTGCATTTGTTTCGTTATGATATTTCTCTTTATATTTGTTAAATTTTTCCTTCATCTTCTACGATCCCGATGTGAAACATAATATTGATTGATAACACCTGTATTTCCCCATTTTAATTTATGGTCCGTAACTATTATGTCAGCAAGCGGATACTCCAATTTACCCTACAAAGATGTTTAGCAACAAATAAATTTTTCATATGTCTATACATTAGAGACGTTTTTTTCACGTATTGTTCCGATTGTTAATACAAAAGCTGGTGTCCACGTGCCAACATTAGTGAATCAAATAAGAAAGTAGGCCTTTTAGCAGATAATTTTGATAATGTCGACATATCGGAAAAAACTGTCCGTGGCAATGACGTGCAAGTGGTCACGCCAATGAGACAAACCAATAATTTTCCACTTAATGAAAATTTCGGTTGATGTGGCTCCGGGAACCAAATGATATAATATTTATGATAGCATTAAAATTCCTGTTTGGTTTCATCACTTTCGTGATAAAGACAAATTTATTGATGAGTGTATCACTGTAAATTACATTGAGCATTGTAAGTATTATTTTTGGTTGTAAATGCGTCAATTGAAATGACTCACACACGTTCAAATTTTTTTTTTTTGATCCAGCACGGAACTATCCATTGATCACGAAAGTTGTCTATTTCTTATTTCTCTGATAAATCTTCAGATCAAACTTGAATTATTGAATTGTGGGGACGCCACTATTATTGAATTGTAGCTCACAGACCATCAATCGAACTTTAGAAAAGAGTTAAAGAAGAAAATATCAGAATGCATCTACAAATCGTATTTGATTCAATTCAATAACTCGTATAAAGTTTCATGTGAAAATTTCTTACGATATAAAGTTTGCAAGATTTGTCAGATGATCGCAAGCAATAAATGTCAGTGTATTATTTATGTGCATAAAGTTAGCCCCTTGATTTCACACACATCAAAATTGTACATGCTAGAACGAAAATTAATTATTAATGCTTGATGGTTTCACGTTGAATTTTTCATTTATATACATCCCTCTTGGGTAATCTCCATATATTACATTGTCATAATGTCAATGTGTGACCGACTGGTGTAAGAAATATAATATAAAAGTGTACAGATGTCTCAAGGTACTCTAGCCTCGTCTTTCAATTCACTTTCGTCCTTCACAGCTGATTTGTTCTTTCTCTTTTTCTATATATCTGTTGCTCTCACCTCGTACAATACCTGAATGCACAACTTACATACACCCATAGTTTTCCTCTCAATTTTCCACAAAATAATACAAAAACTTAATTGTTACTATTGGAATTGGATTATGCCAAATACCTTTGTATTGCGAAATTTTCTCTCTGGTTCATTGTACTCTTTCCAAAATAATGATGATATATGAAATAATAAGTATAGGGATTACGAATTTTCGATGTTAAGCTTTTATCCATAAAATTATTTGCACAGAGGAAAAAAAAGTATCCTTGTATAAAAAATTGGAAGCTAAAAAACAAATTCCAAGGGAGACTTGTGAACGCATTCGACTGGAGTTTATATTTAGCTTGAGTAGTTTTAAATTTTTTGTTTTTTGTTTTTACGGTTATGCTCTTCCTCCGTTCTTTTTGTTGCTTTTTTTTCTTTCAGTCTGTTATATTCCTGTATTTTGAAATCGTATAATCGCACCTGTTTTTTTCTTTTTTTCCTGTTACTAAAAACATTGCGATACAGCATTCTCATTCACACATGTGCACATTTTTGTAGATGTAAATGCAACGATTCTCTCTATACATCTCTTCATGGTATATAATTTTGGGCAAAAGTTCGGCAACCTATTTACGTCTTTTCTGCATATTTACATGTTTCTCTCGTTCATTTAAGGTATCTGAATGTACCTGCACGTTCAGGGAACCCACAGAGACCTTCAGGACCTCGTTGAATTGTGCATCAAGGCTTCCATTCATTTTTCCTCGACCAGTCTCTTGTACCTTTATTTTTTTTACATATAATAAATATTGGTTGCTTATTTTGACTCCATAGAAAGAATTAAAGAATCTGCAACATCCATAGCCCATGGCCTATCCAATTGTTGCTGATATTTTTTTTCGTGTACATTTTTATAGTTAAGATCACAATTGTTCTTTTATTTTCTACATTGAGAATCGAATGGTGTGGGATTTTCGTTTTTCGAGATGTATAAAACCGGCTTCGGAAACGAGATGAGTGTTGAGAATATGTATAACGGCTTATTCCACACAAACTGACAAAAACATTCCTGATGCATGCGCTGGAAATAAATCCCTTTCGTGTAGGTGAGTGTGTTCTCTCCCTTATACTACTGTCGTTATCGCTTTTGCTTTTACCTCATGTCATTGTATACAATAAAATGTATTTTACTTCACCTGAGGATTTAATTTAATAATAATGGCAATTGATTACAAATATATTATATCGCTTACAATTCTGGAAAAAGATAATAAGGATTTATAGAACATTTATTGGTCATTCACAGTGCGTTGGCCGATTCTAATACCACGTAAACTGAAACAGATGAGAAGGGGATATTGGAATAAAAAGAAAAGTGAAAACACAAATGGAACTGGCAATTGGCGACACGCTCTGATAGAGTTCTCGCTTGAGTCTATATCTCGCAACGATTTTGCCATATTTTGTTATGTATCTTTATTACATTTTTTTCTGTCATTTTTCTACCATTCTCGTTCTTCTCCTGTTCTCTCAACACTTGACAAATATTTTATCATTATGAGTAAGAACCGGTGGGAATAATCCGATTGGTTCTAGTATGGGGTATATATCATGTGTTATGTTTCGAGACGAGGCGAATATGAACACGTGGGACCCTTTGGCGGTGCGACGAACCTGCCTCAACGTAATTCATTAGGTGGATAAGTAAATTCAACCCTTGATGACATAAACTCCCGCAGCTACTCACTTATGGACACAAAGAGATTATTGAGAACAAATGTGTCAATGTTCGGATTTGGCTTTTTTTATTTCCTTGCGTATTTCTCGTCAGTGTGATTATCCAATGATTTCTGCATGTTGAAATACATTTTGATTTTCAGAGTATCAACGCAATTATTGTTAGAATGTGAAACGTTGTTATGTTGATAACATTTGTATGTTGTTGTGAAGAAGAATTTCCTCCAAATTAACTTTCTTTCCTGTTTTATGTCTGAAATTTTTCCGTAAACCAAAAGAAAGAACATAAAGAAAGGCAAAAAAATGATGCAGGTTAGTATATCACCCAATCTGTTTTTGTGCGATCTACATCTATATCTCCATCTCATTCACGACTAGTATAAAAGTATAGATGTGGAAGTTGTTGTATAGTATGTTGTGTCTATACATACAACTGAGAGGGAAACTGTGGCACGATTATTATATGTCCAATAGATGGTATATAATAGTAGTGATGCTACGTAGTTAAGAGAAACTAGAAATAAAGCCTCAACGAACTAACGTCGACGATCGTACCGAAGATATGGATGGTGAGAGGGTCGAAAATATATTCTGACCCGGAGGGCGTCAGTTGCCCGGATGCGCCTCAGAAAACGACCAAAATGTTTAGGACCAACATAATTATATACATCCATATATAAATAAGCACATTTCCGTCCAATGAAAATGATTAGTATCACAAATTCAAATTTTGACTGTACAAATATCACTGGAATGAAATTATTTTAGATAAAGAAATTGTTGATGCACTTGGAATTAAAATGGAAAAAATTCTCAACCATCTGACAACTCTCAATTCATCTCGAACATATTGAAAATCATTTGAATTTTGTTGAGAATTGAAGTTCTCATTTGGATATGCATATGCATTTATACTTGAAGGAGAAGTTAATGGAAATATTTTAGCATTCATCTACCTAAACATGCAGAATGTAAATATTATTCGTTTTGAGTTTTTCAATAAGTCTGCACAACGAGATGGCTCACGGCCGCCGTGTGCTGCTTAAGTTATGCGCCCAACTGTCTGGAAAGTTTGGGCTTCATGCCAAAACATTTATACGATGATTCGTGCCGGTGTTTTATATATACCTACTCAAAATTTACATCAACTATACTCCACTTGTTACTAAATTCCGTATGTTTGTTTTGTAGAAGAAAAAAAGAATCTTTGGCAAGTAGTATGAAATCGCCATGTACTTTCCGTCACATTACTAAATCGTATGAATCATCCAAATTATATATGAATGTTATATATATGGCTGAACATGAAGTTAGAGTGAAATAATATATGGCAATTGATTGTTTTTATTATGTAAAATATTCCAATGAATTTTAAGGGGTTGTTATGTTGGATGTTTTAAGTGATGAGAGATTGTGATGTTGGGGAAAATAATTGTAAATTCAACCTCTCCTTTACAATGATATACATATTATTTTAATATTAATAATCTGTCTCCAGTGTGATTATTATCATGATGTATGACTAAGCCACAATTCATGAGGATATGTCTGAAGACTTTACAGGGTTTGATGTAAGTCTAGATGTCTTCTTTTCTTTTCAATATGCTGTAATAGGTCAGCTATATCGAGTTTTCTAATGGAGAGATCAGAAAAATTATATGCGCGACCCCCAAAACCTGTAAAGTAAATGATTCTTATCGGAATTAGATCGATATAATTGCGTCGAAGGGTTAAAAAGAGGTTGATTGACGTCAGCCGAACTGAATTGATCGATGGCCGTCACTGATCTGTTCTTAATAGGAACATCAGTTGTCGCTGTCTTTTGTACCGCATGATCAACTGGTTTTTAAAACGAGGAATTGACCCGATTGTTAACCCGAGTCTTCTTCGCCTTCTGTCTTTTCTCATTCGCACTCATCGCGTGCATCATCCTCGCATATTATTCTTTAGATCGTGGCCATTCTCGTTATATTATAAAATTATTCACTTTGATATTACAACTCAATCAGTAAAATTATATTGTAGCCCATATAGATTTATTTTCATGTGTAAATTACCATTAAATTTTTCCATATTAATTCATGTACCCTTTGGTTTAAATGTCACGTGATCAAGCTCGCGCGAGGTGAAGTCTCACAGTCACACGATTGGTGAAACAGTGTCAGTGACCGACAGCCTAAGGCCACGAGACCGCCTTGCATGAAACGACAGAGGCTGTCTTGAACTTTAAAGCGACGTTTAGAGGAAGAAAAAAAAAAGTACATATACATGTAAACATTCAGTTAAATGAATCCTCGCGTTTCCAGTGACATTCTCAAAGAATGAGAAAAAAACGGTGTGAGATGGTTAAGTAGTAACATGAGAGAAGGAGAAAAAAACTGGGTTAGCAGGGATGAAAAGTATTCATTTTAATCATGAGAGATAATGAGATTAATTAGTTCAATTCAATAAAATATGTGTGTTGTAGAGTAGATAATTTAATTTCAGAATGATTTCATCCTTTCTTATTTTTGATTATTAGTTTTCACTGATTCTTAGTATTCAATTCTGCTTTTTCAAATCTCATAAAATACTTGCGCAATTTGTCCCAATTCCTCCAATTAATTAAAATGAAAATTATCCAACAGCACATTCCCTACTAGAAATATACTACTCATTCTGTAGCTAGAAAAAATATATCAATTATGAGTAGACAAAGCACTCCTGATTTCTGTAGAAGTAGATTAAATTGAAACACTTCGATAATTATAATCACCCAATTATCGTTATAATTCTTTTGTTCTTAATTACTTCGTTTTTGTGTTCTGAACAAGTAATCTTCATCATGAAGTCTTCGAGGTTTGGCACTGACCTGCAGTCGGTGGCCCACTTGTCGCTCCCCTCTCGACAGACACTGGAAAACCGTGAGTGAGTGAATGAGTGATTGAACAGAGTCCTCGTTTTGAATCACCCGCATTCAGACACCTCACCATCGATTTGAGATGTCGAAAGTAAAAGTTTTCGGTGCCAAGATCATGATCATTTAAATTCAGCCAACGAAATGAAATTTGTTTCTGATTTTTAAATATATCAAAATACCCATTGTCTATATTTTTTTGTATGATTATTAATAATTTCTCTCCATTCTTTTATTAACTTCTCCGTTAATTTGCAGGTTTGAGGATCTCTACACATTAACGTCCCACGTGCACATCGAAATAAAGAATCGTCGATCCCATTATGGCAACCCACTTCGAAACAGGGTAGCCGTCCTAACGGATTGCTCGTATTCAGGTAAGTCTGTTCGCAATGATTCACCAGAGATATATACAATTCTCAACAAAAGTACTTCACACGATACGATTAAAGCTGTGATTTATTTAGTCCATCACTTCTTTGATTACGAACAATACTATAAATGAACAACTTTTCATTCAACCAATTAATTGTGAAAAGAATACTGTGCGTAATTGAAATTCTTATCACAAATTTTTTAGTGACTGACAAAGATATTAATAAAAATGAGCAGAAAAACATTTTCACTTTACATGTTCGGTCATTTCGTAAGTTCTTCACCAAGGTCGTTACATGTACATATAAATATATTCGACCGAGTTCCTGTGGTGAATTAGTATAATCGTTATACATATACTTACAAGTGTTTATGTCAAACCCACGCACACCATTCTCCTGTATGCTCTCCATTTTCTTTTATATGTCCGTGTTAGACTTGGTGCCCCAATAATAAATAAAAAATGTTGACTGAATGATATAGATATCATTCGCATTACACAATTGTACCTTGGACTTGAAAATATCTGTTTTGATTCGTCATTTCTCTTTATGCACATCATCAAATTCATGGATATAAATCTCGTGAAATTACATTTATATTTTTTGTGATATTTGCAAACGGAACTGAGTTAAATCCGCTTCGAAAGTCAGATGTAGGTTATGATATATTGCCTAAACTTCTTCATCGTATAATGTTCTTATAACCTTGTTACATATAATATATCATTTATATTCTGCAATTCAATTTATTGTTTTTTTCATTATAAACAGTGGATATAAATATAATCATTTTCATATATGAGTATATTCATTCCAACGAAAATTTGTTTACATTCAGAGTGATGCTATAGGCATAACAAAATACTCGAATTAATTAACTATGAATTCTGTTTTTTTTTTTCATTATTACGGTGATAAAGTGGATTATAAATTTATTTTTTCGGGTGTTAGACTGTTTCTGTTATCTTTTTTTTTATGTACTTTCTCAGCACCTTTTTCATGTTTGAGATTCGTGATTTCAAGGTTCCCTGATCCGGTGAAATTTAATTGCACCCACCGTGCAGTCAAATACCGTAAGCTTCGTTTCTCCATGTGTATAAACATGTGTATATTTTTTTTTTTTTCAAGAGAAAGGTGCGACTTTTCAAGGTAGTTTTATTATTAAATGAAATATTGGGAATTGATTCCGTTTCCTGGTAGTTTCAAAAAAAAAAAAAAGAAAAGAAATTGTTCCCAGGTAATTTGATAATGAAGAGCTATCAGTTGTCAATGTTTAAGTTTTATTTTCACTGCTTATCGATAATGTGGCAAGAAAAAAATCGACACATCTATTTACATATTTTGATTCATTAGATAGCGATTTTGGGAATAATTATTTCTATTTAATTCAACTGATTCTCTATCGAAAATGTTAGAAACACGGTCATGCGAATGCATATAGACATTTTCACATACAGATGAGACTTTGCGCTCGTTAATATAAGTATATTACTGAACTAGAACGGGACACACAATTAACATGAGGAGGGCCAGATTGATGGTAGACCGTGGCCTACGATTGTCAATCTTCTGAAGAGCAGAATTTCTTTCTCTTCATCGGTTTTTTTTTTTTCGGTATTTCTACATTGTAAACGTAATTTCAAGATGTACCGTAAGCTTCACACACATGCGCATGTAACATTTTCTCATAGTCATCGTTTGTGCATTTGTTACAGTCCTAATTTTATGCTACTTGACTTTAAATTTTTTGTCCATACTCTTCTTCACGACTTGTTACATTTTCAATACATCGCGTGACGAATGTTAAGAAAAATGTATAATAAATGACATCATATCACTGTCACTTGTCGCGTGAAGTCTTAGCGGGCGAACAAATTATATAAAACTGCACAGGTCATGCAACAATTCAAATGACTTAACAACTATATAATGAAGCAATTCAATTCATATATAAATGAGCTTTGGATTCAATTTGTACACTATAAGTTCGTCTATCAACATTTCTTTTTTTTTCTTTTTTATTCATCAACTGGCTATGTATTGATTGGGATGGTTATAGAGAAACGTTGAGTGATGTAATCATAAAATCCCATGTTAGTTAGTTCATTGACCCCACTCAGAACAGCAATAAGTGTACAAACATGGGCAGTATGCACACACAGAAATGTTTTGAAACGGGGCATTGAATTTGATTGGAAACCGCGCGGTTGAATAGAGACAAAAATTCCATTGACCTCGCCAAATTAATTCTCCACTCATTCCATTTCAATATATTGCATAAAAGAACTGCAATATAAATCACCTCGATAAATTGGCATACATCCATGTATTTTTTGTTTCATATCCAATTGATTGAATTGTCAAATGTAAACCACGATTGTGTACGTACAATTCAACATTCGATTGGACTGTGGGGACGTCCGAATTATTGTAAATTATTCTTCATCACGAATGCGCTTTCCCATGTAAACAGTGAAGTGTGTGGAAAATGTATTCAATTATGAAACCATTTTCATTTCATGATTTCTGTTTCAATAGGATCAATCACTATGAGAATATGATTCACCAACTAAAGACTTTATGCTCAATCCAAAAACCCTTTACAGGAATTTCGACCAATAGACGAATGTATGATCCAATTCGATCAGAACTACATTATGCTAACATAAAGTATAATGAAAATAGCTGTCACGTTGCAGCCCTAGAAGTGAAACGAGTTCAAATTATTGGAGCGAGCCTACGACTTCTTCCATTTTTTTTCTTCGTATAATCTCTTCTTTTTTTTTGGCCCCCATCATATACATTACCTTCGAATCTCTCATATAAGTCAACATGGCCACAACGAGAGAGGTGCGACGGTCGACCTACTTGCTCCTACGATCATTCATATACGTATATTTATGTGAAAAAAATATATATATATATATATATTAATGTTTGATATTGGTAGACGATGCGTAAGATGAAACTCAAAAAGCGACGATCGCTGAGAAAGAAAGAAAGAAGGAAGAATGAATATGTATATATGTATACGTAATACGACCAATAACATTTTTACACGCGATGGTGTACTCTTTGAAGTGTGTGTGTCTCAAGAGAGAGTAGATTGCCTCAAGTATCAGGACATTGGGCTCTCGAATGTCATTAGAAAGTGTCGCAGTTTGATTTTACTCCAATACAAACACTATACGAACTCACAAAATAAATGTATTGAGGAAACATTTTTTTTTCTCGACTTCTACCTGCTCCTATTCTGTTCTTAAAAGATGGTGGAAGCATCCCAGTCTCCAGATTTTAATCCGATTATTGTTCTTCCGAAACTCTGATTAGCCCTCATTCAATTTTCTTTTGGAATTCAGACACTGCCACGAATTCATCAATATGTTTTTGGTTGATTGAAATAACATTGGAGAAAATTCGATTACGTAAAAACAAATAAAAAGGTCGTCATTGGATTTTAATACTTTCAACTGTGTTTGCAATGTAATAATATTTAGATATGAGTGTATAATGAAAATAAGCCTTTTATACCTAAATAGAATATGTGTTACGGCACATATAGTCTAAGGGTGATTACACACTTGTATGACGTGGTTTTATTGTTATATAGGAAAAAAAATGGCAAGAAAAAATAAAGTCATGAGAGATTTATAGCTCGAAATGGTTTGACTATTTGAATTCTCACGACGAGGTTACTACAAAGTGGGCAATTAAGGCGCGTTACTATTATATTATTGTGTGTGCACCTGACATTTGAACGCACGAGGCTATGTAAACTTTCTTATGCGCACGATGTAATATCTGTATACAACAAAATTAAATAAGTAAACTCATGCTGTCACGTCATCACATACATGTCAATATCCTGGCTCTTGATTATAACATTAATATCACAGAGTGAGAAGTTTCACTGCATAATTAGAGATACCGTTCACTTATATCCTTTCGAAACACTGGAAAAAAAATAATGCAAAATGGAAGACTTTATGTGAGACTCGTAAGGAGAAGAAACAAAAATTATATTTTTTTTCATATCCATGCAAGATTTATTACAGACCAGGAAAAATTATTGTGGTTATTTTTTTAATCTCTTCTGCAACACAAAGTCTTCAAGATATTATCCACGCATCCGTTTACAAGCACAAGATGAGAATAAAAATTCGGGAAAAAAATTATTTCTACATTCTCAGAAGATAGATTCTATAATTGGAAATGTATACATATGCATTTGTGCGGAGTATATAGCAATAGCGCCTGATTAAAACTGGAATTTTCACAGATCTAACTTGTATTCTCTACTATAAAAAAAGGAAACGTATAAATATAATAGATATATACATATGTGTGTGTATATATATATGTATATATATATATGCCACTTGTCATGAGTAATCACGTGATTGCTTGATGCCATCATCGAGTGTGAAGACATTTTATTCTCTAGATAATGGAGAATTAACTACCGCACTTTGATATTGCCCTTATTCATGAAGAAGACTATTACAAAATCAATAACACATTTGAATTCATTTGTGTAATGTTCGAAAATGCAGTCATTGTATTGATGTTATTAGAGTTATTGCTCATCGTTTCCAATTTTTTCGTTCATTAATTTTAGAGTCGTTTCGTTTTCTTTCCTTGGTAGATAAACACAGTCGCTATTACCTCAGCAACATTATGACATGGAGAAGTTATAAAAAGAAATGAAATCTTCATCTTCTAGTTTTTAAGTATTTTTGAGAGAATTTGTTCATCAACGGAAATTGTGTTTACAATTATTCATGAGTTGTTTAAGAAGGATTTTTCATATTATGAGAAGTTCATTCACTGTGCTATTTGCTTTCCTCAATTTCAATTTCCCCCGTTCCCGGCTGTGGGACGATAAGCTCTGAAGCAATATATATATCTATGAATATTTAACACTTCGGTGAACGAGAATTGTCCCTGAATTAATTAGAAGTTGTGCTTGTGTAGGCAGTGACATGGATGTTGTGCTCCCTATCACATCACACACAAACACACGTATAAGCATTTTAGTTGAGCCAATCCACTATTAAATTGATTAGTTATGAATGGAGAACACAGCCCTTCTGACAATCTTCACTCAGAATGATTGTTGTTTGCCTTCATCACAGTCATCACATTTAATTGATTTAATCAACAAACTCATTTGGTGAAATTCAAATTGATATTCTACTCTATGATAACAGGGACGTCGTTACAATCCATCGTTACATCGGTCCTATTGCATAGTTTCCAAATTCATTGTATAAAAAAATAACACTATCGTCCTAGTTCTCTCTCTTTGAAACAATGAAATTTTCTGTCGTGTCAATAGTTAGTTTATGAAATTGGTGGGATGGGCTTAATTTTAATAACCCCAAACCTATGAAAACTCATTTACAAGTTTGAACGTGAAGAGATTATCCAGTGAACTGGCTTTAGGTCGTTTCCATACCTTTATGGTAAGCCGATTGTAATTACTGTCGAGGAGAATCGTGACCTTTTCCATAATTATTCATTTCTCTTAAGTTTCAATTTTCCGTTTCGTTTTTATTAACTTTTCCATTATAATCTATTGAAACACTTCTGCACAAACTTGTATAAAAATGAACTAATGCAGGTTGATTCAGATTGAATTGTATGTATTTTTCTCGATAAAAATAAATAGAAATAACATTGATAATTAAAGTGGTGACTAAGCTACGCATTCTCAAACAATTCATTCCATTCTTTTTGTTCTAGAAAATTTGCCCTTGGCTATCATTTACTTGAGACTATTTGTTTTCTAATATTTTATCTTTTCGAAATCTGCCCGTAGAATCATAATGGGAATGTGAAATTGGAAATTCCACGTATGAATAATGAGGTTGGGGGATGGTATGTTGCTTTCAATCTACCAGCGGAAGGCCGTCAATCACATATTTCAAAATTTATTGGTTGATTAGATTATGCGCGCGATGTGATAGAAATGTGTTTTCTACAACGCGATTATGTGAGACTACCGATAGGATACTCTATTCAGAATGGCAGTTTTCCAGTCGACCAGTTATTAATGCTGATGTTCAACGCTAAATTTGTAAAGCATTGTTCGATTTGATTCACCAAACTGGCTACTTCTGGTATGAAAAGAAAACGTAGTAAGAAGGATGCAACCACAAATTCGAAGAATCGAAGGCCTACTATAGAACCTACATGTACCTAAATTGTACATGCAACCAAATCGATATGTTGTCGTCAACCAACGCTGACCTCTCAATAATTTTCATTCATAATATATTTCCTCAGACAGGAATAAATACGTGATACGAATGACTTTGTATCAAACGAAAGGAATCTTCGAGGGTGGGGCTTTGTTTTGTAGGGTTTTCCCAGTTCATTGTCTTTCAAGTTGCAATTTCCCCTCCTATCAAGTAAAATTTAAACGCACTATTTACTTTTGGAAATTGTTCATCAAGTTTAAAGACCATTCAAGCAGTGTTTACATTCTTACATTTTGAAAATAGTAATTAAACATTAAACGAAGTTATTTTTGCTTACCATCGAAACACTTCCAACAATGACAGCTATAGAAACTGTCACAATAATCCGGTTAAATTTCCTTGCCACGTGTTAAATAAACATATAAATTATACGTTGCGGACAGATGCTGCTCTTCCTCTTCACGTTTTCTTTACTAAACAGACGTTTATTTACAAGGAATATAATCGCAGATAATACAACGAAACACGTCTCTATACCAATCGAATCAATACACTAAATGTTTCTATAATTGATAAACACTCAGCCAAGTCACATATATTTTATGCCACTGAAATAACAAAGTTGTTTTTTATTTTTACTCCAACTCTTTGAATGTCACAATGGAATATTGTTTATGTTGGGATGATGTGGCCACACAAATATAATTTAAAACATATTCACTGGCATTTTAGTAAATTACTCAAATGTTTATGAACTTTCCGCCACTCAATCCTCAATTTTTTCGTATCAACTGACATTTCGATTTTTGTTCACTTTGTGTCCACTTAAATCTTTCACGATCCTTTATAGTATGTTAGTATTTTTTTTCTTTCGTTAACTCTTTTCCTTTCTGCCTTCACCTTCACTTCCTCTCCTGGAATATATACTACGATGTATCCTTTTTACCCACTATGTATGAATTTATACAAAGCCAAGAAGGAAAAAATTCAACACAGTCATTTTCCTATTTTATTCATCATTCTTTCTTTTTTTTCTCAATTTTTCCACATGATTATTTTTTTCCTTTTTCTTTTCTTCTCCCTTCCTCTCACTCTTCGACTTTTCTTGTGTCTTCTCCTCCACCTGCCACTAATCCCCTTCGTACTCACGATTTCCTCTCACTACAACGCACTTTCATGAAAATCCAATGCAATACTGTACATTTACACCCACGCGTTTCATTATTACTCATATAAAATCAAATTGTTGCGAATGTATACAAAGTATTAATTGAATAGACTCTGTATCAATCGCTAAACTAACTCGATCATGCTGGCATTTTATTCAATCTCTCAGAAAATATTCATGGCTAAATAAGTAATCGATTAACAAGTGGTTTAACCACTCCAATGTCTCTATTCTAATATTTATTATTATAAATATATATTCAAAGTGGAGTTTGCGTACAATTTGCTTTCTGTTCGTTGCGGGCGTCGAGTGGCGACTGCCGTTTCTTCCTACGGCCACAGAGTCAAGCCGAGTGTTGCTACTACTACTCTTTCTCTTCCTCTCTCACTTCCTTTCTCACTCTATCCCTCTGCGCCTCTCTATCTTCTATATAATCATCTCTTTCTTGCCTCTTCACCTCTGTTCCCCTCCACAGGGTACAACGCTTCCCCTCTTTGTTCTCTTTCTCTCACTTTCTTTTTTTCTCGCTTCTTTTCTCTCTCTCTGGCATCCCCACCACTTTAGCTACCAACTATTTACCCCCTCTGACGGACTACCACGGATTTACACTATTACCACATCGGGGACTGATCCCTTCATGTGTACCACGCTTGATTCTCTAATATTTATTAGATAGTTGCATTGACTATATATATGTATCATTTGTATATATGTACATGCAACAGTTACATTTTTGTTCGCATGTGTATGTTGTGTGTGCCTGTTTGTCACAACGCAAATTGTTTTGACACAATTGAGATATAGTTTAATATTGATTTATGACTTGTTATCATGCGCTTATACTTTAAATTTCTCAATGTTTCGTGATTTTTGGAGAGTTTATTTACTTGTGGTTATCTTCTGCTCATTGGTAGCGTTGGTTCGCGTGTACTAACCCACAATTTTGTTTGTGCATGCACATATGAATGATTTGGTATATTATAATCACAACTGGAATTAAAACCAGTCGTAGATGAAGTAAAGCGGGGAGCACACCCGAATAAACCTGATCAAACTGATAAACAAATCTTCCTGTCAAAACCAAATGGGTGTGACCGACCTGTGGCTTTCCTTTTACGAAGTTCATTGTCCATTTACAAATATAAATATCTTTATGAGAATCAGTTTTGTTGAATAGTCAAGAGTCAATATTTCCGTTCAACCCTTGAGGAATTATTCAATGTCGTCTAACTTGCAATTGAATTTAGACGGATTTATTATGGGATGACACTTTTTGCAGCAGAAGGAAATACAATTGAAAAATGCAAATCTCATTGTATATGGATGATTTTATGAACGTAATTATGTTTGATGTATATACTTTGTTGAAGAAAGGAAAATTGTTGTGTATTTTATTCATACAAAATTGATAATCCGAAGGGACACATAAGTTTGTTCCAAACTTTTGGAATGGAATAAAGTGGCTTCTTGTGTAAATCCATTATTTATGACGGCACTCTCTATACTATGGGGAGCGTGAATACATATATACATGTGCAATGTATAAATATATGTATTGTGTGTATGAAAACAGGTCGGAAAATTACCGGAAGCAGTGTAGCAGGACACAAAAAAACATAACAATGCCACATAAATCACAAAGTTAATAACAAAACCCTATTATTACAAACTCTGACAACATAAAACATAATTTATAAAGAAGAACAAAAAGCTACTTCATATCTTACACTTTTGTTGTCTGTCAATTCGAGTCTAAATAAAAATCAATTATTAAATTCTTAATGTCTTATAAATTATTACAAATATTAATTTTACCAATTATATACTCCACAGAAAAATTGGCTTGAAAATAAAATGCCTCTGACCACTCGTTCATCATTTCGACAGAGCAATTAAAATTCGCATCACCCTCAGAGATAAATAAACTGAAGAATAAAGTTCTGTATGTATGTATATACATATATATTCACACACACATGCACACACAATATGGCAGTAGCACTTCATCTCCCATTATGATACTCAGTGCATATAGCGTTTGTTACCAATGTTGCCAAGTCCTTATGAGCTTTACATTAGCCCAACTTTGTTTTGCATATTCATAAAGGGTTGAATCCTGCTGTGTTATCATTGAGGGTTGAGTGAACTCTGTAATATACATTATACGTGCTTACGCTGGTTGTCGAGACCCTTATTGCGCTCCTCGAATGTCACCCTCTCGTTCAGCAAATACAAATGCACCAGCTTACCGCGTCATGTCTCCAGGGAATGTTTCATCTGTATTAGCATTGATCCCTCTTTCTGTATTCGTCTTTCTCCCACGCTCATTTTCTACAAACTTTGTCTCACTTTTGATTTTTGCTTATATATACCCGTATCTTTGCAAAACATGTGTATGCCACGAGAGAATATATTATCGCAGGTCGCGCGCATTATCAGACAGGCAAATTATATTATCATTTCACCACGAGTTCACATTGCTTTAATCATTGTATGCATAGATATCTGACTCATTTGTTTTTAATTGTATAGAAAGTGTACAATTTTATGAATATCAAACTTAATATACGATTAGTCTATTAATTTTTTCAATTATTAAACGATGAATTGATGACTATTAAATTTGAAAGATATGATTATCAAATTAAAAATTTCTCTGTACGCTCATATGTATTAAAATAAATATGTCTGACGTGTGGATAATTGTGGCCGTTTAGACTGCACTAATGGGCCTCGTGAATCTTTTAATTTAAAGATTATTTGGATGTTTACTGCAGGCATTTAGATATAAATTAAATAAATTCGTATGTATATCCCGTAGCGAAGTTGGTATTTTACACATACATTTGAGAAATGAAGACTCAGTTTCATCCCAAAACATTCCAAAATCTTTCATCTCCAAGACGTATGAGCAATTATAATCTCCAACTCACCAGTGGCAGAGATAAAATAAACTCACAAACGCGATATAATAATATTTCAAAGACCCCCCATACAGAAAATGACCCCGAGCGTTCATATGTATCGATTAATCTCTCTTGCATTGGTACACCAGTGTTGGAATATGTATACACTATCAGAGGGAAAAATGGAAAGAAATAATAGCAAAAAAAAAAACATTTGACCTTTGAGGGAAAATAATTTTAATCTGATCCAATAAGAAAAGAATGAATAAAACAATTATCATTGTTAATATATATAAATGTAAATATTCTACCAAATATTTTTTGTTTTATATTTTATGTTAATAAACATTGATATATATACAGGCGCAATGCATAGAGATATACATCCACTTGATAATAAAGCTGCCATGAGTACAGGTGCAAATCTTTGATGTGAATGTGTAGCGAGGGAATTTACGGTTAACTACACAGCCCTATTCATTCTGCCCCTCTTGTCCGCACGTCGTTCTTGATACTTTTGTCATAAAAAACGGTGCATAAACTCCAATCTCGCGCAATCAATCGTTCACTAGTCCCCATTTTATCTCACACTTCTTTCCTCATCATCTCTCATTTTTTTTTGTCTTTCTCTATACCTACCTCTATTTTTCCTCACTCGTGAACCCATTTGGTCGACGCATATTGCTACAAGCTCAAATACATTAGTGTGCCTAAAAGGTTTACACCATCACTCTTGAAAATTTCCATCCCCCTGCTTTCGATCTTCTCCCTCCGGCTTCGTGAGCTCAATCCTCCATCCCTCTTCTTCATCATCAATGATATGTTATTATTACCCTCTCACATGTATTACTGTATATATCTCATATGTATGGCAATCATCCTCAGGGCAAGTGAAATAAATTACATCGAACGGGTTCAATAATAATCCATCGGAGTTAAGTAAATGGGGATGTGTTTATTTTTGAAGGGCACATCTGTTTGTTTAATGGATGAATATTCTGGTAGTTAAATGCTGGGTAGAGAAATGAATCCAAAGGGTTTCTTCTTTATTTTTAAAAGAAATTTATTCTCGTCGCTTTCATTTGTTGAAAGACAGTCAATTTTACTGAGAGGGTGCGAAAAGTTCATTTTATTTCTACAGAAACCTTTCATCTATAATTAATTATGCTATTTCAGGTCTGTTTTAATGGTGATTCTTAGAATATAATTTTTGTTGGCCTATAATAAATCTCATAGAGTTGCGTGCATCAACGACCCCATAAAAGTATATTTTCCCTTCTCCTTTTCTTCTCGTCTCTCCTTATCTCTTTTCATTTTACTGAGTCGTCTTGAATGAAAACTTCATATCTTTGCTACATCATGTATATTGGTGATATGAAACCAGGTGGTAGAATCTTCTTGAGCAATATTAAATTTCATCTTCTGGAGACTTATAAAAAGATTGACTCTATATTGCAAAACGAAGTGAAAAAATTTTTTTTATCGTCAGAAAAGTAACGTGGAAAGAGAAAATGTTCAAATGCTTCATCGAACTGAACAGTTAACATGATTATACAATTGTGGTATTTAACTCATAGACATAAGTAGGGAAAGGGAGCAAAAGTAAACCCGAGCGAAACAATGAAGCTTCTATATATATTCGTATAAGTGTGAAAATGTATTTTATTGCATACACACAATATAAATAAATACATATATATATGTATGGCGTATTTTCTGGTTGGCTCGTCTCTCATTCCTCAGGATTTCCGGTTTCCTGTGTAGAGTGCATGTATACAACTTCACATTTACGAATCACTGTTAATATACATATACAAATATCTGTGGACATCAGTCCACTCTCTCAACTCTCATGCACGTATGTGTTTGCATCCAGCAGGTAAATGTTGGGTGCCATTGGCGTCCCTATGTAATCACTTGGTTGCACGAAAAAAAAGGTCTCACATACATAAATATAAACCTATAATAACTGTGCGAAATTATATTTTTGACGTACAATCGAAAAAATTTAGTTCATCGAGATGAGAATGAAAAAAAAGGAGGAACATATGAAAACAGTATGTTATATAGATACATTGAAGATCAATTTCGCAGAGTTGAGCTCACATCAGGGATATTTTAACATAATGATATATATATATATGAGTACTTATTCATCACAGAAAAATGTGGAGTAGATCATGGGATCGCATTTCTTGCATTCTATTCCGAACGTCGACTCACGTTGTATATAATGTACGCATGAGCTATCCAAAGTGACAAGATAATCAGATTAATTTAGAATTGGAGACGTGAAAAAGAAGAAAAAAAATAAAGAATGAATAATACTCTATATTAATTTTCCAACTTTAATAATATAATGCAATTATTTTCTAAACTACTTCGAAACAAATGATTAAAGCACTAACTCGAGGACATGAATGTACACAATTAAAAGTTTAATATAAATTCCGTTATTAAAATTTCATAGAAATTATCTGGGCATGAGAATTATTTTGAATACGTACACATATATCTCAAACAATTTCCAAGTATAACTGAACTCTCACCATCATTCAATTAGTTTGTTATTAATTTTCTCAACTCTGAATGCAGTAACTCTGAAATGAAAATGCGGTGAACGAATATTGAGAGGGTTCTACCGAGCGTAAAATATTCTTTAATGCTAATGAAGCATACTCACTAGCACTGGAGTTTGCAATTAATTAGCAAGCTACTTGTAAACACACTGAAAATCCCAACTCTCACGAGTTTGAACTTTCAAACAAATCAATGTGCTGTGAATTGCGCTGCTCTTGAAACCTATATATGTATGAATTCATATCAGTTCAAGAACTGCTGGTTCCAAATTATTTATACTTCAATATTTCATGAAAATAATTGCAAAGTTTCGTTTCATAACCAACTTTTCCATCGGTATTAAATGTGTTAAATAATTTTGTGTTCATTTGAATATTTCTAAAACGCTCTACGTAATGTTCACAATGAAAAATTTTATCTTCGCCATCATTGCATTTGCATTTGTGTGTTGATTCGTATATTATTGCATAATGAATCTACTGTATTGGAGCATAGTTCGCGTTTTGAATTTGAATACATTAATAATCGAATGATCGTACCATTGATGTAGTGTATGAAGTAAACTCTGTCAAGAATATAATTTGCACTCGCCATAATGCTTCGCACTGTCATATCCAATATCTATTTATCCCTATAACGTAATATTACTTTATGGTATATTCACATACGCGCATGCAAACATATAATATATTCGTAAATACAAATATTACATATAGTCTCTTTAGTGCTGTTGAACCGCCGCTTTGATATTCCGCGTACCGTATCCGTCATGTAACGTCACGTAATAATGCTCTCGTTTATGTGAAGTGCATGCGTACCGTATAAGTGGGTTAACGGCTGGCGCCGTTAATAGTGGGTGTAAAGAAATATATGAGGAAAATTACATGAACATATATATGCGTATGAAAATATAATAAATATTAAATACATGTGACGATTGAATAATAAGAAATAACCAAAATTTTGCCTGCGCCATGATGTGGATTCGGCAAGTCTTCTCGTCTGCTCAATTTGTGGATGAGAATATTCCAGGGATTTTACTGACATGCAGGAGGATTCCTGTTGCGATGGTACTTTTGCAACAGTAGCAGGATAGAAAAAACAAACTCAATTGTTATCTATTCATTTAAACAAACATTTGTTCTTGATATTGAATGCTTATTTAAAATCTTTCGGTTATTTTCTAGAAAGTACAATCGTATTGTATTGCTCCGGGTCGTTACAAAAATTCTCTGGGAAGAAAAATAAATAATCAGATGCTTCTAGAGGAATTCTCTGTGGACAAAAGAATGTCCTGGGGCAAGAGAATTGCACGGAAAATGTATAAAGTGAATAATTCCATATTTGAGTATACAAGTATTCATCGATAATTAGAAAAGAAAGATAAGAGGTGATCAAGTGAGTCAAATACGCGTAGCAAGAGACAAAGGAGGTAGAGTGAGATTAAGTCGAATTGGCTATAAAGGAATTTTCTGTCTCATCTACTGGATGAAGGTCGCCAGGCAACTGGAGAAAGGCTTGAGGGAAGCGGCGCTTGTTCATACCCGAAGCGAAATGATCATCGGCGCCACTGGAATCGCGTGCGCTTAACAGAACGAGGAATAAGAATAGAAGAAGAGGAAGGGAATGAGACAGAGATTGCTTATCACGTGGAGCAAGATCACGCGGCAGGCTTTTTTCTATTAGTTTTTTTTCTCTTCATAAATTCAGTATGAAAAGTTCAATATATATCAAACTGGTTTCAACATCAAGTTAACGACGACATTTATATAGATGTGGGAATTATATTCGAAAAGTTATTGTCATTATTTATTTATATATTTGTATGATTAACAAATCACCAAAACATTTATGTTGGCCTGGCGGCTACTACTTCCGAGAAAATTTTACGATTCATCATTTTCAGCCATTCCATTCAGCTATTCCATTCATTTTTTTCCTTTCGAAAACTGTAGAATGTAATCACCACCAAATCAATCAATTATATTTTGTGTATGACTCATACATTTTTCTCTTAGTCATAACTTTCATTTAAGGTGGAAGAAAATATTTTTTTCGTGGAAAAATTTTATAACCAAATTCTAGCGCTACCTCAACTGGAAGAATATGATTTTTATATCAAGATGATTACTGAATAACTTCACGTGATTATGAATGCAGAGAGTTCATCGTCGGAACCTCAAGACTCTCAAAATAAATCACCAATCAGCAGATCCCGCAGTAAAGATGTTGTACCGTTCAAGAGGAATCCCAATTTGTTTTATATCGTACATGCACTCCTTCACTTATCGCAATTTGTAAGATAAATTTCACCCTTAACCTCATTTTACATTTGTTCAATATCAACCTGAAAACAAATTGGTACAATTTTTAATGTTGATATTGTGCTTTCCGCAATATTATGATAATATGGGAGAGATGAAACAGATAACGTTGAGGAATATTGAAAAGAAACTAAAATGTAAAACAATAAACTAAACGTATGCAATGATTTATGATGTGAGTAATCATATCACATTACATAATCGAATTATGTTGCACGAGACATTGTCATGATAAACACTCACCAATGAAGTCACGTTTGAGGATGCGATCATTGCGTGAACGCAATGAAGAATTAGGTCTCTTGAATGAATCAAAGAGCGACGTACGCGAAATTCGAGTTACTTCCGTCACTGCAATTTTTCTGTTTCATCTTTCTTTCATATTATTCTCTAAATACATTTTGTAATTCATTAAATGAATGACTAACGGATGGAATTTTAGTCTAAACAATTAAGAAAATAATTAATTATATCAATTGCAGCTGACTGTTCTAGCAATTGAAACTTTTCATCATATTCATCACTTGATCAACAAGACACTTCGTGAAGAAAATCCAAAAATTTCCCGATTACACGACGAACGTCATCCAATATTCGTTGTCATACCAGTATGTATGATCATGAATCTTTTTCTTGGAGTCATGTGGATAGTGTCCACAGGATTTTGGAGAAGGATTGAACTGGTGTGTGTTCAAGTTTATCTGATTTTTTTTTTCATTGTATCCCTAGATAGTCGAATGGAGAAATGGATAATAAAAATTCCCATTAATCATATTGATACTTCTTCTATGTCTTCGTCAATGTTGATAAAAATTATATGAAACTCTACATCAACACGTTGATATAAAGAATGGAGGAAGAAATTCGAGAGAGAAAAAAGTCTGACGCGATTAGAAGAAAATATTTAATTTAATTTCTAGAAAAGTAAAAGAATTTCAATTCCAGGGTCTCATTGGCTCTTCGACCGGTGCATTTCTGATGTTGTTGTGCGCTATATTTTCCATGCGACACGCACAAATATACATAAATATAGAAGTAGTATCTGATGAGGATCTCATCCGTCATCCAATTTTTATTCATTCATTCACCGAATGTATTCTCGCTATTTTCGCACTCGCATCTTATCTTCTTCATTTTTGGTTATACTATGAATGTTGGAGATGGGTAAGCATCAATTGTGTATTATCTAAAATATTCGTGAATTAATTCAACGATCAAGTATTGGGTTTTTAAAGCAATTGAGAGAAAAGAAACACAGAGGCAAAAAAGGCAAATCACCCAGGAATTTAATTCATGCAACGCCATCAAAATCCACTGATAGTCCAGATCATTTGTCATCCCTTGGACCTCCTGATGTGACTCATGGCCGACCAGCACAAACTTCTGATCAAAAAGTGAACACAAATCTTCATTCTATTACCTAAAAATCAAGTCGAACTGTGTGAGAGTTTCAAATTTATTTAAAGTATTACCTGACATCTTTCGATAAACAGGTGAAACTGCACACAATGTTATGTCACGTCAAGTACACTTTGGATAAAACAGTTGAAATTTTTCCCAATCGATTAAATAGAAATCATCTTTATGTTTCTTGCTTTCAAAAACCTTCACAGTTAAAATATTCAATATTTAATTTTAGAATGTTGAGGACGAACCGGTGATACTGTACTGTTTTTGCATCGATTGCTGGAATTACATTCGTTATCGTCACAATAAACAGAACAATGTTGATCAATGTGAAGTCGTGACTGTCGTATAATATGGATTGCCGTCCAACGAAAGAAGAAAATAATGAATAGCAATGTATTAAAAAGTTGAAAAGAAAATTGTAATATATTAAGATTAATTCAAAAGAAAATAATGATCGATTGCAAAGTAATCAAGATAAAGTGTTAATTGATTCAATTTAAAATCACAATCAATTCATATGATGATCATTGTACACTTATATGTGACGCAATTTCCTGGCATTGCTTCAGAATAATATAGACCAATATGTATACGAAAAAAAATAGTTTATGAGTGAAATTATGATTTGTGTATCGAGAATGGTACAATGTTTGTCATGTTGCGATTGGATAGAATTCACAGACTTATATATTACGTATATGTTACTCATCGTACATATCATAATTATCTGCTGGACATGATAATTTGTAATTTTATACAATGAATATTTTATTTATAGTCGTGACTTGAAATCAACACTATAGCATGTCGCATTTCAAGCAATCATCGGTATTATTAGATCTCGTTATTTTCTAATAGTAGGAATACAGAATTTTTTTCCACTACAATTGACTCGATAGTATAGTCAGCAATTCAAGAAGAAATTGTCAAATACTTTTTTTTACAGACCATATCTTTGGTGTGTTCGAAGAAAGTCATATATATATATATATATATATATATACGTATTGACCATTCGGAAAATGACAAAGGGCGGCCGACAGCTGTAGGTTGAACGAATGTAAAAGAATTGCATAGTTCAGTTATCTGCACAAAATTCCAAAGAGATAGCTAGGAAATGCATTGGAGTTTAGTAGAATAAGAGAACCGTTCTGAAAATAATTGAAACAAATTATGAAATTCATTTGGTATGAAGCAAAATGAAATGACAAAAATGATTGGGTCTGATTTATCGCTTGACATAGGTCGACTTGTGAACTGAATGTATAACTATACCAAATGGACCAACTTCTGCACATTATGTTATATTGCGGTGTGGTATAGACTAGACTGTATGGTAGTGGGAGCCATAAACCTCATAAACGTGTAGGGGGATCGACAGCGTCCATGTCCACTTTTTATTCAGTCAGTGCGTCAGTGAGTCGTAGTCGTCTAAGGCCAGCTACTCGTTGAAAGACTTTACAAAAGCGAGGGAAAAAACATTGAATAAAGTTTCACACTGCATTAAACGTGTTGCAACATTTCACATCTCACGTATAACATATAAAACAAGGTAAATTATTTTGATTTGAAGATATTACGGCATCTCTTTTCATTTGATTTTTATTCATTGTATTGCGATGTTCCATTCATATTTGAGACACTCTTATACGAGTGTGGACATAAATTTCCTATCAGAAGAATCATTAGAGTAATTTCATGCAGAATTCGAAATCTTACAGTGGAAAATTTAATGTTCTTTTACATTGTTGATGAAATCTCTTTTACAAATTATTCGGATTGCAAGAAAGGAAAGAATAGTTTGAATGAATATTTACAAAATCGAAATTCATTGATTATCCTCACGTTCTAAATTTTCGAATATTCTCATGAGGAAAAATAACATGAAGTGTTTAAATTTAAACACTGGCGAATAAAGGGTTGGATATTTACATAAATACATACTGCGTCTATTTTCGAATTTTCTCTTACAAGTGCCTTTCAAGACTCAATGAAATCTATTCACCCACATGTGCGGGATTCTCAATGATTATAAAAAATTGAAATACATGAGTATCCAGTACGTTGATTGGTGGAATGGTGTATAGTTTTGTATCTGATGCTAATTTTATCTTTTAAAGAAAGTGGGTTAACATTCACTACGCCCCACATATGTCTTACATTTACTTCTGACTTACAAACAATGATGTCATTCAAATGCTTAATTACAAATCGTAATATTGTACTTTACCACATACTATTCTATTTCAATTGGAAGTATTAATTTCTACTTTGCCAAGTTCTTGAGTACCATATAAATAAATAAAGTTGCGTATTATCGATCACTTCTTCATTTTATAGTCAATCCATCTTTGGTGTCTCACGGCCGAACCAATCCATCAGCCATTTCGTTCCACTGACCCACCTGAATTTATGCACAATTCATTTTTTTTTACGTCCTCGTTTTTCATAATATTTTTTTATTCGGTATATCAAACAATTCGACGAATGACAATTATAATTTAAACGAATTACAAACGTGTAAAAGGGAAGAAAAACAATTTTTTTTTTCCCATCATTGTCCAATCATACAGTTTTTTTATTAAATAAAGAAAAGATTTCAAATTTTTCAAAATAACTGAAACAAAACATCCCCACGCCACATTTTTTTTTATATAATGGCCCGACTATTCTGCCATTGTTTGCAATGGACTGTACGTTTTAAAATTTATTATTCCACAACTCATATATATATTGTTGGGGTTTTATGTCTCTGACATTACAGAGCTGTACCCACAGAATTTATTTCCAAAGATTAATTCGTCTGATCCATAGCCAATACTAGGAAACAATTTTTCTTTTCTATCATCTTGTACTCGTGTTTCTTAACGATCCATTTAGATTATATCAATTTAATATGAAGCCTGTTATAAAAACAATTAACCTGTCTCAATGACCGACATTATATTTTAATCTCACATCGTTGGAATAGCTTCATTAGAAGTCTAACACTGATCTTAATTAATAGCCAAATAACAATTACAAAATCGATTAAAAAATAAGCTTGCTGTCATATAGTTACCCCAGAAAATTTTTTTTTATGTTTCTAGGATATCATGGCTTCGATAACAAGGCTGGCTGTTATCAAGTTCTTGGAATTGGTGAGTAGCTGTCAAAAATTGAGGTCCATTGTGACGAATGTGACCTTGATTATTATACTCACGCGCACGCACACATTCACACATGGATGAATTTCATTCATGTTGTCATAGTGTATTTTTATCCCCCATATTCACATATGGTTTCCGTAGCTCGGTAGAGTTCCATAAAAAAGTTCTGTAACGTATTTGATAAAAGGATAATACGCAATTATTGGAACGCAATCTATCAGCGTCACATTATCAGAGTGATACAATCCCCATTGATAAAAGCCGTATGGATGCTATAAGCATTTGAATCATCAGATCTACTGATTAACACTTTAGCTAACTAGTCATCAACACTTTGGAATCTGTAGTGTTCCTCGAATTTATTACGCATCAATGACAATCGATATTGTCATGCATATATAAATATAATATTGCTCTTAGTCTCTTTATGAACACAATCTTATCAACTTTTGTATGTTCATTTCACAATTACTTAATTAAATTGAATGTTTATGTCAATTAACTCAACATATCTATATATAAGTATGATGACATAATCATACATTCCACAATATTACAATTTATCAGTCATGATTGAAATGAAGGAAAGAAAAAAGCGAAAATAAATAAAGGTGAAGTCGAATGATGACTATATCGAAACAAGGTCTGTGCTTACGTGTCTTTTTGACGAGGTGCGAACCCCCATAAACATCAGTGCATAACTATGACACAATATCTTATTATATGGCCTTTTGTATATATTTTATTTCTCTCGCACATATAATCATCAAACGGAAGTAACTGTGGGCGTTTCACCACCATTATATTCATACGTGTACTGTGTACATATCTACTCATCATAGCTGACGTCAACAACATTTCTACATCTTAAAGTAGAGTTCTTGCAGTGGTTCAACGTTGAATAGCAATAATAACCATTCCAATTGAGGCGTTGCTTTGTTAAGAATGGTCAAATTAGGTCGCGATGTAATAAATTCTCATATAAATTCCATTCCATATGAATGGCAAAGAATTTATACGAATGCGGATTTTTCAATTCGATTTAATCCTATTTTTTAACTCATAGTTGCCTATTATTTGACCTTTTCAGTGGATGAGATGAGACACAAGGCCATATTTACATCTGTATCTCAATTTGTCTCACTTTTTATCACTTCCTAGTGGTGTAGACAGGTCAAGGGGTGCAAGGTCTTCATGTCATATACATATCAAAGACATCTCGAATCTATACATAGTGAAATTGCGCAATATAATAACCACTCCTTCATTCATCTTCCTAAGGTTGATGCGAAATGATCTTGATACCATCTCCATTGGAATAATATTCGTTTTATATCGCGAGCGTCGAATTATTTATTTAATCTTGACATGAATTAATATAAAGTTCCATAGTTCGTTGATTGTGTGTATGCTCGATTTATGTGCTCATAACCTGGTGAAGAATATAAACTGAAGTAGGGCGTAATTATTATTGCACTTTGCTCTATAGAATAATGTGGAAAATTGTTTTGGAATATTTCAGATTCTGGTTTGTATCATCATTGGGCTGCATTGGCACTCCTTTAACTATGGTGATTATGCAACACAATTCCTTTCATGTGGTACGGCAGGAGGATATCTCATCATATTTATTGGTCTCTTTGCCGGCGGAGTTATGGGAACACCTGTCAATCGACGAATAGTATGTGCTGAAGCATTTTATTGTAATAAATCAATTATTGTTTGTATGAGTGTAGCATGTGCTAAATAGAAAAATCAAATAAGTCCTACATTCGTTTAGCCTTCGACACGATAAGCAGAAACACTTCTACCATTTCATATGTCTTTTCTTCTTATCAATTCATATCGCACATGAATCACGATTTGTCATTATTTTTTTCTTTGCAGGATTTGTTCTTCAGTTTGGTCGGCTGTGCATTGTTTGTCGCATCGGGTGCACTTGTCATTCAAGCATTTGACAGACTTTCTTACAGCAATTCATTCCGCGATAGGGGACTTGCACGTGGTTCTCTCTGCATTATTGAAGGTGCTGTACTACTCGTCGATGCGTTCTTAACGTTTCGCGGAGAGGCATAACCCAAATTATGATGAAAATGAAGAATAGTGTACTTCTTTCTCAAATTCATTTTATTGCACGGGCATTAAGGGCTAATGGAAGCAGAACATTGACCCTCCATATGCGAAGCTTTATCAATGATTCAAATTCTTATGAGATAAAAACGATTTTATAAATATCAATGTTTTAATATTCGCAACAATTGATTATGTAAATCATCATGTAATGTATTCACTTTGCTGTAACGTTTATGAACTAATGATCCTTTACAAATATATTTTTATAATTTATAACTGTATGTTATAGCTGCATATTCAATTCATTACATATTTTATATAATAGATCAAGTACAAAATGTTACCTGTCCACACTCACGACCTCCTTATTGGTTTAATTTCATTGTAATTTTACCATCTATGTTGTATATCAATAAAAAAAATAATAACTAAATATTAAATCGGTTTTCTCAGATCTGTGGAATGCTTTACTAATTAAAACCTAATGAATTTCAGTAGCCAGTGAAGAAAATAGTAATTTTTCACGCTCAACATTTAAATTTAAATTCAGCGCTATTGGACAACATGGAAGACAAGACAAATGAACCAAGACTCGGACTCTATACATAAAATTATAACCATGAAATATCGCTTCTCTGAGAACTTATAACTACTATGATTTCAATATCCAAACGACTATACCGACAGTAGATTCATTCCGAAATGAATTACTAAAATAAATATGAGGAATACTGAGAACACGGAATATATCTGCGCCATCTTGATGTTGCCGTTGTCAATTTCCCATCCTTCCCCAATCCCCCATCCACTTATTGTGAATGGGCTTGTCATAGTCGTCTTGTAGAGATCTTTCGTGTTATTTTCTACTCCGTTTTTTCACTTGGAAAATCGCGTGACAAATTAAACGTTTACAACAAAAGGTGAGTGAATGCTAATGTGCATCGGATATAAATACACTTATATTTTGTTTATTCCAATAAAACGGTGAAATTGCACGATATGTTGTTCACAATTGTGTCCGAGCTATGTTGGGGAAAAAAAAATTTTATATCTCTGAATCCAATATGTGAGTTGGTTTGATTGTAGTTGTGGCTTTTTTCTTCATAGGTGAGGCGTATCCCACCATGGCTTTCTGTATTTTTGTTCTTTTTTCATAATACTTATGGCTATCGCAGCGTGTTCACATCAGCGTAACAACCCACACGTACACAAATAAATGATTAAGAAAGCCTTTTCACAGGACGCCCCGATCATCAACGTCATCTTGTCCAATTGACGTATAATATTTATACGGATACCATATCAGTTCAATTATGTGCAATCATCGTTGCCTTCAAATAAATAAAGACACACAGTGTAAAAATTGAATGTATGCGCATCATATTCATCACGCACTGATGGAGAAAGAAAGTCTAGACCGTGTCTTTGACCATTGAATTTATGTACGGCAGAGTGGATCGTATTTTTCTAATATCCACCCGAATGAGAACATAGACAATATCAAAAGTGGCATGCAAATTACATTTGGAATGACGTTTACTTCAATATCCAGTTGATAGGAATTTGCAATACAAGTATTGGTAGTCAGGTTCGTATAGGGAATTGTTTACAAATGAATAATGCAAGATATTCAGAAAATTAGTTGGATGGTTTGTTGAATTTAACTATGACACATCTCGACATTCATTCAGAACGAAAATTCATCCGAGATGTTATGTGCAGTATCAAAGTCCATGTCTCAATGTATGATCGTTTCAGCTGTCACACTGTGCCATCCGATCATTCTCTTGAATTGCTGATGTGAACTCTGAAAGCGAAGAAAAAAAAAATTGCGTCAATGCAATTTTATATTCAAATTAGTGAACATGAATGATTAATTATTGTGTGAATATACTTGTACTCCATTTCGTAGAATCATTTCATATGAATCAAGCATGTATTTGTTTGTTCTTGCTTCTGAAAAAAGTATAAACTTGGGACAAAATCGATCTGTTCATGGTCAGTTGAACATATAATGTACTTAAAATCATCACGAAGAAGCCCTATTGCAGTTGGATTTCGCCTATAAGCACATCTGAAAGAAAAATTCTATTATCAGTTAGTTATTCGTATATTCTAGTGTACATTATTTACGGCCCGTCTATTTTTATTTTGTTCGCATAATATTTGCAACGAAAAGAGAAGTGAAAACAAAAACCTTCCCGACTATTTTTGCGTGTACCGAAACAGTCCACTTGCTTTGTTTCAAAGTGACAATGACCTCCATCCAAATGACATTGTTTGACAGAATTCTGTTGACCTTGAGTTTATTTGCCCGACGAATCTCTGATAATTGCTCCATATTGACTGAGACACTACCAGTAGGCTAAAATCACAAACAAGTGCATAACATATTAGTATTTATTTTATATTGTCCTGAATAATTCAAAAATACTATACATATTTCAGTAATTTAACGACTGAGCTGATAATGATAAGATAATACTGTAGTGTTTGTGTCTGATAACCTAATATGAAATTATTCTGTCTGCAGGAAAAAATACATTAAGATTTCTTCGAGACGAGTGAATTGAAGAAATTCGTGAATAGTAAGTATTCAGTTGACAGGATAAATTCTATGGTTTCGATATTAAACATTTTCAACACATTTAATTATTACAGATGAGGCGACAAGGACAAGATGTAATGCAAGTCAACTTGGCAGGAATTAGGCGCGATATTCTGAATCTTGCTCACAATTACAGCAATGCTCAAGTATGATTTTTCAGTATTGTTAATGAAAATTTTTCTTTTCATCATTCTCATGAGTATATTTCTGTCATTTGGAATTTCAGAAAGCAGTACGAAAAGCAACAAGCAATGATCCATGGGGTCCTAGCAGCACTTTAATGGCCGAAATAGCTGATTTAACATACAATGTCGTGGCATTTACTGAGATTATGCAGATGCTTTGGAAGCGCCTGAATGATCATGGAAAAAATTGGCGACACGTGTATAAAGCTCTGGTTTTACTCGAGTACTTGATAAAAACTGGTTCGGAGAAGGTGGCACAACAGTGCAAAGAGAATATCTATGCAATACAAACATTAAAAGACTTTCAACATATGGAAGGTCCTAAGGATCAAGGAATAAATGTACGGGAGAAAGCAAAACAATTAGTGGCCTTATTGAAAGACGATGAAAGACTACGAAACGAACGTGCTCGAGCGCTGAAAGCTAAGGAACGATTTGCTCAATCCGTCAGTGGATTTGGCAGTGATGGCATCGATACTGTGTCATCTTTAGGCGATGTAAGTTATACACGAATTTTGTTCGCATATATGAGGGATTATACCAGTGATATATGTAATTCATAGGGTGGCTTCTAAATTGTACGTTCCAATTGAAGCATCGCAGCCTCATAACAATTTTAATATATGTTTTATGCATTTTTTTTGTGTCTCTGAAAAAAAATGATGCGAGCAATTTCATTGATTTATTGTAGTTGATAATTTGAGCATTTGAGTTCTTTTTGTTTGATTAATTAAGTACCAATGATTAATTATACTCAGAATAATTCTAAAAAGAGATTGAGTAATGCATTCGAGTGAGCAGAAATAGAAAATGCATTTTGTTTTGTTCACAACCATTATTTATTATTCATTTCAGTTGTGTTCACCTGACTGGGAACCTTATCGAGGAAAGTCAGAATCGAAACGTAAGTTAAGAAATGAAAGGCTTAAATTAGCAGTTATTATTTGAAATTATATTCAGTTTTTCATATTATTCGCGTGGTACACTATTGACTGAGTTACTTTATTTTCTGCATGGGATATAGTGTGTTGCTATTATTATTCCATCATACGGTCCAAAAATAAATGTAGTGCGCGAGTAAGGCTATGCGTTATGTTGATTTTTTTAATTAGAATTGTTCTCTTGCACAATGTAAACAATAACATTTAGCCGAACTAGAAGCTGCCAGACCGCAGACCGTTGGTGAGGAGGAGCTTCAATTGCAATTGGCATTGGCTATGTCACGAGAAGAGGCTGAACAGGAAGAGCAGAGAAGACGCAGCGACGATGTGAGATTACAACTGGCGCTCAGTCAGAGTCAGCAGGACTTCAAGTAAAGAGTTTCTTGGAGCATTTGTTGCAGACACTGATTAAAATACTCAATATAAATACTCAAAGAGCGATCTCAATTCCAGACAGCCTGCAATGGAGAAACCCAGTCACATGCTCGATTTACTCGATGTTAATCTGGGTGAGGCAAGTGGTGGTAGCAGTTCTCAACAACAGGTTGATCCCTGGGGAGTACCAATCGCACCACCACCGCCAAGACCGCAGGTGATTATCGATTTCATTATACTGATTCAGCTAAAGTTGTCATTGTCACAGTGTCACCATACTTAGGATTTAGTCATAAGTAGCATGAAATACCGATCTTTTTTGCACTTGCATGTCAGTCGCTGGATTTATCTCGTTATAATGACCGCGAGGTATGTAATTTCAATTGTGGATTAGAGCAATATCTTTATAATGTGTTCTTTTCATATCGAATTTCGACACATAGATAATAAATGTGATTGATGAAAATTTCAATTACTTATTGATATGCATCTCCGTTTTCAGGCTCATGCCGATCCATGGAGTGTTCCCACCACGAGTAATGCAGCTCCGTCTGCAGGAGATCCATGGGCACCAGTGCCACCTCAACGCCCAAGTAAGTTAATTCTCGATAAAGGGAGTAGAAAAAACGAATAACGGTAATTCAGTATATTGATATCCATTTGTCATGTGCATGTTTTAACTTTTATCAGGACGTTCAGGTTCGTGTTATTATTATAAGTCAAGGGCGGTGATAAAATAGCCGCAGTTATAAGATGTATTGCGTAATTAATTTTTGGCAATATGAATCGGAGTTTAATTTAATTAAAATGAATCCATAGCTACTGCGGTTGATCCATGGCGAGGTCCTCCAACACCTTCAACTACAGCTGTGTCGCCCCGCACTGCAGATCCCTGGTCACTTCCGCCAAATACAACTGAAGCCTTGACGACACCGTCCACGTCTTTTGACAATCCGACACTTACCCAGAACATCGGATTTACTGCACAGTCACCACAAAACATTGGTTTCAATATCCCACTACCCAGTTCATCCGCATTTAGTGGCAATACCAATGGATTTAATGGCGCTGGTAATAACTACAATAATTTCAATACGCAAAATCACGGCAGTGCAACTGCAAGTCCGTCAGGCGATCTTGATGAATTTGATGTGATAAGCAACAGAAATAAACATGGGCCGAGTCCTCAGCCAATAAATAACGGTGAGTTTGTAGATCAAAATCATTGTTTCATTGTTATCTTTCTTGTTCATGAGATTAAGGTCTGAACTATGCAGATTTTTTCATTTCTCAGGCGGAACAATGTCACCAGATCCTTTTGATTTCGGGGCACTGAATGATAATTTGCCAGCGAGTACCGGTGCTATTAAAAAAACACCGCAATCATTTTTGGGTGAAAATTCGGCGCTTGTTAACCTTGACAATCTTGTGAGTGCCTCAGCCGTTAAACCCGCGACACCAGCTCCACCACCAGGTATCTGATAGAATATTGATAATAATAACCACTTTCATTCCCATTATCATGAATCGTAATTAATATTCGAATGTTTTTTATAATACGTCGACTATTAGACACTATCTAATTGTTTCTCACGATATTCATTCGACCTCAATTTCCACTATATAACTTTGATGTCAATGCTGTAAATATTCTTATATTTTTCCTGAATCCAAAATATTACCATATTCATTATTCTATTTCCGCAAAACAGCGTTTCAATGGAAATAATTGCTGTGAGTATTCTCGAGATTGAGGAATTCGTCTTTCCAACGCATGGGTATATGTACAACGCATGTCCGACTTCGTCAATCAAATCTCGTTGTTTACTTATTTATAGGTGGAACAACGACTCATGAAGATGATGTTGATGAATTATTTCGTGTGTTCATACTGCATTCTATACTTATATGATCTATTTCATAATACTGCACGTGTTCGCATTAGAAAATATTCAATATCTCGTAGTTATAATATTTAATAAGTTTATTGTAAACGGAATAGATTGTTCGATTGTTAATGAATACGATTGCTTTCAGCTTCAGCCCCGTATTTGGCAAATCCATTTGCAACTGCAACACCACCGCCACGTCCTACAATCAATCAAATTCGTCAAGATCCTTGGACCGGAAATGGCGCAGCTTCAACGACTGCGAATCCATTTCTTTCGTAGCCAATACGAGCCATGGAGTAAAACTTATCAATACCAACTGTCAACTGAGCAACATCACGCATGCTGAGATACAAGGAAAATGACATAAAAGCGTTGCATTCTAAAGTGGTTCGAAGGTTTTATGAGTAAATCCTGTTTTAGGACATAAGTTTTCATTCAATCTGAGACGAATTGAAGTGGATTATGAAAATATGAATTCTGAAGGTGATAATCATACGACCGCGACATGTCGTCTGATAAACAGGAAAAATTGTGTTTGCTTTCTTCATTGATTAGATGATGAAAAACGATTGGCAATCGCAGCAGGTACTAACGATTGCAATACCCGAAGATAAATAGGTTTTATACATGCTCTTTTCGAATATAGTCTATTTTTCATGAATTAATGAAATTCAGAAAGTGAAGAAGAAAACGACGAAAAACACAAAGAAGATTAAGAACACAAATTATATATGTGGATGATGCATGGTGGTAGATCTGTTTGTTTTATATTAATTAACGTTTTCTACGTAAATGAATTTACCGCTGGTGTTATCATACCATTCACCTTGTTTCGTGACAAACAGAACAAATATCATGATGCATATTCATATTGCATAGGGTTCAATTCACGAAAGCAATGCTTCTTGCATGGCGAACCAATTTTTTCGAATTATATGAATACCTTTGTTTATTGATTTAATTATGTTTCATATTCCTTTGTTCTCTTTCTCTCTTTTTTATTGAATAGGTCTGTTGGTACCAAGTGTGCTTTCATGTAAACTATTCTGAGTATGCCATGATCATACAATCCAGTCTGAAATCATTGCATGAAAACCGCCACGAAGATATTCAGAAAAATTCAGATGAAGAGATAAAGAAAAAAAAGAAAGAGATCAGCGAAACTTGAAGTAAACAGCATTATCTAAACCGAATACGTTTATTAATCGGTTGCAATATTATAAATGAGAGAAAATCGGCTGATTTATTTGTCAACTTTTAAATTGCGCTATACGAGATTGTATATAACCGCGCCCGCATTTTGTCGATCATGTGAGCTACAATCAACTGTGACTAGCATCGAGTTATTTCGTGATGGTATTATTAAAATTGTACATTCTATCATATATATTTTTTGAACTATTCATTGGGCATGATTAAAAAGTAGCAATTGCTGATGCTACTCGACCTTTTATGGTCATCATTATTGTTTTTTTGTTTTGTTTCTCTGATTATGGAAATGTCGACCATCATTCTCTTCAGCTTTCCAATGATAACTCACTTGAATTATTTGTGTATTTCATAATTCCGAAGTGATGCCGTCATGATCAAATTTCCCGTTCTATATTCATTCAATTTCGTATTTTCTTTACATGTCAAGGTCGTGTTACAAATAGCGAAATACTAATGGACAGCTACAATTTATTATTGTGAATGTAAGTAACATGACCGATCATAATTTGTTCTAATAGATTATGTTATATACTTTATTATTATTATTATATATTATTACATATTATTATTATCATTATTAGAAGTTATATTGATAATATTCTGCAAATAAATGTACAAATTTTTAAGTTCGTCGATATATATCTTCTATTTTTCCTCTTTAGACTCTTTGCATATTGTATATCGACTGAAACATCACAGTAATTCTGATAGATACTGATGAACATGTTTCATGGTGGCAAAGATTCTAAACCGATGGACCTATTGTAATTTGCAGATATTTTTCTAATTCTTTTTTGTTTCTCGAAAATTCTTGTAGTTCTTATTGGACGCATATACTACCGCTTGGTCAAATTGGGCTTTTAATATTAAGAGATAATTTATGTCTATTTTTTCATAGAAATTATAGAGATTTATAAAATATTTATAAGATAATTATGTATGATTCCTGCTATACAATTGGTAATTATAGTTATAATAATTCACGACTTTTTTCGCTACAAAGAACAATATGTGATTAGTGAAGGTAATGGTATTCAACACTATTTATTACAAAAGTAAAAGAGAAAAAAAAAGTGTTTATTTATTACTACATCCATTTGGTGCAGAAATTTGTTTGTCATTGCGCGACATCCGTAAAGATATATGCACCCCATCGATTTATCAACGCAAATGCAATGAATGAGAATATAATTAATAATTCACATTTTATAAGAATCTATGAAAATAAAGCAATGAGGAAAACCTGATGATTATATCATTACTTTTTGATTATGTTTCACTTGCAACTTCAAATGTAGAAAAACAAGTAAAGTGTTCACATAAGCGCTTGTATTAACAAAATATCTTGGTGAATGAATTTCAAAACTCACAGAGAAGCCTCCGCAGAAGGGCTGCTTGCAACTGGTGGTAGAAAATATGACCTCACTTGATTGTGTAGTCTTGCAATATCTGGATCTTCGCGTTCTAGAGTTCTAATGTACTGTGCAAAATGCACTGTTCCTTCTCTACCTTCGGAAAATCCATGATTTTTTATAACATCCATCTGAATTTGTGTCACTAATGGGAATACAAACTGCATCATTTTCAGCATTTCATTGCCTGAACTTTCCTTAGCTTCATTGAGTTTCTGCATATTTTCTGGTGAGTTGAGAGCATTCAAAATTTCCGACAAAGCCACTGGAGGAGACAGAAAAGGATCTGTAATGTAAAGGATCACTAACTTTCCAAATAAGAAACTATGAATCTGAAGTCTTGTAACCTTTCGCAGTTTCCGCAGTGAAATTAGTTGGAGATGTCATGTTGATAATAGTGAATGAATCTAGATAGATGGAACGAATGTTGTTGAGAGATGATGCTCAAGTCCAGTTTGGTGCAGCTCAATTTTCTACAACAGTATTAAATATGTGTTCAATTTTATTAACAGCAACTCCTTATTTGAGGTTATGCGTTACGTCTATGAACATACTTGTCAATACTCGTGCAACACACACACACACACATTCAAATGACTATGAGTTCCACGTAAAATTGTATATATGAAAGGGTAGAGTTGGCTTCACCTACTATATAGAAATCGCATGTGGATTCTGTTTCATTGACAATACATAATATATCAGCGAATCCGAAGGAAAATTAATCGAACTAACGCAAGCTAAATTGAATCTTTGGCAAAATATATGCGACAAATCGTAAACAGTTCTGATTACAAAGACATGATATTTTATTAACTAATAACAGAATCAACTGACAAACATAATACGTTATGTCTCAAATATTTCAGTCATTTTAACAGATTTTTGATTCGTATCGCTCTTTGGAGATGATGGTTGTGAAGATTGATTCGATAAGGTTTCCTTTTTATTTGTCTGAAAACTTGGATATTGCTCTTCTAATTCTTTCAAAGCTTTCTCGTAACACTCGGCTTCTGGGATTCCACTCTGGAATTTACAATATTAACAATTTATCACACGATCGATCGTAAAACAATGCACATTCTTCATTACTTTTTTTTCGAATACTCCACCAACCTTTTGTAAATTCTCATAAATTTCGATGAATTGGAGTGTTTGAGATCTACGATCATCCTTCGCCAGATTACTAATGAAAGATTTACCACGATTCTTATGGAATTTCCTGGAATACAAGTAGTTTTATAAACACATGAGTATTTTTAAACAGAAATGTAAGTCACTAACTATCCTGATGAAGAATACTCACGCCCTTATTAAATCCTCTTTATAAAAAATGTCTCTGACTTCAATATTTGGGGCTGGTCTATCATATCTAGGCTCATGCTTTGGTGGAAAAGCTCGATAAATATTATACCACATTGGCCTGTCTTCAGGCTTCATTGCACCACCTTTCACCAACAATGTGATTCTAAAAATCAATTCCAATAGTGATAATTCGTCACAACTTTTCCAAAATCTTCCACTTATTCAGAAACTGATATAAAAAATGATTATCATTCATTCGATTTCATCCCAAGGACCATCCATTAATCACCAATCCGAATGACGTATCAACATTAAACGTCTGTAAATACAGGTCTGTCATTTCATTCATAATTTACTCTTTAACAAAAAATTAATTTAAAACTCCTGGTGTTTCCTTTGACTCAATCATTCAGAGCATAACCTCATTCCACTAAATATTCTCCCGATCTATCAAGTACCATCAACGGTTAGTAATAGTCATTTAGGGACGAAAGAAATTATATTTATGGCGAGTAACAATTATTTTTATACCTTGTAAAAATTGTGCCAATCCGCTCTAATCTACTTTGAGCCATTTTATCGTCTTGTTTGTTACTCGTGTTATTATACGACCACAAATACCGGTATGTGAGAATATATATATTAATATATATAACAGCTGATTAAAGGCAATTTCAATGTGGCAGTGTGTTTCGTAGAACTAACAACTGTGTACACTTTTACCATCATCTGTCACGTGTGTTGTGAAAGAAATAACCTCAAAGTTGAGTGTCACAATATCGTAGAAAAATTTATAATATCATAAATATGCAAAAATATCAATGAGATTTTCTCGTTACTGATAAAAGTGCTTTTGATATAATTGAATGAAAGATACATTAGAAACTTATAAGGTAATATGGAATAAGGTAACTAATACTTCTGGCATAACCTAAAAACTTTTTTACATTTTATTAGATTGAAGAAAAATTAAAGAAAGAAGATGTCGAAAGTGGAGAATGCTAAAATTGAAGCTATTGGTAGAGTTTTGAATGATAATACTCGACCATTGAAGGAAAGATTTCGAGCATTATTCACATTGAAGAATATTGGCGGTGCGTGTGCAATAGAATGCATTGAACAAGGATTCAAGGACTCGTCTGCATTGCTGAAGCATGAATTGGCTTATTGCCTAGGTCAAATGCAAGATTCACGTGCGAATCCTGTTCTGATGGAAGTTTTACGAGATACAAATCAAGAACCTATGGTTCGACATGAAGCAGGTGAGTTATTACAACAGAATATGACACTTATGTTCATTTAGAAATTCCCAGTTGAGATATGTTTTATTTTCGTTACTTTCTTTTTTATAGGAGAAGCTCTGGGAGCGATTGGAGATAAAAGTGCGATTGAAATATTGAAAGAATACAGCAACGATCCGGTAATTGAAGTAGCTGAAACCTGTCAATTGGCTCTGACAAGAGTACAATGGTTACATAGTTCAAAAAATTCAACTGAGGAATTATCAGACAATTTTTATGCTTCGGTAGATCCAGCTCCACCATCTTCAATTGAAAATGTTGACGACTTGAAAAAGGTATTATTGGATGAAAACGAATCTCTCTTCGACCGTTACAGAGCAATGTTCTCACTGAGGAATATACGATCAAAAGAAAGCATCCTCGCCTTATGTGCAGGTATATCTAATATTTATCTAATTTAGTATATCATTCTTCTATATTGTGAATAATTTTTTATAATATTTCAGGGCTAAAAGCTGGAAGTGCACTTTTCAGGCACGAAGTGGCATTTGTACTGGGACAGCTGCAGGAAGAAATAACTGTTCCGTTTCTTCGCGAAGCATTAGAAAACCCTGAGGAAAATGAAATGGTTCGGCATGAGTGTGCTGAAGCTTTGGGCTCAATCGCTCATCCGGACTGCCAGAAAATTCTCAATAATTATCTGGATGATGAGAAACGCGTGGTACGAGAAAGTTGTATCATTGCTTTGGATATGTGCGAATATGAAAATAGCCCAGAGTTTCAATATGCCGATACACTTAGTAAAATACAAGACAACGAAGCAGGAAAAAAAAAGTGTGTTTAAAATCAATACAGATCATACTCCATTTTCTGGGTATTTCACGACATTGCATAAGAATGTTAGATTATGAATTTAACATGAAAACATTGTAAATAAATTTTGCATTTGTTAACAAATAATGGATTCGTTTTTTTTTTCCTTCTTCTGTATAATTATATCTAACACAATTCTTGTGACACAAATCACGTGCGCGCCATTACATATATATATGCTGGGTATATTAGTGAGTTCGTCTTATGAAGTGGTAAATGAGGAATTCTTGTCACTAATCGATGCATAATGACGTTAATCGTTCGTTCAAATCAACTTATAATCAATGTGTGTATGTCATTCACTTCCCTTGGCATTAATTACTATCCCTGCGGGGATTCATAATTTATATAAAATTTTCTTCGAAATATGTATTGAATACAGAATTAAATGACGATGTTAGTGACAACATGACGACATTGGCTGTTTATGATGGCAATACCTTGAATAATTATGCTAGCTTCTGATTCGAATTCTGCAATTATTCAAGCTTTCTATCACTACCACATCGAAACTGCATTAATGTACCTATAATCATGTTCTGTTTGATCTCAAACAATCCCTGACTGAAGTCCGCGCCAGGCAGTACGAGTCTGGAGTGTTATGTTAATGAGATCACGCGTCACCCATTTGTTGAATTTTCCAATTGAACGAAATGCGTTTGATAAGCGTCAATCATTATTCATAGATCTAGTAGTTCTCAAGAGTTATTGTTATGATATTTTTTCATAGATCATACGAAATGTTTCGATGCTAAATGCGTAGACTATACTCTCTTCATAGCTGATGCAACAAGCGAAGTATTTTCTGCATCCTGGGACCACAAAATTAGCATTATGACCGCGATATTATTATTTTTTTCGTCGAAATATATAAAAATGATATATTTTTTCCAAGTAATGTTACACCAAAAACTGTAACCGTTTCGAACGTACGTACACTTTGTAATCAACACTATTTTTCCGGAATTCAATTACTTTTCACTTATCACGAAATGTTGAAAATTGGTGGACGTGTCATACAATTCGACTATTATAGTTTTTTATTGCTCACCAAAATAGATCTTTTGAATAATCGTGGGTTGCAGTGTCGATCGATTTTAATATTATAAGAGAAGTGAGAAAAATGATGGGATATTCTATTTGAACATCAGATCATGAGATAGACATATTGAACGAATTTATTACTGGCTCATAAAAATATAAATTTCATATGAGTGACAGTTACATCTGTATTGGCACCCCCTTCTCAAGGCCTGAGGTGGTTAAGATCAATTTCTATCGATGCACTAGCTCGCGCGCATTTTCCTTACGGTTACCTCCCACAATATGATAGAGAGAGCAACATGCGGTGGAACTCGGCTGTTGGGGCGTAGCGTTGAGAGCGTGTTGGAGGGTGCCGAGTCGCATGATATTGGAAGGTAGATCTAGTTGGACTCGAATAGCGAGCCAGTGAAGATCAGTGGTGTACATCATCAATAGTTAATATTGTTCAAAAATATTCGGCGTACTTTATCTACATATTGATCTATGATCTATCATCAATTATTGTGACATTGTACATTCGACACATATACTTTTCTTATCATCCTTCTCGATTTGTGTCAATTTTTTCAACTGATAAAAGTTGGTAAGTGAATCAAAACTTTATTAAATTTGTTATCATTCCCACGTTACTACAAATAATCCATCGTCATTTGATACGCATATTACAGTGGACTTTTTTTTATAATTATAGACAGAATGTTGATGTTTTTTTCTAATACAAATTGGTATTCATCTAATTTTTACTTACTCACCTAACTTCTCGTTGAAACGGTTACGAAATTGAAATAGGAAAGTGATCGAGATGCAATAAAAAAAAATCGATTGTAGATTCATATTTACAAATTGAGTCTCATACAAATTTTTAATTTGCGAAATATTTTTGCTATTACCCTGATTAGAATTTCCACAAAACACTTTCTCGTGATGACATAATATTTGATTGTATATATCTTTAATCCTAACATCAATATGACTGTTATTTATATCGCTTGAGAACTCCACGCATTGTTAATACCGGCGATTATGTTGCATTATATCAATTTCTGTAACAGTGTTCATATGATCTATCACTTATACAATCGACAATTGATTGATTAACACCATGCCCATATATCTCCTCCTGTTGTAACTCTCCGCGTTAGAATTTTTCATATTAAATAATTGAGATATAGAAATAACAACCAAGCCATTGATTATTATCTTACATAATGTTAATGTAAAATAATTTTGTTTGCGTATTGTGATAGTGGAGAGCAATGGAAACTCTTTGGCGTAAATTTTGGGGTTGTTCAAATGACAATGTGGCGGATGCCAAGACAGGATTGACCGGGCGTGAGGTGAAGTTAGTGCAGAGTACATGGGCCATAGTGTACAAGGATCCTGTGGCTTCCGGTATCGCACTAATGTCATGGTAACTATATACAAGCATCTATACACTCCCCTTCCATCCCAAACTGTATCAACCTCAATGCTCGTCGCTACATCTCACTCTGCTTCATCTGTATTTATTCGCACTGTCTCTTTCACGCTCATGCTTTTGCTTTCGTCCGTCTCTCCTTCTGTTTCATTATCGATTCTCGATTAATCGTCATTCTAGCTGAGAGCAATTATTGAAGCCCGAGCTATTAGCCCTGGCCCGACGCATGCTAATAGCCCACCTATACCGGTAACATAATGTAAAACGGATCGATGCTATTCCGTTTGGTAATTTATTATTGTTTAACAAAATATCCTTTCTACTTTTGACTGCTCAATGTTCTCTCTATGGATTCAATTGCTTTAACATAGAAGAATAAAAATGAAAATGAATGACAAGGTGAACTGAGGAAGAAAGGAGGGTTTTGCAATGTGTTAAAATTCAAATGCCGTCGCTGCGACGGTCCTAGCTATGAAATATGCATGCCGTTGTCTCTTAGTGCCTTCATGCCACTCATCCATGTCTCGTTTTAATGACTTATCATTATCCCCTTTCTGTTCTACCTCTCATTCTCAAGTTGTTTTTCTTTGCACTCTTTCGTTTGATTTTGTTTTTCCCTTCTTGCAATTTTTTTCATATCATAATGAAAAATAATTCATTGTCTTGGGTATTTCAGCTTTATGGAGCGCCACCCAGATTACCAGAAATTTTTTCCTGCCTTTAAAAATGTGCCACGTGAAGAATTGCCGGGGAATAAAAGATTCCAAGCTCACGCTTTGAGTGTCATAGGAGGATTGAATAGTATTGTTGAAGCATTGAATGATGTTAGATTATTGGAAGTCACACTTGTCAACCTTGGAGAACGTCATAAAAAACGAGGACAAACAGAGGAACAATTTATTGTGAGTAACATATTTATTTTATTCTTCATAATTATGAGTTGCGTTTCCGGCTTTTCGGATATTCCTTTGGACCCTTCAATTATGTTACATTATCTATTTCCTCGTTGAATTATTTAATGCTATTAGAACATTAGGCCATTCAATAGGCGGTTATGACTCAAATGTTGCCCATTTCATTATCATATAAAAGAGCTCGAGGAAGCAGACACTTTTGTACTTTCATATTTTCCCAGGAATCTCGATAATCTTATAAACATAAAAAAACAAACCTTCACAATTTCCCTTTCACTGAACATTGTTTTTACCACAAACCCGAGACAGTAGAACATTAGATTTTTCAATGATTCCTCAGGCCCACGAATGATCCCGCGTTCCATATTCTTCGATGAAAATATTCTATTAAACATTGACCTTTCAATTTCTGACATTTACTGTAATGAACTTGGAATGGTCGGAGGTAAATATACGATTCGAGCAGAAAACTATTTATCGCTGTTATTCCTTCTCCACATAATTTTTTTCCTCATTTTTCGTTATAAAAAGTTAAAACGATATGTAATTTTACTACGAACAATAAGCACAAAAAAGCGCACATGTGTGCCAGCGACAGCAATTAAAAGTTCGTGGAGCTTCATTAAAATTGCACGGTACGTTTCTTTCTCACACGCGGCCTTCATCCACAATATCAACTTGTGCATTAATTATTCGCATGATCACACTGTATTCAGTCAACTATATACAATCACAATTAAGGATTAATCCTCAATTAATGAATTTTATCATAAATATATTAATATTGTTCATGAGTATAAAAATGTCTACAAATATAAGATTTTAATTCTAAATTTATGAATTATTATTACAGAATTTGAAGTATGTGGTGGTTGATACTCTCCGTCAGTCATTAGGTGCGGATTTCACCGCTGAAACTGAAGAGGCCTGGAAGAAAGCACTCGATGCTGCGTATACGCTTATCTTTAAAGGTCTTTCGTCGTAACAATGTATTCTTAACAATCTACCGGCGGAAGGAATTTTATGAAACAATTTTGCAATGCCGTTGCACCGACGCACTCATTTCTATCCACGATGTGCAAAATTAAGGGAAAAAAGTTATGGGTCTTCCACAATAACTGTTCATACACATTTTTATTTGTACAGAACATTTCTATCACGTCCTATTTTTCGTGTCTCCATTCCTCAATGTGATGTTGATTATTCCCAAATGAATCTTATACTGATATAAAATAATTTTCCATGGAAACACGATTTGTGCACACAATACGACTGAATATAATTGGATTTACAGTGCGCGGCGACACACTCATCTCAATTCCCATTATATATATATCCCTGTTTGCTGTGGTTATGAAAGAGCGTATATATTGTATATATGCACACATACACATATATATATGTACATGTATAAATAGAATATAAATATGAGTGGCTATTACTTCTCCACTTCTTTCCGTTCCATCGAATCATATTAAACAAAACAAGAAATGTTGATATCTATGAAAATTTAATAATAAAATGCGAATGAAAGAAAAATCAGAATATCCATATTTTATTTGTAAATTATTGATATTTAATTCATGATGAAAGGATATAGCATCATGAATATATAACACAGCGTTTATAATTTATTGCATGAGCATGTCGCGTAACTAAACTGAAAAGGTCCTCTGTGCCGAAAAATCATTCATAGGGCTCTATATATAATTGACACTGTTATCCGAACTTGAATACGTATCATATAATACTCAATAAATGAACGTGGTAAATTCTATAATATTCCTAAATTACTGTGACGTCGAAGGCTTTAATTTGCCATTACAAATGGCGTTTTAATTTTTCATATCCAATTATATATGGAAAATGGAAAGAATAAATTCTAGCAGACATTATGGATTATGACTATAATATAATCAGACAAGGTCAAGGATCCTATTGTGAACTCAAACGCTGCGCTTTGTGTATCAATACTGATGGATATATATTCCGAGAGTGTATGTTCTATAGGTCTCCTTCTCCATTGATCAAATTGGCCAATTAGCCTTGCTCTCATTCATCTTCACACTTCAAACCAATGTCTCACAATATATTCATCGTCATTGACCCGGATGAGGCGCATTGCATATTGAATTTTTGTAACGATATGATTTTAAAAGAAGATATGTCGACTGTAACTGAAGTTCTTTGTCGTTTCATATATTGTACTCTCTATTCCTTTCTTTACGTTCATTCTACCTATTCGTGACGTACATTAATGATAGACATAAGAAGTTTTATCACTATCTGTGACGTACGCTGATATAATATTATTGATATAGAATAGGCTTTGATTGGTGAACTATGACCCACCCGCGACGACAATCTTATCATACTAAAGTAAAAAGAAAACTTGAGGTGATGTTATATTTTATGTATATTATACTATAAATCATAATTGGTATGATGAATTAACACTGTACACTTGTAAACTAGCAAACATTAAATATTTCAAATAAAACCATTCTTATGACAGAACTCTTTCTTATATATTCTCAACAAAATAGATTACTAATTTAGAATAAAAATATATCGTTTCCTTGGAGAGTCATTTTTCACTGCGATTTCTATTGCTCTAACTGTTGATTCCATTCTATTACAGTGCTAGGTAATTATATTGTGAATGAAATTTCGTGATATTTTTTTATTGCGCCATAATTAATTTAGACCCACCATCCAATACGTCACGTAAATAACTGATGCAATATGAACGCGTCGTCAAGCAATATAAAATCATCAATTAGACATAAATTAATAGAGATATAAATTATGGTGTCCGGATAAATGCATGTACGTGCTCCGATACTTCATGATATGCTCAAGTAATATTCAGGGAGATTATAGACGTATGTTTACTTCAGGTATAAACTGGCGTCGTTAGAATACTTCAGGGTTAGTATGAGAGAAGGATTTGACTGTGCACGTTCTAACGTTCTGTTTCAATACTTTGTGTTTGATAATCTGAAATTATGGGTAGTTTCTTGAGCTATTTTTACTCCGATCCGACCGAAAATATTGTGGATCCAAAAACCGGTTTCTCTAATAAACAGAAAAAACAGATAAAACACACGTGGAATCTATTTATTCGGTCTAATCTTATTGAAGTAGGCACCGATGCTATGCTAAGGTGAGTTTTTGTTTGATTTTTTGTCCATTGTTATTGTACTTACTGAAGTGTATTTTTTTTCAGACATAAAAGTTATGTAATGATTATGTTTACTAATTTTGCTTTCATAATAGACTATTTGCAGCCCATCCTGAAATTAAAAATGTTTTCCCAGACTTCAGGCATATACCGGATAGCGAGTTGAAGAATAACCGCAAGTTTCACGTCCACTGCCAAATGATTATGGGAACACTTAATCATGCGCTTGATGCATTCCTATCTGATGACGTTGATTTGTTCAATGCTATATTGACAATGAGTGGCGAACGACATGGAAAAAGAAAAATAAAACCGGAACAATTTGAAGTATATAAATTAGATTGAAGAAAATTTGAAAGAATCAATGTTTATATTTATATATGCTAATTGCAAAATTCGGCAATACAATGTTTCTTCTCTTTTTAATTCAGTGTGTGAAACAACCAATTCTTGAAAGCCTCCAGGCGCGGATGAATTTACAATCTACTGACGAATTAACAGATCTATGGTCACGCGCACTGGCAATGATGATTGATGAGATAATCAGTGGGATAAATGATTACAATGAACAATTAGAGAGGTGAATATTCATAACGTCATTCATCATTTAACTATATAATTCTGTTTTCAGATAAATCATTGAATTAATTCTCTACATCACTGTCTAATAAATAATCTTCCTCATCTGAATATATTTTTTCCGAACTCTTCTCTTTGTTACTTTGTGATACGTCATTTTTCATCATGAATCTGTACGTTGTTATTCTATGAATAGCGTTGGCGAGGATTGAGAATAACAAACATATGGACAAACTTATGAGGAAGACCATTAGTAATCCGTCGATTAGCAGCCATGGATTTTCCTCTTTGGGCTCTTCTATTGAAATAATTGTCACTGGATGTCTGTTTTCAATAAATTGTTGAGAAAAATCTGTAATTAATTATACGTTTGGTAGATTTTTAATATAAAACTTACTCAATATTTCAATATTCGTGTAAAATTCTAACAGATCAATAAAGATTGACATTGTCTGTAATTTTGATTTTAAAAAAAATTCTATTTCGAGTAGAGTTTAATATGCGAGAAGTTCTGACAGGTCCAATAATGGGAAGAGAGATTTGATAGATTTATGATTTATAAATTGATGACTTACTACTGGGGATTTCTAATGTACTCAACTCATTCTCGGTTATCTGCTCTCCCAATTCGCCAAATGGTTTATCAACCGCATCATGGAGATCTTCGCCCAGTTTTTTAAATACAGTTTCACCCAACCAATTCGCCAGGTCATTACGATTTATTTGTCGAAGCCGATGTTCCAGGTGTTGATGAGTTTTCCCTCTACCCTCCGACGGTGAACTATTCCAATGGAGAAGGTGTTCGAGACACGAGATACTTTCATCGACTTTTCTTACTTCAAATTCAATTTGCCATAATTCAATTGTCATGTCATTCAAGAGGGATATGAACGTTTTGACCACTTACTGGCTCCAGCTATACTTTGAGGTAAATCGTAGCTTGTATAGTGAAGCACTGCGATCAGCCGACGACATTCAAATATATTCAAGTGCGCTGCCAAGTACTCTAACTCAGAGAGATTCACATCAATTGTACACGTAACCCAATATATTTCTCTCATAATATTTACAAAGATTAATTGGTAATGAGAATACATTGTAGTTATCTGTTTCAAGCAGTGTCACTCTAATAGATACTGCCGATTAGATCGAAGTGAAGTGAGTAAAGGAACTCCGTCAGTCACATGTCATTTCAATTATTTCTCTCTAGCTTTTTCTTTGACTTGCACATACCACAACAACCAGTTGATGGTGGAGTTTCGACAACTTCCTCTTGTGGTACAGGTTCAACAATTTCAATGGCTTCAACAGTTTCTACCGGAGCATATTCTTTTTGTAGAGATTTGGTACGAGTTGGAGGGAATCCACTGAATTTGTACTTTTGTTTGAGTTCTTGAAATTTTGATTTCGTAAACTTTTTAGTAGATTCTTTATCCAGTGAATCATAGTCCCTTCTCCATTGAATATGACATGCAAATCGGATTGATTATATGAAACCAAGGTTTATCAATGAAAGCGTGAATACAAACTTCATAGGCAGTGTTTGAATGTTAACTGTCACATACCGCTTTTTCTTGCTTGGCAAACACATTTTAAGACAAGTGATAATTCGATTCCTTAACCAAATTGTACAACAGCAGGTCACAATGATAGTACTGGATAGGATGATGCATATAACAATAGGAGATAGTGAAAACCTATGTTCATGAAATTTTTTTTTCAATGTGTCAAATATTCGTGTCGCATTATTTTTTTGTGAGCCTTCTGATGTTGTTGAGGGTTCCACTTCATAATGGTCCATCTGTTTTTTTTCCATCATATCTTCTGATCCTCGTCCAACAGGAACATACCTGCGGGAAAATCCAAATACATATCGTTAATTCGAATTTTAAGATGTAGGAAAAAGCATGATGAAAGGAAAGAAAATTCATGATACCGTTGGAAAGGTACACCTCCTTCTACAACTTCTAACTTTTCTTTCTCTCCTGGCTCATTGACTGTCAGTACGTAATCCGCATTATAGCCACCCTGGCGTATTATAGTATCAACAGGATTTTCAACTTCTAATACTGTTCTGGAGTTGGGCACTTGTGACATTTTGGAACCATCCTCTGATCTTATCACTGCCAAGTTCTGTTACTCAAATGCATGAAGTATATTCAGATTATTCCTCACCGATTCATATGAATGATTATTTACCTGGACCACAAAAAATAATGACATCGATAATAAATAATGCATTGAAATTTATCTGATAACAGGTTATATTTATCAATGGGGAAAAAAAAGGTTTCACAATTATTCATCTAACTTGAAGTTATTCCACGTATTAACTGTTCATGAATCAGGATTCAATTGTCACGATAGTTGGCAAAAATGATACACGTATGTACATTTGTACATATATATATATATGTGTGTGTGAAATTCGTGCTATGTGCTTTTTTTGTACGTTTATACTCATTAACGATGAAATTTATCTATTATTTTTATATTCTAGCTTTTTTTTTTATGGAGGTAAAATCAACATACTTTGAGTGATACTTCTGAGGTCAGAAGATATTAATTTCGCACTGAACACATTTAATATTCAATCAATCCATAAAATAGGGAGAAAAAGGTAATGTGGAGGGTTCAGTGGACCGGAATTCTGCAAAGCTCGAGTACTCCTTGAATAATTTGGATCCCACAAGGTGTATGAAGCTTTTTGAAGCATTTCACTCCAAGTCATCGCCGTATAATTCTATCGATCATAAATTAATGATTGAAGTAGATGGAAGAAATTGTCAACTGGAGTTACAAAAATTGAATCGTAGATAGCCAGGAGAATTTATATAATTCCTTTTCCTAACTCTTCCATGTTCTGAAATTATATCATTGATGTTTTATTATCCAAGGGAAGGCGAAAGATGCACTTCAGACCGTTCCAAAGCGGAAGAAACGATTTATCAATATGTTGCGGAATTTTATTAGAACTGAAGATATTCAAGTTAAAGGGAAATTGGTGCCATTAATATTTGCAACAAGAAGATTTGACTCTCCACTGAAGATAAAAGATGAGAAGACGACTAAAATTGAGACAGGAAATTCAGTCAGGCCAGCAATGCTTGGATCACATGCAACTGCACTTCATGGAGCAGTGATAACTACTCAGTCGATAGCCCATTCAGGACCAATAAAAGGGACTGATGATGAAATAGCGCAATTGATGTCAGAAAGAGGGAAAGACCTGTAAGCTACATTATTCATGACTTTTTCATTGTATTTATGTGTTGTAGCATTCTATCGCGTTATTGGCCTACGTGTTGATCAATATCCCAATCGTTTCCTATTATCGTTCCCTATGTGCGAAAAATCATATATTTTTTTGGGTTGCCCGTTCAATCCTTCTTATTTGGTACCAGAACGAGATAGCAGATTTATGATAATAATATATTACCGACAATGAAATAGTCATTGCTTTTTTTTTGTTGCTGAAATACCTCCTAATCAATCTTCTTTTAGCGTAATTGCATTCTTTCCCACAGATCGAATGGAAACACGATATTAGACTCAATTGGAGGAATGTCTTCAACACGTTGGATAGCATTCATTATTTTTTTGCTCTTCATCATTCTGACAATGTTTATAACAGCAATGATAACCATTTATAAAAATCGTGGGAAAGATGGATGTGATCGCAAAACATTTGGGAACAGAGAATGTGATGATGATTGTCCATTGATGAATTATTCGAGCATGTCTCCAGATATTGAACGAGGATGGACGACTAGTTCAACGGATTTAGCAGCATTAAAGCCGCAAGCAAATTTGTCGATCACTTCATCATCGTGGCCAAATATTATTCGCGCGCATGAAGAAAAGTTAGAACTTGAAAATCTCAAGAAACCGACGATAATTATGAGGGATAAACAAGAGCAAACTCATAAAGTCGTGAAGAAGGCAAAGTCCAGAGTGAAGAAGGCCAAAGCGAAGAATGTAAAGTCGAAAAAACGGTCGAAGTACGAAAGTAGAGAGCACAGACTTCCCAATGAAATCAGTATGAAAGAAAGGATTTTCAACTCTTTACGAAGGACTAAGCATGAGTGCAAATGTTGCGATTGTGACGGAGGTATATAAAATGAAATGTTATTTCAAGGTGGTTACAGATTATGTTAAAAAGTCAAAACTTTTTTTTCCAAGGTGAGAATGATGACTTTGGCACAGATGAAGATCGATATGAGGAGCATGAAAAATTCAATATACCAGAATTATATCCGACTCTACAAGATGCTGCTACTGAAACCGACGATACACCGAGAAAGTTAGAGAAACTCAATCAATTGAATACAGGAATGCCAAAGTCAGCGAGGAAAACAGCAAGAATTGGATCAAGAAGTCCAATATTGTCATTCCCCATGGCATGTACCAATAAAAATTGTAGTGCAAAACGATTTTCAATTGATTATAATGCGGATACTCAAAGAAGTAATTTCAAATGAGCACAAGCATTGTCACTAGTCACTCAATATTCCATTATGTGTGACACATCGTCTTTGTTTTCTGCATCAACTATTCCTTTCCAAGAATGTAATTCCTTTTTGGGGTGTCCAATGTGCTGATATTGTCCACCTGTAACAGATTACAATAGAGTGAAGATATTTCTCATCAGAACCTTGCAGTTAGCTACTCCAGCATTACTTACCTAGCTCGACGCCCTTATGAATTTCAGGAACATTCTTCCAAACTTCCTCCTATCTTTTCCTGGCGGAAGCAAAGAATCATGTTCTCAATAATACTCTCAACTTTTATACGCAATTCAACGTGAATTTCACGGAAGTTATGAGGCCAATAAACAACGAGTAGATGAATTTATTGATATTTGTGTTAGTTTTTCTTCCACAATATGTGGTTTTTTTTTGCTGCTTATAAATGTTATGAATTTTTTTTCTCAACTCTTCTGTATCGCTTTTCAACTCGCTCAGATATACTTGTTAACCATAGTAATTCAATAAATCGTTCAATTCATTTTCTGACCTATTATGTTTTATAAACTCAGTTTTAACGATTCGATGGTGACGCTAAACTCAACACGTACCAGCCAGTATTCAGTACATACTGATAGTGTAAGATTTGCGGATATTACGTGTTCACGATCAATTCAAATTTTTCCACTTGGAATCTGGCTTCTGGTAGGTAATCTACATCCAACTATCTATAATTTATAATTGAAATCTATGAATTTTATCTGGTTGATTCCTTCAATGAAATATGTAGAGAATTCTATCACATGTAACAAATATGGCAAACGAGGTGAGAGTTCGTTTTGACTCTGCGTGATAAAAAAGACAATTTTTAATCTAAATTATTCTAATTAAACTTCGAAAGGTCTTATTCAATATCATCGAATTGACCTTCTACAATTGGTAATACTGATGGGCATTGGCCATTAGATCGTGCTTGGGCAATCACGTCTTTGATTCTTTTTGCGTGTAAATCAGCAGGGCAAAAGTTGAACAGGTTCTCGAAAAAGACATGTGAAGTTTCCCATTTGGGTGGTGTTATTGGTGGTGGATTGAATGGATCAAATTCGTCCGCGAAATCATCAGTTGCATCCCAATTTTCTTCTTCCGACATCCCATTGGTATTGCACGCATCCCCTTGTCTGAAAAATGATAAAGCCATTCAATTATTGAAATAGTTGAGAGATATGTGTGGAAGTCCCAACAATAATTATCCGTGTATTCATTACATAGATTCGCCATCATTCGACATATTGCATTCATCACACTCGAATTTCTGCGATGATATGGACGAGGAATCAGTATCAATGATTTGGGGGCCTATTGCTCTATGTGGTTTGTTAATTCTCAATTGATTTCTCAAATCCAGGTAATTTATAGGTAGCTAGAGAAATAATTGATATCAATATTGGGACGAGGATATAAAGGAATACAATTCACGTCTGTTCCAGTCTCAATTACCATAGTGTCATTAGTAATGAAAATATTAAATTCGAGATCCAGTGCCCGCAAACTCGGTAATGATTCAATATCATTAGGCGCTTCGGTGAGGTGATTCGCGAACAAATCCATCCATTCTAAATTCTGCAAATTGGCGATGGATGATGGCAATGATGAGATATGATTATTCGATGCATCCAATATCTTCAGTGAGACCATTGAACCTAAATTTTGTGGCAGCATTATCAGCATATTTGAACTTATATCTAGAGTTTCCAATTTTGTCAAAGTACAAAATTCTTCTGGTAACCAGTTGAGACAGTTTCCATGTAAATTAATCTTTGTCAAGTTCGTAAAGAGTTTGATACTCTTTGAAATATCTGCCAATCCGGTATTTTCAATACTCATTGTAATTAATTTTCGTGGATTGCAAATAGATTGGCTGGGTAATATTGAAAATGAATTCTCAGTACGTCTATTTCCTCTACTACCAATGTCTAAATGTTCGACTGATGAGACATTGGCAAGTAGTTTGTCTAATACAGCATCATATAATTCACAATTTCTCAGATTAAGTTTTTTCAAGGATATTTTTCTATCTGAAATCGGAACATTAATTGATATAAACTGTGTTCCTTCAAACTCTAATTCGTCCATCTCTGAATATTTCCCAGAGCATATCCATTTTGGGAATGACGTATCGATAGTTTCATTAAAATTCGCATAGAATTTCTTCAGGTTTCTACTAAATAGTTCACCGTTGATATTCATTTTTTTGTTCTCAGATACATTTAATGATTGTATTCCCAACATGCCCTCTCGTAAACAATCGGGAATGTGTTTGAAGAAATTTCTCGATATATCGAGTGTAGTAAGATTATTCATCTTCACCCAAGCTTTTGGTAAATTATTCAATTTATTACCAGATAAATTCAGAATCTGTAATTTATTCAATTTTTCCATATTGCTTGGTAATGCGGACAGACAATTTTCCGATATACTGAACTCTTTTAAAACTTCCAGATGAGTTATCACATCAGGAAGTTGTTGAATATTATTTCTATCGACAATCAACTGCTCCAATTTTCTGAATTGAAAAATCGATTCTGGCAATTCACGAATATTGTTATCCGACAAATTTAATCTCACTAAGTTATTAAAATTATTAAACAATTCATCTGAGAGTTCGTTCAAATTATGTTTGCACAAAATCAACTCGGTTCTATCGAGAATATTTTCTTTGTGATTCCTGTCCACGGTAAGATTATTGATTTCTTCTGATTTAATTGATAATGAATCAAAGATTTTCGGCAACTCACTATCCCTTGTTTCCATTATGATCTCCGGATATTTATTTCAAATTGTTGAGGTTATATATTTAAAAAAGGTAGGATCTGATAATCGCGCGGGATAAAAACTACATATACATTCGTTCACGATTTTGGACAACCAATGCAATCACAGCTGACGCTTGAATACGAATCGGTTTCTTACTTTCTTGGAGCTGAAGCCAACTTGGGTAACCCCTAGTGGCGAATACTTGAACTGTTCTGGTGCAATGCGAATATTTGAAAATTACGGTTATGGCGTCAAACATCAGCGATGCATCGTTGTTGTCGGGTGTAAGAGTAGAATAATCTCCATTTAATAGCACCAAATGTGTCTCCAGTATTCGAGTATATGAATTCATGAGTTCCGTAAAAAATTAAATCTCGTTATGAATATTGGCAAGATGGTGGTTGTGTACAATATTGCACATCCCGGTGATGTTTGGTTTTTCATATGGAGCGATGACTACATTTCACATGCAGAGTCTTTGAGGGACAGGCTGAATGAGGTGAGATAGGAATATTTTAAAACATTCATAAATATTAATTGCATCATACGTGGATAGATCCACTATCTATTACTGATAGGCATCAAGTATATTCAATTTCACATACTGTGCCATTCTCTTTCGACTTCATTCTTTTGTTTATTCGTTACATTTGAGTGCTCAGAGCTTGTTGTCTCCAAGAGTTTTCGTAATGTAATCGTATTGGATAAATAATTAATCTTCAGCTACTGTTAGACTTCTTTCGACTTGGAATGAGTTTGCTCACCACTCAATTCCAGGAATGCGATAGAAAAGATATACTGCATTATCATTCGATTGTAATTTACCATCTATCGATAATTAAATGTGCAGCTTCGCATTCTGTTCGATGGATGGTAATTGGCGGGAGATTCATCTCAAAATTGATTAAGATTCAGTGGGGTAATAATAGAATATATAAACTGTTGCGAACTGTATATGTTTATATGATAATTTATCGTTTATATAATTTCAAAAAATATATACAAATTCGTGGCACATGCACACTTCTCTTTACTTATGAATTATATATATATATCTATAAATATACGATATACGAATTACAGAGGAATCGTTTAGAAATAGGTAGTCAAGATGACCAAACCTACCATTCAATGAATGATTGTAGACCAATTTTTTCTTCACTTACATTGCAACGATAATTCGGAGACGAATATTTCCGTCCTATAATTCATTTCAATCAAAAATTTAATTTATAACATTGTATATATAATATGGTCACTTATAAAATTTATATTTATATTCATTCAAGTCATGAATTAACATATATGACAAAGGCAACGTTTTTTGTATCAGATGCATAAAAACGGCATTTTACTTTTTGTGGAATAGGAATACATGACTCATTTTCAATATTTCTGTTACATGCGATATAAATGAGATGCATTGATCATTTTGAGAATGATTCAACAGAATTATCGTAGCTCATGATAAATAACACATTTTGTATATGATTGATGAGACAAGGAAATGAACATGACAATTTCTTCGTTGTTGGGAGTATGAAAATTATTGGTATTACGAAATTAATATCAATATCTGCTTGATAATCAAGAGAAAATGCAATAATTCATCACGATGCATTTATTGATTAATTTCTTCATAATTAATGAATTTTCAAGGACGGAAGAGGACTGCATCTCTATAGACATTGAAAATATGAGAAAATATTCATGACTATTCGCACGTTTTATTTCTTTTTGTCTTTCTCATTTTAGCTAGCATATCTCATATGCTTTCGTTCATTCACTCATTCGTCTATCTTCTCTTTCTCTCTAAATTTCTCTATTCTTCTCCCTCCAACTGTTTCTCTTTCTCTGGTTCTCTTAATCTCCGTTTTCTTTCCCGAAGTTTGAAATATTATGTAACAAAAGAGAAAGTATTAGGAATCCTAACTACAATCACAACCACTGTAGTGAATCCTGTAAGAAGCATCTGCAGAGCCTCATTCCTTTGGAATGTTATAAACATATTGAACATAGGAAAAATAAAATTGAAATATTAAAAAAATATAACAGTAATAAATAAAAGAATCAAAGCAAAATGATGAAAAGTTTCGTACATATATCATAATAATGTTAAATGGAACGCAGTAATCAATAGACTTTAATGATCACTTATGTGATTATCCCCTATACTACGAAAAGTCTTTAACAAAACAAAACAAAAATGAAAAATATCATCGGTAATTATTTTTCACATTATCTGTAAATATTTTCTTTATCTACTTCTTTATTATTCCTAGTACGACACGTAGTCGAGTTTCGTACTTGATTCAAAAAAGAAATAAATATTTTCCAGTCGTGCTCACTCATTATGGTTCCCCCCCTCTAAAATCAACAATATAGCATGCTGCCAAGTATTGTCAATATATAACAACCGAAATATAGAACATACATTTTTATGTATGGATATATATATATAATTTATATTAATTACTTAATTCTCACTAAATTTTATCGAATCTATCATCGAGACAAATTTTCTATTAAAATATATATTCATAAATTCATATTAAAGTCTTACGCACATTACAACACAAAAGGCACACCAATAAACATAGCACTTGTTTTTCTTTCATCACTTTGTAGAAAATTCATTGTCTCGATTCCAGGTTGAATTTTCATATTACGGCATACGAGATTCGCTGGGGGGAAGACTATGAGTCAGCAATGGAATTCTAATACGAAAAAAAAATATATATTCTATCACAGTATTGCGTTTGACGCCTCATCCGATGTCATTGTGTTTCAACATAATATTATTCATTCGCACAAACGACATATGTGTAAAGAGAAATTTCGTTTTTTTTTTCATTCTTTCTCCTTTTCCACTTTTCACCGCGTATTCACCTTGCTCATTTGTCTATACGACACTTTTTTTGAGCTCACAGATCACATTTAGTTGGTATTTATATTAAATGGTTTGCCGGATATTGATATCAGCATGTCTCTCAATTTTTCACTCGCGTATCAATTCTGCTCAGAGTTATTGTTAGATGGGTTACAAAAGTGGCAGCTAAATATCAGTTCAATTACATTGTGAGCTCTTAATAGAATTTCATTTGGAGCCTGCGGCGCTTCGAAAACAATGAGGATAATATAACTTCTCACTGGTTTTTTCTTATTTTCTCATTGTTCAACACCGTGTCCCCAATTTAGACTCCAAAATTAAATTAAATTTATCTCTCAGTTCTACTTTCATGATTGCTCCCAAATTCGATTGAACGCAATTATTTTGACATTTATAACGAACTCGTGTCACTCTTATTCTCTCTCCCTCCATTGTAATAGTTGTCTTTTCATATTTTTTTTTCACTTTTTCTCAATTGTTCTCAATTTAATCGTTGTAGGCTTGTTCTATTTTTTTTGTTTCTCCCTGAATTATGCCTCTAAAAATTTTGATTGATATTTAATAAAGTGGAAGAATGAGCTACGGTATCCTGCGCTCAAGATCCTCATGAAGCAGACTATTATTGTTGGTCTCGTGCATTGATGCAGGTGACGCTTCTTCAGGCTGTTCACCACCGCTCAGTTCGAGTTGGCCTGTGCTATCGCCACTACTCGAACCACACTCACCATCGACAAATCTAAATAAACAACAGAAAAAAACGACATTAGAATTAGTCCAAATAGACATTTTGATTATATCTTTCATTGACGAATTCAGTAGGTTTCCTCCACCATACATATATATATCCGTAATAGCTACTATTCACTTGCGCTTTCATTTTTCTTTACTATTCTGAGTTTCATATATATCGTTCAACGACTGTAACTTGTTTTCGTCGTTATATATCGCTGTTATACGTCGATAAATCGATATCACAATTTATTACGCATTAAAAAGTTGAGGGGCATATGGACCGCGGCAACTCAATGTCAAGTGAGAGTGAGAGCAACACAGTGATTGACAGAGGATAGAAGGAAGACAATGAGAGTTTGTGAACGAACTAGACTTTTATATATTTGCAATGCAATAATGAATTGAAGTTGATTTTGAAACCGAGTGCGAGAACAGATTCTTTCACCACTTGTTGATCATGAGATTTCGTTGTGTTGGGTATTTCATGATAAATAAGAAATTGAAAAAAAAAGGAGTAATGTGCGAATAATGGAGTGTGACTCTATGTATATAATATGATGTGACGTGGGTACATGATCTTGTATCAAGTATAAATGTCTATGTTCGACGTCAATGTGTTTATGGTTCTCGTACAGAGAACACCTGAGTATATAACACACACACTTAAGTTTAAGTGTTATTCTCAAATATACTCATACACATATATAGTTACGCGTTGATATAAAACACGAAATGAAACATTGTGATGAAATTACTGTAGATATCAGGTCGTTTTTCAAATTGTAATAAGTTAATTTGGCTGACGAAACGTAACGTAGAGAGAAGGAAAGAAAAATGCATTTTCTGATAATTTGCCTCAAGTGTATGATAAGATTTAATATCATGGTGTAGGAAATTACGAAAAAGGTTGGGTTGTATTGGTCATTAGATAGGGGCTTGGAAAAGTGACGATTTATATCTTTTCGAGTAAAGTTGTGATCAGTATTTGATAAACAAATGTGCTAACTTGAAAATCAATCTAAGTAAGAAAAGTTTCAAAACTTCCACAAAGGAACGAATTATTAATTTCTATGCTCTATGACTTGTCGTTAAATTATTTTCGATAATGAAAAATCGAGGCAACGTTTCTTTTTAATTTCCGTGGAACTCGTAGTTCTCTGATGTGAAATGAATTCATGATTGAATAGTAGATTACTTACGTGTAAGGTTGCTCCTCTCCCCGCATCTCGCATATGACGTTTGTCAATGCCATTATGTAATTTTTAGCTAACGTAAGTGTCTCAATTTTGCTGAGCTTCCTTTCCATTTTTACGTGTGGTATCACCTCCCGCAGTTGCTATAATATCATAATTTCAATCGTCAGTATTTTCGTTTAAAAAATGAAACTTTATGGATGAATGGATTGGAAAAAATATAACGATAGGATGGTAAATGGTTTAAAGTTGTGTGCAATGATTTTGAGGAGTGTGATTTGACGATATGTATTCAGATAATTCACGAGTCTTTTCCTCATCACGACGAAACGCCTACAGTAAAATAAAAGCCCATCAGAGGAGTTGGCCCGTTAACCTGAGCCAAGATAATTACACCGTCGATCTACGTCAGGTGCGCCAGCCACTCCTCCTACATAACAGCCTCTCTTTTGCTGTACGTGCATGCGTCCCGTTCACAGGCGGTCATCATTGTTAGATTGCGGATTCATAAGGTTCAAAAATGGGTGAAATGTGATGGTGAAAAAGATGAACGGATAAAAAAAGAAGGTGAATATGAAAGTCAGAGGGAGAAGAATAATAAATACCTCAAATGCATCATTCAGTGAATGCATCCTCATTCGTTCGCGTTCGTTACTTTCGAGTCGCCTTAAATTTCTCTCTCTTGCTGATATCCCACTTTTTCGTCTTCTTGTTGTGGGTGGACCACCACCACGATTTCTTCTCTTTGCTTGCTTTGGACTTTGTTCACTTCCGCTGCTATCACTCTCCTCGCCCACCTGATTAATATCACATTCACTCATGTAGTTCACTATATCGCTACTACTTCTATTATCATTATTCTGATTTGTTTGTTTTCGGATAATACGAAGCCATAGATAGTTGATGATATTATAATTCATATTTATTTACCTCACCACCGACGACATGATGGCGTCCTCTTTTTCCGGTAATCGAGTCCACAGAAGCGTCGTCCAAGTCGATGTACATTTCCTGATCTCCACAATCTTGATCACTTCCTGATAATCTCTCTAGACTTCGCATTATATTTATCACCTTAACACTGATATTCTCCGTTTTTTACCTGTATAAAAATGCACGATATTATTTATGATGATGATAATAAACATGAGTTTTGTTTCATTGCATTGTCCGGACACAAATACTCAATGAAAAATAAAGAATAATTAAAAATGGAAACACAGAAAAAGTAATGAGTATAAATTGAGGGCATTTTTGTATCAGAACATTGAGACGTGTGTGTTATATTTCATTGTACTCATGGCAGTGTCAGCGAGTTCCGAGTCATAACAATAATTGAGCAATTTTTTTTTATCTGATAAATTTTTTTTTCTTCCTCAGGAATTGTTCAGTGTACAGTTGGAGCGTGTTCAATTTGTATAAATTCTTTTCAATATAATGACGATAATAATAGGGGGAAAAAAAATAAATTCTAGATTCCCAATTTTTTAGATTGAATTTATTGATGTCATAACATTAGTCGAAGTATGTCGAATTGTTTTATCAATTCAAATAAATGATATCGCGCAATATCTCCGATAGCACGTCCATCATAATTCAACAGATATAACTTAAAATACTTTATTCGCTTCATTTCCATGAATATCTTAATGATAAGGGAGTGACCAAATATGTATACATAAAAGTGGTCATTGAACTTTTTATATGAAAATAGTACGTGCATAGCAAAATGATTGGTGCATGTGCCTTTTTGATAATCATAACATTGTACTATTATTCTCTGTCGTAACATTCACGATGAGATATAAGAAGTGAAATAAAAATAAGAAAAGATTATTGACAATTGTAGATTAAAGACAATTATATAAATGTATGTTCATGAGTAAATTGTATACATTTCCGAATATATTAGATGACTAGGAATTATTAGCGATAAGATATTTTCATCGATTTATCGATAATGTTTGAAAATTCTTTATTTTTAATATTTTACGGCACAGCTTTGATAGAACGTTTCATTTTTTTTTCTAAGTTGATGTATCGATTGAAAGAATGTTCTATTATATGTGGTCTTTTCTTTTTTACGGCGACACTTGTGTGACGTTATTGGTGTTGTTAATAGCTCGAGTGATAGTGAAGATTGGAAAAAATAAAAAAAAAACGAAACTACAAACATAAAACTAAGGAGAATTCTCAAGGTTGTTATATAATTTCACATCTCTGGATTAAAAATAAAAAATATAGATGAAGTCATTTCAATCATTTGTGATACCCTCCGCGCCGCGGATTTATCATTGGCAGTTTTTTCGATATCTATATGGATGACCGTAGATACGTCAAATTGCGCCAACGTTATCATCGCCACGACTTGTTTTTTATGTTGAAAACACAAATTTTCATTCTACTTTATGTTTTGTAAATTTTCGATTATATTCGAAAGATAAACTTGATTTACTATCTCGAGAAAATGTACATTGAATAGTGTGAAAGCAAAAAGATAAATGAAAAAAAAGAACTCACCTGTTTATTCACTCCGTGGAGCAATTATATCACTTTGGATTCGCAGTATTCGACATGAAGATAATGAATTTAAATTTAATTAATTCTTTTTCCGACGAAGCACTCGAACGTGAGAACGAGAAACACTTGTCTTTAATCAAAAAATAATAATAAATAAATAACGTTTCACTTCACTGTCTCGAAATTTTGACTTTATGTTCCAAATGTCTGGGACAAATTGACTGTTAATAATCCGAATGTTTCTGCTGTGTTTTTTTTTGTTTTTTTAATTAAATTATTTGGCACCACCAATCTCTCATTTTATCACACAAGTTTTTCGTTTAATCCGAGAAATCGTCCATCCGCTCGTCGCCGTTTAATCCTCCGCATCGCGGCAACAGCACTTGCCTACGCACTTTCGTTATTCTCGTTTTTGCTTCCAACCTTAAATTCCTCTTACGCCTCTCTATCGTCTTTTTCTGAGGTATCAATTTGTATTGAGCAGAAAATCCCCGAAGAAGTAACACCTGAAACAATGTGCAAAAATATTATTTATGAAAACGTGAAGATATTCAACATTTGTTATGAATAATCATAAAATTTGGATAATCGATTTAGGAGATGAATATATTATTTATGTATATTATAAATCAAACAAAAACATTATCAGATCTCCAAGAACTTTGGAACGATATTAAAATTATCGAGATAAACTGTTACCTCTCATATTTCTGATGAAAACAAAAAACAGAAAGAGTGTTATACAGAATTATTGAGTTAGCATATATGTGTATGAGTTGGTCTATTTTTGGTACGGCATGAACTCGTTTCTAACTTGCGCATAAACGCATGGGATCGAATGACGTGCCTTTCTCAAGCCTGAGATAGTTCATCTCTCTCGTCGCTGAGAAATACACAGGGGAATTCCGCGATGTGCGAACATTTCTAGGCGAGCTCCCACGCACCAAACGTCTCACACGCTTCAGACGTCATAGCTATGCATATAAATGAAAACAATATTCTACATACATGGTAGAGCTGAGAGTCAAAAGAGATATATAGCTTTTTTTTTCTCCCAATAAATTTGGATATAATAAAAGCGGAAATAATCATTTTGTCTTCATTCTTTTTTATTTATTGTTTTGTTTATCCGTACCCCCAAGCGATAAATAAGAATGATATATTAATATGATTTTCCTCATGTTAGAATAACGCGGGTATTGTAAATGCGTTGAAATAATTTTATGTGCTTTATAGTCAACTCTGGATGATTATGTTGAATGTTAAAATTGGATGCACGTGGACACGAAATTCACTGAATAAAAAATCCCCAACTAATCAAAATGTCGCCCGGGATGTATAGAAATGTCTATTGCCATGACTACAACAAATGCAATACCGTTACACAGGTTTATACGCTGAGAATATTTCAAAGTAATCTAATGAAACATTACAATGAAAAACATAAGAAGGGAAAGAATACAACAGTTTTGTATGTTTTCATCTCAACAACTGTTTTGCTTCTATTGTTTTTCTCTTATAATTTCCTCAATGATTATTTACGCGATAATAAATACGAACATACTTTATTTTCCTTGTATTCGATTGATAATCTTTTTTTCAAATCGTTGCACAAATGATGAATTCTTCGATAAAACAAACTTCACATCAGTCTATTTAGAATATTCAATAAAATTAAACTTTATTTTATTCATAGTACGTTTATCATAATAATTTTCAACTGATTTGTTGAAAAAATGGATAATTGCCGAAGAGTTGCCACGAACGCGGTAATCAAATGGAAACAATTCACACGAATGAGAGATCTCGGCTGAACGAGCGCCCGATCCGGACTGACTATAACTGTAAATGACTACTTGTCGCCGGTTTCCCTCGCTCCGTTCCCGGCCTCCCGTCACCCCGCGACCCCCTTTTTTCACCAAGCTTGGGCACTGCCTGGAACTTCCCCCACTTACACTTATCATACTCCACACTGCCATTCTCTCTCTGCCGTCTATATACTGTGGTGGCGTTAGAACCTGTTTCAAGCCTGTATTTAAAAGTCCACTACTCTACACTCGCTCGCATTTCGTCTCCTCAATTTGAACAGAAAAAAAAAACTCCACTTTGTACTATCACTTCACGAAACATTGACAATAACGTTCGATCTCTTCACATAATATTATTTGAAATCGTTTTTCATTTAAATGAGTACATAACAATATGTTATTTACCATTCTCTGTGTAAGCAATTGATTTAAAAATGTGCTGGTAAATATTACATTCGTAAATTTAACAGAAAAAGTAATTTTGGACCTCCGTCCTCTTATTTTTATGACTAACATTAAGATTTATGATAAAACTCGCACCGAATACTACCGACATAGCTGAAAGTTTGAATATATTAAGAAACGAAGTTCCCATCAGTCATTCAGCTTGAGAAAAGTGATTACCAATTGGTGATTTCTGAGAACGGGAATCTTAAGAATGAAAATAAAATTCTTGTTTGATAACAATGTTGACGTAGTTGGAACGATGTAGTGTTCAATTTTGACATTCTTAATTCAAATTTTTCTGTAATATAATCGTCGTACACGATATGTTTGACTTGACCTTTAGTTCCCCATGACGAGTGCGAAATAAACGTGAAAAAATAGAGAAATCGAATTCTCGAAGTATGAGTGCGACAAATTTATTCGATGGCAAATAAGAGATTCGGTACTCAGAAATACTTTTTTTTCAATCCATTCGACTCTGAAGTACATAAAATTGATGAAGAAACAGAATTATAATCATAAAACGATGTAAAATCGAAAAAGAAAAAAAACTGATTACTCTCTAACTTCTCTTGCCGCCTCATCTCCATTTATTCATCAACAATCTCAGAATATACAGTTGCGATCCGTACAGTCATCTTTGTTTTTCCGCCATGTGGAAGACTTATTTGTTTGTGTTGTACTGAGAAATGATAATCAATCAATTATCTCATAGTGATTAAAAACACTGTAGACATTTATGTAATTATTATTTTAATCGCTGTTACATTCTTCATCTCACTTTATATACTTCTGACATTTTTTTTTTCTTCTTATCAATAATTATTGTCACTATCTTTTCTTTGTTCTTTCAACTCAATGATTCGTGATCTACCATCAACAGTTGGTTTAAATATATCGTACGAGATTGGAGTTTTTACCAGCGAGACAAATTGCCGTCATGGCCGAATGTTCGATTATTATTTTCATTTCATTAACTATCAATCTATATATGAGCTCTACAGTTTATGCATACACAGAGTTACAGACTACATGTGCACGAAGCTCTGTAAATTACGTATATAAATACGCATGTGTGTGTGCTTTACATATTAAGCCAATAATTTATCACATGAGGAAACAAATATGTCGAAGTTATGAGGTGCGACTGAATTAAGATTTGTATATACTTAGATAATGCGAGACCTTCTCACTGCTGACTGATCAATTTGATAACCTTCATTCATTATTGATGCATAATCATATAAATATGTTTGACATTGGTAGTTAATAAAGGAGCAATGGAATGAGAAATGGAATTTGTGAATTTAGAATTTCACTTGAATTAACGAAAAAAAGTTGAATGAATAGGTAAATATAATTATTCGCATACAGGCCATTTCATTATTGCTGAATCAGGTTGATAAATAATTTTTATGGCCGTCATGTATAAGATATTTTCAGTGACGACAGCTACCGATCAACAATATTCCAATGCAATTGACAGATTGGAATGTTAGAGGAAATTCCAGTGTCGAGATGGAGACGGCCTAGATATTTCCAACTTGCAGATGTGTATTGTTATCGCTTTTCCAACACACTCAATGATTATTCAATGTTATCGTTAATTTCTTTTTTCTTTTGACTTGACATTACCACTCAAAATTTAAATTATATACATGCGGTTTATATGAACAATATTGGGAGTAATTCTGTTATCAGACAGAAGATATGAATACCAATTGTTTGTGTAAGATTTTTCAAATAAATATTTGTTCAATAAAATTATTTTGACAGTAGATTCTCATTTTTATCGATTAATTCAAGTGAAAATTGGCTTATGAGTATATTGTTGCATAACAGAAAGGAATTACTTTCGGGTTACACTTTAATTTCCCCATAAATTGAACTGCAAATTTATAAAAAAAAACATATAAAATATAATCTCTTTTTGTATTCCACACAACATAATTTATTGAGATTTAATCTCAGCATTCTTCTGAATAATACTTCACATTATTTACTCTTTTATTTTTGTTCCGGATTTTGGGTATTAATTATTCTTATTATGTTTTTTTTTTCATTTCCCGTAAGCTGGTTTCTACATATCTAATCATTAGAGCGTGACGTGCACATGTTGAAAAGAAACGAAGCGAGAATGCGGGAGAGAAAGAGGTTGGAGAAAGAACGATAACCAAATAGACAGAATGAGACATATATATGTATATATATATATATATATATATATATATATTGGGCATAAACCAGTGACAATAACTTTTGGTTTTGTATTGTTTTCTTTTTTCATGCATCAGATGTCACTTCGCGCTCTCATTTCATTGCATTATGAGTTTGTAATTCGTTAATTTTTATTCTTTGCTGAATGTACACGTTTATGTATATGTATATATATATATATTTATTACATTGTTTTGCACGACGAATGGAATGCGAAAGTTCGTAAAGTTGCCAGAGTTTTCCGGGAAATTTAACGCTCGTGGTTACAAAGTAGTTGCATAAGTGCCGAGCGAAATCGTCCCCTCACCGCGCATATTCAACGAGATCGCAATACAGCACCTACTGCACAATTGATAGTTATATTATTATTATTTATTCAATCACTATTTATTGTCCTTTTTTTTTTATCACTTTTTGTTATCTTATTCCATCTAAAAATTTAATATCTTTTCCAAGTTTCCGCTGTGGTTTTACACGTCTATTACACATTTGTTCACATAAAAGTCTGAAGACAAAATTGCATATTCAACGATTCAATTGGCCATAATTCCGCGCAAACATTTAACTATCTGACTTGAAGCAATAAATATTTTCTCCAATTGCTCGCTTTATAAGCTCTTTAGTTTGTTATATATAAGCCATTTTTCTTGTCTTCCTTTGCAAAATATAGCCTCAAGCAAACGCGATTGAGTGTCTTGAGGACAAGACATCGAATGAAGACATTTGTGATTGACATATATGTTTCGATTCTCTTTCACCTTTTCATCTATCTAACAAATCGAATAGTCACTCTTCGTTTACGACACTCAACACATAAAGCACACACCCACATAATTACGTTTACAGACACATTGATCGTCGACACGGTAACTTTTTTCCTGCAAGAATTTAATTTGCTGTCAAGTTAAACTGCTCTCGGAATTTCATTAATCAAAATTATATCCAAACTATTGCGTCAAAAAAAAAAAAAGAGAAAAACAATTAGGTATATTTATACAAATTGAAAATAATCATTGTAATTCTGATGATTTGACAGAAATACAAATTTTTTTTTTCATTCAAACTGATAAAAAAAGTCAGCGTTTAAATAGTTTTATTTTCTTTTTAATTTTTGAGTACATAAATCTGCTTCGAGATTATAGCATTGGTAAAATTACCGTAAGCTGTTGGCTAGAATTTCCTTGGCATATCCTTTTTATACCGGATGTGTCTGTCACTGTAATGTGAACATGATAATTTCACATGTGAGAAAAAATTTCTATATTTCACTATATTCTATTACATGAATTCGAAATGGAACATTATTATAATTTTTGACATTGTTTGATTGACGATAAATGTTCTGTACATTTGAAACAATCGGTTAGCCAGAGTAATTGTTCGTCAGTATCTCTCATCAATATAAGAACGACTTATGTGATTGTACTAAACTAATTTCTGTTCAACTTGAATTACTGTTAATTAGCCAGGCCGTTCGTTGTTTCCACTTTTACTTTTGTTCAATATCATTCCTTTTGATTCTTCATGCACCAATGTCTCGTCGTAATTTTTTCTCACAAATATAAACCTATAGACATTTTAAATAGTGGTAAACATCTTTCTCCCATGCTCATGATAATTAATATATACGCGGGAGCCGTGCGCTGGACTATCTTGTATTTTTTATCAAAAATAATTAGTGCGTGAACGCGACTACATTCCAAGGGTGACTTGCTCTATACAGCGCGAAGAAAGTCTGTGTATATGGCCAACTAACAGCAGCATATAATGCATAGCGTTTAGTTACATGTGCGCTCCTTCTCTGTATACAGTCGCTTTCGATTCATGTAGACCAATGAGGGCTAATGGGAAGCACAAGAGAGAATTATATACATATATACATACATGTATATGCAATACTTTTTGTCCTATCTTCTATGAAGCATGTGCCAGCAGTCGCAATCTATACCATGATGCATCACGCTAACCACACTCAGATATATACTTCTATAAACTCACTGAGAAAAATTATGAGATCTTCGCGTTGATATCCGGACGCTCCGAAGCGACGAAAGGGAAAGTTTGAGTTCACTGACATTGCAAAACATTTATTTTTAATGATAGTTTCAGACCTGTTGGATACATTAAATATAAATAACTTTCAATATATGATAAAACGTATTTGAATATATCATTTCAATCGCATGTACATTTTTATATAGGCAATTTATGTGCATCTGTATCAATCGTGTTCGCACACTGTTACCCTCTTATCAAAATCCAATGAAATCAACATTGTCGCTTTTGTGTCGCAATGTCGCAAGAATATTTGCAAGCGTTTATAGAAAAATCGTATCTTTTGAATATACCAACTGTAATAATACAGAGTATAAATAAAAAAAGGATATGTTTCATAGAAAGCACTGCAGTATTTCAAATCCTGGAATTATATTACAGTTAAATGAATAGTCTGCTCATTTTACCACTTGCCATACAACGATAATGCGATTAGGCTTGTGGATATAATGTAAATGGACCACGACTTGAAATCATTTTGGAGTTTCTTGTTGTCTTGTTTTCTCTCTTCTCTTTTCATAGTCACTTGAGACATTGACTTTTAAAGCAATATCCATCATCTTTTAGGTCATGTTGAGAATGTATATCAATTCAATTTGAATTGATTGTATAAGCCTGTAGTCATCATCAAGATTGACATTTAGGAACTTGTGAAATAGAATCATCTATTTTTTTAGATCAGTTTAAGTATCAATAAGATATAGAGAAAGTCAGAGATGGATAACGAGACATTTCGAATTTTATTTCTTTATACAGTCTCTCTACGTGAATAAATTATTATGTATCCAAATTGTTGGCAGACGAGGTGAAAGCATTCGCATAGAATATATCCAAGTACATATAATGATTTCACATTGCCATATTGCTTGACAAGATTAACCAGAATCTTCTGTACAATTCATTATTTGAATCTTCGAAGAGAAAAAAAATTAATATTGATCTTAATTTAAATTCAAATATTGAGACTTTGTTTATTATTCCAATTTTCGACAATAATCTGTCTTGTGTTACTATTCAAAATAATTACTGATGACGATGAATATATTTGGGTTTCAATGTCAATTCTTTACGACAAAGAATCGATTTGGTAGAATAAAAAAACTCATTGGTATGCACATGAAACGAATGAAATCCATAATATTTCATTCATCTTCTAAAAATATCTCATCATGGAAGCCATAAATCTATTAATAAACCAGCAACAGTCATCTTTGATGGAAAAATTCTTTTTTTATCATGATTGACAAATAGATGAATAAAAAAGGAAATAAATATCAAATGACTGAATCGCGTGATTTTTATTTCTCCACAAGCGACAATAATATTTGATGAAATATAAAAACATAAATAACAATACTGAAATCATCATTGAATGATATATAATTGCATTCTTTTGTTATTCATTGATACGTGAACGTGAATGTCGTATCGTTGAAAAAAAATTATCAAGATAAATATATCCAACATATTTATAAAGAGCATTCAAAAAAGGTATGAATAAATTGAATTAATATTCTGGAATGTGATGATGAAAATATCAACAGTGGGGAAATTAGTTCAACATTAATGAAAAATAAGAGGAAGAAAAAAGGTTGAATAAGGAAAACGATAAAGAGCGAGTGATAGTGTAAGAGAACGAGAATGAGAACGAGAAATGCGAGCACGACCGTACAAATGAACGGTACAAAGACGGGGCAGACATTCCTGTCAGTCTGAATCAGTGTGCTGTCCAGTCACGATGGTCACGCATTGAGCCGGTCAAGGCCCCGTCTTCCTATACATGTAAACATATATATGTACATACTTCCTATCCTCATTCTGCACACACTCTATTGCGACATTTTTATTTCCACCTGCGCGAGAGGTGGCAACTTTATTCCACGTCTCATCTCATTCTAATGTGTGTACTGCCTAATTCACATCCGGGTATAGCACTGTAGCTTGCTATCACGACATGGCCATGCCGTCATTCATTATCGTTCAAAGTAAATAGCATAGAATTCTTCAGTTAGTTCATTCATCCAGTTTATAACGTGAATTTTATGTAATGAAGATATTCCGTTCGAATTTTTCGCTAAGTTTGGCACTTATCAGTCAATTTATTTTTTCCTCTTAATTTTCTATCGTATTCTATTTGAGAAAGAACGCAGGATAGTTTTTTCCTATTCGCCCAACTGATGACACTCATGTCTGTGCTGTTTTAAATATATATAGACTTATGATAATAATGTTATAATTCGAATGGTCGTAATCTGGTAGCCGGCTGAATATATCAAAGAAATATGATAACAATCGTGTATGTCTATCACCAAACTAGAAATAGAGTCAAATAATTCCGAATTTTATCAATCATTATATATATTTAAAATGAAATGTAAATACTTTACTACTCGTCATTTTTATCTCATTCATACATTGCTATGTATTTTTATATCTATGCAAAAGATCCAACTGCGTTATGTTGTCGTGTTCGTAATCTGAAAGTTATTTCCAACAGATTTCATACGGATATACATTTCCCATACGTCCATATTTTCATTCTGCTGACATTTTTATGCAACTCAAATTCGCATACAAACATTTGATCCCAATTTTTTTTTTTATAAAATATCAAACAGAGTGTCAGTAAATCTTTTTGTGATCCAATTTCTTATACATTTTCGCACGTGAAATCGGTATCAACGAAGAACAATGTGAATTACCGTGAAAGTCTGTTAGTATGTAATATTTTTATATGAAATTATTGGTGAACATTTGAAAATTGAAGACATGCGATTCGTATCAAGGATATGTACCCTCATGGTATATAATATTGCTAAGGTCATCCAACTCTGATGGAATGAAGCCCGTTGATATGTACCGCTATATGGGGGAGATGTTGTAAAAAAAAGGAAAAAGGCGATCGTCTTGCGTTTGAGCGCGTGGTGAAAGGGACCCAATATATATATATATATATTTATATATATGCGCATATACATATATATGTTAAATACTGCATTGAGGCCTTCTGCTCAATGTCGACGAGGCGCAAACATCGCACAGCATATATATATAAAGTCGAATAAAAGGTCTGATAAGAGGATGGAACGTTTACGAGTGTTGAACACCTGGCGGATATATGCTGAGAGCTTACGGCATACTGCGTCGCTTCTCCATTCATTGGACGTCGTGCCTCACGATATTCGTGCGATCATTACCATCATATTCATCTACTTCAATAAAATTTTACCTCACTAGGTCAAATTATCCACAGTAAACATACTAATGAATATTAATTATTTGTATTGGGCTTGATAATTTTATTATGATATATTCTTTATTTTCTAAGTGTCTTTATATATATATTATAAAACAGAATTTTTGTTTGACACTTTTTGTTATTATTTTCGTATAACTCGTTTTGATCAACTCGTCATGTGTCAGAAGCCTCCTTTTTTTATTCCACAAACATGTGTGTCACTCAGATAAAAATAAAAGTTTCACTGTTTCCCATTATTAAGAGCGACTGCGATTGGTTGATTATCAAATTAACCCGGAGCATAATATTTAAATAAATGTATGCCCCGTTATATTTTCAAAAAGCATGACTTATTTTAACAACACACGCAATTAATTTAATTGAGAGAGTTTAAAGAAGAAAAAATTATTATTAAAAGCAATCACAGTACCGTTTCGTTAAAAAATTTATACAGTTTGTATACATGAATTGAACATTAATTGCATTTATGAGTGCTTTACAATATTTCTTCATCGTTATGCAATAGAAAGAGAAAAAAAAAAAAGAAGAACTAAATAAGAAAAAATAAATTTCATCATCCAAGAAAATGATTATTTTTTCGTCCCTTCTGTTATCTCATGGCCATCACAACTCGGCTGTCTTTCGAGATTCCCCAGTGACATGAGAGAGAAGGAAAATAATGTTTGGGTGAGAAGACCAGTTTCTGAGGATCATCGGCATGTATCTACGGCACGGGGTGAATGGCCGTATGGCGAGAGAAGGCCCCAAACGAACCGAGATTATTCTTCATGTTTTGTTCGGAAAAAAGAGGATAAAAAAAAAGACGAGAAATGAAATTGATGGCCTGAAATAAAATACATTTACTGAATACTCAATATCTTCAATATCCGGTACTGATTTTCCATATATTTTTGCCCTGTCGTCTCATGTAAGTGAATAAAATTTTCATAATCATACCAGTACATAGAGCGATCGAACATTTACCTGATATAAATTTGATACAGGATTTGTGTTGCATCATCAGATGCAGGTGCATATTCAATTCGAGTTGTTTTATTTCTCATAAAAATATTATATATATTCAATGTACGTGCGAAAATGTATGTTTGGTACATTCGAACTTTACAATATCGTATAAGTTTGATAACCTTTTGGCAGAATAATCTTCACTATCAGGTTTCATTCTGAGCTTCACCGCTGCATCATTCCAAGTGGGTAACTTTAGAGCTCTGCAATATGATTATTCAGTTTATGATTATCTGCACGCCAGTTATATACACATTGTACGGCATCTTTGATTAACTATCCGCTCTTATTATTATTAAACACGAATAAGTAGGTGACACGAAAAATGAATGATTGGAATCTGTCAAACATGAAAAACTGATGTTTAAGAGAGATTAGTATCTGATGTGTATTCATCTTGAACAAATGAATCTTTATACGGTAAAGGTTGAAGTATTAGTAATACCATGCAGATTTACTTATATTTCCCATAGTTATTACAGTCATAATGTATCGCTGTCCAAACTTTTTCTTCGCAGTGTATACGCTATCTTTCAGTTTGCATTTGCACATATTTGATTACCAGAAATGTTTTAACGGTACAATGACTGTTTATATTCAATCTTTCCTATCAACCTGCTTAATTTGTGACAGGAATGATTTATTCAATGTTCCGTTGCAAAAATGACATAATATCGCGTTGAAACTGGGTCAGAATTATTCACCGTATTATCCACTGTAATTCTATTGTAGTTAAATATTTGCTGGATAATACGAGACAGAATATAAATCTGGAATAAACATGCATTATACATATTTATTTCCAAAGTATCATGAAGATAAGAACAATATTTTGGAATGAATGACGTAGAGAAGAGGAGGGGAAAGAAGTTGATATTAAAGAAACGGATGCGCGTCCAAGCGATGATCGATAACATCACGACGATTAGAAAGTCGCTGTGAAGAATCTGATCTCGAGGGATATATTAAATGGATGTTGAGAGAACAGAATGAATGTTTATTTTTTCCTTAGCTTAATCTTATAGTACTGTGTGCGCCAGAAAATGAAATCAGAGTTCATATACATGTATATAAATTTTGCATATATTTATATGTGAAAAAACATTTTTAATAGTCAAGTTATATTTATCGATTGAAAGATAAGTGATAATGTATGGTAATAAACAATTATTATTATGATTGATATCTACTACTTTGCGGTTATACGAGGGTGAAAGAAAAAAAAATTGATAGATAAATTAATAATAATACAGTCACGCTTGGACAACATCTTTTTCCGTATATTATATACACCCGCAGTCAATAATTAAAATCGCAGCGATTATTGCCGTCAATAGCTAAAGAGAGAAAGAGTCTCTGCTTGAAGGAAATATGTGTATGTGTATGGTTTGGATTATAATCGATGTGTTGCCGTGCGAAGGCGACAGCGGATAATTATCGTCGCCGTGTCGGCTTGCTGCGTCTGTATATATACGAATTATGCAAATATATAACCCGAGCAACGTTCTTTCATGAGAATTTTTTGTTCTTTTACATATTCTTTTTGTTTTTCGTGAAAGTATATACGCTCGCGTGTTTCACCTGATTTATAACGCGTTACTATACGTAAAATGCTCTCCCTCAATGCTCTTCATTGTATATTAACTGTCTCAATATGTATATTACAATATATACAAAGTTGGTATATGAAAATTATTATTGCCCAAGTAGTGTTGGTAATAATAATAATAATAATAATAATAATAATAACAATAATCATGAAAAGTAAATGAATAAATGAATAATGATGAAAGTAAGAGTTGCTGAAATGACAATATGGTATGAAAAATACGCACAGATGAGAGAAACTGTATTGTGAATGATCATTAGAATTAAATAGAATAAAAAGAACTGTCAAGATGGAAATTGATAACGAAATGTGTGTGCGTGACGTGGAGCGAAAAACAAAGAAGGAAAAAGAAAGAAGAAATAAACATTGGAGAGATATAGAATGTGAGAGAGCAGGGCGTGGTATAGAACTGGTAACTCTCGGCTCTCCTCGGCAAGGCCGTTCATGTTCCGGCTTTGTGATACAGTGTGCGTGGTTTGCGTATATGTACATACTCACATTATGATCGTTGCCATTCGCCGTTCGATTAAAAGATTGAAGCTGCGTGACCCCGACTCGCGCGACTGCTGCAACTACGAGACTATATAATAATGCCTCAGGTGAAATTGTAATGCAACTATTGTACAATTGTCTTCTGTATACAGTTGTGTATTCAATGTATAATTGTTCTCGCTTTTATCTATATTTTTATATGATGAATATATTTAGTCATTGATTAATTATCGGATAGATTGAATATTTGAGGGAGAAATTTAGTTCATATTTTCATTTAAAATCATTCAGCAGAATTGCAGGGAGAATAGGAATTAGAATTGATGAAAATTCATGTGAAATTTGTGAAACTATTCCTCATTCTGTGCTTTAATTCTTCATCTTATTCATTATATTGGATCCTGGAAGGTTTTTTCATAATCAAAAATGTGTTGGGATTAGAGAGATTTGTAAAAAGGCCTGATCAGTGCATTGTCGTCTCGACAATTCAGTCACTGCAAGTTTACTTGTAATTAAGAATTAAGAAGCACAAATTAATTAGTTTGCAATGAGATATCGATTTGAAAATTTGATTGGTACTCAAAGTGAAATGTGTGATATGTAGTGTCTAGCAATATCGATTCGTCGACAGGTTTATTTGCCGTTACAAGTCAAACTGGCTCTATATAACGGCGCGATAAATATATCAAGCATATATAATGTGCAAGCCGAATAGATATGCCAGAGCACTTGTGCACTTTACAAACTGCAGCCTCGCGAGACCGCACCACATGTCCACATCTCACTGTCTTGCTCGATAGTTACCTGGAGCAATCGGACCGGTTTTAAAATGGTGGAAAATCAAAAGGGGTGTGTGCATTATATATGTATACATGTTAAAATCAACCAATTGGTAGTGGTGAATATGCCAAAGCAATTTTAATCAGATCGCGTGTAAGTTCAACTGCAAATACATCATCATTTTTCACATCGGCTTTATCGCCACACACGTCTTTTAACTTCGAATCCAACTTTTAAACATCCAACGCGCTCCACAATCAGTGTATATATCTCGTTTGATATGCTAATAGGAATAGAATGCAAAAATTTAATATCACATTTAAACATATACCATTATTTATTAATTTTTTTTTCTTAAAACTATACTTATACCATATATAAAAATCATGTATTTTACTTGCACGTGCAATTTTGTACCACGAAAGTGCAATACATTGCACGCTTCGATAATCGTACGATTGTGAGTATATATGTATTTCCATTGCAACTGGTTTTCGTTATCGCGTCATTTTTTACGTCTTGTTCGCAAGTGTCGCTTATATGAAATTTAATATTGCCTTTTTTTATTCTTTTTTTTTCATATTGGGACATGCACATGACTTAAAAATCATCGTTTTGATTGAGAAAGTTTACGATACATATATAAAATTACAGTGGAGTCACATTTAACGTCTATCTTTTTTTTTGTTCACATTTTTATTAGTAAATTGACCGTTTATATAGGCACGTTCTTGGTAAATTATCCAAGTATCCTCATACAAAATAAATATATAGATAGAATGTATATAGAAATGAATATGCTTGCGGGCATTGTAAATGAAATGCCATGGAAATGTCAAACGTTAATGCGTTAGTGAATTGTAGTGAGTATCCCATTCAATTCGTAAACCATAAGAATTCAAGAGAATGAAAGAGAATTTTGTTTTGATGTTTTGGTTGTTGAAAAGTTTGGTAAATATTTGTTTTGAAGTCAATTATAGGATGTTAAATATATATTTGTTTCGTATTTACCTTTAAGGTGAACGTATATAACTCGCCATTAAACGTTCTTGTGTTTCTCCACTTTTGTTTTTCTCTTACAGTCGACGACCCGAATTCAGATCAAAGTGAAATGGCGCTCGAGGCATGGGCGCGTCACTCTTTTAATATTGCTCCAATAATCTTATTTTTCATGACTTTTGTATATTTTCTTCTTTCTATTTATAGATTTCATTTCATTATAATCAGAATTTTAATATTCATTGATCCATCAATATTCAATCCGTTGGATCTATAATTGAAATAAATCAGCTTGGATTTGCAAATAAGCGAATTCTAAATAAAACGGGGGTTTCCATCTATATATATATATATATATATGTACATACATTTCACTCGTTGAATCTAGTGTTATTTGCCAGACAGTTTATTACTCTAACAGTAGATAATGTATTGACCTGGTGACTCATGTGGAAGTGCGTAGATGGGTATGTCGCACGTGTTATACACACATTCTTCGAACACATTCACGTTCGTACAGTAGACATTATTATTGGTGATGTAAATGGTGAATTTAAAAAACCGGTTTTTCGTCATCCCATCAGAGTTGAAATAAAATTGGCGCAGTTTAGCAGTCCTTGATCACTTTACGGATGATTGATGCTTCTTTTAATATGTTCTTCCTACCTCAGTTGCATTTCACGCGAAAGCATCAGCAAATTAATGATGTGATTCAGAGGGTATGTAAAAACAAAAAAATATAAATAAATAAAAATTATGTATGTAATGGGGTCGCTTACTAAGATTGGTATGACACACAGGCATTTGCATCGTTAGCCCGTTTTTTATTTTATAAAAACAAAATCGATTCATTGAAAAAACAAAAAAGATAAATGAGGGAATGAAAGGAGAGGAAAAAAGAATGATAAAAACAAAGTGAAAAATACTTTCACCACATGTCATGCTTGTTCTATAATATTCGTTTATACAGTTCTTTATCTGGTGTAGTGCATATCGAGGCCTCTTACCATCGAGAAAAAGGTTTTGTAATTGAATTTCAATGGGGATATATAGTACAGCTCATGCGTCACGGCCTCGCGCGACGGACAAACGATCGCGAGCGGGTAAAAGCGAAATAACGGGCTCTCATGGTCGCTTCTCTTTCTCCCTCTCTCTTTCTTTTTTCCTCTTGTTACTTTTGTACTCTTTCACTTACCTCTCTTTCTCTCTCCCTGAAATGCACAAGGGAAACTATGCTGGCTGCTCTCACGGTTTTGCCGTTTCGAAATCGCACTCTTGCTACTTCGATTCACGGCAAGAACAAATCCAGTTGTCTTGTTTATCGAATTCGATAAAATTTTCTCAGTATAATAAACATACAATATGTTATTTAACAATCATGAAAAATGCTTATTTTTAAATATCAACATTTTTATCCAACACAGTTCTCACCCTCTTTATCCGTTCATTATAAATATCTATTTGAACGCAATGAATGTCCGAAGCACAATGATCGCATTCACAAGTTACTCCAGTACTATTCAAATACATTGTTTATCAGTTCTGGAAACTTTTTAAGAACTTTATTAACTCCTCAGAATGAAATTTTCCATACTCCTGTAAATCATGGAATTTAATCAACGTTGAAGATGTGAGGTGATAATGGGAAGAAATCCTCTCAAATTGTTTCTATTCGAATCCATCCAATTCTGAAATCATCAGAATAAATTCCACGAATTATCGATTTTACCAGAACTACACAAATCTTATTTAAATAAAGAACTCATCAAATCTCCAGATGAGACCTTCAATGGATCTATTATTTGTGTGAGAATCAAATAAAAGAAAATGAACAAGTTTACAATTGGAAGAGAGAAATATTGTTAATCACTAGCATTTGACAAATAGCGACACGATAAGAGAATCGATAAAAGCTTTGAGAGACTTTTCATCGTTCTCTTCCGCATGCGCGCGATATGCCTAGTGTGGGTTTAATTAACGTCTTATAGCGGTACAGTAACGGGTTTCGAGATTAGAAGTTGAGAGACGAAGGAAAATCGATAGCCGATATTTATATACCAGTCACTATATATAAGTTTCAATACAAAGAGAAAAAGTTGGATAAAGTCTATCATCATGTTACAATTAAGTATTGAGAATCTCAAAGTATCAGATAATTACACTGGAAATATTATTGACGAGACGTGAATACTGTGGGTATCTGGAACAAAAGGACGAGTCCTTCACAGTTGTTATCCGTCAATTCCACTTAAACAAAACACAATGAACGTACGACACAGCAAATATACAGATGAGCTTCAATACATATTTATATATATAAAGTTGTTACGTATTTAAAGGTAACGGAAATAAATATAATAAGACAAATAAAGCAGGGCCACGATTTTCCCTCGATCCCATTTCTACTGAGGAAGTGTTGACACATACATTATCCGTCCCTATAATATCTTACCAATATTTTTATAAAGCGGATACAATTCAAATAGCTGTCATAGCAATTTTTTATATGGCGTAACAGCTGTGCGGCTACAGACAGCTATCTAATTCTAATCGTACTGAAGTATTGTTGAAATACACCGGGAAAAATATGGGTATGAAATCAATAACATGTGTCATTGCAACACGATTTTTCGATGAATGTAGCTCAGAGTTTAATTCTGTTGCAATCCGATGAGACTCTATAACAATATATTTCGCAGTGATGCAATCCCATATATTTTATAGTCCAGATTGCTATCACAACCACATGATAATGCTGTGAAGGTTCCAACATTTTTTCTTAAGCCATTTTTCTTTATCGATCAGTTATTTAGACCAATCGAACGACACATCCTAGAATTACCCAGTAACATGCGCGAGTCGTGTTTCGTGTAGGTATATACACGTTGATTGTGAGTGGATATAACTGTAAAGCAACACTCGAAGCTATATCTTGGACTAGCGCGGGCGCATATCCCAAGCGGAAGCTAAAAGAGGCAGGGGGAAATTGAGAGGGAAAACTGTGGACTGGCCAAGGTGACTGCTCGGCCTTGCGTAATAATATGCACCATATACAGACTCTCCACCCTCAGATATTCTCAATTCAAAGCAATTCTATATCGTTCATTAGTTCCATTTCCAATTCAACGTGACCATGTCATATAGAATTGTTCGTTTGATGAAATACTGTTGTGTGAATTTTATTCGTTTACTATTGCCCAGAATGCGTTTATTCGTTTCATTCGATGGCAAAATTTTAAATTACGAAGGAGAATAAAAAGTAAATACTTAGACGTTCAAATGTAGTGTGATACAAGGACATAACGTGAATATACATTTATATGAGTGGGAGAGAAAGTGGCGCAGATTCAGCAGGTTTGATATGCATCGTATAACGATATAGATGCGGATTTTTCACGCTTCCTGAACGCGGAAGCACTTTTATTTTCAGCCTTCATCCTTCATCGAGTACTTTCATCTGAATCGTTACCCATACACTACATTCTACATAAAGATATATATATATATATATATATGTATTCGCATATCAATGTGTATATTTTATGTGAGTTTAACATCAAAAGTAATACATACGTGAGTGTATCTCGTCGAAAATCATCATATTCTCAAGTAAATAACCCAGGTCGCTCCAGATTCCACTTTTGCAGTAATTCTCGTTTTTTTTCTCCTTTTTCCTTCGGTCTGTTTTTATTTGCTATTTTTTTTTTCATTTTTCAAGGCGTGGAGCTCGTTAAAAATTATGGCACGAAGAGTTGACTTTCCCTCCGGGCGAAAGCGCATCGTTTCCGGAATTCTCGGCAAATTCGTTGGATGGTGAGATGAAACAACTGATAAGAATGACTAATTAATTTCATTTTTTGAATCTCGTTATTGTTTCCTTTTTTTCTTTTTTCTTCATTTATGTATTTATTCTGAGGTGCTAACTGCACGCATAAAAATTCTAATGGAGTAATAAGACGGAATTGGTAGTGAAAATTCAAATGTCTGTCACATTTTTTTTCAATTCGCATCAGGTCAATGCACCTTTAATTCGGCATGGTTGGAGAATGAAAAGAAAAAAAAAATTGTCTTGTGATTTTTCATTCTGCACGGGCAACGATACGAGAAACGTGCGGTTGCGCATATTGAAAGAGAACGATATGCTATGACAATCGAATAAATGTTTCGAGCAACCAATGCTATTTTTTCACTCATTGAAAACTCATTTTTTATTAGACAGGGTTTATTGAACGGAAAAAGAGTATGTCATTTGGAATTATGAACTGAAAAGCTTGCTAGAGGGTATATAAATAGTTAAAATAATTGTGGAGTGCTGTCGGATCAATTATAGTAGATGATGATATCAACTTTCTTTAAATTTATTAGAAGTATTGTTAGAATAGTCAAACTGTTTAGTTATCATGACCAAACTATAGAAAGTTCTTTCAAATGTACACGTAAAGCGAACGTCTTCAGTCCTTTTCGTAACCATCTTGTTAGTAATTGCAACTGTGGAGAAGTCCAATGACATCGTATATCTATCACAAAATGATTCATCACTAGTAATGTCAAATTAAAAATTACAGAAAGTTCAACTTGTAATGATAATCATTCGCAGTAACTTAGCATTAGATTCTAAATCAACGATCGCCATCAGAATAGATAAATTTTTAAGTTACGTTTGGAATATTATTTTGCTCATCTCTGGAATTCAACAAATTATTCACGTGAACGACAAACAACATGAATATTACATTAGAACAATCTAATTTTTGCGTCAATGTTTCGATAAAAAAAAACTTCTTGCAAATTTTGGGTTTACTTTCACAAAATAATGTTCGACTGTGTATGCAAAGTATAGATAGGAAAAAGGTCATTTGTTTCTATGCGTATATTTATTTCACCATGAGTATATTGCGATTGGCCTAGAAAACCGGTAATTTTCACCATCTATGGAGGAGTACTAATCGACTTGAGAAAACAAGTTGAAACTAAAAGACATTACTGTAGGAATTTGAAATTGCGTAGAGCATTTATTTCCATGATGAGGGAAGAGGGTAAACGATATATCGTGACAAACTCGAAGATCTCACAAATAATTGCGACCTTGCATGTGGTTGTGCTATATGTTCTATGTTACGCTTTTAATATAAATTGCCACTGACAGGAATACTTGAGGAATGAGCAAAATGGAAGGTTTATAGAAAGTGCGTCGACATAGGTATGTTTATACGTCAGTTGAGCACGTGCGACAGAGACCATGAAAATTGCACATGCTTCATGTTTATATCTCTTTCAATTTCTCTCCATTAAGTAGATATATCAAAATTCATCTATGCATATTCATTTTATCTTTATATGCTCCAACTTGAATGTAATCAATGCAATACATAATGACGAGAGAATTTTAATTGAATAATTCAATTAGAAATGATACTTAAGCAGTGATTCTAAAGAGTGACATGAAATAAACAACTCTGAAACTAGGTTGAAATTTAATAAATTTTCACTAAATTAAATTAGCTCTTAAGCTTTTCATACCGCAGACAATTGAAAAATTAAATATTCCCATTCCATTAACCTCTCATATATAAACGCGGAATTATGAATCAATCACAATTATTCATGAAATAGGGAGATTGAATTCCAATTATCCTGCATGTTAATCAAATGACAAACATTGATGTTGGTGATGTTACCGATGAAGTGAAAATGATTATTTTTTTTTTTCATTCAAACTTATTTGCATAAAAGTATTTTCCACTGAATTTTCCAGCATAAAAACTTAATAAAACACAGGATATTGATGATGACGTATATAAATATACATAATGGCATCATCAATAATTTGATAATAATTAGAAATGGAATTCATGTAATTCTACTTTACCACTATTTCATTCATGATGTTTTGCTGATGGAGATTATGAAAAAATATGAAAGAAAATTAATTGATACCGTTAGAAAATTGCGATGGAAATATTGAGTTCATATATAGCTCATGAATGGCGTTGGGTATTAATTATTATCATACGCCTGTTCAATGCTAGCTCATATATATTAAACTTGTGCTTATAACTGGCACCGTCCACCTATATGTGTATATATATCTTTTTCATCTTTCATTTTTCACAATCGCTCTTTCTCCATCGGTTTCTCTGTCAGGAGGATGAATAGTGTCTGGCCTGCATCTAAGATATTCCCCCCGGCAACCGTCATTAACGGTGAAACTCGGCTTCAACGATTACAGCTAGTTATATACATATATACGGATTGGCATCCGGGTCTACTGTTGTGCTCCTGGGCACCGATGTTCTATGATTATTTGTGTATAGGTAGCGAGTCACATGTTCTGATTTCATGTGATTGATACGACTGTTCTATGTATGAGAAGTTGGGACAGATAAAAGCATACATACACAAACACATTCACATGTGTAAAAATTCGAAACGAAACGCTGGGGCGAATTTATTATTTTATCATTTTAACACACTTTGAATTAGAAACTGTTTACCATTTTGTCTTATATCAATTGATTGAATGGTTGAGAAAAAATGCTTAAATCAGACTCGTTGATTTTGAGGATTAAGACAACTCATAATTCAACCAATTAATAATTCATTTTATCATTAAATATTTGACGCAAGTGGAATGAATATTGCACAAACGTCAATTTCATTTCTTAAATTATAATTTTATAAAACGTGGATATTTTTAGAATCGACTTTTTCCTTTTTTATTATTGTTATTATCATTATTATTATTAATTTTTTCCGCCAATGCTGGTATATATTTTCACATCAGTTGTATTCCTTTCTCCTTTCACTTGAGCAGATGCGTGTATCCCTCGCAGTCTCCTCGGCTTCAGTCTCACGGTGTTCATCACTGTTATTTTTCAGTTCTTTTCTCATTCTCTCTTTCTGTCTTCACTTGCACGTTCGCAGAAGATCCTGAATTGTATATGTCTGAATAATATACATTTTATTTGTAATTCCATCGTTCGTGCATGTATTTTTTGTAAATTTATTCCACTAAAGAATTTCGAAATTATTGAAAATCAACATCATTCTATAAAGAAGGTGCGACAGAAGTATAAGGAAAATAAAACTGTGGACACAAATGATCAAATATGTGAGTTACGTTTATAAACGTAAGAACAAGTGCGCCAGTTATCTATACCTGTATACCGGTATTATAATGATCATAATTATTGGCGCAAGTGCACCTGTAATTTATAAAGTTTCGAAGAATCATTATCGAAATAGGTATATATCATAACTCTTCTTTGTGCTAATTATATAATAAAAAAGGAAAAATATAAATGTCTGCAATTATTTCCAAAACATGCGGCCCACATACATATCCACGGATAAAATTATCAATTTCTATTCATAACAGGTAGAAATTAAAAAATTTGGTAAGCAAATGGAACAGACATGTTGGCTTAAATGTTATATTGGCTAACGTATAATTGAGAAAATTGAAAAAAAAAGAAAAAAAACACAAAGATATTGAGCGTGATCGAAGGTAAAAGCGAAACCGCAATTCAAGAGTGCATAAATTGCTCTCTTCAATCGATGCTAATCATAGATCTCACAAATACTTTATCTCCATTTTCCTCTATCATTTTCGTTCTCTGTTCTTTTCGCAACTTCACCTCTTTATCTGTATACTGAGATTCGATCAAGCGGATCGAAATATCGATCGATTGGGTCGATCAACTGGCTCTGCCGTCCAACGTTGGATTCTTTTGACGGAGATTATTTATTATCGTCGCACGATTTATTCACGTTCAAAAATATGTTTGCGTGTGTTTTTTATTTACTTTTCTTCCTCTACCATATTCTGTCGAACGCGCTCTCTTTCTCATTGATTCAATTGGTGAGATGAGAATTGATTGTTTATTGTTGGATAAACGTGTGACATTGAGAGCCGCTTCCAATTGAAGTCTCACCATCGTCAAAAAATTATGCAAATTGAAAAACTTTGACTTTGCTATGTCACGCAACGGCGGATTAAATACTAAATTCCGAACAGTCATAGGGTCTTACAGATCACTTAACTGGACAGAATCGATGAGAATTGGTTCACTCTCACGACCTGACTCTAATAAATTTAAACCGCCATTTATATTTTGACTGTCAATTATCAAGTTCACACACGAATGAATGCAAATATGTTATGAATTTCTAGATTAAACCTTATCAGTTATCAATTCGGACTAATATTAAGATTTGGCTAGTTGCGGCTTACCTTCCACATCCATGAAATGTAAAGTGACGTGATTGTGCTGCGATAAAAACATTGTATGAAGTTTGAATTCTATTTATGAATTTGTGAATACGGGTGAATGAAAATCTTTTTTTTTTTCCTTTTTCATCAGCCCAAAATGATAAAAATGATATTTTTTTTCATTGCTGAATATCTATATCTTTTCATTCATTCGTGGCTTTCTCTGTTACATTTTCGATGGCCCCTTGGCCCTGGATATAGATTGTCGCCATTATCAAAGCGTACATTTGCGAAAATAATATTTGCATTATACATATGAATTAAATTAATCTTTCTTCATTTGTTCGATAGCATTGAGGGATAAAGTTTACAATGAATCTTATTCGCAATGTAAAACTATATTCATATATGACAAGTGGATTGCATTTGAATAAGTTGTCATTATTTATACTAATCTCTCCCTATTCAAATTCATGATTATAATAAATACGCAACTTTCACTTAGTATATGATTTAATTCAATGCAATCTATACGGGAATATTATACTTGACAGCGCATAAAATAGAGACAATATAGTCAGTTTGTCTTCAGCACATGCATATCTCGTTGAATGTCAACTTGCAACGATGACAGAGGACGAATTACTCAGGTAGAAAAAAATGGATAAAAGAAAAAAAAAGCAAATAACAATAATAATAACAAGTGAGAATATACTTTCAGAGGGGAAAGTGAATCGAAAGCGGGCACGCACACAGTACGCCGTGACTTATAGATCGGCCATCACCTAATTATATTTTCGAATTTTTTTTATTCTCAATCAATCATGATAACATTCAAGAATATTGAATAGTAAATAGAAGAAACATGAATCAATGAATGTAGTTGGTCGAAATTTCTATCACCTACATTCCTAGACGTTAATTCATTCGAATCGAAGGTCACGACTCTCCAATTGATGAGAATACACAGCTACATCGTTCTATCTTATGTGTATAAACTACATCTTCAATTCTTTTTGTCTCAAATTTCAAAAAGTACCTCATTGTCATTGTTTCAATATTCATGTGGCAGATATGGCCAATCTAAATGTCAAAATGGGTAGATAATTCTACGTGGGTGATTATGTGCGCCATACATACATTGTACATGAATGCATGTAATGCCCATTCAGGCTTGAGCCTGTAGCGAGTATTTGTGTGTTACGCCCATTTGCATTATTACCGGTTATCAAGTGCTATTCATTATTGTTGTTTCAACACATTCATCGCGTTTCCACACAATTTCCCAAATGTATTTCATACGTGTATAAAAAAAAATATCAAGGTCATTTACTGTTAATGATTTAGTTTTTCAAAGGTTCTATATCCATTTTATCTACAGTCATTTTGATAGTGGAAATTACACACGTGAAATGATGTTGCTTTTGAAATAATTGTCTTGTCGTGGATAATTATCGGTGATTTAATCATCGACCCTGCCCGTTGTTGACGAGTAACATTTTCATGATCATTGCTCAATAATAATTATTTTTTAAATGGTTTTAGTTTCGAAATCAATTATATTGAGCATTTGGAAAATATAAGTCGTTCCACAAAATTAACAGATAAACACCTCTAGTAATTGAGTTCTACCAAAATAGTATAAATAGTTTCATTGTTTTTTTGTAAAATAATATCATAAAACGTACATCAATATCATCACAAAGAAAATGTATGTGCACTTTCCTTTCAACCTTTCACTGCACCTTCTCATTAAATAAATAAATCTATAAATCATGCCATGAAGTCATACTCTGACAAAGCATTCTTTTGTAATGTTGACATAGATATCGAAATCCTATTTGTAATTTCTTAAGTTCATGTAACATATATGTACATGATTAATGCATGGTTAAATGACCGATAAAGTTTCCCATCATATTTTTAAATTCATGGCATGTCTTTCCCTTCTTTTCTAATCCACTCTCCATCATCGCATTCTCACACTTTTCACATTGTTTATATGAATTTTATTTGTTTCATACATAATTGGTATATAGTTAATTGTTTTTTGTTTGTATAATGCTAATGCACTGCCACTTATAAATCATAAAAGTTCATAAAAAATTTAAAGTATATAATAGCAGCCTATAGTTTGATACAGATATATAAATGTATCCATGAATGATATGCGGCACCGACAAAGTGCACGTGAACTGTGACGTGTCAACTTCACTTTGATTCTATCATGTGTGTAAATATAATGACGAGGTGAATGCAACGACAATGAGGCGGCGCGAAGAACTCTTATTCGAAATGTCATGCGAACAATGAATTTGCATTTCCTAAATGCCAATGCGTGAAACACGCATGCCATGATGTTCAATTTCATCGTTCATATGAACACATATCTATTCAAATATGCATATTTAGTTATAAAGCGTTCATTTTCTCTTCACATGGGATTAAACATAAAGTTTGTCGCTCATACAAAAAAATTGTTTGAATATTTCGCTGTATGTTTCAGATAAACTCGATGATTAGTGAAAGTTAAGGTATAGATGGTGATTATTTATTAATAGCGCAGTCATTCACAAATTCAAGTGGAGTAGCTAATTAGGTTGAATCATGCGATTGCTCAAATTGTTTCTACAGCAGCGCTGTAAAGAATATCCTGCCCTTTAACCTAATAAAATTCTAGTTCGTACTTCTCTGTGTATAATCAATAAATTTCATTGCGGTGCAGATCCAGATGATCGTAGCTTCTATAACAATAAATTGAACACTTAATTCGAGATGAGACATTGATATCCTCACTATCTGTATCCAATTACAAGCAAATAAATAAATCCTATCTCTATATAAATTAGTATAGAGAAATTGGATGAAACATATTCAATATATATCACTGATATAGAACTCCGGGTGTCAAATAATTGATTTACAAGCAATGACTATTGCAGTAGATCATAAAGCCGGAGAGAAGTAAGACGAATCGATGGAATATAAAAAATAAATACTTATAGACGAGATTGATGCGAAAAGGAGTGAGGATCAGTGAGAGACAGAAAGAAACACTAAAATGTATATATTGCATCACACTCTTGCTCATGCTTTTGCTGTAGTCAATATAAGTGTAAGAGTAAGAGGTGATGAGAGAACCGCAGCAGCGGCATTTCCCAAAGGGAAATGCCTCGTTAGATCGCCCATCGATATTTCTCGATGGCCTGGATAAATGTGAAAGCGGAGAATGGTCGGAAGCGATTCTATCGCGCTCGCATGCAGACCCTCAATCGTACTCGCGTACACTTGTGGCGCTGCGTTGTAAGTGTGAAAACAAGCTCTTGTTTACTTTTTTCCCTTCATTCGTTCGATCATGTGTGGCAGGAAAAGAATGGCGGTCAGGGTTTGAAAAAAAATTACATTGTGGGAAGTTTTTAAACGTTGATTTAAAAATCGCCATCCTTCAATACCCTTCAGAGGAAATATGGGAAGAAAATCTGGAGGAATACTTTCTTCAATGCACGTTCTATATGTCCATAAAATAACATCAAAATTTTGCACTTTATAAATATATACATATAGATATATTTAAAAATTGCCCAGATGTGATATGAGAAAAAGGAAAAAAATCGTCCACTGCTTAATATAAAATAAAGTACCATATCGAAACACATGAAAAGAACAGGTCCACTTGTGTGAATATATAGTTGTCGTTAGGCGAGTTGTGCATGAAATAATGCTCGCTTGAGCGGCTGAATAACGTCCACAGACAAAAACAATTATTAAATCAGTCATATTATACATTTGCCAGAGACACGATAGTGTTATAAGGCAATATCGGGTTTTTTTTGCGCGTGCGCGCCAACGTGTGGGGATTGATAGCTTTCATAATATACTTTTGAGTGATATGATCATGACTCCACAATTTTTCAATGCTGATAATCTTATATTGATATTAGTTAGACGCACATGAATTTCTCTTTTTAATTAGATTCAATTGTCCGTTCCTTTGAAGAACAAATACTGATCATTTGGAAATGATTGTTGACGTTAGTGCGACTATCAGCATTGGGCAATCAATTTTCGGAATAGATTTTCATTATTTCAGTATTGATAAGAAACAGCCTTTGGTTCAAAATACTGTGATCGCATTGACGTCAACAGAATAATTATTTGGTTAATGCATTATATCTATTTTTTCCTATGCTATTGTGTATGTTGGAGGAACTCCCGGGAAATTGTTCATAGAAGTGATTAGTCTTTGCTGTACGCTGTGAAGCCTATGTAACGATGATAGATAAATGTTAACGCGTAGACATATCTATACGTGCTTACATTCATGTATACGTGACGATCATGAATAGTCACAATGACATAGTAAAATAGTGTTGCGATAGTTCAAATCAATCGGAATAAAAATGAACATTGACAATTGGAATTGAAGAAAAATTGTCCATATAATTTGGCTTCATAAAACCGCAGTATTTGTCAATTTAATTTATTCTCGACTACATAGTAAATACTGATTTGTCAATGATTCAGTCGCATTTCTTATTTATTAATTTGTCACTCAACAAATTGAATACTACAACTGAAGTTGATTTGAAGACGTGTTCGTTTGCATGCATGGAAGCGTCGCAACACGATATCGTAATACATTCAACGATTTATCCATGTTTCCAATTGACAAAGCATAAATTCTGATTAATGTTTCGATAGAAAAGCAATCGAGGGTGGTAGCTAACAGTTACCAATAAATCTAGCACCATTCAGCCATGACATCTATGTGCACTTCATTTATATAAATAATATTAACATGTGTCTGTTCATACATATATGCAAAGACATTGGGCATTTCCAAGCGCATTCTCAAGTTGCCATATAAGTTAACTGAAAGTACTTCTCTAATCTACAACAAACTAATCATGCAGTATAATTAGAAATACATCTTATCTGTTTCAAGAATATTTGTAGGCAGTAGTGACAATAATGTTTGCATTAATATGTATAGTTATGAGGACTCTGAAAGATTTTCTCCTCATTGCTTTCCACTTAGGATATTATTCATGTGGAAAATGATAAATTGTGTTATCTATCCTTCTTCATTCACCTTCATTCTATAATTCATAGAATTTTTTATTCTATGAATTTATAATTATAAACATACCAAAACTTATCAGCAGGAGAACAGATTTATTGATTCGATATGACATTTCCATTCATTATATCTTGACATCCATCACAAGTTCATCAAGTACACAATTTTCAAAGTGTATATTAACTAATATGACTCTGAATTAATCGATCAAATTGAGAATTTTGCACTAGCATGAACTGACGTGTCACTTCCGTTTTGTGCTTCCTCTTCTCTTTCGTTCGTGGCCTCCGCAACGTAAACCAATTTATGGCTGTTCTGCCACCATTGATTTTGTTTCCTTCTCCTTCGAAGCATTTCCGAACTGACTAGCGACATAACGGTCACGGACGTCGATCGGTATTCCAAGCATGTCAACTTCTATAGCATGATGACGTTACGGACGCAACTATGTGCATTATTTATCATAAATATATCAGTCGATGAATATTCAATTTTATTTTATTATTTTTTTAATTATTATAGTTACTGCAAGATGATTGCTTTATCCATCGATATTTGAGATGTACAAGGCTGAGAGTGATGTTAACTTTGTGACATTGGGTTATTTTTATCGACTTTGAAATAAAAAATAAACTCATTTCTCTTACAAATAAACTTTGCATAAATCAATTCAATATTTTTAAAATATGCTTAAGAATATTACAACATTGTATCACAATGTTTGATTACTAATTCCACTGTCACTGATTCACTCCAGTTAGTTCCTCTTCACCACGAAAAATTAATGGTCTGATAAGATACTTCGTTCACCAAGATTATCTCGAACCGAGAATATTCTAATCTTGGACAAAGTTTCAAAGTCCACATTTATATTGAAAAAAAAAAAAAAAGAAAAGTTATTTCTATATCAAAAGTTCAAAAATAGTCTACTGATCGAGATACTTTCAGTCCGTGTGTACAGCAGTACGTTCAGGAATTATAGAAAAACGATTCCTGCCATGAATAGTGATCGATCACATTACATCTCACTTGTGCTCAATGGAAGCAATCAAAAAAATACATACATGTATACCCTTTGGCAGGATCGTGACGCTATAATCACACACGCGCGATTGCCGAGAGCAAACTTTCTCTGATCTATTTCATCGCTGCAGATAAGACTTCCAACAAGAGTGTGGTACACGCTCAATTGTCGACTTTCATTTCATTGTGGTGGTTTTTTTCATATATATTACTTACCCTCATAAATAAATAAATAAATAAATATATATATATATAGATATATAATGAATCCACATAAATTATTGAAATAGTTTGCTTCACATTATCATTTTATGGTGGAAAATTAACACCATCCATTTCATCTACATTTCTCAGCACTTTTATATGGATGGAGAAGATTCATCTCTCTCAACTGATGTTTATATACATATATACTCTCGTATTTATAAATTTGTAAGTAAAGCATATACATATACAAACCTGCGTCAGTACAGTTCTGTTTGCGGTTGAGTAATCTGAGAGTCGAGCGAGGTGTCTCGGGCTTGTCTGTCGAAACGAGACTGCCAGGAATGACTGAAAAGGAGTAGCTAAATGAGCGCGCAGTCAGAGCCTTTGATTGCTTCTTAGTAACAACCTACAATAAGTGAATTCTGTATGAATATATTTATGTATATATTCTCAGTGATTCATCTTCATATATGACTGCGACATGCAGACTCTGATATGTTTAAAACATTTTCCCAAGTCATGAGATGAAATAATAAATTTTGTTTCTTATTCTATTCCTTTTTTCTTCTTCTCTTATCTCGTTAGAAATGTATATACCTGAACCAATTTTATACGAATGAAAGACAAAATAATATTGGATGTTGGGGAAATAATTTCAATTGGGACTGTGGGAAAATGACAAATTTTACCTGGTCGAGTTGATCGCCATATATTATCATGCAACTCGCGACAGTAAAGGGTATTTCTTATTGATTAATTTTTTTTCTCTCTAATCTTCAAGTATTGTCGTAAACAGTATGAACGCTTGATTGGCAACTAATTATGTCATTGGTGTATAGTGAACTCGTCGCTACTCTCTTTGTCTTACTCTCTCGTGGGATTTGTACCGATTCGTTTGGAATCCGTTAATGGAAGCTGGTGCCGACATGACGTCTAACGATACCAGTTGGAACAGATTCGTATCATGTATGAATGAAGAAAAAGAAGAAATTCATTTGTAAATGAGAAAAAAAAAGGGAGAAAAATTTATGTTCGCAATAACCAGTTACCCGTGAGATACTTCTTCATTACTGATTCAATCCAAAAATATATGCAGACTTGTAGACTAGTAAAGATAAAATGGGTATGTTGGAAGTGCAATGGGAAAATTGTTTTGAATTCATTTTAATCTGGGAGATTCTATGTTTGTACCAACTGGAGTCGATAAAGAAGCACATGTGAATCCGAGCCGGGAACTAACGCCTCAATCGGAAGAATACGAAAGTATCAGGTGGTTGGAGCAGTCTATGAATTTTGTACCTTTCACATTTATTATCATCCGACGTTCTTCATTCGGTCGGTTATACAGATTATTTAATTGTGGGCGCGAATAAAATGGTATAAATACCTCCTTGATGGAGATGCGCTCCGGTATTCTCGATTCGAAACGTGTCGGCCGCGAGGTTCGAATATCCCTCGTGAAATACGAGAATGGTTGGACTGAATCACAGTTGCGCAATCAATCATTGAGAAACTGTTGGATAATGACGACACGAATTCAATAATTTATCACTGTCATTGAATGAATGAATACATTGAATTTAATATATTGATATTTGTATGAAGGGTTTAATTCGATTGAAAAATTAAATTTGTTACAGAATCATGGAGTTATTCCTCTCAGTTTTTGGTCTTGCGCTTATCACAAGTGGTAAGAAAAGATGGTTGATTTTTTTCGTTTTTTAATTTTATGTACCATTATAAATTCTCGTTACTCGCTTTAAGATGGAAATGGTTATTTGCCGGTTGCGATATGTTATCCGACAATGATTGTTAATTTTTTTTACACGCATATCCAATGCAATAGTTATAAAGATAACGTGTACATTTCTGGATCACAATCCGTTGTGATTCTGACGTGCGAGAGATCTCACAGTGAAATGAATTCTTCATTTTTAGCTATTATTGGTAAGGAGTATAATTATTTGAATTTAATGTTTCGAAATTTATTGTATGCATAATTATTTTGTCTTCAGTGCTCTTACTTCAGAGTGTGGTATTTGGCCAATTCAACAATGACTTGTCAAAAATTGACAATGACACTAATGAAATTGGAGTACGAATATTTGGTTTTGAAGAATCGACTGACGAATGTGCAAGAATACCAAGAACGCGGAAGGAAAAAATGATTGGCATCACTTTCAATTTATTGTGTCGACACTTTGGTCCTCATGCGAGAGAAAGAATATTGAAATCTGTACAAGTTGTTAAAAGAATCATTCCTCATAGGATTATGAAAAAAACATTCACGTCTTGTCTTAATAGAATGAAACCAAAGATGATATCGTGTTTCGCAACAATATTTGATGATTATGATTTGGCTGGCAATGAAAAACCACCGAAATGTTTAGCGAATCTTGCCATTTATCCAGAGAGAAAATACCAGCTTTTCTGGTTAAAAAAATTCCCACTCATTTTAGAGTATCTTGATAGAGTCATCAAAGGTTATAAGTTGTTCAATCCGTCACGTGTTGTTGTAGAAAAATATTTGGATCAGGGTGTAATGAAACGCTGGAAACATGTGCCACACTTTGATTACGCCAAAACGAAGATAAAAGAGTGGAAATCATCGGATATTATGAGTAAAAGACTACGCCTGAAAGAAACCATAGGAGAGCCGTCAAATTTATTGGATATTTGCGTATTTTCAAACAAATGGTTGCGTAACCCACACGATTTTGAGGATAACGTTTGTCTACGAAAAATTCTTGGTAATCTTTTAGTTCTGGAACGCTTTCTTCAGAAGCAGGGTGTCACTTTAGAAACAGAATTCATTTTTGGTCGCTATCTGTTATTGCATCTACTTCACGTTGTCAAAAGTGTACTAAGATCAGGTGATACCATGAGTTCACGACGAGCAATGAATGGCGCCGGAACTCCATCCGAAACGACGGCTCAATTAAATAATTTGAAAGCTATGAATATCAAGTGCCTAAATGATTTGAGACGATCATATGACCAAACGGAAGATCATAAGTTGTCAAAGTTATTGAAAACCCATAATTTACAAGACTGTCTCGATACTGTCGTAAAAAATACTGAGGCCGCGGGTGATTCAGTGAAAAAGACATTTTTGAAAACAGTACATGCACCACTCGACGAAAATCTTAAAATTGCTGAAAAATCATTGATCAAGTCAGTCATGAGAAGTCATAAAAAATTGAAGCCTCTTCAACCAATAATACAGGATATGATCGATCATGGAATTCCCAAACCATCGTCTGAATATCCATGGGCAAAGAATTTTCTAGAGAAGTTCCAAACGTCAACAATGTCAAATGATCATGCAAAGTTGGGGAATGCGCATACATCTACCAGTTATTCATCGAGCACATCCTGTAGAAAGAGTAATTCCAATCAATCAAATGGGAAAAATAAATGTTGGTCAAATTATGTCACACAAAATATGATTATTGAAAATGAGTTACAGAAATCAGGATTGACTATGCAAGAAATGTATCTTGGCGATCCCGGACGTATGAATATGATTTACTATATCGATGAAGGTCTGCGAAGGAGTAATCAAAATAAGGGCAGGATTATTGCACAGTATCGACGAAGCTTCGAAAACTCAAAGGAGTCAGAAGAACTCATAGAAAAATTGCTTGATGAGGTACTAGGCGATTCACCGGAGCCCACAATTGAAGACGAAGATAGCAGACGGTCATTTGGTGTATTGTCAAAAATAAATACATCACTGAATTCAGATTCTATTCCTGCCATCTCTCAAGATGCTGCACTCAATTAACATGGTTGCCATCAGTTTGTTCGTCGTCAGTAATCATCATGACCATCGTCATCTGCCATAGTGAAATCAGCCAGTGTAGCAACAGAAATAATGGACCATAAAAGTTGCACCAGGAGGATCATGTTATCTGTGGATCATCCTTTGAAATTGATAGCTGTGTAGGTGAAAAACCGGCCAAGGGGAATAAATCGTGCAATGAAAGTACTCAGGACAATAGCATTTTCGAATAGCTTAAATGAAGAGTAACAATGAAAATCTTACAATAAATAAAAGTTCTAAAGAATAAAACTGAAAATATATCAAATGCCAAATCGCCCTTCTGATTGATTAATGGAGAGATTGGAATGGGGAGATTTAAGGGGATGATTGGAATACAATTGCGGATTCGGGCGTTACTTTAAATATGTCTCATTCGTTAATCATCATTGAGGAGATACAAGAAAGAAAAAAGAGTTGTTCAACATTTTTTCCTGGTGTTTTCCATCAATATATTTCAATTAAAAATTTTAATTCACTAATACATTCGAGGATCATTTGCCAGCTTGCGTGATTCATAAAGGGTACAAGAAAATATAGCTTGTCGAGCGCAATGTTCGAGCTATCGGATTGGATTCTCGGTTTCATTGCAAAATACCACGACAAACTCGCGCCTCATGTTTTCACTTCTCCTCATTGGCGAATATTTATCTATAGAGAGATACATTCCAACACGAAATATATTTCTCCTGCAATTTAATTTTTCCTTGAATTTTTTTCTATATTTACGCCAGCTTCATTCATCCTAACTCTTGATTTTAACAAAAAATAAATAACTAATAAAACTTAAATTGTGATTACCGATTGTATCATGTATGAATAAATTACCTATTTTCCAATCATTCTTATATCAAAATTATCTTATTATATAGTCAAATCAGAGCTTTGTCGAGGAAACATTGTTGAGAACCCAATACTTTACGAGGACGTTAATAGCTGCCCCTATAGAATTTCTTACGCGCTTGTTAGAGGCGCAATGGACCCGACTGTTGGCTTCATTGTGCCGAGCGACAAGACAATGGTTGAATTGTTGCATTTGTTTGTCCAAATGATGACTTCGAAGCCTGTAACAATTTATGGGATTATGTGCTTCAATTTTAATGGTGAATTGCTTTCAGGATTTTGCGTTGACACTGAGACGGAGGATTATATTGATTCATTGAAGCCATCAACAAGTACTCTCATCGATCCAACTGATGACTATGATCAATATGAAGTAAGAGAATTTGAGAGTGTCACAAAGAAGACGTATCATTGTGTGGCGCGATTACCAATGATGAGCAATAGTTCAAAGTTCGATACTAAAGTCATGGAGCTCTTGGATGGCAACGGAATCGCTTCAATTCGTTCAAAGAAACATCACTATCAGGTAATCTCGATTGAAATATAACTAGTAGCAATTAAAATTAGTGTCAGAAACCAATATATAATGCGTATAACATTTTAGGTCGAAAAAGTGGATGCATTATATTATTGCCGTATAAGATTATCAATTGTCATAGTGCTATTACTCAGTTAGACCAACTCCAACCGTATCAATTTGACTCCATTGTAAACTTGATTTTAGGTGCGTACTGTTCGACAAAAGATGTGTCAAGCTGGGTTCAATGTTTTCCAAATCAATAATAAAGCTGGATCGATTCATAAACGCTTTAAGAATACAATTCGTCTTATAATTTACAATACACCAGGTATATTCCCAGGACTAAAAGTTATTCGAAGCGATTTAGATCGTAAAAGAAGGCGCGAACCACAAACATGGTTTAGATTTGAATTTAGTGGCAATCCGTTGAGCGCAGAATTTGATTACGATAATTATTTTGTCACTGTGAGTGGTGATTTTGGACGAATTCAAGCATACTCGAAGTTGTTGGTTGCTTTTAAAATGCATAAGCATCTAAATAATTTCAACGATAGTACCAGCTATAAGGTGATAAATTTATAATAATGCCAAAAGTTGATAAAGAATGTGGAAAGCGTCTGTACTTCTCTAACTTCGATAATTCTTCTAGATCAATTTAGATCTTGGCATAATGGAAATTATACTCGCGAACTTTGGAGTTGCTCTGATGAAAGATAAAGCTACAACAAATCTGATGGTGAAGGCGTTGAATGGAATTCGCACGGAGTTAAACAATGACGGCGAGGTGCAGGTGGAGTTTGAGGAGAGTATGAAAGATGCAGTTGATCAAGTTGATCCATTATTGTATTCTTCCATATGGTTGCAATCAATGGCTGAGAAGTATGAGGTAGTTAAGATGAAAGAAAAATCAAAAACGAGTGGTAATCCGTCACAGAAATCTGCTCGTGGTCGTTAAAATTATTTCATTATTTATATCAGCATTCAACGTAATTCGAAGTAGAGTGAATAAGAAATGAAAATGAAAATAAAGTTTAATGCTGTAGTCAGGTTTTTTTTTTATGCAAACACGAATACACTAACTTTGTTGTTTCTTCAACGTCAATTTACTTCATAAAATCTGGTCGAGTAGTTGAATATCGATGGACTGTGCGGTTGGAATTCTCACAGGCTCTGCATCATGGACTCGCCCAATGCTTGCCCTGTGGCAACAGAGTGGAGGAGAGAACAGGCGTACTTATTTTTCATGCGCTGTTAGTCATGAGTTTACGAGCACAAGCTCCGGTGTTTCTACTTCTCTTGCATGGAAAATTGGTCATGTTACGAGCATAACCATCAAGTCGTCATCGTCCTCATCGTCGTTGTTTTATTCGTTGTATTCATTTTCATAGCGCTGGCATTCGTTCGTGAAATGTATCAGTACCTAATAAAAATCAATGAATAAATGAATGAATGAATCGATGGACTACACTGCAACTGCAACCGCAAGGATAGAAGATGGGAAAAGGCGTCGCAGTATTAAATTAACCCAAAAGCGTGAAGCCTGCATCGAATCAGCGTCAGTTTCGCCACCGAGAATTATTGACTCTTTAGTATTGCATTATCCATGTAGACGACAATTTGCTCATCTCTTTCTCTCTCATCTTCATGATAGCAAAGGTTGAGCCCAATAAATTCAAAGTCTCATGCTTCCAAGTTCATACTATGCTTACATCTATAGTTATACGTATGTTGTAGGACTATGCAAGCCAGCAGCAGGAGCAGCAGCTCAAGGCTAATCCGGGTGATCGATCGATTCGTTTTTCACCCTCTACCTTTCTTCCTCATCCTCATTCTCCTTTCTTCTTTTTTTTCTTCCTTTTATTCTAACTTCTTCTTTTTACCCTTCTCTTCATGTATGTGTGTCTTGAGGCTTATTCACGATTCCTTCTAAGTATCGTCACGCTTGGCCGGAAGACCCATCAACTCGCCCCGATAGAGCATACTGGAAACGCGGCGGAGAAGGCTGAGTCGAGAAACACGGCTAGAAAGCAACCAACTGCACGGTATGGGAAAAGATAAAAGGAAATATATGAAAAACAAAGTGAAAAAGGAATAAATGTGTATACCGAAATGAGCGCCAAGTAGTACAGAGGGTTGGGAGAATGCATAAACGCGTGGACTGATAGACGGCCACGATTGACACCTAATTTATGTAAACATAATCTGAGATGATTCTCTTATTTTTACAGATTCATCGAAAATGAGGATTTGAAGGCGTTTAAAAATAATTCCATTATCCACAATTATTTTCCTCTCACTATGTTTGCATCTCGCCTATTTCACCGATATAACTCTTCCATGCGTTGTACATAGTTAATTCACCACACAATCATCAGAGAGATGAACATGAATTATAATATATTACAATCGCAAGGTTTCACCCGTACTGCATAGAACTAAAGTCCATAAATACCTACTTGGATATTCATAATGCATCCGCCTGCGAATTTATTTCTTGTTCATTCACTTCATTCTGTTCTCTATCGTTTTATCATTGAAATGGTGTCTTACAGTAACCTGAATCTATGCTTTTTTTAACTCTCTTTATGCACACGAATATGAGCAAAATTTTGAGAACTATTTCTATCACCATTTCCATCTAACAAAGCAATGTAAAATCGAATATATTTGAGAATATATAGATATGAACCATATGTTCTAGGATAGAAAGGTCCTGGCAATGTCGCAGAGCATCACTGAGGAAGGAGCAATGCACATGAAGCGAATAAGAGGAACGGAGAAACAGTGATATACCTTCGTCATCCCTCTTTACTTCTATTTGTAACTCTTCTGCATATATATATATGCTCTTGCTTTCTCGCTCCGGCGAACTCGAATGCTAATGGGAGATGCGATGCTCGATGGCAAACGGAACATTCCAGCGGAGCGGAGATCCCGTATCAGCGCAGCCTGTTCGTTAGGGCTGGCAAGGAAGGATACGCGAAGCCACAAGTTGTGTGTGCCACGGATAAGTAAAGTGGGTATATACCGGACTAAAGTTGCCCCCTGGAGTCTTGCTCTTTCTCTCCCTGTATGTGTACGTGTATGTATATATATGTCTCATGACTGTATCAACCATGTCGGTTTACACGTCCAAACTCTTTTAAAGACAGTTTGTCTCGTTAGTGCCGCACACACATTCATTTTTCTTCCTCATTTTTCCCGCATGTTCATTAATGTTATCTATTTTTATTTTCCATTTTTCTCATTGATTGAAAATTAATTTGATTTCTTCTTTTTTTTTCAATTGTTGTATCGATTTATTTGCTCTCATTTCTCAAGAGTTTCTTAACAACATCAGCGACGACGTGCACGCCAGACTCTAGAATGTGCCTCATCACTTAACTTAATGAGTGTATACGGCTTTTTATCTATATATATATATATATATATATATATCTCATTTATTTTTTATTGCTATTACGTTCCATCACGTATATAGTCACCTTTTCTATATCCAATCGGCGCGAATCGCCTATAATATTGAACTGATAAAAAAAAATTATCCATGTATACATTTATTCATTGCATTAAGCATTTTGTATACAAAGAATGAGGAGGAAAGGTCCAATCTATTTTCACATGACGAAAGAAATGTAGGCGCAGTTCTCGAGACTCTCTCATGACGTTGCGAAGCGGACGTACAATATATATACATATATGAAACGTGGGCGGTGGCGCGTCGGGAACTGGCCGCCGCGCGCGGCTATTCCAATTCACCATAGCTCAGACTATATACCTGCCATTTAATTAATTCTACGTTACATTTTACTGGCGGACACCTGGGTTGTTTGAATGCGCGCGAACTCTGACTCCCGCAGACGACCAGATAGGTTGAGAGAGCGATAATTGACTTCCCGAAGTTCACGCGAATTTTTTCTCTCTCATTTTCGCTTCAAACGCTCCATCACTTCTTCTACATCACTGTGACTTCTCTGAAAGCCGTATATACGATACATATTGGACATGTGAGCGTAAATGAAACTCTAGAAGCCAATGGATGGTCGAGTGAAAGTCAAGAAGATTGTTGGCAAGTATGAAAAGCCAATGATCTCGTCAACGCAAGATGTAGTTATTCAGATTAAAAAAAATAATAATTATGGCGCTAAGCAGTGTTGATGGGCAAGTGGGACTTATTGAGATGTTAATATGGATATAATATTCTATATCTTCTTGTATACTCTCAACATGCAGTTGATAATAGAAATTGTAATTCCGGTGAGTCAGTGAATGCAAATCATTGAATTTAATTGACTAAGATTAATCCATTCACGTATATAATACTCTTGAATAATTACTCGCATATAGAAGAAATAATATGCTGAAACATTATACTCAACTTGAATTACATATTCATTAAGTCAACAACAGTATAACGGGGCGGTTGCTACACATTGACCCCAAAAAGGCAGTATCATTTCTTAACAGATCTGCACATTACCAAAATTTTTTACAATCAGTTGATACGTCTGATAATTTGGGTTTTGTTCTTCATCTATTAAATTCAGTGTCATTGCATAGTTATTAGTTATGTGATTCTTCGAGATGAGTATAATTCTGGTTTATCGTGTCAATATCACAGCAGCCATCAAGCGTGTGTGTCTGTAATGTCGTATAGGTCGATAAGTACTCAGCGCGAAACATCGTCTCTCAATATACATTGAAAGAAATGAAATGAATACAAGAATGATTTATGCTATGTACCACCCACGTGCCCATCTGCCTCAAATATCAATCAGGCATTCTTCGAATAAATTATATAAAAACGTACTACAGGAGCCCGATTTAAATCTTAAAATCTCTTTATAACTTTCATTTGCTCAAGATCAACATTAACGATAAATGATTGTAGATAGTTTATTATATGCATGAAGGAGATGGCTTGAACACCCGACGTGTGTCACTCATGAATCGCGACAGCGCACCCGTTCGTCATAACTACTTATATACCCATTACACAATCTGTTACTCACCAAGATAAAAAAATAGATGTAATGAATAAATAATAGTGATGAATTAGACTAGAGGAAAATGGTGATATAAATGTATGTATGAACATACTGAGCGCACACACCCCGTTGCGTTTGCATTTTTTTTTAACGTTTTACTGACTATCTCGTAGATGACTGTCCAGAGGACTAATGTACTCAAGCTTCCGATTCTCATTTATGCGAAACACTTTTTACTATATGACTCGTATCTTTAACAATAATTTTGAGAAGATCGTACCCACCTGCTGATTCTTCATTACAGTATTTTCGAAACTGTGAGACTGAATGCATCTGTATGAAATATACTTGATAATTCTCGGAGAACTGAATACACCACAAAACTCTTATGGTTCTCACATTATCTTCCATTCAATCTATAATAATTGCATCGAATGAGGTAGCAAAAACAAACAAACGATATAAAATAATAAATAACTTGGTCAGTAAATGAGAAAATTGTGAAATCTTTATTTTCATTGACTTTTTCATCGGTGATTATTAGCAGAGAATTCGGATTAGTCAGAGTAGCCGGCACCCTGGGAGCTGTATATAAATCGTATATATTATACGTAGATATCGCGCGGATCTTTGCGCGTAGGGGCAAGATAGTAAATATAAAGGCGCTACAGCTAGTCCCTTCTCTCGCATGCCAGCCGGGCATTACCGACGTGCTATTAATTGCTACCACCGCGTAAAACTATAGTCGTAGGAGAGAAAAGGCGCGGCATCTGGTACATATATGCTTCATGTTCTTCTTTACCTTGCGGTGACGGGGAAGCACGCACAAATGTATCAACTTCTGTTCAAGTGTGACTTGGTAAACATTTATTATTCAACTGAGACAATAATAAAACATTGTAGGGCCAGTGAACGATGGGTCTGTGGAAGTAACTGTACTTAGTTTAATTACAGCCAGGAGCGCGAGCAATCGTCTGCTCCTACATAGACGTGCTTACATGCATATCTACATGTATATATTGCTAGGTACAACATCTCGCTCATCCCGAAGCTCAGTAGGTGGTGGCGTGTCAGCATCTGCAGAGTCAAAGTTCTCCTTTATTGTATATTAATATTGATAATCATGTTCACAATGATACATTTAGATAATCTAGTAATTTCCAAGTTTTTAAAATTCTTGTTTTTTTTAATGAAATTATAATATTTTTCAGTGGAGAGCAACATGAAAACCAACGCTATGAAACAGACGCGATTGGACGTAAAGATTTGTCCTCTGGGACGGTGAGTAAATGGAGAACGTCAGAGAGAAGAAACAGGGGCGCGGAAGGTCGTAGTGGGTTCGTGCGAGGGCGCTCGGATTGTGTCAACGATACTGTGAATTTACGGCGGTCACTCGTCGAATCCATTTGTTTCATCTGCATCTGCTTAGCACGCTAATGCTTGGTCTTTGCTCCACTCACCACAATTCTCCTCTACCACAATATATGAAGCATCTTCGTTTTTCATCCCTAGCAATTGTAGCTATACAATGTGTCTTATATGTATAGAAAGTGCTTCATCAAACTTGTATGCCAGTCGAGACTGCAATAAAGAGAGGGAATATGAGGGAATTCAACATGAGCTCGCGAGTCTGTGAGTTAATAAAGTTACGAAGCGACGCCAAAGACGCATTCACGATAACAAGGCAGTTCAACGCAACTGACTGCAACCATTGGTGGACGCCAAGGGCGATTCTATAAATCATCTCATCGTCAAGGGTGAAAAAAAAGGAATATGGTGAAAGTAAAACGATTATATGAATGTATATAACTAAAGAAGAAAAACGACGTTGGAAATTATTATCATTCTCATTCGCTTTTCATTTCTTGTCTGCGTGTATAAGTACTTGTAAATCAACCGCGGACGATGTGGATGTGCAATATATATAGTTGGCATTTCGTCGAAAATTCGAATGATAAATTAATCTTATATTTTGCTTTTACTGTGCACTTTAATATGCAGCGATGATCACAATCGATATAACTCCATATGCGATATCTTGAATATTACAAGAAATTATAGAGGATATATAAGCAGAGGTTATTTATCGTCAATCGTTATAGTCTCGATTATAACATACCATTTATTTTTCAGTTTTTGTTTTCTCTTCGCTGTACTGATAAGAGTAGAAGTCAGCATAGTCCCATAAATCCGCAGTAATTCCAGTCAGATGTTTCTCATGCCACTTTGATCTGCCTTCTAATTTCAGCAGAAGTAAAATAATTCCGCAGAAAAATAGATCTTTAGACAACTGTTGCAGGCTCACTGTTATTAATACAATCAACATATTCATCAATCCACACATCTAATTGTCATTTATTTGAATGCAATGCCTTCAGAACACATATGAAAATGCAAAGTTGTATGTGCTATGATAGCTATTCATCATCAAATAACATTTTCTTTTCGTTGTTCAGGCACAACAAGAAATGGAATGTCGCATACAGAAGCTGTTCGATTCGGCATGAGTCATGGAATAGAGGGAACGTGAACAGAGGCAAGCGCAAAGGTACAATTTTTTCATTTTATCTCAACTGCCTAAAGATGCCTCTGTCCCTTTCCCTTCCTACCAAGCATATAAATACCACAATGATGCTCGCATATTTTCATTTATTGTTTCTCAATTCGTATTTTTTTCTCCAATGTTTTTCTATTGGTTTAACTCAGTTTTTTTTTTGACATTCCTCTACTTGAACGTCGAGTATTGTTGAATGCTTACCAACACTTTCACGCTGTTGTATACGCGGAGCCGCATCGCTAGCTACTTGCACGATCGTTAGCCGCAGGAAACATAGCTCATGGAACGTATGACGAGGCAGCAGGACCATTCGACAAGATTAATGGACATTAAAACTACGTGGAATGGTTGAAGAAGGTGGAGAGATGCAAGGTAGAGGGACAACAAGTAGGAATCGAGATATTTTATTGAATTACCCGGACGGTAGTCTCATAACAATAGGGCTCGTGGTTAGATTCAACAATGCGATCACGCGGAGAAACAGACAAACAGTACAAAAGTAGTCGAGTATCGTTCGCGAAGAACAAGAGAAAAATATTCAAGAATTACGAAGACTATTGCACTGTATGTGTATGGAGCTATAATAGAAGAAGAAGATGGGTATATCCCATTTCAAATTGTCATATTTTTTTCTTTCTCTCATTCTGTCTATTGAGTTTCATAACATTCTCATATATATGTACATCCCTTTTATCATGGGTTGAGCAAGATATCAATACAGTGTTAGTAGGAAGAATGGGAGTGGAAGAGATAAAAAGTCGTGTGGCCATTGGCCCCATTCCATTTATTTATTTGCTCATTATCGCTTCTTATTTTCATCGAGGATTGTAATAACTGTGATGGGACGATAATTTCTTCGCGCTATAAATGATATTTAAATTCAAATGATATAAAAGTTCATAATGCATAATCTTGAGGGCATATATGAAGAGGAATATGAGAGAGGAATAAGAGCAAGAGTGAAATGAATGCTTATACACACATTTCCATTGGATTAACCTTGCGACTTACGGGTATACTTGGAGATATACTTTGGTTGGGAGATCGTGTGGTCTTAACTGCACATTATCATGAGAGTAAGAGAGAAAACGAGCTATTACCGTTTGCATTATAATTATTAATTTCCTACGCTCACATAACCATTCGTTTAATTAATTCCGGGATTAATTGACTGTCAAGATAATCCCAAGAGAGTAAAAGAAATCGCGATAGAACGGCCGACGCGTTCTTATCGACATTTTTATTATGCATCGGTGATATACTTGCGTATAAGGCTGTATATTCGAGTGTGATTCCACGCTATGAAATTTCATGATAAATGCATATTTTGTTGATGAAATAAATATTAAAGCATTTCCTTCCATCCATCTTTGCCGCAGGTCAAGAAAAGGCAAATGCGTTTGCGAGGTGTTCTCGCAGTAGCGATTGGCCGCTCAATGGCACGTCGACAGATTAAATCAGCCGGTTGTGCTCGCGCACGATAATTAACGGCCGCACGTAGAGAGAAAAAGCGTGGAGGGAGAGGAGAGAGAGGAGGAGAGAGTGAGAGTGAGACCGCCAGAGTAGCTGAGACGCGAGAAGAGGAAAAGAAAAGATAAAAATGAAATAAACAGAACAAAAACATTTCAATAGGCGCGTGTGCCTGGGGGTGTGTTGTGGCGGAGAAATACAAGTGCAGTGGAATTGGATGGCGGTGAAAAAGAAAATGGGAAGTGAAGAAGACAGGAAGGTTGAAGTGAGGATGCACGAGAGGGGAATGGAAATGGAAAAAAAGCCATAGATTCTGAGTTCGCGTGTCTGACGATCGTAACTTGTCGTGGGGCTTGTCGCGCAGTGGGGGAAAACTCGCGATGGATTTACCGTGCGCGTTTGCGGGAGGCTGCGGTTGTCGATGTAACTACACTAGTATGTGTATAAGAAACAGGGAGGAGAGAAAATGAAAGAGTCAAGAAAACAAAAAATGAGCGGGAAGGTGAAGGTAAAGGTGAAGGTGATGGCAATGCTAAAAAGCGAGACAAAGACGCAAAGTTTTGAAGAATAAAAAAGAAAAGAGGTAGATCTTTACATGCGTCAACGAACAAATCATCACAACGTGCATAAAGTTTGCAACCGACTCCTCAATTTGCATACATGCATACGCAAGTGAGTTATACATCGCTGTCTCAGTTGACCCTTTAATTTTTCTGTTACATATATACAATAAATATTTACACACATCCATACATGTATTCATGGGACGAACGTGAACGGATGAAGAAACACGTGGAAAAAAAATATTTATATATATATATATACTCATTGAATGGAAAATGATTGAACAGAAAGATTGGAATATATATACAGGCAGTATATACATATATGCAGTGTGAATGAAACGAGTAATTTATATATGTGGACTCGTATATAAGGTGAGGAATAGCAGGGGAGATGAGAGATGAATCCATACACGACGTATCCATATAAACAGAGTTACATAGAGAAGACAGAGCGGAAGAAGATACCAAGCAGAAGACGACGAGACGACGTGCACGGACTCTTGGCGAGGATGCAATTATTTTGTCCCTTGCTCCCGACAATATTTCTATATATATATATATCTATATTGCATGAAGAATGCCCAGAAAAACAGGGCCAACGCATCATCATCTTCACCTACCGGTTTATGACTCTTCGCATATACCTATATGGATATCACCTTTTTCCCTTCAACTTTTCTATTTTTTTTTCTATTTCGAATATACATTCTCTCATATTGCGCCCCTTTAACGTCGTGCTGGACAACGAATAGGTCTATGAAACGGCCGTAGTCAGAGTACTAAATACACCATAAACCACGCAGGATTGCCCGTAAAGCTTAACTCTCGTGCAACGATAAGATTCGCTTAGTGGTGCGCGCTTATGGTAAAATGAGGCAGGTGCAGCCTATTCGGAAGCACCATGTGGATTTATAAAAGAAAAAAAAAACAACAAATGTATGCATAAAATCATGATATCCATGGAAAATATGAAGAACTATCTATATGCGCTATATACATTGAACTGAAAAAATAATAACCATATATAATTGAACAAATATAATTTTTTTCGTTTAAAGATAATTGGTCAAAGGTTTTTTGTGTCTACTTAAAGCATACACAAGTTTCGGAGGAAAATATGCTCTACATTATCTACTTGCTGTGTACTCGTAGAAGGAGAAGAAGAAGAAGTAGAAGAAGAATGAACGGGTGAGTTTGTTTAGAAGACTTTGTTACCACTGATTCGATAATAATTCTCAACGATATGCATTGGTTGAAAACTTGTCGTTCTTATTGCTAGAATTAACAGCAAGCACATTGTGCCAATATCTGGCCAGTTAATCAAGTGCATGTATAATTATATATATATGTATATAAGTAACGCGTGTTTCTCCCTGATTTTCATTGCAATAAACACGAATGTAACAACTCCTTAAAGATAATCAAGGATCGTATAGTGTAAAGGCAACCAAACGAATCAATTAGAAGTGTCATATTCATAAAGCCGTATCTCAGCCAATCGATCGCGTATTTATACAACCTATATACGAGCGATCAAACATAAACGTATATATGTATATGTATATAGAAAAGCGGAAGATATCGGCGTGGCGGATCGCCAACGATCTTTTCTCCTAATTTATCGATACCAATGGTGCGCCACCTCGTGTCCAACTAATTAATGTTACCCTCTTGTCCCGCTCACTTGCCCTGCCTACTCCGCCTACTATATGCCCACTACTCATTCTCTTTCTTCCTTATTTCTCGTGTGCACCTGATCAACGCGAGTGAATGGGAAAAGAAAAGATACCGAAGAGGAAGGAAGAGAGAGAAATGGTGGTATAAGAGGTTTTTAATGTTTTTATTGCCAGGCACGTGCGATCTTCTGATCCTTCTCGCGTGTTAGCAAACACCAGATTACTTGGCAATTAATGAGCAGAATTTGCATCGGCATTAATTGCAATCTTGTGGAATTGTTGTGGTTCCCATTAAATATGCGCTTTCATTGTGTCTTAGTATTATATCAAACAAACCGACGCGGCCCAAGTTTTATTCAGCAACTTCCCTCGTTAATATTCCTAAGGATTATCAAAAAACAATACAAAAAGTAATCAAAACTGTGAATAATCTGAGCAGGATGTTGGCGGAATTATTTTTCACTTTATCATGAAAAAAATGCGATAATGATTGTTTAATAATAGCAATCTACATCAATTGACATTCACTTCCACCTGAGACCTCACAGTCACGTAGATACCATTATTATAGTTGAAAAACGCCATCTTCTGAAACCTACTGATGTGATATTATTTACTGATGCATGCATAGCCATATATACATATATATTGGAGAATGTATTATATATATTACAGATGCGATAGACGATCGTGCGGACGTTAACATCGATTGCTTTATCTTCTATCCGGTAATTACGGTAATTCCCGCTATTTACAGGTCATTCTTGATGTAAAAGTAGGGTCCAAAGTTGGTTTGACGACGCCTGAGAGAAAGAGAAATCTCGTTTACGGGTTCCCTTTTCGCTTGACCACTGCACCTATATATACATACTCGTGTTGGATCTCCCTTGATCTCTCCGCTCACGACCGCAGGAACCACTCTTTCTTGTCTCTTTTTCTCTTTCTCTCTTTCGATCTCTCATGCTTAGCAATTACCTTATCACGATCGTTTATATTTACTATCCGGTCCGCTACCGTTTGTCGCGATGGAGTTACAGAAAAGAGATAACAGAACCATACACTCAAGTATCGCAAAAAATTCAATACCATACCACTAACATGCATTCTTTCTCTCATTTGCAAATAACCGGACGAATCAGAATGAAAAGTAAATCAGAATATTCATTCATAACATGATTTGCATTCAAAACATCATTTTTGCATATTTTTAACTGACCCGGGTTGAAAATTATGACGAAGAATGTTAAAAGGATACGAAAATATATTTATAAGTTATTGAATCCATGAAAAAATCGAACATCTCACGCAATTCTCTGAAGTCTTTGAAAATTCAACACATTTTAAATTTATAATTTTATTATTGATTTCGTAATTGGTAAATTTGAGCACTTTCAATAATGAACTCTATAAATATACAGAGATAATATAATTTTATTGTAGAGGAAGAGACTTATTCTTCAAACTGACTCTTTGAGATCACGGTGAAGTAACGCCTCAAGGCTCTCTTCGTGGTTGCGACAGCCATGCATTACTCGAGTCATCGAGGGATAAGCAAATTATTAAGATTGCGAGCTTGAGGGTACCCCGCAGCACCCACGTACACTACGTATTTTTTTTCTATTTCCCTTTCTTTCTTTCTTGCTATCTGACAAATTATCTATCTCTATCAGTTCTTCCTTTCTATCATCATGGTGCAATACCCAAAACTCTTAGATAAATTGAAATTGAACAATATTTATTTACAGATATTATTTTCCATTCATTCCAACCATACTTCAATCTATTATCCTTACTAATATTTTTTTGTATTTGCTTTCTGATATAATGAAGACAAAAAAAAGGACAGCATTCCCATGTACTGAATACAATGTACATTGATACTCTATATTCAAATTCATTCTGCATAAAATCAAAATAATGTTATATTTATACATATATTATGTATATGTTATGTTGCAAAATGTATGCAACACGTTTCAAGTATATAAATACTCGTTATATGGATGTGATGTAAGTGAATTTCCTGGAGTCATGAAACAGACAAATGCATACCATTTATTGGTATTATGACCTCTCGAATAGTTTGGTGGAGAATATATGCAAGCGACAGGAGCAAGAAGTAGCCAGAAAGATATGAAAAAAAAGACCCAATCTCGCTTCTGAGCAGTCGTTATGGAGAGCTATCCTTGGGTGTAATGTGCATAATTATTTAAATACGGAAACACGTTTCCCCACTTGTAACGAGGACTGAATGTACGGTAAGATAAATATCTAATTGCCCGAGCGCACGCACGCCCTCAAATCTACTGTCTCTTTTCCCGCTTTGCCTTTCCTCTTCCCATATGTTTTTTTTACTTTTGTTTTTGTTCATTTTAATCGAAAGAATTAATATGCGTCATCCTGTGTCTTTCATTGATTTTTACATGCATACATTTCTTGAATAAATAATATTCTTTTGATTGTTTTTGGTTCGATCATCTGAGCGTTGAAGCAAACGGGGTTTAACGGAAGGCGCGAGGTAAATCATTGGAGGGCATCTGCTGTAGATGTTCTTTTCATTCTTATGCGCCTCTGGCGCGAGATCGAGAAGTACTATTGAGACGCCTGGGGTAACGGATCGCTCCATACACACTGCAGAGTGCAAGCGCTTCTAAACATTTCTTTTCTTTCATTTTTTTTTAGTGTTTTCCTGCACTATCCTATTTCCGTCGCAAGCCGCTTGCTATGGGTATATACACACATATATATATATATAAATAAACAACGAATACACATAAATATATCGCAAGTTGTGACCATTCTTTATCATGCTACATGTATTTGTGTGTTGCTCCCTTTGCTCCTGTAGTTCGCTACGCTTTTGCGACTGATGGAAAAAAAGTCTGAGGAGCGATATATAACTGATATTTTTATTGTATACAGTTGACCATAGACTCGTAAACTAAGTCAAGAGGGATGCATCGCATCTCCATTCACATTACGATATATTTTTGATATTTTCTACGATAACCATCGAAACGCTTGAATCAAACACAGGAAGTGATATGGAAATTTCAACCGAGTATACAAGTGTTATCGTTACAAATACCCGGTTCTGTCCCATCTAGACATGGTGTACCATCCAATGGCATTCCAATTTCAATATTTTGGCTTTTTCTATTTCTGCACTGCAATGATGCGCGGCAAAAATTCTGTTGAGTATTCTGTAAATTAAAGTTATTTATTTATTATGAAAATATAAACGAATTTTGGGTGATTATCACATCAGACATTGTATTGTACCAAAAATAGTTCACATACCATTTCCTGAGGTGGTTGCAGTCTATGACATTGACATTGCCTTTGCACAGTCAAAGTTTCTACGGGCACAAGGGGTGCTCCGAAAGACCGATAAGGAAAATTAAGAAGGCAACAAGAAGATTTCGATCTGTCAATAGATAATTATACAATTGTATTATCTTAGATATGAGACAAATTAAATTCCAGAAAATGATGATGAACGAATCAAAAACCTACTTGGCGTATCTTTTAAAGTGTATTTCAGAACAATAACTCCACATCAGACAACCTTTAACTCGTTTATTTGTAGGGTCCATGATGCCACTCGAGGGAAATTGTGGATTAGATGTCAAGCAGTTTTTTCCAACGTGGCAGTCGTGAGTTATTGCAACATCGTCGTCCGAAACGAACATCCTTATAAAATAACATATCAACATTTAAAACTCAACTATATTTGAAGCACTTTGTTATATAACTATGATATTTCCAATATTATAATTCGATATTACATATGGGCGAGTTCTCGTGCAGCCGTTTGATATTCAGCAAATTTATCATCGTGCATAACGACAGCTCGATTCAATATCATTTGCGAACGGGTTTCTTTATCACGCCTACCTCCGCAGTCAGCTGCAGGTGCTGCCATTCCTGAATGATATCAATGAAAATATGACATCATATGTCAATGAACTTTCATTGAAAATTGTGCAAACATGGTTTCTAACATAGTTCTAATTAATTGGAGTTTTTACCTAATTTTGGACCACCTTCATTGTACATCATAGAAGACCCCGTTAACGAAGCTCTGAAAATCAAATGATCCATGCTCGACATTGACGACATAAAGGTTTATGTATTACTATGTGAATACAATTCAGTACCGACCTTGTCATCCAAACTAAAAAATCGAAAGAATCACGTCTGAGTCCATTGCCATGCTTATAAAATTCATCTCCCAAACCATTTAGAGCAGCATCACGCAACATAAACGTATGTGAATAATTGTCTGTGTAATATAATGATCGACGCATCAGCAGATGATTTACCACGTCTTCAGTCTATGGTACCAAACAATAGCGAATAATTTGATGTTCGAATTAATCAAAATACGGATGTTTATGATTCATATCCATTGCACCAGTTCACTTACTTTTCCGACAAATATTCCAGCGATGTTAATTCTTATATCAGTGCGTTTCAAATGTCTGAATAGCATATCAACAGCATTCCAATACGCCAGAGCATACATGACTGCTTTTTCATGGACATGTTCGAGCGTGATGCTACATTAACAATTATAACATCAATGACATACAAATTAATACAAAAGCCAATTTTATATTCTGTACGTACTCAATTCGTTCTGTTGTATCAATAACTAACAATATCTCCGGATACAAAATGCTTCTATGTTTGCCTTTTCGTGACTTGCTCTTGAATCCTATGAAGGTTCGATCGATGAATATTACTATCCTTATGAAGGTACTCATCCTCCACTAACAGATATTCTACTTACTTTTTTCAGATGACGCTTCGGTATCTGCTGAAATTTTTCTCTTGTCACCAGATCGTGTTCGTCGATCTAATGTGTTCGGCAACCGGTTGCCTGTGTCATTTGCCATCCGATGAATAAATGCACTTGCTAAATCTGGATCATTTATATGTGCTAATGGAAGAGAATCTATATAGAATCTATAATCGATCACGCCGTGCTGAAATCAAAGGTAATCCTCATAAACATTCTCCAGTATCTCAATCTTTGTCTAAATCTTGAACCTTTACGTACTTACCAATGTATTAGTATGAGGGAAATATGAGATCGCCGAAAAAGTATGTACACCATGATAACAAATCATCTCCAAATTTTCCATAAACTGTGAAACAATAGCTTATTTACTGTCAATGACACATTTCATCAACGACATTGGTACTTACGTATTTGTTAGATTCTACGTGATTACTCAGAAGATCCCATATTGGTACAGAATTTGAGGGTATCAAACTCATTACTCTCTTGAGGACAACTACCTCCTCCTGATCATCATGATAATATCTTATCTTGAAAACATCGGGCGGTTCGTCTCTTTTGTGGCGCACTTGGAATCAGATAAAAAATTTAATTAATCATTGTTGCGCAATTACAACTTCATCAGTGGAACATTATTATAATGTTCGTATTCAACTTTCTTGAGAGAAAACCGTCCATATGCTAGAGAGTCTCGCTTCTAATTAATCCATATCCAACACATATCATTACCTAGGTGATGTATTGGTTCTCTGCTTGATGTGTTAAATCCGCAAGCCACAGATATAAAGATCAACTCCCATAATACAAACTGTATAATAATTTTTAATTCTGGTTTCATTATTGAGAGAGGATAGCATCCGCCTCGGTACTATCATTCGAATATTTGAGAAATTCTCCTGTTTTCTTTTCTTCTTATATACACGCTCACCAGCCGTGCTACGCATATGAGAATTCCCCACGTGATTAGTCGGAAATTGTTTCATTTGTATTTACCTAACTCACGAGGTTCATTGGTGAATCTTCAGTTATCACCACCTTAGTTATTGTCATGATAGACATTGATTGCCATGTGGACACTTCTGTGCCAATGAGCTGCTTCATATGTCGCATGTATCTATCGTTCTATACAGAACCACTACAATTCCATTATCATACGGCATTGATGGAAATTCAATTGTATTTTATTTTGCGCCGTATCGTATAAAATATTTAAACAGATGTCTACAAAACACACTTGTATTGATATTGATAGAGTATAATTATAAGCTAGAAATTTATATAACATCACTCGCCGCATTTTTTTAATGTATATGCTCCATCTGAATGATGATTATCAAGCTATGAAATGAATGACACTTGTCTCTACATTTTCAATGTTTTTTCATCGAAATCTCCACGAATGGCAATACTTCGATACCGCATTAAACCTTGACGTGTCAAAATGTATTCAAACATATGAAATGGTTTGTACAGAATATGTTTCTTCAAGAAATACAAAAGATATTACTTCATCACGTTATCAAAATACTGTGAATCATCTAAAAAACTTATTGGGTGAATATAAAAGTATTTGATCATAATGAATAACATCAGTGAACAATTTGAGAAAGATCACATTGATAGTCAAGTTCCTCGGCGGTGAACCAAAAACGAAGATATTTGCACTCAAAGTTTACGTTGACGACTACTGTAGTTCCTATTCATGCATAATATTCGTAATATGTCATAAGCTTTCTAAACGGAGATTATAAGTGGTAAATATTTGTCTTGAGATGTCGTGTACAAGATTGCTTGTCGTATGACACAAAACAAAAGAAAAAAGAGATTTGTTTTCATAATGTCGTCGTGTCACACGCAGTGTATGGTCTGTTGTCCACCCAGTCTCGACTTCCTGATCGCATTCCATCGTTTATGGCCAGCTGATGTCGCAGTTATATGCTTTGCGGATCGCAGTGGATATGGCGCAGCATCGCACCACGCGGAAGAGCAATGCAGGTGTGGCGGCACTCTCGGCTCGAGCACAAAGGCAACGTTGGCTTCATACCAATTGTATGCATTCTCCTTTCTCATAGTTGTTCACTATTTTTATCCATATACATGTTTAATATATGTTTATTGTCATATAAATAAATAAACTCGAATAGGAAAATGAGAAATGAAATGAAAAATAATCCTACGTTAGGATACGCCTGGACACACGAAGACAATGTGTGAGAAATCAGAGCAAAGAAAATTGAGCGCTGTGTCTTGGACTCTGAAGTTCTTGTAGAAGAAAATGATAAAACAAAAATTAGATATAGCGGAAGAAGAGAAAAAAGTACAGAGAACATTTCACGGCGCACGTAGGATCTTCCTCTCCTATTCGCGCGACGGCAGCGGCAGGATGCGGAACGGAGATCGGGAGATAGCTTTGTACTGAACTAGAGAGGCAAAGAGGATCAGAGAGAGCAAAAGAGTTGCAAAGACTGTACGTGTATGCGTTGTGGTCCAAGTACTTGAGTTACAGCAATGGTTAAAGTTTCACCCGTGGTGTTTGGAAATAAAAATCTCGACGCGTCGAGACCACCTGTGAAAATGTAGCCTTCTCTCGCAGTAGTGCATATGTACCGTAACATAAACATTATCATAGGTGTGTGCGCGTTCAATATGACAACATAATGAATTTTTGTTTTGTACATCTAATAATGAGCACTACCAGGAAAGATGAAGATGATGTCGAACAGAAATCAATAACGAAGAAGGATAGATAAAATCCGATCGATTCTATATATGTCTTAGGATGCCACATTCTAACCTATAACGTTATTCATACAATTGTCGAGACATATAGATAAGGAATAAATTCCGTTATTAAAAAATGAAGAGAAAAATATCACACACCATCTTTACAAATGAATCTATTCATTCGTCAAGATTTATATATAGCGCTTGTAGGAGAGAGAATCGTGAAATAATTGACTGTGCGGAAATAGCACAACAGTCCATACACAAATGCAAAAGAGAGTATATATTCTAAAGTAAGAATTTGCAAATTGAATATCTGCAGAATTTTTCCAGAAATAATCAACCTCTTACCGCTCCTGTTATTTTCATTTTTTTTTTGCTCTCATTTTTTTCCATTTTGTATCGTATTGAAGCGCAACTTCTCGGTTATTTCAATCGTAATGTGATGCATCACGCAAGAAAATAACGAGAAATTGAAAGTGAATGAGCAGTGAGATATATATAGAGAGTTATGCAATCAGTTCATTGGATTCAGGCAAATAATCTCAATAGTGATCTCTTATGGTTCCGTGAATCAAACGTGAGTGGATATCCATTCAATTTCTATCATGCATATAATCATTGTAGTAAACGACGAGAGGAATATCGAGTATGTGAGAAATAGAAGAAAAAAATCATATGAGGTCTTATTGAAGGGTGTAAGAATAATAGGGTGAGTGTAATCACAACTTGAAGTGAATTATATTTTCTTGTCGAGAGTATGAAAAGAATTCACTATTATATATACAATTACAGAGGTAAATATATGGCGCATATCTCTATACAGTGGATATACAAAAGTCTTCAAACCTGTTTTAGAGTTTGCAACAGGCGAAAGTACACGTAGCCCTCCGCGTTAGCCTCTGGTTAATTACCTCCGACATTGATTGAATAATCGTATGAAATTATTTCGTTCAGGCGACGGAGACGTTTTTTCATATATATATATATATATATATATGTATATATATATACACCGCAATTAAATTGATATTGAAGACAACGTCGAAACGAGCGTGGAACCATCTCACGCTTCACATAAAAATCATGTTAATCACACTGCCAACGTTTGAAGAGTAACTTTGTTAAGTGATGGATAAAAAATGTTTATTTTTCCTCGTTATGTTATAGATTCAAATTTGAATAAACACATGAACGGAATGCAGGAGTCCTTCAATGAAGTTCAGCAATTTCAAAGAACGAATGCGATAAATTATTGCCCCTTCATCTTTACTACATCGCCAATTATTCTTGTTGGACTCCATATATTTCAGTTTGAACGTCTTAATAACTGTGGGAGGCCTTGCTCTTCGTGCTTCCTCTTCCTCCACTAACATATACTTGGAGATTGCAAAAAAATCATATGAAATGTTTGCGTATTGCCAATACATATGTTACATACATCGGCATCATCATTGCTTTACACAAGAACTCCGCCCTTGAAAGTCCGCACTCATAACTTTTGATCCAGTCATAGGGCCCCCGTTGTTATAGCCAATCTACCAAGAGGGCTCACCGATTAGCAGGCAGTAAAAAGCACATAATACTTACATATTGGAGTTGAACGAGGCGTCGAACTGCGATAATTTAAAAGCCATTCCGCAAGATGATCAAAAACGTTGGGCATTCTATAGTGTATAAGTAAGACAAGCGCAAAATAGTGAACAGCATATAGTACCGCAATACTCGCTGCTGTGGATATGCTCCTGCTGATGCTGCTGTTTGAGCCTATATATCGTACCAACGTGGTCTTGCAACATATAACGAGCATTGCAACATGTCCACAAGCAAAAGGGAGCAGGGAATAGTGGGAGTGCAGGCAATAGGGAACAGAGAATGCCGACGGGATACTCCTTGACACGCCGTTAATGGGCCGGGTAATTATTGTCTTCTGCCAGGTGGTCTGTTGTTACTTATTAGTGGTTGTAAGAAGTATACAAGTGGTGAGCGAGGAGAGTTTAACTTCGTATGGGTTTGCGTGAGCATCTAGAAGATGAACAATATTATATCGGATTAATCACTATAGAAAAATGGAAATATAGGATACAGATATAATGTTTCTTGATATATCGGGTCAACGGATTCACCAGAGTACACATAGTCCATAACAAAACATCATGAAGCTTCTTGCACGTATAAAATGCAACATTATCGATTCTTTCATGTAGCTTCATGATTTGTAATATAAATAAAAAATTGGAGATGACGATGGCGATACGGTTGCCTACACCCGGACCTCCATCCCACGACGATGACAACGCAACACGTAAGAAATAGGTAGAATGAAAGAGCGGGCGCGAGAGACAAGCGAAAATAAACAAGTAAGTGCGCGCGGAAACAGCGCACGGTATGTGCGCATAGTTCTTGCTTGGATTCTCGTAAACATGCCGCCGCGTTACCGGCAATGTCGCGGCTTGTATTTCACGCCGAACAGCAGAATGGAGTCTACTGCCTTTTCTTTCATGCGAATAAGTAACGGGGCGACAACACAACAGACGCACTCAGTGAAATTCATGGGCAAAGAGAAAACGTGAGCCCAAAATAAAGTCGAATTCATAAAACATTCCTATAGCATTTAATTTCGTTTGAATATATCACCAATTGTTAGATGAGATAAAGTCGCAACCAATTTTCTACCCAAGATTACGTTTGTGTTTTTACTATCTCACTACATCCCCAACGATACTGAATGAATGGCACTCATTCTTAGTTGGATGGAGTTGTATGTAGGTAACAAAAAAATACGAAAGTGGAAGTAAAATTGCACGCAGTCAATCTTGGAATGGATTATTCATAAAAACCCACTGATAGAATATTGGCGAAGATAATAATGGCCGATAGGAGATAGATTTGCGGTTGGAAGTCGCTCATCGAATGATTTCCAAGTGAAGAAGTAATGAAGAAAAGAATGGAAAGGAAAATGATGGCTGGCTAAAAGAATGTGAATCAAAAGCTATTCCAACAGTTGTTCAATATTCTTTCAGGAATTTATTTCACTCGCCACATTTGAATACATAAAAATTGAGAACTATTCAATTATCTATACTAGTTTTACATCCGTTGTCATTGACAATGTTGATAGAAATAAAAAAAATAACTATGTTGCACTACTTTCATATGTATCAGATTTTAAGATGAGTCACAAATTGACTATAACCTTCTTCGTGCGACTCGCACAATACATATTATGCATTGTCTAAAATATAAGCCGATAAACCGATCGTCACGAAGACATATCCAGAGACCGAATGACTATAAATGCGTGGAAAAAATAGCAGAAGAAGAGAGAGAGAGCATGCATGAGAGCAAAGAGAAGAGAATTTTGTCTTGCCTTTTACTTGTCGATTGTTCAGTACAAATATACACTCACACACAATCTATTGGTGCACACTAATATCTTCCATTACTAAAATATATCTTGACATTGTGCCCACGCACTGCAAATTCCATTTACCATCTGTGATTCCAAATACAGCGGCAGTAGACTCATTTTGGTGTCATGCGAAAGAGAATCGCAAAACACAAATAACTTGTTCCATCTATCGCAACCAAAATTGATACGGTACAGAACATTTTAGAATTTCTCGAGGTACATTTTCTCATCAATTTATACTCTGATGAGTTAGAATACACGTGATACTATCAGCCTTCCAGAGCTGGCTGTGACTTTTCTTTATATACCTCATTTTTTCTATGATTGAGTGGACATGTTTTCAATACAAAAAAAGAGAGAAGACACAGGATAGAAATTTCTGAAGAGTAGTGTAAGCTGTCGTCATGATGAATGTTGGTGGATAACGAGAGACTATATTATAGTAACTGACTATGCGTCTTACTTCTGTCTCTTTACCACTGAAGAATGCACTCCTGTATAGTTAAATTGCTACAGCAACACCAGCAGTTACGAGTTAAGCATGAGTATAAGATGAGTACAGGCGTGAAGGCGATGAAGAGAGGTGAAGAACCGCTGGAAAATCATAAAAAACCACATCATCCACAATAATACATTAATGAGGTTGGAATCTGTAATTGTCTTCTGAGGATTGTAATTTCTATGAAAATTATAAAAAGTTTATGTTCTATTTATATTCAACTACACAATTTTAATTACTACTAATTATATATTCAGACAAAAAAAGTGATAAATTTTACAAATAAAACAAAAAATTCAACTAATATTCTCATATATAGCTATAGGAATTTTTAGTTAGTATGGAAGGCACATTAACAGCAATTAAATATGAAAGAGTGAGCAAAAGTTAAATTTATGGAGTTATCCAGGATAGCAGTGAGATGAGACTAAAATGTGCTCTGAATATTTTCCTCGCAATACAGATATTTAAAACGATTAAAGGCGATCGTAGGGAAATCACCATAATTATCGTACATATTTTCTCGTTTTGTTTTCTTCAATATTAATGCAATACATTAATCATAAATCTTTAATGAATTCTAGGTATGCTTTGCATATTTGGACTACAATTTGTAAGCTGGAAATTGCGTCCTTCATACGTAAATGAACGTGATCCAAATTAATGTGTCACGATCAATAATTACACATGCAAATTCAATTTTACAAAATTCCTACTGAGATATACAATAATGAATAAAAAAAGAGTAAAAATGTGTTCATCAAATGACATTTTTATAAACGGAAGAAATGATGAATGCATGAAATTTAATTTAAGTTTGTGAAGGAATATAATCACAGGATATTGTGGGATGAATTTCATAAATTCGTTTTGGTGGAAGAATTGTTGATGACGATAGTAATCCTTGGATTCAGAATATGGAAATAAGACTTGTTCAATTGCAGTAGTTGGTCTCGCATAATGAGATAATTGATGTGAACTGAAGCATCATATTACATTGGATGTAATTCTTAACTCCACGTCGCTGTAGATATACTACGCCATATTCATAAATACACCTCGAGTCATGTGGATGAAGTCTCCGCTGTGGCAATGGATCGTTACGGCGGTATATAGTGTGTATCCTCTTTTTCCTTTTATTTCATCGTTGCTTCTTGCCGAGACAACGGACAGTGTTGGCTCTATCGCGTAGCATGATCATCCACCGCGACTGGTGTGTTGCACCTGCAGCTTCTTAAATTGCGCTCAATTCAATCGCTATTTCTCATGACGACATTGCGCGCTCTCAACCGAGAAATGAGAAGACATAAAAGACAAATGTATCGTTGCGTAGAATATGTCAAACAAGAATCTCCCATGCGAGATTCAATACTTTACAAAAATTCTATAATAAATAAATTATGAACTAGAGAAAACATACAATGAAAATTGTGCCCTTACAAAGAAATGTTAAAATGCTGTAATAGTTATCAAACAGCTTTCATCGTGTTCACAATAAAAAGTACTCCATCGCGATGGAGAGTAACGGTATAGAGACAGGAGAAATACAGTAAAATACAATTAGGGAAAGACAGCATTGATCAACAATGCAATTTTAACGTATACAACATAGATCAAAGATGCTTCTCTGACCAGCAGATCGCTTTCCACTTTTGTCTGTCTGTTTTTGCCACGCGTTAGCATAATTTCCAAACATATTCATGCAATGAATATGATCTTCTGTTTGTAAACCTACAAACAAAACATTGTATTTAAGAAAAAAATCGTGACTATAATAGCGTGCTTGAAAAAAAAGCCTCCATTTTCAATTTACCAATAATTGTGTGGTCTGGATTCCAAATGATGTTGGCGATCGATATACATGGTTCGTCGCGTTTGAAATTTACAACATCAACAACTCGATCCCAATTTGCGAGTACAGGAATAGTGACGCGACGAGTGTCATCCTCCCAATAATACCAAACGACAACCAGTTCTCCACTGAGTTTGTTCCACGCCAAATGTTTCACATAACTCAAGAAATCTACTCGACGATAGCCAATGCATTGCTGTCTTTGGATGTCCCAAAGGGATAGCGAGCCGTCGCCGAGGCCACCGCCTATGCATAACATACCAGCTTCCCATGGATGCCAGGCGTGCGTCTATATGGAATGGATATTCCAGAGCAATTATTTTATATATGTCGTCCGACACATCAAAGCAGTTGAAGTGATTATGTACCATGAAAATGACCATTTTTAAATCTCGAATGATAACAGGCATATTAATTAGACTTTTACCAGTGGATGGAGGTATAAAAAATTGCGAAAGTAATTAAATTCAGAGACGATTATTTCAGAGAAAATGCGTTCAGTAATTATACATTAGTACAATTAAAATTACAAACTCAGTGACGTTGTTCATAGTATCGCATTATTTTCAGACTTGATTTCACAACAAATACATTTCTATTATCTGTTAAATGGAACTATCACGTCATAATCACTTCAAACGAAAATAATTCATGGAAATATTACATCAACAGCGTCCCAGTATCCTATTTCTAAGTAAATAGCCATTTCAGGGTATAAATAAACACGCACACCCTTGTCCATCCCTGTAGAGACGACATATCGATTGTTTGGTGATATTCCAAGACTCAAAATATTGCCCTCATGTGCCTGAATACAATCTATCACCCGCTCGGATTCACTCGAGATATTGGAAGACGCTTTGAATACACACAAGAATCCTTCGCTGCAACCACTATATAATTAATATTTCGATTATCGATCGAATGTCAGTGGGTCAATTTTATTATATCTACATTATTTATTTACTACAGTACATCTTCCTATATGTCGTATGAAACTCACGTAATTATTTCAGAATCGTTGTTAGTCCAACATATACAGCGAATAATGCACTCTGCACAGTCGCAGTTGTCACGCCATACCATTTTTTCAGCTGCAACATCATAGACAACCAAATGCATAGTTCGAGAACACATTGCAATATGATTACCTTCATGATCCCATTTAACACAACGAATTCTCCTCGGAATGATATCAGGAAATTCAATATTGATAGTTATGGGTGAATTATTATGAATATCATGAAAGAAATTTAATTTTTCTTCAATTGCTGCGATTATGACATTTGTTGAACTCCAATCGATTACACCACGTGCTGGATAATAATTAAATTATTGGATATTAACATTTAATTATGAATAATGTATACATTGTACATTCATCACACAAAAATAGTCTTTATGAAATATAATGTTACTACTTTCAACTTACACGGAAAATGTCGATACCCAGACAACTTCAATGTCTCCGAGAAATTTCCCATCAATGGTTTATTTCTCGCACGTACTTTCCATACATCAGTCGGTGATGAAGGTTCAATTATTTTTTCACGATTATTATAATAGATTGGTATTTTCGTACGTTGAAAAGACGATGATTTGGACGAGAAATTGAGAACTTTATAATTGCCAATACCACGCACAATGTCCAATTCGTCCATAACTTTGACCATTCTTCGTTTCCTCCAACCATAGTGAATTGTATTGACCTGAAATGTTACGAAAAAAAAACAACAGATCGGACAATGAAAATATAGAAGAATGGATGTATGGAATATGTATAAAAGTGATTACGATCGGTTGGTGTGGAATAGAATATGTATATATGAGTCCATTGAGTGTGTAAAGATATTAAAGTGCGTGGGCAGGATTGAAGACATCGAGTAAAGTAAATTGCGGGTTTTGCGAGAGATCGAGCGCGCCAAGGATCGTCGTACCACGACCACGGCCAACGTGTTACGCGATTACGCTCGTAAATCGCGCCACGGCGACGTATCTTGCCCCGCGCGCGCACCGCATCAATGAGCCGCTATTCGTATGGTGAGGTCGATTATGAAAACGGGGGGAAAACGAGTTGGATTGCATGCATGTACGCACAAACACATTACACATTGCCACACATACATGATATATTCACAATCTCTCTCGTATACACGAGAAGAAGAAGCTATATTCATGTAAAAGCATGTGGATATGAAGAGTGTAAGGGGGCATCGCATTTAGTGAGGAAGGTCGTGGAGAAGATTCACGGGGCGACGTTGTGGCGCGGCTAAAGCGCTTATGAATTAACCGCTACCGATCTTGTATGCTAATCCAACGATTTTGAGCGACATTGAATGTGTCGTTGCGATCGTTCACTGACTAGTAATATCGCTAAGATAATCGATTATATCCTTCATTTATATTTCATTTACATATCCTTCGATTAGTTATTCAGTGCTTTTTATTTTTATCGAGTTTAACAACGATCCTTATTTTTTTTCTGTGAAAAAAAGGATACAATGTAAAAAAAGAAGAATAGTCTTTATAAATATTTAAAAGCACATTTCAACACTGATGCCATCGTTAAAATGACACAAGTCAATTCACCCATAACAATTTCCTTTATTGATTTATATTGGAACTGTGGGAGAATTTGAATTCGAATATCAAACCCAATAAATCACATTCTTACCTGATGGAGAACATTGAGATATCGTTCATCGTCAGACTTGTCTTGCGAATCCCGACTAACTAAATTCAATTTTGATATTTCCGAATTATAGTCACGTCTTTTTGGAATAAATCTGTCTGCGAAATTAGCAGTGGTGTAAACTGGAATGGGTCTGTATTCAAAATTTCTATCGGCAGTTCCATGCTGAGTTTCAGGACTCGGTGGTAATGCATAAACTGGAACTTGTTCCTGAAACAAAAGAACAAGAATAGGAATAGTATAAAGAAATCTTTCCACATTCACACAGAACAATATTACAAATTCTGAACAATCGTTTCCACACTGTTGATATTATTCAATTGATAAAGGAAGCAATGCAGACACAAAATGGATAATTTTATGGTAGCCAACGTACTGTATGAAGCAAGAAGAAAGAAAGGGTGGAGAGAAATTGTGTGAGACAGAGAAAGACAGAGACAAAAGCGGGGCATTATTCACAGAATTGTTGTGAGGGGTGGACAATATTTACTACTGTTCATCCCAATCCTGACCCCTGTCTTGGCCCCTCTCATATATAATGTTAGACCCCCAGTAAACATCTGGCCTCTCCTGATCTTTTTCGTTGTCCGATGATGGATAGAACAAGAATTTATTGGATCATGACACAGTGAAAGAATTTTTCATTTTTCGAACAACATGTAGATTTTTTTCTGTACAATCAACTATATTGAATGTATTCCATGGGCTGCTGCTATTTGAAACACCATAAACTCATTCCTCAATACCCAGATTGCGATTTTTTGGTGTATCCTGGGATGAATGTTCAAAAATTTGTATCGTTAAAAGTTCACGACAAGTTCAAGTAAAAATGATGAGTTATGTTACATTCAAATTGACGAGTTGGATGTGACCTATAGTTCACATTAACCCCAAACAATACATAATAGAACTGGATCCAAGGGGGCAAATGTTTGTTTTGCATAGTTTCATACGACTAGACCGGCTTTCGAACCTGTCTTTTTAAGACACGCTACCCTTTGGCGCACATATCAAATTTGGAACTATTGGAGATTTCGACTTAAGATATGATTCAATCTTTATTTTTTTCTACTTCTAATTCTTTCCGAGTTTTTTTTATAGTGTGGCGAGTATAAGTTGAACCAAAATTTATCTATTTGTATGCGTGTGGGTGGTCAATCTTTCTTTGCAAAGCAAAACCATGACTATGTGAATGCAAATAGCAAGTTACAATTATAAATACAGCGACAACTATAGAAATCTTTGGAATAAAATTATTTTGTCATCTCTACAATTCCATTTATTTGTCGCATTTAGAACATAATGTCTTTGTGAAATATATCTCACGAATTCTTTGATGACAACCGGTGGACATGCACATGAATACGTATGTATATATATTTATATAGAAGAACACGACGCTAGCAAAGCCAATAAATTGAAGGCTGCAAAAGGAGAGAGCTGCTCATTTGCATGGAGCTAAGGACTTTTAAAATCCACCAGACCAGCTGCGATATTTGTGCAATGGCTTCACATCTCTGAAAATCTCACCACGGACTTTCCCATAGGGACCTGCATATGAAGAGGGTATAAGGTTATACTCGTACGAAAATTTATACATTAATGAGGTACGAGGTGAGACCCCCAGCAAAGTGAGACGGGTTTTCACGTTACACTACCTTCCAACCTGATTCCTCCGACGATATTGCAAGGTGTCATAATGAAAGGATTCTCGTGCAACTCCCCCCTTTCCATTATTTTTCATATATATAATAATAAAAAATTTTAATGTTCTTGCACACTAGTAGTATTCATTTGAAAATAAATTCCGGCAATTTTTCCAAATTTTTGATAAATTTAGATAAATATTAATAACATCGTAAAACTTTTTACCAAATTAAAAAAAAATAAATACACTCCAAGTGCATCGATGACCTATAAAATCAATCGCCCATCTATGGGAAATTTATTTGAATATGATAAATAATTTGTTATCTCCATAATTTCTTTCGAAGTGTGAAAAAACAAAGACTGAAATAGAATTCTCGCTACGTAGCTGAGGTTGATTGTGAAAACAATATGGAGCATTAGCATTTGTATATGAAACAAGATGACCAGTGGCGTCTTCCCACGGTACGGGTGCGGTGGCCTCGGGACAGAGATGTGCAATACCACGCGCGCGTTTACTCACTTATAAGAGACATAAGAGTACATAGGGGATTTTATTATATGAGTGTGCATGACGCGACAGTGGACCGGTCACAGCTAAAGCAGCAACAACAGCAGCTACGAAAGCAGCAATAGCAGATGACAATCGCACACACGCAGTACTCGTGTGCAAGACTCAGAGGATCCTTGGCCGCCAGGCATCATCACCTGCGCATCAACCGAGGTCTCATTTGGGTCATGCTCAAGATAATGGGGCCGGACTGGAGACTTAAGTCTATGAGGGCCGGAAGCCTTTCCACACGTAAGGTCGAAAGGTAATTCAAGGCACAATATTTCATATATATATATGTCTATGCTCAAGACTCGCTTTTGCAAACGAGTTTGCTTCTACATATATGCCATGTATGCGCATACAAACATACATACATGGTAAAGGGTTATATGCTATGCAATTTATTACTATCGAATTTATGATTGTACAGGGATGAAAAATATTTTATGCTCTCGGGCATCAATGTTCACATTTTATTAATTAACGCACTCTTCGTATGTGTAAAAGATTACTTTTGTATATGGTTGAGTTGATGCGCTCCTTTTTGTCTTCCACGTTTGACATGGTGGGTTAACTACGCGCGCGCACTCACAAGCAGTGAGACTGCCAAGGCAACCGGCAATAAATCGCTGAAGAGTAGGGAGGGCCGACACGCGCGATGTAGGCGAACACTCCTGGCGACTTGCATGTCTCATGGCCCGTGGGCGATCGAGTAAGTACTCCTCCATACCACCTGAGTATGTATCTACTCTATATATATATAAATATAAATATATACATGTTTGTTTGTGTATATTTAATACATGTGCACATGTAGATGCCAATACCAAATGCATTTCTCTGTACACCTGATCTAGTTCATTTTATTTTTGTTCATATTATCGTTTTAAATACATTGTACCATTTATTATTTTTCATACTACATAGTGCTTTGCAAAAAATATGTTATTATAAGTTATTAATGTTGAATATTATAATTGGAACGTTGCTACAGTTATTCATGGCACTGATTTTGTTTCACATGAATATAAACATTGAATCATTATGAGTGTGAATATAAATGAAACATGATATGTTAATTTGGATATTTATAAATAAACGAAGAGAGAAAAACAGGTACTTGAGAATGAGTAGAAAAAATAACCGATGGCAAATTATATCGTCGAATCGTAAAAAATTCTACTCTGAGGAAAATTATTTTTGTTTCAATAATGCAATTCTAGTGAAAACTCTGACTTTATTAATAGAATGGTTACAATTTTACGATTCAATTTATATAAAAAAATTAATGATGCATGTAAAAATAAAAATTATTTATACTTTCCGAATTTATTATTTTTCAGAGTAGACGAGTGGATTGAATGGAGAAAAATTCACATTAGAATTTATCCAATGGAAATAAAAAATGGAAAGTAGAAAAAGGAATAGACGCGCATAAGATGGAGTTGGAGGAATACAAGGACAAGGTGAAGCTCGACAACTCAGTAACGACCCTTGCTCGCCAATACATCCAAGATGATCTATCTCTATTGCAGATTCTCTGACACGAAGTCGTTCGTCTTTCTTACCGTCGCTTATACACATATATACTCATTCGCAATTGAAAATTGTAGATACCGAACCGAAAGAGGATGGATTAACGCATTCTATTCTTAGCTGATGCGCTATAGGTCACACACACGCAGACGTCTAACACCCAAGACAATTTTTTAACATGGTAAAATATTATCAGTATGTATTTATCGGACGTTTTCAATTCGGATGGGTGTTCAGTGAAGGTTGTCCGTGATGCGCCCGGTATTCACTCTTGCTATATACACACACAAACACATATACATATAGAACATTGTTCATCCACTCGAGCGGGATTAATCTCAACGAGCGATATCTCTGCCTCCTCATCTGTGGTGGACTCAAAAGAATCTTGTCTGCGACCTTTTAACGTATTCAAATGATCTATATCTTTAAATATGCATATAAGTATTTGGTGTTATCTTAGACGATTTAGTTTTCCATTTTATTCTTTCATTAAGTGTATTTGTGTTTATATTTTCAATTGGTAATCATCTTGAAAATCATAAAAATAATATATCGGCGGAAAATTGTTTAACAAGAGATGAGTGTATGAAATGGATGAAATCAATCGATAGATAATTATATTGAATTTATCGATGTGCAAGAATTGAGAAGTAAAATGAGGAAATAAATGCAGCAGTATATGCACGATAGAGGAACGTGTGATAGCGTGAATTACATTTAGCGTCCGGCTAAATGCTACGGCTAATGAATTGGTATATCTATTATTGTAATGGCTGAATATGCTGAGGTGAAAACGGGTTATACTAATCGCGATATAATATCGTATATATGTGCGCGCGGCAACGCCCGATAACGGCCACTGTAGCAATATATATATCTATATATACATCAACATGTATGTATAAATACAAGTTGAGGATCGGGCTTATTGCTTGGCTCCATTCCCGCCGCCGTCGTTGCAACTATCTCAGCGTTGAAGTCTCCGCGGGCCATCTCTGGCATTTTCATTTCATACATTAATATATATAAATATATATCCCAATATAGTTTTATCAGCACCATTTGCAGCAAACAAATGTCTTTAATGAAAGTCATATTCAACTCTCAACGTAGTCATTTATTTTTCATGAGAATGAATATTTAAAATGTAAATAAAATAAAATGAAGTAGAATAGTATAGCTCAAAGTGTATTTGAATTTATCGATACAAATCGTTGAAATTTATAATGATAAGAAATGTTGCTATGCATAATTCGTCAAATACCATTCTCTCCTGGAAATATATGAGTTTATATTTATATTTGATAATAGTTTAGTTGGGAACACATAATGTTGCATATCTTTAACTATTCACCACAGATTATATTCATTTATTATCGAAATATTTCTCGTTTTTTTCTTACAACGGGTTTAGTGCCTATTTTAATACTTGTACATAATTATAAAAATACCATGTGGATATTTACATCTAGGGAACATGCACTGGATATGTTGGACGCCCCTCTATGACGCACATTAGATCGTGCGTTAGAAGCTCAGTGATTGGTTCGTCGAATGTGCAAGGAGGTTGGACCGATGCCCCATCCACTTTGCGGGGGACTATACTGTAACATTCATTACTGCTCTTAACATACCATGAACGCCTCCACCGTTACTTGAGGAAAAAGGAAAAAATTCATGCACGATCAATTAATATCACGCATTGCGGGGAGGCGATGAACGGAGATAAAATGAAACTTTGTATTTCAACGATATTGAAACATTTACTTACTACAATTTATCATCACGAATGACATGTCATGATAACGAGAGTTACATTGAAAGAAAAAAAGTTGTATACCCCTCGCATTAACTTGAGCACAAGACTAGAAATCAGTGCTACTTGGCGTGTAATATCTGTCAAGCGCGATCAATCCGATTAAATTATTTTACACTTTCGTTTAACATGGAAAATTGACTCGAGAAAGCAACGATTAAATGTTATCGAGAAAGCAAAAATTAAATGTTATGCTATCAATTGAATGATTCATAGTCATCTGAGAAATCTTATCGAAACTAGATAACAAGCCCATTATGAATAACAAATTTTACGATTATTTTTGCAACAGTTTATTTAGCTCGATTATGGATGACATTTAAAAATATAATGCTCTGAATGAAAATAATAAAACTGCAATGCATATCCAACGAAAAAACACCGTGTCATGGTACCGTTTGTGAATAAAGTGGTCATGCAAGAAATGTGATTGAAGAACTTAAAGAATTTGGCGCGTTATGGAGTAGGAAGGGTTGCGAGTGAAGCCACCGCGGATCAAGTTTAATACACGAGGGAGACCTGAGCGAGTGGAGGGGCAACGTACCACGCGACCTCTGTCATTCTTTTTCTTTGGTTACCGCTCAAGAAGATCTTGGCTGGGCCAGTCTTTGGCAGTCTCGCGTGGCACCTTCCAGCGGAAGGTCGTGATAACAATAAATGCATGTACACAAATACACACACGCATACGCACAAACTAATATACACAGTGCACGCATGTATAGTATTTTGCTGGGAATATATTGAGAAGTGTGAATAAATGTATATTTTATATATACGCATTGATGTATGCGATAAAGAAGTGAAGTATATACATTGTCGTGAAACACGCATGGGAGTAAAGCGAAGAATAAAACAAGAACTCGTGGTGTACATATAGGAACCATGGTGAAGTTGCACCGATCGGTTCATCGCACATCAAGTAGATGGAGTGAGAAAGACCGGGGGTAGGGGGACATTGAAAGAGGGGGGGTCGTGGGGAGAGAAAGAGAGATGAGAAGAGGAAGAAGCTGAGCTGTTCGGGAGCCCTGCCTTCTTCCTTAGCCACTACAGCATCGCTCGCGGATCTCTCGGACGACGGGACTTCAGTCGTTCGCTGTTGTTTCTGCGATCAGGAGGTTGGCTCGTGTTGTTGTGTTCATGTGTTTACATATATTTGTACGTATGTATGTATGATTTTTCGACACATTGCCTTGCTTCAGTTATCTATAAAAATTTGAGTGCCCATCGAGTATTCCTGGTTTCTAATCAGACGTGTTTGCAGAGTCTAAACATTGCACTGGGAAAACTATCGGTGGAACGTTAGAAACAAACAATTTATGTTTGTGGTAATTGATGGAATATGTGGAGAAGAGACAAAAAGAGAATAGAGCAAGACATAAATTTGGGAGGGGTTATAAGAACGTATTTTCAAGGATGATGAATGTTGATTTCGTTTATATACAACGTTTGGTTGATTTTTTTGTGAAGGGTATCATAGACTGAAGGGCGTTTATATTCGATGAAGAACTCGTGCGACATTTTTACTAAAGTATGTTTTTGCAATCAGATATGTATTGAGCGTGGTGTGGAAATTTCAAATTGCTCTGGACTCAGTGAAAGATAGCGCGGGAAAATCCAAATGTGAAGCGCGCACATTCATGCGCAACATAGCAATAGATGACTCTTTCAAAATATAAATCTCACATTTTCGAGAATCTACGAATTTTTCATAAACTTTCAACTTCAATGTGGCAATGTCGTGAAAAACATTTGGTGGCAGTAAAAGTTTAAAATTCAAGACGAATATTATATGATGTGAATCAACATCAGGAAGAAATTTACACGAAAAACAAAAATATACTTGGGTAAGTTGATATATTATATTGTTAATATTCTTCTAATGTATATCGAACAATCTCAATGAGAAGTTCTATAATTCAGAAAATTTTACGATCGACGCTTTCGTCGAAACAATTTTCTTAACATGCAGTTCTTGTCTCATCATATTATATTTCTGAAACAAAAGAAAATCTATTACATAGATGATTTCCTTTTTTTTCCTTTCTTTGTGATATATATATATATATATATATATATACAAAATATATAAATGCAATTGCGACATTGAATAAGTATTGAAGGGAAATAAAATGTGTAGAGTGATGCACGAGTTCAACCAGAATACAAATACTTGTAAGGACATGATTGAGTCATCGAAATTCCTCGAGTTTTATAGTTATATTTATTGCAAAACTATCTGTGTAATGTCTCAAAATTATATGTATCGAAATTATCATGCTCATTAATTTTTTTTTCCATGCCACAATTGATGAAAAAGAAGGGGGGTAGGTTGGAAAATCAGCTGGGAATGGGGAAACATTTTTACAGCTACAAAATTCATGAGTAAAAAATAAATTGTTAAGCATTCCATAGAATAAACGATAATATATATATACAATTTATTTTCTTGAAGCAGAATTTTTTCATTCTCACTATCTCTCTCAGTCACTCCTCTTTGGCCTTCTCCTCTTTGTCAGATACCACCCTCCACTCGCGTTCCATTCTTTGCTCCTCTGGGAGTTGGCGTTTCTCGTAGACGCGCGGAACATTCGTTACAGTTGCTCGGCTCCATTGAAACCACACCGGCCGGCCAGTCCGCAATTTAGATCGTAGGGTATTCACTGGAGCGCGCAATAACTTTGAAGGAGGCCTATATTCACCTCCTTCGTCTCCTCCATTTAGTCCAACGCTGTAGCTTTTTCTCTCGCTTTTATTCGCTCTCCCTTTGGCTTTTGCCATCCATGTACCTTCAATACTTTTTCCTTGCAACGACGTTTCGCGCGATAACGAGCAGCTGCCGTTGTGCCTCCATTACATCCCTTCCACCATCATCATTCGACTTTCCATCCGCTTCATGGCGATCGATCATCGAGCGCACGCGAGTTTATACATTCAAGAGAATAGAGTGACCAATTTACAATTATTCATTGTGCTGACATTTCTTCCCATTTTTCTTATTTCTTCAATCATTCCTGTTCCATTTAATTTCATTGCTCCCTTCTTTTTTATTTTCTCTTTCAATAATATCCCCTGCATCGGATGGCGGCGCCCACGCGCGGGGACCTTTGAATCACCAGAAACGAGACACAGCGTGACAGCCCACATTGGACCTGTCGCTCTCGTAAGCCGACGACACGCATATATGTCTGACCGGTACACCCACACATATTCTAATCTTTATTTTTTTCTTTTTCCGTGCTCATATACTGTCAGCTCATGCAAATAACTCCGCATCAAACACCATGATATAATTACTGTACATTGATCAGACTTGAATTAAAGCATTTTTAGACTTCATTTCTACCAAATCTTCCATAGAAATACCATAAGAATTTTATACGTGGATTATTATTCGTCATGCCAATTTCAAGCAGAGCATCAACAGGAATTACCATAACTGTGTTCATATATTTCCTATCTTTTTTTTTTTACTATTCAACAAAACGAGGTTGATTTCGGAGTAAGAATTATCTCGAAATTATTTGGAATTGCAGAGTGGTGCGAAGCGTGACCGCACGGGAGGGCATAGAAGGAGGAGAAGATTGGTATACAATCTGTGTTGCTCCGTTTAGAAACCGGGCAGACGAGTCGAACGTGTCGAAACGCTTCGACGTCGTTCATTAACGTGGCTATACGTGGACTATGCACAGAATTTGTTCTCTTTCACTCTTACCTGTGAGCCACAACCACAATACAAAGGAGATAGAATTTGTTCTGAGCCTCGAGGACTTGAGATTCCATCGATAATCGCGCGCGTCGGTGGAGGGCCGAGTTCACCGCTCATGCTGCAACCTCCTATGCATCTTCCTCTTCACAGCTTGGGTGGCAGGTCGAATTCGTATCTGCCATCAAACAACTTACAATAGCGACACTCAAGGTGTAAAATAGACATTTCTTTATTCCACACTCTAATTTTTACGACACATCAAATTTCAATGCGACATATAAAAATAGACTTGGGAAGTATCAAAGAGTAGAAAGTCATCGTTCATATGTATCTACAGTAATATTAATTTTCCATACATTATATCCTGGCTGTTTATAATCATTCTGTAATACACAGGCATATAATGACGGATTAAGAATGTCTAATATTTTTCTCCGGGTGTGTATTATTTTTTTTTGCCCTTTTTGCTCTCATTCATACCAAGCTCCCGACGGCAGATCCGATATATTTTATAGTTTATTAACTCACTTATATGTCTCCGTTATTATGATCGATGAAAAATTGTTGCAATTTATGTCGAATGTACATAGAGAGACCTTGGTATTGCAAACGTCATCAGGATTCAGGATCTCTTTAATAATTTCCTTCGCTCATAATATACAATCATAGACATAGCAATTAACATGTTTAAAATGAGTGAAGAGAATCATAGTTCAGTTCAGTTCTCATTGCATTATTATTTGCATAGAAAAAATGAAGAAATAAAAATTATCTGTTGCATTGAATAATATAAAAAATATTCTCTTTGAAATATTTTAACTACCAGAATGAATTGTATAATATCCACATTACTTCCAATCCACTCACACGCATATCTATATATTTATCACCAGAGTATACATAAACAAACACCAAAGGTCGTGTCTATAAAGTTAATAAGTACGCGGGAAAATTGAATTCCCAACTTTTCAATATTGCATTGGGCGACAATTGTTATTAACGAAGCACGCTGGTGGCTTAAATTTATCGTCCTCTCAGAGAACTTACGTGCGCCGTTAATATATATCTCTCGCGTGTGCACGCTCATGCGCAAGTTGCCAACTTGTATGTACACATATCAATACACATAAACACATATATATATATATATATATATATATATATATAACTGGAAAATGGAGAGTAAGAGAGAAAGCGCAGCTCTCATCGACGCGCGCCCACACTCGATATTATATTCTTAACTTCTCAGGCCCGCTCGAAAGACGATCTCGTAATGCCGTGTTTTATCTGCCATTATAAAAAAGCCATGTTGAATTCGCCTCGAGTGAGGGAACGAAATGGGGAACTTCCAAAGTTCGGGTTCTCACGCGAGTATATAGCAGACACCACAAACGCCGCTATCATACAGCAATGATGTAGCTGATGGTAGAAACACATGAACACACGTGCGCCCTCGCAATCCAACAACCACAATATATACAAAAGAGACATCTCGTCTAAGACAACCCATGAGGCATCAAACGTATCGTATTTTGTATGAACGACGAAAACATATCAGAAAATAGACAGAAATAATGTAGCAGAGTGAAGGACACGTGCGGAATCGTGTGAGAGAAAAAGAGCGAGAGTTATAGGGAGAGAAAGAAAGGAAACCGGAGAGAAATCAAACGACGTAATCGGGGAATTGCGATTTATCGATCGACGATGCCATTACATCGGATGTTTATTCAATCCCTAAATTGAAACGTATCTCTTTTACCTCATGCGGCCACAGAGACGGCGGATTCTCTCTTCTCTTCCTTACGCGGAAATGCGCAAAATCGATCTCACGCATACAAAAGTAACATCCCATGTATAAAAGCATACACATACATGAAAAGAGAAAGAGAAAGAGTATGTACAAAATCGAATTCACGACGATGTCTTATTTTCCATCGCGGTAATGCAAAGAGAAACAAGAAGTAGAAGAAGTACGACGGCGATCACAACGACAACGACCACGACAAAGAAAAGGGAAATAGAAGATCATATATATATATATATATCCATACAGAAAAAAAAAGCAAGAGTTGAACTTTTATCATTATGGTCTCAAGCGGATCAATTCCGCCAAGGTCACTTGGGGCTGTACGAAATGGAAAAAAACGGGAAAAAGAACAAGAGAAGAAATATAGTAAAAGGAGGAAATCGCAATATAGACGAGCGCGTTCCTTTGCACTATGACAAAAACAACAAAACATGATGTTCAACCGCACGCCCAGTGGATATTATCCCTTCCTCGTTATCGTCGCTCCGTGCGCGACTGGACAACGCACTGACGCGAATAGACTGTAAGTTCAAGAAAAAATATTGAACATGGACGAATGAAGAAGATATTTTTCTCCATCGTACATTTCGTTTTTTCATTTTCAATCTTTTTGCTTTCATTGATGATATATTAATGCACAGAATGATACTCTTATATTCTTTACTCTGTACTATCACGTACAAGGTGAAAGATAACCCGCAGTGAATGCATTGCAGATGCAAGTGACGCGCAAATGGGTGATATCTCGATTGACATTATCAGTGAAACACCATTGGATACAGGCAAGAGCTTTTCATGAGCGTCGTAACAACCACTTAAGCCGTCGCCATTGATTCCAATTAAAAGCGGTAAAATAGTGATGTTATATTCTTGTTTGTTCGCACTTTCCAACATAGAACATCAAGAATGAGCAATGGCACGACGCAATCTGTCTCTTGTGGTGCCATTTTTTTTTACTGTTATTTTTTATCTATGTCTTCTCTTCCATTTTCCGCCACGATATTTTGCTATCTTTCGCTTACCCGTCTATCCCGAGATGTCCGCAATACGACGCGTCCTCTCGAGGGAGTCTTGACTCGGAGAGTAGATCGAGCGATATTCAAGATCGTAGATGAGATCGTGTTTGCTTTGCCGCGCGCCGCCAACGACTCGTTAGATCTCTCGAGGATCTTGAGAAAGTTTCAACGTTTATGTGCACACGTTCATATATTTATCTGTTGTATTAATGCATAAATGTATATACAATATTTCACATGCTACGCATCGTCATCAACATTTGAATGTGTATTCATAAGTGATACGATTGAGAAATGATATGGGTCGCGTTACTTTGCTCATCAAAGAAAAATTTAATCGAGGGATGAGCGCAATTTTTAACCGGACTCCGGAGACGCTCTTATATAAGGTCGCGTCGGCGAGACTTGAGAAACGGAGAGATATCCCGGAGATCCAGATCGACGGCCTTGTACGGTCACAAGCAGGTGGTTTTTACCTTTTTTTTTAACGGTATTTACATTTTTTTTCTTCATTTTATATTATTATTCGTATTTTTCTTGCCTTTTTCCCCATGCGTCCCCCAGTGTGTATAGTCCCATCCCGATTTATGTGGGCTTGGAATTTGGAGTGAAAGTGACACCACCATGAAAAAACGATAATTATTAGTTGTGTTTTAATAAGTCTTTGACGATAAAAATTATTCCAACAAAATTATTGTAAAAATTTCTGATTCGATTGAATTAAAAAACGTGTGGGAGAACGATGAACAGAATTTTTTCTCATTACGTATAGGAAATAAATTCAAAACGTGAGTAATTTTCTGAATGACAGGAGTAGAAAAACAGTGGAGAGGGTGAAAGAACCAATTAAAGGTACTGGATAATTTGCCACACAAACAAACCAGCAATCGTTAACGTCTCAGCCATTTGCTTTAGGCGTTATCAGCTTACGACTCTATGACAGCCGCACACTATACTCGTCGTCTCTTCGTACCATCTACACATCACAGAAAATGACTCGTGTTTCCGCCGGCGCGCATGCGTATATCAGCTCAAGGCGTAGGAGAGCAGTAAACGTCGAAGCAGAACATTGATTTAACGTTAGACGATCGCTGATTTCGCGCGGCTATAAGCTGCATTCTTGCTATATTTTATTTACTTCTAAACACACTTTTTTCTACTATCACCACCATCACCATTATTTGTATCGCCGTTCGATAATAATTGTGAGCACTATGATGAATGCGCATCAATTATTTTCTCAATGAAATCATACACTCATTTCAATCAGGTTTCAACGTTGGATCCACTCATGTTACACTCGATAAAATATCACTTGGCTGTATCTGAAATGTGCTCGAGTCATAAACAATCTTTACGATGAATCGCGTCCCGTCAGCCCACGGATTCACAAGTAAAAGCGCACATATACATACACGAAGAATTTATTGTACATTTACAGTGGGTGGATGGAAATATAATCTTCAATTAGTTTACATTTCCATTATGTTAGAATCGTTTTCAAGTACTTGAATTCAGTTTTTGTCCTCTGCAGTTAAACTGACCATACTGAGCTCGCTGCTTTTCTCAAGACTCTCAAATATTTTCTACAGATTTTGAGTTCATCCCTGCCTACAGCATCCTAAAAGGCTAGAGAAACTGGAATGACAATATTTTAATAATAAGAAACTGCTGGATGTTTCACATGAAATAACTCAACATATCAAAGACATGATGTAAAAATGCTAATTGTAGTTTATTCTGTTACGGTCGTATTCGTTTTTAATCACTGCGAATATATATGGGGCTTGTCGTGTGCACACGCGCACAGCAACATCAAGAATCGCATAGTGGAAGAATGGAGAGAAGGCAATGGAGAGCAGCGCGATGGTGGCGTTTGTCCCGATCAGAGGTGATTTCATAAAGGAGACCGCCGTGACGGAAGATATTGTAGGACAAGTTTCCTGCACCAGCTGGGTGGGCCGTCGTGCATACGCGCGACGTGCGCACAGATCTCGATCCCTACTCTCTGCCCCTATATTATATATACACATGTGTGTATCCCTATATGTGTATGGATCATCTATATATATGCAACTATTTTATTCTTAAGAGAGCATATTCGCATATAGTTCGTATAGCGGCCATTGCAATTTTATTCCCCCTTGATTCATACTCGTTTCCACCCTATGCACAATTGTTTGACGCCACCCCTAGTCCATCCCCTCGAGAACGTAAAAGAAAGAAATAATTCCAGCCCCCTTATTTTCGAATATATGGGCTGTGTTTATTCTTTTTCTCCTTCAAACAATGTGTATTCGAAAGCAAAAAGAAAGAATTGGTTCGAATTTAATGAATTTGCTCTGAGGCGACTGCGGATCTTCAAATGCAGTGGAGAATGATTCGAAATCAGATATATTCCAATTATGTGGAAGTTTATATTCCAATGATATAAATTACGATTTCATGGAGAATAATGTCGAGAGTAAACTAATCCACCAGTTGAAATGTCAACATTGACATTACTACTAATTCAAGTTCAATATTTATTGCAAATAAGTAATTTACTTCAATTTTATTTATCCACCGTACTTGTCTGGTTGAACACACAGGGGTTGTATATACATATTCCATGCGCATGAGGACTGAGTTAAGATGAGAGCAGAAAAAGAGTTGTGCGGTGGTGATTAGCGCCATTCTTAAATGGACCGGTTTGCTAACCGAGAACTTGGCAAAGACAATTCCGTTTAATTAAGCCACGGCTACTTCTTTTGCCTCGCAGCTTTAACTTCTTTCAATAGATTCACATGAATACTGCGTACAAATTCTTATACCACTGAATATATACGTGTATCAGCAGTTCGATGCGTCGTTGCTAATTAACACCACAAATTCTTTCACAAATACGAGAGGATATCGAGCAATTGTCTAAAACTTGAAAACAATTGGAATGAAAAACATCATTATATTCATCAGAATATATTTCATTGCATTTATTAATTTTTTCTTGCTTCATTTTTTAAGAGAAAATTAGCAGCTGAAAAATGAACAATCATCATTTAAGCGAATAAATTGAACAGGTCAGAAAGGCGAAGTGAAAAAAACCAAGACCCAGAGACGAATAAAAAAGCAATATCGAAAAATATGCTTTATTATATAGTCGTTTGGTCAGGCAATAATTTTCTTAAAAGGGAGTTAATGGAGATCGTTAAGCGGGAGGCCCACATGGTATATACAAGAGAGCTAACACGCGGCTCTCGCGAAACGTCTTTATCATGAAGGACGATCTTAAACGCGCATGCACTCCCGCTGTCGCTGCGCGCGCATAAAATGGTAAAAACGCGTTGGCGCGAGAGTTGCGCGTTCGCGTGCCCGTCACTTGACAAATTAAAACAGCTCGACTCTTCACACAAAGTAATTCTTAGAACTCTCACGTGAGTGTATACTAAGAAAAATTTTATCTACCCTAGACTAGAAGATTCCATATATTTTTCCGTGTGTTGTACACAAATATATGTGAGTACAAATGGTATAAATTAAATTAAAACAAATAGATTGATAATACTGCTAGTGAGAATATAACGAATGATAAAATGAATTAATGATGGATTCAAATAAGACATTTAATGTTTCTATAGTTTAGTTGAAATTGACGAGATGATTATTTCACGTCAGAGAACATACCATCGATCATCATTATCGTCCGCATCTTCGTCTTCTTCTTCTTCTGGTACTTGAACGATCAGTTTCAGCAACAACGATGAATACATCAATCAGAAGCGTGCAAGTTGATACATCATGGTATATCTATATTGTGAATTTATGTATATATGCACATATACCAATTGTAAAATTTCAAATTCGTGTCTATGAATCGTGAGAAAGCATCGTCATCTTACACCATAATATGTTTTTGCTCCTGCTTTGTTTTTTCCAATAGTACATAGACGACAACGACAACTTCGCCTCCTATACGATCGCGCCGCAATCGACTTACCGTTTTTCCATTTAAGGACCGCGCGCCCTCGTTAGCCGGAAGTTTACGACGATATCCAGATAATTTCGTATATATCTATACCATTATACAGCTACTATAAGTGTATATATTCACTTTGATTCTCCCTCTTATTATTTAGAAGCGAAAAAAAAGTATCCTTAACGAGAACATAAGTTTGTTCAGCAAAACCATTTTCCTTCACAATAAGAACATCCATCTGCGCAACATCAAAGAAAAATAATGAAAACATCAATTGTTTGGCTAAAAATGTTGAAGTTTTTAGCTCCTTAACGGATTATTATCAATAAAGGATTCACTGCGAACCATAATGAGAAAATTTATGTATAGCAAATGACTTTCTTTCCGAAGTTACGTTTTTCTTGCTCGAACAGAAAATAAGTTGGATTCTATTATTTTTTTTTTTTGAAAGAATTCTGAACTCCATGAACATTAAAATATGGCAAATAAATGTTTGAAAGTTCTTCAAACCTATCGCACTATCTTCCGTATTCACATTGCTCTGGTGGCAGTGTTTTTTTTTTGTCCCTGACTGCCATCGCATGCAGTCGTTGAATCTGAAGGCGTCACCGAAGATCTCTCACGGTGCAATAGCTCATGAAGGACGAAGATCAGGGACACACGAATGTTGGTATATGCATGCACGTTATAGAGACGCATGAATGAGTGGGACTTGCCTGACACGACTACACGCCATCAACCGAATGAATTCATGACTTTTTCATCTTTTTGTTTTAAAACAGGTAATATTACAGTTCGTGTCAAGCACTATCCATAATAACGAGTAGAATAATGTTATAACAACTCGATGCTGACTCAAAAACAATTTAACCCTTATCTCCAAATATCAGAATTAGTTTTGTCTGATTATTCATTGAAATTTCCTCATTTATCCAATTATAAAAGCACAAAAAAAAATGATTTGGCGTTTTTCAAGGTGCCCCATCGCGACTTAAATAAATAATTTAATTAATGAATTAAATTGTTTGGAATAAATTTTATCTGCGAACGAATCAATCGATTCAATCAATGTCATCGAACTAATTAGTTCGAAAAGTTGTACTCTTATATGTGTTCATTCTTGATTGGGAGCATATATATATATATACATAGATGTAGTGGATGAGTCGGTCCAGTAAACTTTTCCAGGGCGATACACCAAACTTGACAGACCGGTCTCACCGTCCAGCGGATAAGCATATACATATATAGAAAAATGAAGTGAAAAAATGTAAAGAAAGAATTGGAAGAAAAAATAAAAGTATAACAAGAGCAAAAAATTGAGTCCAACATAAATATATAAAATGTAACGATTATATCCATCCATACACGTCAAGTTTCAGTCTTTGTGGTCGTCTCCGCTAGTGCAGAGTTGTTCACCACTCATTATTGTGCAAATAATAATATGGACTAAGATGACGACTTTTCAAAACGAGAGGGGCGATAATCGCTAATAATTAATATACCAAGAGCTAAGTATCAGGTAATAAGGAAAAAAATTTTGTAGCACTTCATAAATAAAATATATGTATCACAAAACTCAGTTTATTATTATTGCAATAATGTGAGAGACTATAAATTCCAGTTTATACTTATTTTTTTCTTTTTTTTTCCTTTCTGCACCATAACGTGGCATGCATGCATCATGGTATCATTGGAAAATGTTGACCACGTATTTGTAAGTATTGAAGTCATTCAATATTCTCTCATATTGAGGAAGCGTTGGCGAAAGGGATGATGGAGAAAAATGAGACTGGTCAAAGATGAAAATATCACCATGAAGGGACAAAAATAGATTTGAACAGACAGTTTTTTTCCCACACATTTACGCATATAATTATGAATTGATTACAATATTTAATTCATAATCAAACAGTTAAGACAGAGTTAGAAATATAAATGAAAATAAATTATTGTTGTTGAATTCAAAACAGTGGCATAGTATTTATGCCAAATTACAACTAAACTCATTAATTCTAACGGGAATAAAAGGCGCACTTGATAATCGTGAAACGATTGCCAAGCACACATGTGGGGTGGTATCGCTTAGTTGTCTCGACCTTGCGACTCCCGGTACCATTTAAATGCCCTCCCTCGGGTTCCTTTTTGAGATAAGGCCGATTGCCACAGGGCGATAAGGCCCAGCTGACTCTCTCCGCCACAGCTGATTTGCCGTGGGGAAAAAAAAGACATATACATATACATGGCAAGATTGCGAATGGAATGAAGGAGATGAAGAAAGAAAGAAGACGAACGAGACGTCGAGCGAGCGTGTATGTAAGTAGTAGCGGTTCGAGTCCGCATCAGCATTCCTACAGGAGTAGTCTTATGTAGTTGCAAGCACACGATTTTATTCCGATTATATGCAAGAAACGGGAGCGGGAGGGGCACACGAGATCTCGAGGAAGACGCGTGACAGAGAAGGAGGAAGCATTTATAATCGACTAATTGGCAATCGCTTATTTAAACGTATTCCAATACGATAAGCATCGACAACCGCGTAATTCGCGCCGAGTTACATTTTTAGTGTAGAAGAATAATATATCAAAAAAATCTCAATATTTTCATTAATATTTTTCTATTCAATTCCACTTTCCGTATTGTCTATTCTTTTTCATTGCCTCTATTATTTTTTTATCGTTACCTTAAATACACATTATCATTCTCTGGTAGAATAAAATAAAAACAATAAATGCGGAATACCATTGAGTTAAGAAGAAGCACGTACGCGTTTGATTGTACAGAACGGGGTCCGATCTCAAAGTTAGTTCATGTATATAATAATTATATCTATAGCTTCGCGCGCACACAAGAGTAAAGGAAGCTCGAAGAGGATGTGTGAGAAAAAAGAAGAAAGAAAAGCAAAAGAGACAAACAGCCAATGTAAAAGAGTAGAAGAGAAAATTGCAAAAGCAACAAAAATAAATATCGACGAGGGAAAATGAGGTGAATCGTGCGGGGAGATAGTACGAAAAGAAAAAAAAATAGAAACCGATGGTTATACTCTTACAAAGATCCGCCTTATTAAGGTAACTATCATTAAAACCGCCTATCTCACCGTTCTCCCCACCTTATTCAGACCCACTGCTCTACGTAAAACCTCAATCGTTGCATTAGACTTGGATATTGACAATTAAGATTTTAATCTGTCTACCCAATTACACGCGATCCATTTTATCTTGTGTATTTTCAATAATATCTATTTGTTTATCCTCTTCACTGATATTTCACATGTACACTTCTGGTTATATCTTACGCATACATCATCCCCTCATACCAACTGTAAATTTACATGCAAAAATTATTACACTAATGCAATCAATCGAAAAACAATTCAAGAGATCAATTGAAACCAACTTATGCAGCAATATGTACATACATTGCTCGATCACATAACGTTCTGCTGAAAGTGCTATTGGTACACTACATAAAATCAGAATGATCCAATATATACAATGCATATTGAACGTGATGCGGGGGCGTGAGATATCTATCGATTAGACACATATATATATATATCATTATTTTTATTATTCTTATAATTTTCACAATCTTCTTTTTTTTCTATTCAATTTTATATATATCACGTGTGCCCCAAGCGTTATATATAAATAGATATATCATCTCTCTTACTCTTTCTCTTTCTCTTTCTCTGTCACTCTTTCCTGTGTCTTCTTTCTCGTTTTCTCTCTATCTTGCTCGCTACATCTGCTATATATATTGCAAACTAACTCTTACGCTTCAAGTGAAATACCGTTGCGTATTTCACTCGAGAAGAGACGCTATGAGTAAAATATCGTGGCACGGTCCGTTTTACAGCGACGATAAATTCCAGGGCCTCCACCTTTGCCAACCTCCCACCATATCACAGTCACTATATATATATATATGTATATATATAAGCTATATACATAGATATATATACCTATAGCAGCCACTGCCACATTATATCGGGCTAAGACGCCACGTGGATTTATATAAACGATCTCGACTATATCTGCATACCAATCCCAAGTGCAATTTTCATCTTTCCAATGTGCAGCTCATGTAGATATATACTTTGACTCAAATGAAATAGAGACGAGGAAAAAGGGAGTGTGAATGAGTGAGTGAGAAAGTTAAATTATACATATAAAGATCGGTAAGGATTTGCACAAAATGGCATCAAGGCGAGAATTACTGCGATATATATTTATATATACATATATATCAGCTATTGTATATATATTACATTCGAGAAATTCTTATGTGGAACAAGAAGTGGAACAGAGTGAAGTCAGTATATATAGTGTCTCACTTTAATCCTCTTGTAAACGTCCATCCTTTTGCTCTCACATTCTGTCTTTCTCTGTTCGCTTTACAGCTGCGACGGAGTTTGTCATAATTATTAGCTATATGCGAATATATACTCGCGACTGTGGCGAATTTAAACGAGCGCGGCAACACCCTTGAGATATATATATGTATATATATATGTACTTGGGTATAAAGTACGAAGATTTAAAAAGAAACATTTTTTAAATAGTGAATTCAACGAAAGTGTGACATGAGAAAAAAAGGGACAATGAAAATAACAAAAGTTTTAATACTTACATAGAATGGCTCACAATGGTGTGTTACCTTTACATAAATGTATTGCCATAAATTTAACTTCGATATGGTAGACCATGCGAGGTTAATATATAACATATACGGAAAAATAGGGTGCGGCTATTAACAACTCCAATTGTCGTGTCGACTAATTACTACCAATTGACATAAACAAATCTATACTGATTACCATAAACTTGTTCACCATTCCATTTCCTTTTCCACCCACTGACAACATACCTGTACTTATATATGGGTGGAGGACAAGACAAGAAGGTATAACAAAGCAAATAAAATTTGAAATCGGTTCTGAATGTCTCCAACTCATTCATGAAGTTCTTTTTTCATTTATATTTATAATCAAGACTTTATTAATGATTTCACAAATATCAACAGGCCTTTTATTATTAGATTTGAAACTGGGTAAAAAGTTACACTGATTTCATATAAAATAATATAGAAATCATGTCACAGTTGACAGATAAAATTTTCTTGCGTTTCGAGATGCTCACTACGGAGTATTTTTTTCATTCTATGTATATAAAGATAAGTATACAGCTATATGAATTCACATGGATACATATATGTACGTATAATGGGAGGAGAAAACATAAAATGTATTGCAGGATAAAAATAATGCAAAGAATAGAAAAAAAAAGGGGGAAATAAGAAATGTCGATAAGAGCAGAGTCAGGAGCGGATTTATGAAGCAGCAAATGCCGGGAATCAATCCAGGCAGCTCGCGTGCAGTTTAGTCGAGATTACACGTTCGCTTCAACGTCCCAGACAAGCCGCAGGAGACAGGAAATTGCATCGAGACACCGCATCTTCAACGTTTTAAAAATGCCATCGCTTTTTTTTTCATCCTTCATTTTTTTTTGTTTCATTATTTATTTGCAGCCAACATACAGTACAAAACTCTCCCGCCGTTGGGTATACACACATTGCATTCTCAATTTTAACATTAAAAATGTTAAATGACACTGAATTGAATTGACAATTTTGAATTGTCTATTTATTATATAATATGTATGTCCATGAACGAGTTATGTATGTATGAAATGGTGGAGAAAGAAAATTGAAGATAAAAAATATTAAATTCTAAGAAGCTGGTAAAGCACTGCAGTGGACAATAGAGACTAGTTTATATATTTTCCCTTGGTGTTGCCCTTATATCTTGAGGAGGAAGTAGCGGCAACATCTTGGTTGCAGTGCGCGTACCTTTTTCTTGTAACCGGGTGGGCCAGTAGCGTGTTCATTAAACTGACATGCGAGAAAACACGGGCGCGAACTTGCCCGAGGGAATGCCCAGAGCATTGTTCGAAGAAGTCGTTGGTAAATACCGTAAACTTCATTGCATCGTTGGATGTCATCGAAAATTTACACAGGAAAAAAAAAATTCCCAACAATTTATGTTTCAGCAATGAGATATATTATTCCAAATAATCTTCATAATATATTCAATAAATTATTCATAACATACAGCTATGTGTTATTATACATTTTTCAATTTCTCTTCATCATATGATTGACGGAATTATAAATCATTTCTCAATGTAAGAAACACAGGGAGTTAATTATGGATCGTTAGTCAGCCCTCCTACTGTTGTGTCTCATTTGCTATGGCAAGCATCAATCCATTTGTAAGTAAACATATATATATATATTTATTTATTTAAGTCTGTATCTAAGAACTTTCGCAATGCTGTTTACCAACAATTCATTCACCCATTTTCTTCTACCGCGTTTACGCATCATTCATCGATCCTCATATAAATTAGAACAGAGACGAGTATATTCCTTTATAAAAATAAACAAATACACTTATCAACAGCACTACTGAAAAGTATTCTAATATTTTTCATTGATAACAACACAATAACACTAAAGTAACTCTACAAATAATCATCTTTCCACAAATAGCTTGAATATTAACGCGGATATATTTTCACATGAAGCAATAATAACCATTATGGAATAATTAAATGTAACATTGAAAAACTTCGAACTGAAGTCAGAATTAGTTATTAAAAATTTCCACTTATTTACATATTAAATGTGCATCACTAAATTAAAACTGATGCATTCATAAGTGGATAATACGAGTTTACTGGTTCTCTCTTTCTATATACATACATGCATGATTATTCTATGTCATCGATATGCCATCTCGACAATCAATCATCTCTCTGAATGGAAGGTACATCGAAGTGGTAGAAAACTGAAGCTGATAGCAGTATAAGTATTTGTTGAAGAATGAGAACGGAGCATACCCTCTTATTGCCACTTTATCAAGTGGCAATAAGAACTGGCTTGCAACTATTACTATGTGTGTATGCAACACAAGAACTGAGTTCCTGAGTAATTGCTCGCTGGTAAACGTAGTATATACATGTATATAATATATGTATAAAGTCAGCAAGAGAGAGAATATATATATATATATATATATATATATATATGTATATTAAATTTATCAATTATTTATTTAAACATTGAAGAAAATAAAAATGATAAGATAAATATTCGATTCTACAAATAATTATCTTTATAACAGTTATTAAACATAGCGATGGAACTGAAGAAAGAGAATAGAAAATTGTTTATACATTACTCATTATTATATATGTGTAATGTGTATTAATTTGGATGAATAAAATATAAAGTGGGTCGAAGGAGGAAGCGCGAGTACATTCTATAAGCAATCGTTATCGGCGTATCGAATTTTCTACGATCCTCGCGCTAATGGCACGCGGAATAGGATTATGCGGTGATCTTATCTCGATCGCTAGACCCCCACGGAGTGGCCTGTATATATGTTTATATGTATATATGTATGTATGTAGAAGAGTACATAGAGTGGTGCGGGAAGAGCAAAAGAGGAAGAGAAAGAGTCCATTCCACATGATTGGACGCGCGCGCGCCTTGCGCCTTCACTCTTAATTTTTTTTATTTATTCACTTTTTTATAGCTATTTTTTTCTTCTTGTTTTCAACATTGCTCACTACTTCTCTCCTTCTTCTTCTTCTTCTTCTTCTTCTTCTTAGTCGTTTGAGTAAAGTGATACGTGCGCCTCACAATGAGAGATTTCGCGCCATTAGTCGGCGTTCACCTTCTACAATTTTTCTCTCTTATTATTCCCTCTTTCTCTTTTTCATTCTCATTCTCTTCCCGGCCCTTGTATTTTCAGTATATACAGTGGACGAATTTGAAATTACAATCGGTTGTGAACTTACGGAGTTAACCGAATAAGGTACCAGAGAGAGACTGCGCCGATGTATCCAACCATTGTCCAATTAAACTCTTTATGGAAAATAGTCTCTCTCGCGTAATCTTATTCAAAGTATATATTCACGATATTGTGAAAATAAATCGGATATTCTACTGATTTTAATCATCAGTAAGAATAACAACTCATATTCAAATGAATTAAACAATGATTCATTTAGTATTGGTGTATTATCCAAATTATTTCAACATTTTTCCATGTGAAACTCATTTGGAAAAATCTTTAATTCATTAACGGATGTTCTCTCTGATCGTAATTTCATACGATGCAATTTCTCGATCGTCAGTGATCTAGAACGATCTACATACCTCATGCCTGCTTCTCTCGAACATGCGCCAGTTGAATAAAGAAACAGAGAGAAATCTGACATAGAAGAAGCAAGAAGGAGGGAAAGAGAGAAAGGGAATGCGAGTCCCAGTTATTTTGGATCACACGATACTTGGGAATCGATATTTACGCGATATGATTCCGCAATATAAATCTATTTCTCTTCCATTTTTCTTCTCTCTGACTCCCACTTCGTTATACTCTGAATACTACAGATAAATCCGCTGTGAGAGAACTAACGAGAGGGGCGCGTGAGAAATTTCCTGGGCAATTAATCATGATGCGTCGCGATAGTTGTAACCATATATATATATATAAATATTCAAATTTACGGTTAAAACTATCGACGCGCGACAAACGAGCGAATCGAACATTCAGGTTACACATGCACCTATTAAATGTAACACACATAATATATAATTTGTGAAAAACAACAAAAAAATACGATTGCATAGTAACTTTAGTACAGTTACGATTTTCTAGATTGAATTCTGTCTTATTGTTTTTGGTGTCAAACGAATACAATGGTTTAATATCGTTCTCTATTTATTTGCAATTTCGGTTGAACGAACCAAATTCCGTTCAGAATTTTTTTTTATGATTATTTTGAATTCAATATTAAATAAACAATTTTTACATTCGTGAAACACAAGTGAGTGTTTTGCAATCAAGTACTTTGATTTGTGGTGTAGTTCTGTCATGTTAAAGTCTTTATAACACATGTACAGTGTCTTGATCAACTCGTCCACAAGATTTGAAACAAAAAATCTATTCTTCAAGCAAAACCCGCTTCGACAACTACGCATCTATATGGACAAGTCGATGAATACCATGCAATTAGCCGTAATTATTAATCGCGTTATCAAGGTATAATTATAATAAAATAGCCATACAATGTAGACACATGCTCCTATGATAGTAACGGTACAGCAAAGTGATGAAATGCCTTTGACATGTAGAAGCTGATGGTGACGTTAATACTTGAATTATTTTCCTAAACACCGGCGACAATTTTGTTGGAATTAATTTTATAGCTTGTCAGAAATCGAATGCTATGCAATTGTGTCATTGAATGATGAATCATCCTGTCTTCTCCTTCTTCCTCTACTTCCTTCTAGGTATTGTATTGCATATCATGAAAAATCGTTGTCATAAATGGCCTAAGAATCTGTGCGTGTATTTGTTTGAGTATGTATGTTTATATATTGTATTTTTACCTATACGATGTTTTAATCGCGTGGGTGAAAAGAGGAAGTGTCGGGTCAAAGAGTCTACATGTGACGTGGGTGTCTCCATACTCAGGCTCGTGCCAAGAATGCAATAAAATAAAATAACATTTTTCTCTTGATACTAGTGGTCGCATGACCCCCACAGAAAAAAAAAAGGAATATTACTGTGACTTTTATGGATGTGTATGTAACAATTTTTCATTCATACAATGCTCACATTCGTTTATGACTGACTATTCACACATTTTTCTACTGCTTTGGATGAAAAAATGTTGTATTCATTCAGCACTTCCATTCATTCATTCGTTTAGTCATTCATCCAGCATTATCATGAGTTTGAAATTATTAAGGTGTGTACTAGTCAAGAACTTAGAGTTCTTCTGGATTTTTCTTTTCAAATGTTGATATTGATATTTCCAAAATGAAATCTAATCAATTTTGATCAAAACTTTAAAAAAAATCTGCACATTGTATTTATACACTCAATTCCTATAAGATTTATAATAAATGAAAAAAAGAATAAAAAAAATATCTACAACTGGAAGAAAGCAAATAAAAGACAGAGGCAAAGTCACAAAATTTACGCGTCTCATGTCGCTTTATTTCTTCCCGATATCTTCCTCGCTTGTCTCTAACGTTCTTCCTCTTTGGCTGTGCATTTTTCTTTTTCATACAACTGAGGTCCAAGGTGTTCACTCTCGAGATGTAGGACAGATCCAACTATACTATTTCCAATGTGACACGAGTGAGATAGAGACAAAGGGCAAGAGAGGGTCCTTTGTATGACCATTGTCTCTCTTCCCACGTCCATGCTAATATCGCATACAAATACTCTCGATAAAGCACCAGGTCGAATGTGAATCTAGTCAAGTTGGAAACAGACAGAGGAAGATAAAAATAAAATCCTATAACATTTCTAGTAATCATCAAATGTCAATATTTATAGTTATAAAACTTTCTTTCTTTATCTGATTGTCTATTCTCCTGTTGTCACTTTCATATCCGAGTTTGTTCGGTGACATTTTCAAGAGCTGTATAAGGCAATAAAATATTCTCAGGAATGATGTGCGAATAATTATTATCCCATTCGCGTACACATTGAGAACCATGCAAATAATTTACCGCAAGGTAATAGCCAATTTGTTTATTTATTCAGTCTATAGTAAAGTGTGCAAACGAATTTCATAATATCATATGCATATATCGAGGATATTCTAATAACGAAGAGGTACTTCTATGGAGACTAATAAAATAATGATTTTCAATACTATAATACTCTTTCTCAATACCTCTGTTACAAATGTAAGTAAACATATTTGACTTTCCATTTGACTGCATTCCTAATTGTGGTTTAGTCATATACTGAGTGAAGTGAACCCAATAAAAATATCCATCACGTAAGTATCAAATGTGAATACAGTGTACGATAACCACATTGACTCATGAGATCCTAAAACCACACAGACGATCAAGTGTTCGAAAGTTGGACAGTAATTCTACAATTATTATTCTTAGAAAAATATTGTGCAAGTGCATGTATCAATATAGTATCAAATGTCGATGATACTCATAATAAAAAACTAAAGATTACCATGCAATACCATTCAATCACAAAGCAGATATAATAATTAATGAAAAAGAAGCAGCAAAACAAAGTAAATATATAGTTTACTTATAACTCAACATTCTTGGATGAATTAGAAAGAATAAACTGGGAAAAAAGAAAAAGGAATGAATGAGGAAAAAGAACCGATTAAATGCAGGGTTAATGGAAGTCGTGAAGACCTGCAATCGAGCTTCCTGGTGTATTCGCGCTCGGCTTTATTATGGACGGCCGTATGTAATCATATCGCCGCAAACTCGCTCGTAACTTAAGCACTGCTCTCTCGCGCGCACTTATCTCTCATTCTCTTTTGCCCTTTCAAGAGCTCTCTCATGTTGTTCATTTTCATGATATCCATATTGTACGACGCTTTTTGGTAAACAAAAGATTTTACAGACCATATACATTTATAAAATGCTGTATGCCCATCGCAGTAACGCAATTTATATAAAAAAAATGCAAATAAAACGAGAAAAAAGAACCACCAAGGAATAAAAGTCATGGAGAAACTAGATAAGAGATGAATTAAATGAACATGAGGTTAGGGTGAGTTCTAGTTCATTTACCAGGTATTTTCAGTTGATTAAAAAGATTCAAAATAAAGCACACACAACAGTGATATACATATTGTATGTGTATATGTATGTAAAGGAGCGAAACGAGAAGATACCGCGGTAGCCGGTAAGAAGCCAAGCAGATAAGGTGTAATGAATGCGATAGCCTCTCATGCCTCGTCGGCGCGCTGGCTCTCCAATTTTTATTCCTCCTTTCGTTCTCTTTTACCTATGTATGAATGTATATAAATTTATGTACATATATACACTTAAGCTTCCGCATGTGTCGCATTGTTGGCTCCCAGATCCATTAGCCAACTATTTATTGAGCGAGTCTTATCAGCGTGAACTTTGAGATAACGATGCCTGGGGCAAAAGTGCAATACTGAAGTCTAAGGAGAATAGACATTGGATGTAGCGCAGTTGTACAAATATCAGCATATTATGTATACACCCGTTCTTGTATTGCGAAGATCACAGGATATATATGTCCTATAGAAGCCGATGCTCATTGGAAGTTCACTGTGGGAGGAAGAAGAGTCGATCAAGCTGAGAAGTATAAAAACGCATCGACGGCTGTCTTGTAGCAAGCTGAACAAAATCAATCTCAGGTGAAGTAGCGCGAGCGGCAATGGCGCACTCGACAGGAATTAACGACGACATACGACACGCACAAGAGATAATTGGACGCCCGTACATAAAATGTTGGTGGAAATACTCGTGTATCGTCTCGAAGAGAGTTATGGACATTGATCGTGAAGTTTCATAGAGTCTTGTTGTTTATGAAGAAGAAAAATAATTCGGCTAGAGATTATTTTGTCGTACTTTAAATATTCTCTATGACAAACATTTTCACAGCAGGCTTTTTGTATTGGACATGTTTAATACAAAATATCAGTGCAATTAAATTATCATCTCTAAAGGAACAACCATTATGAATAAATAGATTGTTTTTCTCATACTCATACATACTCGTACATACAAACTCAAACATAGTTTGAAATTCAGAACACATATAAGACTTATAGTATAATGCATGTATTAGGTATCTTCTCTTCCAAACGTGATACTTCTTCAAAATTCCATTTCCACTTTGGATTTATCCAATATCCTCCGAACGACTTTCGCCTGAAGATGTCGGAAGTTCACTGCGAATTCTCAGTAGAATCGTCATGTACGTCATCATCGTGCTCAATATCTGCATGGATAATTATTCATATGAAATTGATATGATTGTAATTTTTTCACAACACTCGAAAGGTTACGATGAAGCGATGAAGAATTGAAGAAACTACAAGAGACTTTTACCGAACTCAGAATACTGTTGTCCAATGAAAATATCCCACCAGCAGAGAAGTTTATATTTCTATGCAACAATTCGAGACAGAATCGTTCAAGCTGAAAAGAAATGATTTGTCTATTGTCAAATCACAGTTTCATGATATTCATGCGTTCAAATATAATGTAAAAATGTTTCGGAATTTTACTTCGTGCTTCATTCCTGTTATTGTTTCGATTGTCGCCATGTTCTTATAAATAATTCTACTTGTACGCTTGACCTAAAGAACGAAAAAAACGATGTTAATCTCAATTATGAAAAAAAACTGTGACTCGTTTACATATTTCATTACTTCTAAGAGGGTTCGAGTGATGCTCGTTGTCAAAATAACAATTGGAAAGCCATCTGCCATTACCCAAATGAAGGTGTCAAAGTTTTTCAAAATCTCAGGTGATTCCGATGAAAAAATGAATAGAGAAACAAGATTATAACAATTATATACGAAATCCATGGATATTACCATAATTGCTAATAGAGTGGGCAGTGAAAAATAATTTATAGAATCACATAAAATGTGACAAAGATCACGCTGTGCACGCCTGACAATTTTAAAGTTCTCAAGTACATTTTCTGTAAGAATTGCATTAGATTCGCAAGTATTCGCAGGATTTAATATAATTAAAAGTAGCTCATTCAAGTAATGGAATCTCTTTTTGAGAAATATCACGGCAAGAGTGTATTGGATCATGAAAAATCCTAAAATAAAACCAGGCAGTGCTATTGTAAGAATATAAACATATTCATAATTCCTCGCAAAGTATGAACCAATCAGAGAAACCCGGATAATCATATCTATTGAAAATATTGATATTGCAATGAACTTTTCATTTTGAAATTCGTTCATTTGGAACGAAAAATTTAATTTATTTATTGCTTCACTTTCGTGTGACAGTCGATTGAAAATCATTGTCGCTGATTGTTGATTGATGCAATAGATCAATATTATGATTGTAGCAGCGATATACGCACTAAATACAAGAACAATCTCACATGTTAGGTCAATGAACAATTCATCTGAACTTATAAAATCATTCATAGTCGGTAAACAAAAACACATCATGCAAACCAGTAGAATTGACAGAAACAAATTGTACACAGTTCCACTAAGGGTCGATGTGAACTTCAATAACATTGTTCTATTATTTTTCTTATCTGGCGATAAAATAGACAGACTAAATGGTGCTAATCCTAACAATTTAAATACTATAAACATCCCGCAAAGCAATCGACCGTCACTCGGCGATAATTTTGATAGAAAATTTGGAATTTTTATCATTATTTCACTCGGAATTTAATGCTCGACCGACAATCATGAACACTGCGCCATCAACTGGTCTTACCATTGTATTATCACGCAGGAATGAAAGAAAACAAGTGATAATATTTGCTGAATCACAAGTATGAATAAATAATTTTCCGATCAATATTATGACGTACGTCAGATCTGAGAATCTTTGTGATACCCATATATATTTAATGGCCTGAAGCAATTAAGCAATAATATTTTGTGGCTCTATAGAAATTATCAAGAAGCATGCTCGTCAACAATACACAATGATAAACAAAAACTCGAAATATCAGGGAAATATTTTTATATACCACACGTATTTGAAGTAGTTTAACTTTATTCGATATTGAATTTGAATTATAAATGAATACTACACAATAAATAGTATCAAAGACAATAATATATTCTTATTACTTGGTATGTGTGAAATTGTATGTATTATTATGAGCTAGAGGAGGAAGAATTGAATGTCCAACTTGGAAAAGAATCATCATATATGACAGCATCGTTCCAAATATCTGTGTGAAGAATAAAATTCACAGGATTTACTTATCTTTTATGGTGATTGTTACAGGGGGATTGCCTGAGCACACAAAATTTCAAATACTGCTCACCGATGTCAAAAGACTGTTGTCAAGTGTGAATATTCTACATGCTGTGAAGGAAACATCTCTGTGCAATAACTCGACAGAAAATTGTTCGAACTGGAACAAAAAAGGTTTTTTCATTCCATATAATTGGTATCCATTGATAGCATTTTATATAGACACTTCAAATAACATCTTCATTATAATTAACATACTTCATGTTTCATTCCAATTTGCATCTTGATTGTAGCCATCTTTTTATAGATGATTTTACTGGTACGTTTCATCTGAGGGAGATGAGTGAAATAGAGACTATTAAAGACTGATTATTTTTTCATTACTCTAAATAATTAATGTCAAACAATCAGCGCGAAGTCACCCCGAAGTCTTGTCGATTAAATCTCATTAACTTCGAGGTTCCATCATACAGATTGTAGTATTGATACAAACTTCACATTCAGTTTGAGTAATATTCATTGTCAAGGCCATAATTGGAAAAGCATCCACCAAAATCCACATGGTGGCATTGAGATAATTTGATATGGCTGGTGATGTCGATGAAAAAAATAATGTGTAGATGAAATAATAAGCAGTATACACCAAATCCATTGACAATGCGATAATTGTGACCAGAGCTGGTACGGAGAAAATTTTTATTAAATCACATGAAATTCGACAAAGATCACGCTGTGCTCTTCTGACGATTATTAAATCTTCAAACGCTTTTCGATTAAACAACGAAGTAGTCATGGCAAATGTTGAACCGGCTTGACGTCTTTCCGTAGGAATTGTCATTAATAAAAGTAATTCATTCAGGTCACAGAATTTTTTCTTAATAAATATCACAATGGAAGTATACTGTAACATGAAGAATCCCAAAAGAAATGTTGGATGAGCTGCAGATACAAAGTATCTTAGTCCATCGTTATACGTAAAGTGATCGAAGATAGGAAAAATGCCGATAATTAAGTACACCACAAAAATGGATATTTGATAAATCTTTTCACTTTGTGATTGTCGCAGTCGATGTAAGTCACGCGATGTACCTATCGATTGAGTCTCGTACAATAACAACTGATTCAAAATCATTATCATCGATCCTTGACTGAAACAATAGATCAACGCTATAATTGCCGCAGCAGCGTTAACACAAAATGAAAGAACTATTTTGCATGATGAATCGATGAATACATCACGCTGAACTAATTCATCATGCGCAATCGGCAAATACAAATATATTATGAAAAAAAAGTAAAGCGATAAAAAAAAATTAAACACCGATCCGACGACGGAAGTGGCAAATTTTGATTCCATTTTTCTTCCATTGTTCTTTGCAACTGGCGAGATGATAAGTCTAAATGGTGCAAGTCCGAGTATTTTAAAAAATATTGTTATGAAACGAAGCGAACGAGTATCAAAATTTATCATGACTTTAGCGGATCACACTACGTTACCAACACGAATACATTTCTACAACTAAAGTCACAGCACAATTTTACGAGCAAACGCCAAATGTGGGGTGATAATACCGCGCAATCAGAATTTCAACCATTAATTTCCGAGTAAATATTATGACTAACATCACAGTCACCCTAACAGTTTTCAAAGGGGATGTCTAACAAGCATTTAGAAATGAAACGAAAGGATATGAATAAATAAAAGTATCGAGTTCATGACACCTGTCCTCGTGGCACGAAATGAGCAATTTGTATATTGACTAATTTCTAAAAATAACCCCATCAAATATCCAATATTCGTTAATACTATGAATCCTCATACATGAATTATTCATTGATCTGTAATTTTTCGATTAAACTAGCGATTCTCAAAACAACATTGTAGAACAAAAAATTCCACTACGTGTTGTGAAAAAAAGGGAATACACTTCCAGTATGCTCTTTTGGAAATTGATTCACCAAGAAATACATTGAATGTTCCTACACGATTTATACTCTTATGAAGTGTGTAAAAACAATGCACATGGATGTGCAGTGCACTGTGTCAATGATTTCCCTCGGGAATACGAACAAGCCTGAAAAAAAAAACGAGCAAAATCATCTTGACCGTTATCAGCAAATTTATATACACAAGAGTAAAATAAGAATGGCAACATGAATGTCCCAGAAGAAATCTCGAGGGAGTCGCGCCATTGGCGTCCCAAGAATCACTTCTCCATTCTTTTTTATTCTCTATTTTCTGAGCAAGTCTGTGCAATAGCCTTGATAAATCAAATAAATGTACATAAGACAGTCTCACATGAAGATGACGGTGAATACACTTCGGAATATTTTCTCCTTTTCATAATTAATAACCGTAAGCGATTGGTTGAGCCAGCATCAGTAACTACAACACCCATCACTATTGCATCTTGCCATGAAGCGCGACAGGATTATATCGAACCGGTAGCCTGCATGAATAACCTGCAATAGCGAAGCGGATGAAAAACCGGACGCTTGACATCCCCAGTCATACACACAAGAAGGATGATTTCAAAAAAAGACATAAATTGAAAGAGAGGAACCTTCATAGCAATGAACTATTACAAAGTTTCTTCTATTCCATAAATTATAACAACACAATAATTTTTGCACGTGCTGTGGATTCAAAGACAATGAGTATATAGACAAATATAAAAAGATCTCCAAAAGAATAAAATTGACGAAAATATAATCGAAATGTCTGAATAGAAAACACCAAATTGATGATGAAATAAAAATAGAATAAGATGACGAATAGCTATATACTCAAATATATAAAGCAAACATTACAGTAACAAGTTCATTCACTCTCTCTTGCTTTTTCCATCTCTCTGCCCTTCTCCACATTTATATGTTCAACCACCGAAGAAGCCAAGTGCGCTCACCTCGACCCACACACTGACTTACAACGTCGAACGATATTGCATTATTATTTATTAATTCGGGCTGCACCATGAGATGTGTATCTGGATGTGGCAGGAGCAAAAGTGGAAGAGAGAAGAAGAGAGCAGGAGTAGCTCTGTGGTTCACGACTCTTCTTATCTCGCAGAATAAACTACCAATCCATAAACATACATTCAAACATAAATACATATATGTATATATTCATACATCGCAGAAAATATGTACGAGTGCAAGTAGGTGACTCGTTTTTTCTCAGTGGTTCTCAACAATCGAATCTATCACCCTGAGTTCGTCGCGTGACCAAAACCAATTGGGACGTCACAGTCATTCTAAACTTGCAAATTCTCTCATGCCACACAAGACCTTCTCGTGCAAGCTTTATTGAAATAAAATGTCACTTCCCTAACTGTGTAAATGTTCAGGTAAAAATTACAGAACATTTTCCTGCTTGTGATCATTTAATGGAATGTAACACCGTAAAGAAATTAGGACGCCGTGTTATATAATAAAAATTATAATTACTCATAAATTCGGAGAACTTTTCTCATAGGGTGTATGAGAGATGCAATAAAAGAATAATAACAAAATTCGCAATAATACAACGAGAATCATTGCGATGCATCGTTTTGGATACACCTATATAAAAGTAGCCACTCGATTATTCCACTTCAATTCTTCTATCATTTGGCTATATATATATATGTATATATATGTAGGTACACAATGTATGTAGAGATACCTTTTGCGACTACATAGAGATAGTCTGCACCAAGTGCTTTGAATAATACACGTTCGAACTTAATGGTCTCCATTCAAGGCGCCTGACTGCTGTCTCTACATTTCTACTCTTATGTCACTTGACATTGCTCCGCTTCGTTCTCTCCCTCTCTCTATATTTTCCCTTACATGGATTATTTCTCGAGAGTTTTTCAAGTTCAAAGCTTTCATTCCAGTATTTAATTTTCTCTTTGGAGATACAATATATATATAGATATACTGTTAATGTGTCACGCAATCTTTTACTCGTAAAATAAATTGTAAATCGATTCGAGAGATATATCTTTTATTTATTACGCATATAAAAGTTTGATATTAAATTCCAACAATCACTTCACGCTGTTACTCTTCATTTTCGTCTTTTTGTTATATAAATACATATATATCTATATGTATATATATATGTATATATATATATTGGCTTTGTCGTGTCATCTTTCTTCTTCTTCTTTTTGATATACGCGTCACCCGTCGCAGATCTTGCTCGTGTACATCCTCTCGTTACCGTCGTATCAATTTTCCTCAGCATTGCACTTCGTTACTCGGCGTCACTTCGAAATGAAAGGAGGAAACAGAATATAAGTGAGTGAGTGAGTAAGTGAGAGAGCAATATATAAAGAGAAGAGGCGACGTGGAATAAATCGGATCGCAGCTCCTCTTGCAATTCCGACAGGCGCAAAGCAACTTAAGAAAGAGAAAAAAAAGAGAGAGACACAGAGTGAGAAAGAGTGAAAGAGGGAAAAGGTAAGAAGAGACTTTACAGAGGATAGAGAAATCGCGGGGCGCGCCACCCGTGAGCCTCCGACCGCTAAATCACCCGGGGACGACGTCTCCTCTCTGCCCACTTTTCTTCCTCTCGCCATTTACGGATCAAGCGTCTTGCACTCTCTCAACTATATTCAATACATATATACATATTCCACAGTGTTCCCTGTCTCACTCTCCCTTATTCCTTCACTACGTAGAGTTGATCAGCTCTATATAATACCCACACTTATTCCACTCGCTCTTTTGAACCGTAATTGCAAACGTTGTGGATTGTCACTTTGATGTGAAATATATATATACGTGTAGTGTGTGCGAGGGAGAAAATACCACGCCTCAAATTATCCCAAGAAAATTCCATGCGATGAGTATAATAGTTACAGACTTTCGTCCAGAAAACATAAACAAAAAAACAAATAATATATCGTTGTCTCTTACCGATTTATAACTAGGTTTTTTTTTCGAATTTGTTTTTCATACACCCCTGCATTCACCATGACACGAAACTTTTCATAGATATGTAGAGAGAGAAAAAAAATTATGACAGGTTGATAGCAAATTCATGACTGGTAACTTTTCCAATACACAATTACTTGTAGAAATATTTTTCTTTATTAATATAGAATTAATGATGGTGATAACAAAAAAGTAAAAAATAAAAAAGTTTATACATTTCTATGGTCATGAGGATATTTCTTATATGGTGTCTATAATTGCTTCATCGTCGCGGCTGACATACTGTTTGTTCTCGTTTCACAAAGAGAAAAGAGTAACGAGAGAGTAAGGGGAGAGAGCAGATAAAGAAAGAGGAAGAAAGAGAGGAATGAAACGGCGAGAAAAGATTGAGACTGACTTGACGAGTTTATTTGTGGCCGGGCTGCGAAGTGCTGCATCGCGTGAGGTGAGAGCTAATTGTCTCCCGTGAATTTGGCAAGGAGGTCCAGCTACCTTCGGCTATACATAGCTACCTTTGCACACATCTGTACTTGTGTACGTATCAACATATATATACATATATATATATATATATATATATCCTTGCATATGTACGTATATACATACAAACAACATTCAACCGGTTTATTCAGCAGCAACTGGAGCAAACGAATAATTGATGTTGTTTGATGAAAACGATGCCATGACAAATCACCGGAACAGATTGATTTATGAAGACAAATGTTATATGCAACAAATTTATATACAAATACCCGAAAAATAATTTATTATGACTGAGATCAATGACAGGAATTTTAATTGTGTGTCGTGTTAATTTGTTAAAAGTAATATTTTATCCTTCACCAAGAGTTGTGATGAATAATATTGTATTACTGAAGTAGAGCAGAGTAATTTCCACAAAACGATAAGAGAATGTATTTATTCTTGCTCATAATTCATTGTTTGATGTCTGATTTATCAGCCACCATGCAATGTCTGTGCATTGCACACTTTTCGTTTATATATATGAATCATCCCTTGAACTTATATAACCCGCCCTTCTTTCACCCTCAACAACAGAAGTAGCATAGCCCAGTGCCAACCCACTGCATGTGATGGCCGCCATCGCAATCAACCAAATCACACCATGAATCTCATAGGTTGTTACTGAGGGGTGTTAGCGGAAGGAGTGGCCCAACATCAAGGGATGAAAATGCTAATATGGACCCCATGCAATACATGTATGCGCACCCATATAAATGAAAGAGGGTTGCCAAAAGCAGTTCAGGACTGAGCTTCATTGATTTTTTTCTCTCTCTCCATCATCCTCTCCCTTCTCCCAACTCTGTTATTTCATTTTTTATTCCTGTTAAATTTTCAACCCGCTTTTTACTCGCCAACACATACTATTCTACCCTTGATTCTATGCACGCATCACATGCACACACTTTACACGTAGCATCGTCATATACGTCTCATTCCACTGTGAGAGTGCGTTAAAAAACGATGCGTTGAATGCAGTGGATGCAGTTGCCAACACTGGTAAATGAAGTTGTGTACAATAATTAACGGATTTGTTTTTAATGTTTGTTTTGTGCGAAGTTTTTGGGTAAGTAAATACGTCTGTATAAAATATTTGCACACTTCTACTTAATATTTCATTTATTCTCATAATTAATCAAGGAACTTTGTGGTTTGAATAAGTAGATTCATGAAAGAAATTTTTCATTGTGTATATAATAATGAATTCGGCTTTATAATGACTGTTTTCACGTCAAGCTTTCGAAATAATATACACTATACCATGAATGATAGCAACTGTTATTGTCCCATGGAAAATTTTCGGATAATGTCTTCGTACATACTCATTCAGAATAAATTTCAGCCTAACCAATTACACATTCATCAATCTATAACCAATTTTCATGTACACTCACTAAATTTTACTATAAATTTATTATGAATTTACTATGAATAACCAACACTTATGAGAAGTGAACATGAAGGAGGCGCATAGCTCAGAAAATTTCATGCGTGCATACATATACGAGCACTCTCAGAGAATCGAAAAAAGTGAAAATGAATAGATGCGAACGATGAGTCACAATGCACTGTTGCGTGCGCGATTCGACTATCAAATGCGCTTGCGTGTGATATTAGCACACAAATTTTATGGAGTTCAATCACAATTGTTCGAACGACGAAAAACGAATTGGAGTCAACGAATCGAATTGTTCAGAATACAAGATACTCATAATCAATCACTGTTGATGTGGGCAATAGGGATTTGAGATAATTAATTTTCTATATGATCAGGAATCCATTCGACTTTGTGTCTCAAATTGGTAATAGAACCCAAACAGGATTTTTCTGTTGAAAAATAAATAAATTTAATTCTTGAAACTTCTACACTTCGACACATACCAAAATTTATTCAAATGGGATATCAGAGAACATTCACAAACACTTTTGCACTTGCACGTAATGATTGGTGCTATTAAATAAATAGCAGCAACTTTACGATAAATATTGAGTTGAAATCCATACCAGTCTAGTGCTGTAGGCATTTAGACGTATCAATGTTTATTTTCATTGCGTCTAGTTCGACGACGATTATCGTAAGTAAGTCGATAGCACGCCTGGATCTCGAAAGTAGCATGCGTGTAATTGAATGTAATAAGCATAATAAGAGTTAGGTAGTAGCGCGCGCGTTGGCGAATATACCCACAAACGCTGCAGGAAACTTTGTAGTTACTTTAATCATATCCTCTCCATCTACTCATCATTTCTTCTTTTCTTCCTATTTCTCATTATTTTCCATATCTAACATTGATGTTTATACTTTACGTATACACTTCTCCGCCTTCCACTTCATTTTCTTTTATTATCACAAATACATTCGAAAACTCCCCTATCAAGATCGAAAATAGCAGAAAATTCATATCAATACTCATATTTAAAAGCCTGTCAATCAAATAATATAAATAATAATCATTAACTATTAATGGAGACGTGCTCAATGATATATATACAAATATATGTGTGTATATATATAATAACATAAATAATACTTATATAAATAAAATTTATTCGCCTCACGCAAAGCGTGCAAAATCTATTTGAGAGTTAACGAGACAATTTGCGTTCTACTCTCGACTGCTTTCAGTTTATATTCTTCGCAATAAAATTATCGGTTGCAGTTTGTTTCTCGTTCTCACTCTGTTCCTCTTTGTCTTTATTCTCTTTCCAACTATATTACACTCTGAATACTGTTTCAAGTGAGTCAACTCTCACTTTATATAGATATCTCACACGCCACACCATATTCTCGTATTCCATAGAGTTCCATTTTCAAGATTATCCCCCAAGTTATCATGTCCTTCGTGTCTGTAGAATAAACCTGTAACCTCTTTATTACTCCGCGTGTTATCGCCCAACCAATGGGACAAGAGAAAGAGAACGAGGGTAAGAAAATCAGAGAAAAATGGAGAGATACCTTTTAGGTTTATTTCATTGAATTTGACTTGAAGTTGAACATTGAATAAAATGCTTATATGTACTGTACACGAAAGAGGTATACAAAATTCGCCATCTCTCTCTTTCTTTCCATAATGCTCTTTCAAGTCTATAAGTGCGTCGTGTCACGCGCAATAAATACTAAGCGCTTGGAATCCTGAATCCTGATAATCGCCGACGATACCGTGCGAGGCATAATCGTGCCATGCGAGACTGGAGACCAAGACCGTTTTACTCCTCTCAGCCGTTATAGCTATCTCAAGTAAATCGGAATACTGTCTGTTGGTCATATACACATATACCCTTGATTTATATCAACATTGATTATTTCTCTTTCCCTTACTCTTGTTTATTTTCCAGTGACATATTTGACCCTGTCGTTGAATCTTATATTTGTATGACAACAAGAAAAAAATCAAGTTTACATTTCCCTGTATATATCAGTCGCATTCTCCACTTTATTATCAATCACTCAGAGGAATTGTGATGGCTCGAAAGGAAAGTGACTTTATTGATCTGTATTTGAGTGAGTATCATAAATCGATAATTTTGTCCTTACAGGATTAAGAGAAGAGAATTGCCAGAAGACTTCCAAAGAATAGAGTTCACCAGAGTTGATTTGGGCCTTAGTGGTCCTGTGGCAGTTAATATTGAATCCTACTGGCCTGCTAAGTCCCAAGTTATCTCTGGTATTCTTCATCCAACAATTAATATGCCCCCGTATAGTATCAATTCATTAATTTTGTAAATATCTGACAGAAAAGAGTATTCATCATACAGAATGGGAGAAAAACAGTCAGAGTTAACAGCAAATCAACAGTTATTTCATGACTTCTTGTCATACAAATATGTAAAGTTGAAAAACAATTAATTTCGTTTCAGATTTAGAGTTGAACCTTTCCACCAGACCGTTATACATTGTTCTCCATTTTATTAAGTTCAATTGATGATAACAGGGTGAATATGTATAAAACATACGTAATGAAATATTATTCTCATTATATTCGGGTTCATATCTAAATTGTTTACAGTATATGAAATTCACCCGCTGTGCGAGCAATGTTGAGGACACTAAAAACATTTCCCAGGTGCACCTGAGTTGTTGCGAGTGCTTGTTGCTCTCCACACAAGAGAAGGCAAAAGCACGTCCCGTAAAAGGACAACTGAATTTAAATGGGACGATAGAAAAAAAAAAAATAAACGCAAACGAGCATCGAATGCAATATCGTATATTGCAACACGCATCTGTAATACCTACATACTCTGGTCTAGAAGACATGGAGATTAATAAAATTGAAAAGGATAATATAAGCAAAGTAAATATAGACATTAAAATAATATTGTTCATTTATGTCGTCATGAAAATGTATGTTATGTCTAATCAGCGAATTATTTTTTTTAGGTTCAGGATGATCATAAATGTTACTTTTTCAGCACCACAATTACGAGGCGTCGTTAACGAGCTATGTGCAAGGATAATTCGCAACGAATGCGATAAGCGTGAAAGAGAATATAAGATATTTCATTGAACATCACACATTTCTCCGCCTCTCACATTCTTCTCTTTCATCGCCTTATTTGTTTTTTTCCTTTCTACTTCGTTCATTTCAAATTCTTGAATTTTTTATTTGCTCATTAAGTTACTCCGGTCACCGTCAAATAAATGAAGCATAACCAAGAATATAATTAGCTTCAGGATAAAATTAATGTTGTTTCATGTCGGACCCATCTATTCTCCGTGTCTTCTACTATTTCCCCAAGTAAATCAACTCTGATGTAGTCATGATCCTTATTGACAGTTAAATAACTCATTTGATTATATATTTTTGATAAATTCACGAGTTGCACAGATTGAATGAACGGTGTGATAATTTCACCGTATACACTTCGAATTCTATCACCGTTTCCGCCATTATCAATTACAGCTTTATTTCGATTAAACCAAGATAGATGTGCGTGAAGATAGTATATGTAAGCGAAAGAAAAACATGAAGTACACGGTAAACGAGAGAAAAATAAGAGGCGAGCAAAGCCAGATCGAATTGCTCAAGAAATTCGCGAGTCATCGCCGATGCAATTCGATTTAATTGAGTTCCCCAGGTCTCTATCTCTCTCTCCCTCCACTCGCTCATCACTATATCTCCTCCATCCTCTTTCATTCACCTCTCGTGCCTCTCTATCTTATCGGCGATGCATCGATTATATGCAATACACGAAGCACATGGTGCACAGGGCAAGGCTACTATCGCGTTAAACAGTAATTCATCGGTATTAATCTGCCTGAGCGCGGACGTTCCAGCTCGGCGGAGGCAATTATGAAATCTCATAGGTATTATAATGCAAAACAAAGTGGAAAGAAAAATATATCGGCCCGCGCGATAGAGTCTATTACACCAAACCCATTCGTTGCTTTTTTTTTCATTTCACATCTTGCCTCGCCCTGCCTTGTGATATCGAATAATAACGACCGTTAATCGTTCCTTGCAATCAATATGTGTATATGTATCTATATGTATGCATATGAATGTATGAAGGTATGTAGAATTATCCGGATTAGTGAGAAAGAAATAAAAATAAACCCGAATAAATATTCTCAGCCTTTCATCGAGGTTTTTGCAATGTATAAAAAGTCAATGAATACGTAAATATGAGAAGTAAATGAACGATCACTTTTACGATGGCGTGACAACGACTATTATTCAACAACTGTACGTTGTTGTAATTGACGGATAAACAATCGATCGCCTACAATCGAGTGGACGAAGGCTTATTATCCGCGCAGTAAACGAATAGTTTATCGTTTGGCTATTGTAGAAAGCCTTTAAGCCACCATCCAACAGCTTGTCGATTGGCTATACATTCTTTGTTATTATTTATTACTGCACTCGATTTGTATCACCATCGACACTTGAAACAGGATAATAGCGCGGCTGGTGGTTACGACCACCTCGACTAGACGAGGGATCTAGACAACTAAAAAAAAATCATGGGAGCTGAACAATCCTACTATTTATTAGCTCTAAAATTTTCCATTTTCTCATTTCACTGCTCAAATGTGTCTACTCGCTCCTCCTACATTCTCTACGACCTCATATAACTCACCTCAGTTCTGTATATTTTTCGAATAATGAACTACCTAAATTGCGAGATAAAATTCCACTGTGTGTGAGTAAATTGAATAACTAGATTCCTAAGAAAACAAAATTTATTCCCTGTATGCAAATGTTTATTATAGATATGTTGTCAAGATTTAGTGTGGGGCTATACACAATTTTCGTTGAGGCAGAGGTGGGGTTTCCATGCGGCATGTGCCTTGTCAACTATAATAAAAGCAATGCCCTTAGAAATCCCAAAAATGTCCAACGTCAATCACCAAATATTTTAATCAAACGAGACTCACAGTTTCCAAATGTTTATCAATTAAACGCGTACGTTGCCAAGCAGCCCAATGTCCCCGCAATGGTGTACCTGAAGAGTCATTTCTTGCTTCAGCAGCTGCACCCTGGCGTTCCAAAACACTACGCAACATCTTTCGATAGTACGATAATATAATAAATGTATGAAGTTCACAAATATGTTATTTCATTCTAATAAATCGTCTGTTTAAATCTGTCTGCTATGTAAAATCGGCACAGGTAATAAGATCAGATAGACATGTCGTAATCATGCAGGAAGTGCCACTAATACAAATACACCACGACACTTTAAAACACTAAGCAACATAACTGAATAGTAAAATCAAGAACACATTCGATACTTTATTTAAAGGAATTCAATGTAAGGTAAATCAAAATTCTAAATTAACGTGATATGAAAGGTACGATAAGCACGACAAGACTAAAGACAATTACTATTGACAAACAGAGAATCAACCTCAACAAAGGGTATACAAAATCAAAACTTTAAATCGGGGGGAGAGCTGTTGTCTGTGTCTATATTTATTCATTGAAATTTGCAATGACCAAACAATTTTATAATTTTCGTATTTGACGAAAGAAAAATATATGTAATTGTAAATACATATTTATCAAACAGTGGGTCGTTCACTCTGTTTTTTTTTTTTCCTTGGAACGGTAAATATTAGCGTCATCACATTTAATCCCAACTCGTTTCAGTAAATGTCTTCTGTTTCTCAGTTCCCACATCAACTTTGCTGTTCACCGTCGGAGCCGCGCCCAAACGTTTTCGTCGCCGCTTGCCTGTATGAAACACAACGATGACCCAATTTATCCACCAATCTATAATATCTAAAAATCTATTAGTCGTTTAACCAGCGTAGATCGTTTAATTAATTTACTAATAACTATTTCACCAAAAATTGTCTTAACACCCAGGAATAAAATGACGATTGAATATGGAGTTGAAAAAAAAGTCACCATATACAATGAATGTGAAAAGTGATTATTATTATTGTTATTACTAGTACTACTGATATTCAAATATGTAATATAAATGTCATACAAAAAATATAAACTGGTGCTATGCAACTATACCAACACCATTTTCATGTATTGCCACAACGTTGTACACCAATTTTTATAAATAACGTATATATGTTCGTATGATACGTATTAACGCATCAAGACAAATACAAATGTCTATATAATACCGCACGTTAATTTGTGCAAGGTTCATTGACAATAAAAACAAAGCTGATGATGTGATTAACTGTATAAGCTCAAAGAATAGTAAGATAAACTTTACATTGTAAATAAACATGTATACACGCGTTTCATGCAGTGAAAGAACTTTGTCTTGGGAACGACATGGCACAAGAGCATTTATTTTTTACAGCTTCATACACTAATATGTTTTCGGTTTCCATGTTATGACGTAAGGATACCCATTTTTAGCAACTGCTGCTCTCTCTAAATTTCGTCCTCGAATATACACCGTAGAACACCACAATGAAAAAAAAATCATGTGCAAAATACATGAATTTTTCATTATTGCAGATGGGAACAATATTGCAACCCCTACATTGCATATTATATCATATTTTATCGCGCCCCAGAATGACGAATTACGAGTAGGATTCTCATTAAACCCAAGATTCCGGGTTATTAGAAAGCATAGAATAGTATAAATAGCTATTCCTTGCAGATCAGAAGCCATGAGCGCTTTAGTAAAATCAGCACGTATAAATAACCATGTCATAAATATTATTACACTCTCGCTTCGAATACGCTTATCAAATTCTCTCTCTGTTGTTGGCAACGCAAAGATCGATAGAATGATCAACCATAGATTGCGTATTTTTTTAGTATTACCTGATGCTAATTCCCAGCCATCATCACTGCCATCATCATTCCCTCTTTTGGTATCTCCATTTTCTGCGGCTGATCTGCAATTTGAAAAAATCCTAATACAATGAAAACATTCTGAAGATTCTGTGATACAAATTAGCTGGTGCAGCAATGACACACCGAATGAGGTATATCGTTCAAATTTCTCCATTCATTTTCGCTTATAACTCGTAATGAACAAGATCATTCCGTTTCCATTCTTATCATTTCCATCAGATTAAATTTATAAATCCATAAAAAAAAAGTTATTTCCAATTATTCAACATAAAACATTGAATTTCCGCATTCTAATAAATCGTTCACCGATGGCTGTAGCGCCTATAAAGCTCACGGTCCAACAACTTAACAAGCTGGTCCAACAACCATCGAGCCGTGTAAGTCCGTTTAACATTACATTGAAAAATTGTAGCGTGCTCGCCCATCGTACTTCAGCCATTCCCATTGATCCGTCTTCTTCTATCACTCGCTTGCGCTCTCTTTTGCTCAGTAGCATGTTCTTTACTGAAATTTTACAGCAGCAAAAATAACAGGCGCACTTTGAAACGTAAACTGACGAGGTCGCGCGCGCACATGCGCAATCGTTTATGAATATTCAAAAGCCACTACCCGGGATTCACACGCATGCACCACGTATCGCGAGGATATGCCGCGGCCACGCACGAACACACCAGCCACAGCGTCCAACAGGATCTCCATAAACGATCGTTACATGTTAAATTCAATTCCCGTTTATATTCCCGCTCGCTTACTCTCTTTCCCTCTCTTCCACCCGAGAATCCCTTTTGACACCGCTTTCAAGAGAAATCGCCGTGTACATCAAATAACTACATAATTTTGAAACATTATATGGTGAACATCTACAGATATAAATATATATGCATGAATCAATAAGTGAAATTCACTTAAAAAGGTTTATAAACTTCGAATATTCGTGAATGAAGACGAAAATAAAACAAAAGAGATATAATTGAATTAGATATTAATTTTTCTCCACGACTTTTTCATATGACATTTTTATCTGCATGCAACACATTAATGTGAAGAGGAACGATGAAACAGCAGCTCATTTCATACGAATACTCTTCTCAGAACATGAATCGAATAAAGTAAGTGAAAACGATGAGTTGAGAGATAAATCAGAAAAAGCTCAAGGATTGCGACAGAGCAACCATTGGGAGCCATCAACCGCGATGCTAAGATTAATTTCTCGTCACACTTCTCTTCCCTCAGTTCCATTTACCATCTAACGCTTCATCCCAGATTTATAACATACTACATTCTTGATTTTCATCTCTTTACACTTCACATCGTTACATATCATTGTATAAATTTTTGACACATAATTATGCATGCTCCTGGTGCAAACATCTTACAATCTGTCATGAAGTTTCATCCTGCAAACTATTCAACCTAATGATATGAAATCTTTTACTGTTTCGAAGACGATAAATGCAGCGCTAAGATTCTCACAGAATATTTTTATTCATGCTATTTTCTCTGAAAATGTATTATTTTGTAAGCAATCTTGATAATCATAGTATGAATGGAGCGAGTTCTCGGCGAATTTTCGCTACACCATAACCCAAGTGAATGTACATATCTCGGTTGACTTCAAAAAAAAAAAGCTCGAAATTTATTCGTGTACTTGGCTTTAACGAGTCTCGACCCGACATCACCTATGCAATCAGTGTCTCTACTCTTTCCGCTCACCCCACTGCTTTCTTTCATTCTTTCTACAATGTTATGTGTGAGATTGCCATGGTTGTCTTGCTAGTGGTTGTTAGTGTCTAGGCGTTACTTTTCGTTAACGAGCGACAAACGCGCGTGGCTCATGTCTTAGCAGACGTGAATAAAGACAAGAAGAGCAGAAGCATCCATGATGTGAGATTGAAAGTTCTTTATTGTCGATTTCTTCTTCATCTGCAGTCTGTCGCGTACCACTCTGCAAATACTAAGAGGAAGTGTGTTTAGAGGTCGACGAGAGTTAATAGCGCGCCTACGTATCGTTTATAATTATGAACATTAAAACTTTATATGTTCAACTAATACTTTCGAGCATTGTCTTATCCTCATTCGCCTCATTCATTTGTACAATTCCTGAGTCTTTTATATTTACATCAATATATTTTATATGTTCGAATTTCCATTCACAACCCTATTCAATGCCGGATTAGCATAAGAAATGAGGAAATAGTAACGCCTACTGTTGGATCCCATGATTTGCCTTCCTTGTTTTTTCGTTTTCATTTCCTTTTGTTTTTTTTCCCGACTCTACTGAAAATGCCACATAACACTACCGCGTTTCTCTAACTATGTATCCCTTTCTACCTGTCTATGAATAATGTTCATTGACTTTCAGCGATAAAAGGAAACACGCCCCTCGTGTGTCCTGGAGGTGAGTCGCAGCCTTCCGAGTCTGTCTGCCCGTATCGCATGCAAAACAGGCGAGCAACAGATAAAACCAAAAAAATAATAAAAACATTCAACTGCAAAAACGAGAACAGAAAAATATTCAAAGCGTGTAGAACTCATTACGCGCAATCCCGAGGGCGTAGCCTGCGATGCCGCTATAGCAGCGGCAGCTGCATGTGCTGTTCGCCCTCTCATTCTTTCTCGTCCTCGCTTTTTTCTTTTACTTATTTCTCTTTATCTCTTTTCTCTTGAATCTCTCTCTTTCTCTCTTTCTTACTCTTCAACTTGGCTTAACTTCCATCCACATTATGCATGGAAATCTCTGCCACCGCGCCTGCTGCGTTTACCTCCACAGTTGTACCCTTCTTATCGCCGATGCTTAATAACCCTACAATCACTGGCAATTGAAGAATTGAAATAAAACGTACGGGAAAACACATGGAGAAGAAAAAATAGAATAATATGTACGAATATACACTCAAGAGATACATTAAGGTATAACGAGGTGTTTGATTTACATTAAATGTGAATATGATAATGAATATCATGTTCTTCAATTGCTGAATTGACATGTGTACGATGGAAAAACAATACTCTTAAATTGTGAATATTATTGCTTTCGTATTTATAATATTTATGCAGTTGTGTTATACATGGAATCCAAGCATTCAGAGTATGTATGATAACGACACACGGTCGTGTCTCACGAATTAGTTGAACGACTATTCCATATGATCAAGTCTTCTCAGTCTTTATATTTCCTACCTCATATGTTTTATACCAAGTGACGCGCGCTTCGCGCGTGCGATAAGACACCACATGAATGTGAGGCCATGCAATTCATGGGGCACACGCAATAAAACCGGGACTACCAGTGCTACGCGGTGTTAACGAGTTCGATAGCCAAACCTTCTTCGTGATAATCAGTATGTATAAAACGTGAGGAATAAATTTACTTGCTTTCCCGTTTTTCTTGTTTATGTTTTATTTTTGTTACCACCTCCATCCATGCCGAATAAAATTCAACTGATTTGTGCGTGTATACATGAACACGTAAATAAATCTCGCTGAATGTTTCCGTATACTGACAATAGGACACGAAAAAACGAAACGAAAAATGAATGTATCGATAAATTTTATGTGACTGCAGAGAAATAGTTTACGGAATACGCAGTTCATGAATGAGTGAAAAATAAAACGCCTGATAAGAGTGTTAAGCCATTTGAGTAAAACTATGAGAACCAGTAATCATGCTTCTTCTATGTATGCAATACATAAGTTCGAGATTAAATTTTGTTACTGTTAATTTAGCCTCATGATCATCCCGCAGCCTGGACGTGTGTGTACAATCACGTGAGTCATACACACATATGCGAATCATTCACATTTGCATTCCAAAGCTGTGGTGCAGGCTGGCGCGCCACGCCACATTATCCAATGCATGTTGCATTATTCTAATCAAGCCCTAATACTCCGCAAGCACTGTTGGTTTTATTCGCACGTGGGCAACGCGGCTCGTTTGTATCGTAATGAGCGCGATAATTGGGCGCGCCTGTATAACATCTCAGCTTCCTGACTCTTTCCCTCCCTCCCTCTTCCAATTCTCCTCCCACTCTTCTATTCCTATCACCAACGAATTCCATGCCACCTTGTCTATGTGAATAGAACACCGTGTTCCAATCACAAACAATAAAAGTATAAAAAATGAATTTTAATAATGCATCTAGATGGCACATTACTAATGAATAAGTTGGAGACACACTGTGCTGATAGGAAGTGAGAGCCAATGCCGTTGAATATCTAAATAAGCGATCAGAAATACCGTGTTTGTGGGGCCGTAAAGTCTCGGAATGCATTTCCAGCATGTGGACGGTTCAATTTGTGTAAACTAGAATAGTCGAGATGGTCAAGCAACATTTAAATCTCATGATGAAATTCAATTCCACCAGTTAAACTTTAATCTAACTCGAATCCGAGAGTGCCCGCATATACTCCAACTTTCTCTATCTTTGTTACAAGCTTAGCAACCGACCATGAAAAAAAAGGTGAAACAGTGCTGGCGAATGAGAATGAACTTTGAGACATATAGCAGTCGAGAAATGAGAAAGAAAAAGAAGAATATGGGATTGCGAGGATGTACGGGGCATTAAAAACACGTGTAACGAGCCACACGATGGCCATTAATTCAAGTCCATAGTCTATGGCACTATGCAAATAGAACTTGTACAACAAACTCTCGCGAGTCTATGGTTAAGAGAGCGAAAAAAGAAGGAGAGTTAGTGTACTCGAGAATAGAGAGAAGAAATGAAAAGACTTGAATAGCAAATTTCAAAAAATAGTCCACAAAGAACATACAGCATCGATGTCACTTCATAATTTCTCAATAAACTTTCATCATTCTATGTATTCACAGATGCAGAATTGAAATATCTCGATTATTTTCCCGGATCTTGCAAAATAGTGGAATGAAGAATCGCAGAGAGAAAATATATTGAACATCTGTCTCGGGTAATAGTGAAATAATGATTCGCTTACTCAGTTTGTGATTTCTTGCGTTTACGATCCCCCCCACTCTGTTTCATCTGTTGTGATTGTTCCAGTGTAGATTGATATACTGCATACGGTTGAATTTGAATACGATTTAACAGACCTTTTTTCTTCATGTTTTTAATAAGAGTTGATGATTGATCACGCCGATTCAATCCAATGTACGCTGTCGTATCAGTCAACCATGAAATGAGGACACCGCCTAGACAAGGAAGATGGTTGTAATTTCTTGGGAAATAATTAATTTTGCAAACAATATTTCGTACAACGTTGTGAGTAGTGATAGGAATACGTTACCGAATGGACTGAACAGTTGCGAAATATCACTAGTTTTCCATTCTTTGGGGAATGTTATATGAAATATGTGGTCTCTGCTAGGCTCAGCTGAAATGACCAATGGAAACGAATGTCTTTACTTGCGTCGTCGAAATTATTCGATTTTGCAGAAAACTTCGATCAATACTTACGATCTTTTTCAACTAAATTCACATATGGGTAATCCTTCAATCGAACCATTGTTAACCTATATGGAAAAAAAGGATACGTAATTAAAAGCTACAATTAATGAACGAAAGTATGAACAAGTTTCTTCAAATCATTGTTCCTCACTTGTTTATAAATGGATTTAATAATGGAGAAGATGGTTCTACTATGGTACATTCTCCGGGTTGTAATGAACCTAAAGATAGTAAACAAGAAACTATAATATTTGCACACAATGTAGGAGAGATAAGAATATAGAATGACTATTACCAAGATAATTGGCCATTGCGATGAAGCACAATCCTGTAACGTACGCATCGTAACCAGCCTCATGGTAAATTTCTTGTGATGTGCTATAACTTCTGTTCTCTACTGGTATCACATCTGGCATTGTGAATGGTGATTTGATGACAGTCTCCAACATGTGACTCAATATAGACGATGGTATAAGCTCTTTGAATGGCCCCAGCTGTGACATGACTCTCGTATCCAATAATTTAGGAAACAATCCATGAATAAGTAATTTAAATTCATCGTATGAATCGGATAATGGACCAAAAAATTGGTGAACAATATGACACAAGTCCAGTATCATATTGTGCCCTACAATCAATTTTCCCTGTGAAACCAATTAGAAAACTCTAGGAACTTCATTTCAATAAAAAAATTAAATTTGTATTTAAATTAAAAATAACCTACAGAGTCTGCAATTTTTCTTAAGAGGGCACTGATACCCACTGCCTCCTTCAATTCCATGAGTTCCTTTTGGCGCCATTCGAGTTCACGTTGCTTTTCCTCTTCTTTTGTTCCCATTCTATATACTGATAGACCTTGTACTGCACCATCGATTTTACTCTCTACTCGTATCTTATTTGGCCATCGTATTCGTACTTCTTGATGAATTAATCTTCTAATGAAAGCGTTGCACCTGTCTATGAACAATTCTTCAGCATCAGAATGAAGGAACTCATCGATCTTCGAACTGCAATATTTAATAAAAACTCGATGAAAAACAAACATTTCAAATAACAATGCAGGAAGTTGTTGCTAAAGTGTTCACCAAATTTCCTCAATTTGGGGCTTGTCCTCGATTGAGATGGGAATCGAATCTAATCCATCTTCTCGTGCTGTTTGTCGCTCCTCCATCTTTTTGTTTAGTCTATCTTCATCATTTGTAGTTAGATAAGGAATTCCAGATTTAAATAATTTATTAAAATCGAATCCGTTATCGCTCAGATACACAATGGACGAAGCCTGACACATAAATCTACAGTCTGGTGCTGCTCTATTTAAAGGTTTGGGGAATACGTAGAAATTATACGATCGTTGATTATACCTGGAATGAAAACATTCATCGTTTAGTATGAAAATTATAGAACAATACCACACGTAATTGCTGATTCAATTACTTTTTAACCACTTCGTCAAATGTGAAAACCGCGAGTCCAAACTGCACTAAAAGAAAATCCTTCGAACCAGACTTCAATTTATTATAATATTGGGCTGGTGTATCGAAAGGTTTGGTGTCAGGCCCAGAATTTAGCCCAGTGAATTCACCGTCAATAGCGAGAAATGAAGCATTCTTCAGTACCTCATCCAGCTCCGTTAAGACTTCTTGGAAGTCTATAAAGAAACAAATCAATCACAGTATATTTTCATTACACTATGAAACTCATAATCTACAAACCAAACTGTTCTAATCCAAAAATTCATCTTGACAACAAATAAAACATTCAATTGTCATAGCTTGTTATAAAATATCCGAATTATGTGAAAAAAAAACATCAATACAATTCGAATTTGCTGTAAACAAAAATACATCTATAACCTTCAAATTTTAACTCACTTGTGCGTGTCACCTCCATTATAATAAATTCCCCAAAGTTTAATTGCGATATGTCAATTTATCTGTGTATTTTTCCGAAAATACATTCGTCCCAACTTGTTTATCCAGTCAATTACAATTCAATTTGTTTTCTTTTGTTTGCCATCAAATATTTATACTTGTACACCTCGTGCCACGTTTGGTGCAGACGTCACTTGTAAGCATATATTTATTATATATATATAACATGAAAATTGGTTGAGTTTTCAATGGAGCGACGAAAACACCCGAAGGACCCAACTGACCCAACAAAAGAATACAGACATCCAAAGAAACTCAAATCTATGAGGCGACCTGAATCACAAATAATCACATCAGCCAATAGGCAGCACTATCGTCGATATTTATACTGGGTTCGTATTCTTTCATACGACGCGCAACAAGCATTTCTATCATCAGAGGGCGCCACTACTCAACAAGCTGAAAATTTGAAAATTCGATTTGTAAATCCTCTCAATTCTCTACAATAAATCGTATCAAAGAGAGCAAAAAAGTTTCAAGGATTTATTACAATGTGTTTCTCGATAATCCTAAATAGATAAAAGCAGTGCAGCATCCTTTTCATATAATTGCACTAAGTACGAAAATTTATTGTCAGTTATTTGCATATTCATAAGAGACGCAAATCTACTCTCTCGATACAGTAGATTCCCTGATTGTGAGATTCAGCAGACGGGTCCAGTGCAGTGGGTGCAGTGGTTTGCGGTGGTTTGCTCAGTGGTTTCAGCAAAGAAAAAATCAGTTGAAACCAGTTAGCTCAACATTACGCATCTAACGCATTGTTGGCATTTAGTGAATTTGATATCTATTGTTTTCCAACGACGCGTGATATAAATCATATAATGACGACGCGCATCACGCTGGTCCTCGTGATTGCTTTCAGCATCACCGCTGTTCACGGTAATTCATTAATAGAAATATCTATTCAAATTACTAAAAAGAAAATAAAAATAATTCGAGTGTAAATTGAGAGGGCTGAAGCATGTGACCGTTGCATGAATATCGTCTCATGCGTCACCATCATTTGATATACAATTAATCAAGAGAACTTGACCAGGGGGTGAATGTTTACAATCATATCACCAGGAAGCCTATTATCATCGTCTACTCTACATATCATTTTTCGCGTTACCTTTTTTTCTAAAACTCGACGTGTTCCTTTGTTCTCTTATTCTCATTTGCTTACGGATACGTTTGATGATGTTTCAGGTATGGATTGTTCATTTGGGACAAGCCGTAATATTATCGAACAGTTTGTACAAAGTTGCCCGTCTCTTGTTGGTGATCAGAGTAAAAAATACTGTTGTCTCAAAGTATCGGATCAATCATTTTATTGCTGCGATGCTCAAGACTGGGCTCTTCAGACAGGGTGAGTCGCTCGAATGCGCTCGTAATGAATATGAGAAAAAGGAAAAAATTGTACAAGAAATATGATGAATTATAAACGGAATAATTTTATCTCTTCCAGACTCGGCATTATCATTCCGGCTATCATCGCTGTCCTCGTGGTAGTCTCTTTATTTGTACTCTGTATATCATGCTTATGCTGCAGTTGCTGTCCATGGTATAGACGACGTCATCGTGGTACCGTCTACGGAAGTAAATATATTTTTGTTACATTTTAAAGTATATATTTCGTTTCGCACTAGAAGAAAGAAATTCTGTACAATTATCTCGCCAAACTATCCGCGGTATGCATCACTATGTCAATAGAAATCGTATAAAACTGTATACTCGATTTGGAAACATCGATGCTTTAGCTTTTGAGTATTAAGGGGAGCGATTAGATTTTATAAAAAATAATCGACTGACTAATCATTTTTTTCAGGACCCGGTTTCGTTTAAAGCGCTATGCAACGAGTAACGCTCCCACAGGCTGGATAATATTCGGTGTTATAAATACATCATATGCTTTCATGACACTATATATCACGCATAACGACATTTATATGATTCGTCGATTTATTCGCAGCTAGCATTACTATATTCTAATTTTTTTAAGAATTCATTCTTACATTGTGACAGGATTCGAATCGCATGTAGTTTTAAGAATTCGATCAATGTCATTCAAGATTTTTTTCCATACATTGCCTTCCAATGTTCGTAATGAAAGTTTATTCCCATTTTGAAACCTGACAGCGCTTATGCGCTACGTTTTCATACACATATGTATTGTTTAAAAAATATGTAGTTTATTGAACGAACTGTTTACCTTCGAACATTCCAAATGCTATATACATACATTCCATTATCTCTTGAGAAGTCAAAGAGAATAGTTTCTACGTGTGCCTACTGTCGTACTTATAATAACGTCGCTATGAAAACCGACAAATTTTCATGCACTATTTTCTATAATTTTTTTTTGTATGGGAATAATTATACAAATACGAATGATACTATTTGTCAATGGACATTTCGATAATAAAATAAATTTCAACAATCTATGACAGCAATGACATTCGTCCGGTTGCATATCACCAATTCCCAAATTTTTTTTATCGAGTTTTCTATCTCGATAAAACAAGTCTGCTATCGTTGCTTTCAGCAGTCCAAACCGCAGGGGTAATTCATCAGGTACCAGGAATTAATACGCCGCAAACTCACACTGTTAACAACGTTTATCCACCATACACAGTTAATCAACCCGGTAATATATAATTGAATCTTTCATCGCTTCTCATTCACTAAAGGAAAAAAAAAGAACAGAAAATGACTGCCCATCTCGTATATGTTTATTTATATTTTCAGTAACAGCAGTGCCATTCCAAAGCCAACCGCCACCCTATACAGCAGAACTGTATGCAAAACAAGCACCATACAATCCAAATTATCCACAATAACGTCATCAGCAATGATTGCAACAGCCATTCGTGTATTTATCTTTTGGGATGCGTCATCGGTTTTGTGCTGTTGGTTATCGTCCATGCCAGTGAATTTCCACATAGGAATCGCGTGCACACGACCAACACATACGGTTCAACTGTTTGTGTTCATTAAAAACGTAATTATTTTTCTTCTTTTCATCATGATATCCAAACCTAACAATTTTATTTTCATTCATTCAATGATGAATTCACCCGAAGTAGTATGATGGTGTGGACAATTGAAACTGATTAAATCTTGTCCATTTCTCCTATTTCCGCATTCAATTTTCGTCGTGTCGCTGACTCACTGCCGTTGATCGACAGACTCTTAGCACCACTATGCTGTAAATTTCAATTCTCCCATCATGAAAATTTCGTAAATTTTCGCGTTTCTCCAAGAAATAAGCGTGTGGTGTAAAATTAATATCACAATCTCCTTATTTTAATTAATATACCGTTGCCGTTAATAACTTTGTACATGTGGGAGGGCAAGGGAAAATAATGTTTCCTATGAAGTACTGTGAAAATATCATTAAATATATTTTACAACTGAATGGTTCAATTATTTCAGTATTTTTCTTTACTTTGACTCATCATAATAAATAATTCTGACGCATAATCATTCGAATAGTTCATAAAGAATTCCAACGAGTCGAAGGTACAATTGTTAAATTTACAACATTTTCATTTTAGTTTTTGATTCTTCGTCATTGTTATTTGGTAAAACTAGTGTAGTGAGCAATTCAAGATATGAATGATGGAAGATGTAGCTGAAACATTCCTTCTTGTGCTCCGATTCAATATCAAATTAATTTTATTAGTAATTAATGCCAATAATATCAGGGAATATCTAAATTTATAGCCATTAAATGAATCTATAAATTCAGACACTTATTCCCTGTAAACATTTGCAACCCTGTATTGAAAAAAGTAGTCATTACACTTATTGGACGAAACATAAAAAATAAGATCCGGTGATGATGAAAAATTGCTATTATAAATACATTGATCCACGACGTCCCTGACCCGCACAAAAAGACGTTGAGAATTTAAAGGTCAGTTCTTGGATCACACATCAACGTTATATCGAAGTATGTCGAGTGCGGCTCATTATTGCTATAATACAAAGTCACGGACACTTATACAAACCTCTTCTCCTCTCTTCTAGTTTGATTGGCTATCATCAACCGCACTCTTCTTCGACAATCGATCCTTGAAGTTTTCAACATTGCACTAATTATATAAGCTCGATGTAAAAAATTGAGCAATGAGTTTTTTTTCTCCGTTTTCATGCAAAAATAATATCATCAATGTACCACACTTATGAGATTGCACAACCATTTTGCTGCTTATCTTTTTCAGTATTAATTTGTTTACCATGAATAACACGGAAGCCCGTATCTTCAATATCCACATAAGAATCATTCGTTCCCTCTCGCTCTAGAGTTGCCGTTATGGAAGTGTGACTAGCCGACGATCGTCGTGACCGTGAAACATTTGCACGTTGACTGTTCGCGAACGGTGGAGCCGGACTCGGAGAAGGGTTCTCAGGAATCTCTTGCTCTTGTTGATGATAATTATTATTATTATTATTATGAAGGTTCTGTTGTTGCTGTTGTTGCTGTTTCATAATGATTAAACGATTCAACAATGAAGTTTGATTTTGAATGCTTGACAAAAATGCACGGTAACCAAGACACTCCGATTGGGACCACTTGGTCAAAGTTAGTAGCCCATCCCTGAGGTTTACAATTGAGTCCAAAGTCTGCATGGGTGCGTGAGCTGCACGTACAGTTCGTGCCATGGCCGATACGTCACGTAATATTGCGGTGAGAACTGCAGCCCATCCGATGCATCCAGCTTCTAGGAATAATTGGAGGAGATATCGTAATTGAACTTCAGCTCGGCTATTCGTTCCGCATAACGATGTTGAATGAACTTCCGTCGGTTCGATTGAATCATTCGAAACCCAACACACGGTCCCAACGATGGATTCTACGTCATCTCGCCAAATCGTACTGGCATCACTCAGAACACTCGTCGCATCTTGAAGCATTCGCGGTGTCAATTTCGCCTCCGCAACTTCACATTGGGTCTCCAAACTCGCCACAGGTGACACAATACTTGCATAGAGCGGCCGAGTACTTGGTAAACTGGTGTAACCACTGTCTGGTGGTAAGTCTGCGATGAGATTCGAATTTGAAACAATTGAAGGGGACAATATTTCATTTTCTGGGCTATCAAGACTTATGGATCTTGAACGACCAGAGATTTGACTGGTTTTTCGGAATTTTTGCAGATTAAACAATGACACAGTAGGATAAGGAAAGCAGAAATCTTCGTGTACTGCTTTGAGCGCGATAACAAACTCGTCGATCTTTGCGGCACGCTCTCTTTCTCGTGCGAGCCATGTAACTAAGTGAAAATCTAAACGCGCAGCAAACCGACCAAGATCAGCAAGACGTCGCGCTGACAATAAACGTCTCGCATGTCGTTGTAATATGACATCAATGAAAAACTCCTCTGCAGATGCTTCTTTGCTGTCACTTTTCTCAGTCTTAACGTTTGGCACAGACTTCTTCCGTCTCATCACAGCATTTCGTGTTTTTTCCAACATTGACGAAGGAGGATCTTTGCTAGTATGATCATATTGAACTTTAGGAGTAACAGTCGTGCTGTAACTTCGACTACGCGATACTTGCATTGTACCTAACACAAGTGACAAATCCTCTTCATGCGGCGATACCGACGGTGTAGGAGGCGACCCTGCTAGTTTAGCTGTACCACCCCATGAGGTTCTCGGAGACTCGACATCATTCGGATCTATTGCACGAAGAAAGCGTACAAGATCACGCGATAATTCCCATCTACCTTGTTCCAACGCCGCATCGAGTAATAGTGTAGCATGTTGTCGACTCACTACTGACGGCTCCAAGTTCTGTAAGATGATCAGATAACTCGCGGCCGTGTCCAATTGTTGTCGTTGCAAACAATCTTGTAGAAGTTTTTTAGGTGAACCAGCAACAGAAAAAAGATATGGCCATAATGCGATTTCAGTCTTTCTCGCGCATTGAACAACTGCCCTAGCCCAAACGCCTGGAAATTCACGAATGAACTCAATGACTGATGGTAATTGCGCATCGGGTAGTGGTTCTTTACTAGTTGCCTCCTCCTCCAGAACTTCGTGAAGGAGAAGTTCAAGAGAATGTGAAAAATAGGGTAATGCAACGCATGATCTTGCAATTTCCCATGCATGATATCCTAAATTACGGTGAATGAGCTGACGTAATATTTGGTGAAGGTAAACTTGACTGGTCAATTCTAATAAACTGAACGGCAATGAAAATGGTGAATCTGTATCTGAGGTGTACAGCACAGTATCATTATCTGCTCCAAGTAGAATAGCATCTTCGAATAGAATAGCTAAAGGATATATTTTCAAATGGAAAGGCAGCATTATCCTTTTACTCATAAATGTATGCGCGCTGTCTTGATGATTACGTGGGAACAACGGTAACCATACTCGCATGCCATGAGCACCACAAAATAGCCACAGTGCTTCCGTCAAATGAGGCTTATCTTTTCGTATGCGTGATGGTACCCAAACGTTCTCGACGCATGACGCTAGAACATTGGGTGCGCCACAAGTGAATAGCTACAAAATAGAAATAAAAGATACACAATCTGCACGAAAAAGTAGAATACTGTGACAATATCGAATCAAATGAATAATGCAACTCACAACTTCTGAATTATCAGTGCAGTGTTCACGTTGGACCATCAGAAGTCTTCCTGATACATTCAATAACAAACTTTCTGGGTGTGGATGACTTCCAGCAGTCTCAGCTCGAATTGTAGTCAATGTGGCACTCACAACACATGCAGGATGCACACAAAGACTACTGATATCAACAGTTTGGGTCCTTGTGAGTTCGAGACTACCTGATCCTGAAACCCATACAGAATCATCAATGATTCGACAATCAATCATAAGTTGATTGAGAATAGAATTATCTTACCTTCAACACCCTCCACTCTCATATCAAAGATGCTTACTTGCGCATTAGCACAAAATGTTAGAAGTTTATCCTTCATAGTGTTCAACAAGAGCACTTGTGATGGCATTCTCACACTGCGCACATAATTATTGTCCAATCTCGTATCACGCGGATAAATTCTGATCTCATCTTTATCCTCAAGTAGTGAGTAACTGCTTGCAATCATGAATCCACGATGCCACAATAATCCGCCAGTTACAACGAAATCCCGTTCTTGGGTTTCATTTCCAAAAAGCTTCCACTTTCGCGATGACAAGGAATAATGTGCCAAGCCCGTCCGCCCAGCCACAGCAATACTCTGTCCTTCATTATCTATTGCAGTATACTATATATGCGGTTAAAAGAATCGTCAGATAATGTGGTAAAATTTTTCGCGTTGTTTCTACATTGCGATGAAGGAACTAAACAACATTTTGTTTTTTCTATTCATTATTCATTACACTCAATTGAACCAACTCACTCGTATCGGCCGATTTGAGCCGCTATAAGCACTCGGGATTGGAACTACCAACCATTGCTTTGACCCAGCAAGACTTTGGGCACTTGTATCGCTCTGAACTTCATTAGTCAGGTGAAATCCAGATGTATCTGCCGAAACGCCCCCCAAATTCAAATATAAGCGATCTTCTCCTTGGAGATATAAATGACCATGATGACCCTTGATTCGTGAAGCAAGCGAGAATAATAGTAATAATTTGATGAAGCAACTTAAATGAGATTTTTTCCAAAAAATGAACAAATAAATTGTATTCTACCATGCATGGATTGACAGTCAACGGACTTTTCACAAAATCCAATTGAATCAATGAACAAGTACCAGTAGACATTTCATTTCCATTGTCCTCATCTGTTGGTGAACAGGAAGGTGATTTACGTAACATCCATAGCTGATAACCCTCAGCTGACCATTCCTATCGGGTATAAACCAAATAGACATGTTTAGAGCCATAATCTTTTTGGAATTGAATCTAATGAAGTTGGTAAACTCACCATAGTATGAATATGTAGAGGATTATATCGCGTAATATCAACACGCAAGCCATAATCCCACTTGAGAGTACAAAGTAAGAGTGCCCCAAACGTACTCCAAATAGCGAAACCACCGCCTTCCCATGCTAATGCAATCGCGCAGCTATCAGGAGTCCATTTGAGACATCTGACACGACCCGGTTTCCCTGGATAATCCTTTGATGATAAACTCAGCGTATGGGAGACCTCCAGACTTCCCGTCGTTTCATCAATACAATAAACAACACCTTCGGAATTCTCCCGGCCAAATGCTATCAATCGGTATTTATGATTCACTGCTGCACATGTCGCATCATCTAGATATCTTGCCCAAATTCCTTGCACTTGATTTGGATCAAATTTCAACGATTGTGCTGTTAAAAATGCTGCTTTACCATTATTAAGTACGACGGCAAAACCGCCAACGAACGGTGAATACTCAATTTCCGTAACATAAATATTCTTTTCTGTAATAGGCACAGCAACTGTCGAAATTTGTTGATCAACGCTGAACGGAATCCTCTGAAGATCCAAAGAATAATCACGATTTGCCGTCCCCTCCCAACGTTGTCGTATGATGTGGCTAGTTTTAGTCGCAACCATAAGTTCATCTCTGATGCACACGAGAGAACTTATGCCACCATCAATCCATACTGGTATAACAAATGTAAGCACCAATGACGGAATAACTTCTTTGATAAATAATTCAGCGCTGTCACGTCTAAGGCTCGTGACTGGTGAATCTTTCTGCTCATATAAACCACGTACATCACCACCGGTGTCTGTTAGTCGATAAAATAGTAAATAACTATCTGAAGTCTGTAACCATTAATCAAGTTAGAAATTACAAATGTTCCCCGATTCTACCGCAAGAATCAGAAAATAACGGTATAATCTTTACTCACTGCAATGGTGAGCATACTAGAGTCTGGCTTCCACTGTACCAAAATATTTTCCCCATATCTTTCAAGAGAATCTTTACTACGTCTTGTAAACACAATTGGTACACATGGCTACAAATTAAAAATTACCGTTAGAAAGTCAATTAAAATAAATTTAGGAATGAAGAAATGTACATGGAAAAAAAATGGAATACAGTACCTTGCAATACCATATTGTTAACGAATCATGAGTCAAAATTGCAAACAGAATTTTGTCTCTATTGCAAATAATTGCATTAATTTGCTCAGGATTTGTTGGGTTCAATACCCGAGGCCAACCGATTGGAAAAAACATGATATTATTCTCTGGATTGCTCTGGATAATTAATTAATCACATGTTTTATGAGTATTTGCCATACGAGCACACATTAAAATCTTGATGATCATTCGTAGTTTTGATATAACATTTAATCATGTTCAATGTTTGAATATAATTTATTAGATCAAATGCAAATCATGTTAACTATTCCTATTGAGATCCATCGTCACTACAAATGTAGACACAAGCAAATCATGAATGATACCCATTGACAACACATGACTCCAAAATGGCGAACGATACTACCGCCCTCGTAAAAATACATTCCACGTTGAAATATGTGACACATATCTCATGTGCCCCCACTCTATACTGCTTCATACAATAACATCGTATTCTATTATACATATGTGCATTAAATTCATCCTCATTATGAATGTGATGTAATTGTACACCCAACTAACTCTTCAGCATACTAATGATTACGCCATTTTGAAGTGTTTATCTGAGCAGAGAATAGAGTTGATGCTGCACTGGGTATTACGATGAATTTTTAGACAGAAATTGGCTTCTCGGATGAATATTGTATGTCAGTCATTGTTGGGAGTTTTGGAAAAGATTTTTTTGCATAATTTATCTGGAATAGCCATGATATATATACCGAGAAAAAAAACATAGATTCCGTTTTTACATGAAATGAATAAATATCCTCCCCGTGAATGATACATCATACATGTTTGGTTATAGATACCAGATTCATGGAATTTATGGATTGCGACAAAAAGAAAGATATCTGCACATCCTCCTACACTATTTAATATCAAAAAGTGGCACATATGACTTTTTGGTTTCTCTTGCACGCAATGCACAGTATCTTATTATATCGGAAGTACACAAGGCATTAAATAGTATAACTTTCAATATTTATTTATCAGTAAGGTTTGGAAGAGATACGAGACCAGCCTGCATATATGACACTGAAGCGTCGGAGACGTGTGCAAAAAGTATATTCGAGCAGTCCAAAGCTTGTTGTAAGCGGTTCAAGTCAACTGGTTGCACAAAATTGTTTGTTCGCCTGATGGACAAAAAGAAAAATGATAAGAGAACGGAAATTAACATACGAATAATGTATGCCATACTTATATTCAATTAAGTACCTTGATATCACTAAATGGAACATTGGTGTCCCAGGATCAGACTTTCTGTAATGCTGGGTATTTGAATAGACCTTGTAAGAAATTTTGTATTCTCCCTTCTTCCTTCTAACAGTTTTCGTCTGTGCAGGCTTTATTATTCTTAATCTATCATAGATTTGAACGAAATCCTTGACATTTTTAGGGTTGACTAATGACTGTACATTACGCTGCACGACTTCCACCTCACTACAATCCATTTTATCATCTTCATCTTCAATAGTTATTGTCTTTGATTCTTTCCACTTTTTCTTCAATTCAGACCACGACGCCGCGGGCACTTTCACGAAAGACGCTTGGTATCGCATATCATTATTCATTTGCGCTGATTCAGTTCTTGACCTTCCCAATGTAACTGCTCTCGCAACGGATGGGAATCTGTTGAAGTTATGTGGTGATGAATTCCTTACAAAAGTCTGTCGCCTTTGGTCCGGTCTACAATGATACTGTTGGGCATTGCACATTATTTCATTGAAATGCATATTATTTTGCGTCACAGAAGAGCGCAATGCGAACCCCACCATCGCAATACTTCGAAAAACGTTCACTTGAAATGATGACCAAGAATTAGATACATATTGATTCCAATGTGAATTCATCATATAATTTTGACTATGAGTATTTGAGTTCAGCCCGCGATAATGTCTGTGTGTAATATGGGACGAACGGACTGTATGGTGATAATTTCTGTGCCCATGTAATGAACCTCTATCACGTTGATAGATACATCGTGACGAATTATTCTCTCTTAACGGCGAAATTAGTAAACTGGGAGGTTCCCGATGATGTACTCTTGAGTTCCTAACCAGCAACTGATCATCTATATTGTTATGTTCACTGGTAGACGCTTTCAACAACGACTCAAGATTTTTATTACTCTCCCTAATGCGTGAAATGCGAGCACGATCGTACTCATAAACACTCTTCTGAGGTTTTATACTGTGCGGAATGTATCCTCTCGATACTGTTTGTACGATACAATCTTTCGAAGCAATATTAGGAATGCAATTCAACATCTCCATTCTAGTCATTGTTCGGGGAATTTCTTCGACATCATCATCTGATAATTCGATAATTTCTTGCTTGGGTATTTTATATGACTGTAGAGGATTCATTTCCAATTTCCGTTTTTCAACTGTAGACACGCCATTATTGGAATGTACAGAATTTTTTAATGTGGTTATTACTTTCTGAGAATCAGTGGATGATGGGGACGGTACTTTTTTGTCCATTCGTTTTGGCAGCAATTTTACATTACGTTGGATACGTGCGCCACTCCATTTAAATATTTTATTCTCTGATGCGCCACTTAAATCTTTAGACGGACTTACAACTAATTTTACGGGATCAAGGACTGTTTCCTCAGAGACTATTTCCACACGTGGTTTAACTTTCACCTTCATCTCATTATTTTTGTTGTCATCCGTTTTACCAACAAGTTTCTTGCTCTCCTCGACCTCTATCTTATCAACAATATTGTCAATAATTTCTCTAACATCTTCCTGAACTTTTTTTGGTTCATTTCTTTCAGAAGAAGTACAACTGCTCATACTCGACGGTGCGTCACAAACTTTACCCATCCATCGACCATTCTCTGGATCAATAATGACTTTTTTCTTGGGTTGCATCATCTCCTCTAGTCTTTCATTCGTTGATTTTTCATATTGAAATCGTTGCAAACGATATCCCACTCTTGCCAGTTGACTGAACACCCTATATTCGCTCAGTGAACAATCTGCGCTGGGCGAAGTGAGCAACAATTCATAGGCTTGCTGTATAGATAGTGGTAAACCGTTATACTGCAATTCAAGACAATTCTGCAAAGTAAAATAAGTATATAAATCTATGTTTGTATAACATAAGTTGTAGATTCATAGCAAATGATGTCAAAGAAAGCTACCAGTTCTAGCAGCAGCAAAGCTTCTTCAGGAATCAAATAGAGATTCCCATGAATATCATTTCCATAATTATTCCACTCTACACCTGATTTTTTGGTTACCCTTGCTTTCTTTTCATTCGGTAACCATTCAGCAACTGCCAACGTAGATAGTCTGTTAACTCTTTCTACTTTAATAAGATCCTTCCTCGTTCCCAAGCATGTTTCAATTTGTTTATTTTGGAGCCAGGATCCATTTGGCTCAAATAATTTGACGCCAGTTTTCGGCAAAACTCTTGATACTTGATTATACTCGTCAATCAGTCGAGAACATATTCCTCTGGCAGATAAAAGTTCCTTCGCCCTGCATTGAAATAAAATTACCATAACGGAATGCCATAAATCACAAGAAATAATCCAGTATGCTCTACTATTTCCAATTCATTTCATCACACAACTGCATCAGAATTTGAATAAATAGTAAAAGTCAAACATTACATAATTATCAACATGAATTCTAAGGGATACAGACAAAGTTAAACCAAAATCATAAGATTGAAACATGAGATATATAAACAAAACGAAAAACATAAGCAGTGTACGATTGTTATCATTTCTTCGAATGGTAATGTGTTCCATAGAGAGTATCAGATCATTGAATTACTCATATCTGTTCATGTCCCCATTATTGACGCAGGGTAAAATTTACAAAACCAAAGGATTGTATTTATTATTATCGCTTGTGATGAAAATGCCGGCACATGACATGTAATTAGAGGTTATATGATACAATATTTCCTAATAACTTACGTCAAATGCGGCCCCGATTTCTTCTCATCAGTATCATTCATTGCAGTACAATTCAGAACATTCTCTTAGAAAATGTTTCGATCCATCTTGGAATGCCATTAAAAAATCTAAATCTACTTTACATAAAACTGTTTTATTCGTATCTTCCAGAAAGTGCGGCTTGGTGTGACTGCTATGAAGCTTTTTCAAAAAACAATTTATCCCTATCATATTCAAGAATCAACCACGAGAGGGAAGCACAGTGTTAATATGGGGATGTCGTGATTGTTCCAAGATTCAAATGACAATGGCGACTGTGTGAAAACTCGGGAGTTATTACATGAAACAAATATTTGGATCAGTGGAGAGTTGTAAAATTAAGTTGTTAGCAAATGAACTTTGTTCTGTCACGCATATATATGTGTCCGAAAAGGACAAATAAAGAATGAAGTAGCCGGCCGTAAAGCGTTCATTAGCTGAAGCGCCGGAAGCCTTAAATACTTTGATCAATTATATCATCAACAATGACTGACATGGAACATTTAACAATCAAACTTCCCAGACAATGCGTAGATGTTGAAGATTTCGAGAGGTTCAAAATTCCAGAGACAATATCCGACAAAGAATATCGCAACATTCACAATACTCGATTTGAAGCTTTGAAAGAAGTTCTGGTGGTAAAAGCCAAACAGAAATGGGGTATCCAATATAATTATGTTATTGAATAGTCAATGGATTCAATTTTTCTATATTCATTCTGTTCATAATTTTATTTCTAGTTCATCGCAGGTTAATGCGAATGTTGGATCTATCTCAAGTCGAAAATGAGGAACTGGTAATAATTATTGGAACTCTTTATAAATATCAGGAATTGAAGCCATCTGTTTTGAAAGAACTCTGTGATGAATTTCAATTAGTTCCACAACCAGCTAGATCGAATTATTCATCTGAAAAAGATCATCTATTCCTTGAAGATAAAACACGTCGGATGAAGCTTGTTGGAAATTGTATAGACCCAAAAGAAATTGTTTCTGGTTTAGTGTTTGCAATTTTGGGTCATCATCTTGATGATAAAACTATCTGGGTCAGTTCTTGTTTTTGGAAAAAATTTCAATAGGTGAAACATGCTGAGATAATTCAAAAATCATAACTTGCCATAGGTAGAAGACTACTGTATGCCAGGAATGTGCCCGAAAATTTCGGAAGCAACAACGTCAATAACGCGTGAAAAGAAATGCCTTCTTTTTTTATCCGGGTTAGACCTTGGAAACGAAATGGATTCCATTGCCCATGAGCTCGTCATAGAATTTATAAATGGCATGGCAGGGAATAATTGCACCCATGAGATAGAGGCCACAATCACCCAAGTCATTGTTGTTGGTAATAACTATAATTTCGATGCAAGTGTTCAGTATTTGAGATTGGATAATGACTGAATATACCTCGTCATATAGGAAACAGCGCTAGTGGGATGAAGAAGATTTTTACACACCAGAACTTTACAAAAGAAAGAGAGAAAAATTCAGTTGTTGGGCTTGGAGCAGTACTGGCTACTAATAAATTTGACAATCTATTGAGCCAAATTGCAGCTACATGTGGTGTAATTGTGATGCCTGCACAATTCGATCCATCCAATCACTCAATCCCCCAAAAGCCTTTTCATTCTTGCACATTACCCAAGTCTTCCAGGTAGCTTCAATATTACTGCAACAAGTAATACCATAACTTTTACGGAACACACGGTAATTTCTTCTGCATCAGATATAAAAACTTTCATGGTGCAACCAATCCTTGGATCGGGCGATTGGGACATAGAATTGTAGCTGGATCTAGTGGACAACCAATAGAAGACATCATGAATGTCGCTGGACTTTCAGAATGTTCGCCTTTGGAATGGCTCGAGAAAACCTTAATATGGCGACATTTTGCACCAACTGCACCAGATACTCTTCCAGCTTATTCATATTTTGACAGTGATCCGTTCATTATGCAAGAATGCCCAGACATTTATTTCGTTGGAAATATGGAGAAATATGCAACGAAATTGGCTGTTGGCATGTTCATTTTTCATTTCGATATTTTTCATGCATCTACGAAATAAAATATATATCAAAACTCAAATAATTTCAGGTGATGAAGGGCAAACTGTGAGATTAATAAGCATTCCAAAGTTCTCGCAGTCTCATACCGCTGTTGTAGTCGACTTGGAATCATTAAACACTTGGCCAATATCTTTCGGACAGAGTCAACAATAATTTGACAATAATTTTGTCATCTTTATTTTCTCGATTTCCACTTAGCGATCTGTATATGTTGATAAACATGTACTCCTATTTTGTATACATAGATATCTGTACATAATAAATATAATTTTTGTAAATATTCCATTCATTTAATACTTAGGACGTTATCGACATACGATTGAAAACTAGTTTAGATTTGAAGCAATGTCACAGTTGAAACTTCTTCGAGAAGTTTGTCGATGCACTGTCTGCACGTTCCGATATTTATGCAGCGTTACCCTGATATTAAATAATCTTTACTAAAGCATAGCTGAGATCAGAAATTCAATACACATAATTGATCCAAAAAATGCAGTGTACATCGTTGAATCTTGGAAATATTTTCGATCCATCTAGGATTGAATAGATTTATATCAGATTCTTAATGATACTCGTAAATTTATGTATTTGTCTATGTTTGTATGTATGCATGCATGTATGTATGTACGTATATATGCCGCGTGTATGTGTGTATAGAAGTTTGTTTTTGGCACATTACTAATTATTTTTCCCAAACTCAATCCACAACACCCCTCTGTTACATATAATATGCAAAATATAGCATCCGGTATGCAAACAATAAATATCTTACGAATTGTTTAGTAGATTTCACATTATGCTATCGACGATTACTTAATACTATTATGCTCGTTGATAGACCGTTACTGAAAGTGATAACTTATCGACAACGGTATTCATTCTATATTTTAGATGAAATATGATTTTTTCTCTTTATGTTTTTCATCTCTCGGTGTATTCTCTTTTGTTCCCATCTTATTCCAAGGCCGCATAATTTTTCTTATTTATCTCTCCACAACACGTCAGCATTACTGTCATTACGGAATCTTCGTATTTCAGGACTAGAAGATCTTGATGATGAGGGTGTATTCATACTGAGGCAATCACTTATATGATCGGATGTCGCCCCATTGATTATCGGCGTTTGATTAGTAGTCACTGATTGCTCATCGATTCTCATTGCACAAATAACATCTGTGAGTGCGACAATATAATTTTTGGCCAATGTCAAAGTTTCGATTTTTGATAAACGACGCTCTTTACTCACATGCGGAATCACCTCTCTTAAACTCTACAAATGAACAAAATAAACAATATATTAAATTGGAGTATCATTCACATCTAAGCAAGTGATTGAAACACAAGAATGCGATCATAAATCCAGTCAAGTAGTTATACTACGATAATCCACTTGGCTGGAGTGAGAATGAATGATTTTCAAACCTGAAATGCATTATTGAGGCAGTGCATCCTCATCCGCTCTCTCTCATTGCTCTCAAGTCTTCTAAGAGTTTGTTCCTTTGGTGTACAAGCGCGCGATCTGATAGAAGATTTTGAACTATGTCTTCCAATTCTTCTCGATGTTGTACGTAAACTCCTGGTCGAATGTGCCTCCTTAGTGTCCCATTCGTCATTCGAATTATCATCATTAGTTACTTTCGATCGCATCTCTTCTTTGCACCCGATTCTATAAAATTCCACATTACTACATTATAATTGACATTATCTTTCTGATTATTTGTCTAAATTCGAGATCTCAAGAGACGATCCACTGTTACGATGTTTGATAGTTATAAAATAAAATATTGAGGTATATTCATAAAAGAAAAAATATTTTCTTACCAATGAAATTTCAATCGAAATCAAAACAAATTCGTGCACAAATGCAAGTCAAAAACACTGAAAATATATCCAAGGTATCGTAGAAATTTGCTTATATAAATCCACAAAATTTTCGAAATGATATAAATATCACGAAATAATGAGAATTCTCGTCAATATATCCAAATCACTTGTTTCGAGAAAGACATTGAAGTGGATACTTGTTGAGCCACGTTAGGACGTCGACTGACGTCGCGACGCCGGGGTGCGGTCGGCGCCGCCTTCCACCCCACAGAAATTTCAAATACACCCCGTGTCGCGTTGACAGAGCAAACTCATAATGCTCCCAACGCCCTTTCTATCTCCCTCATCACTTTCCTTCCCCTTTAATCCTCTCTCTCCAATACTACTTCAATCTCACGTTATATTCGAGGATAGATGAAATATAAATGGAGGAAAATCCCCCACCTATATCTCATCAATATTCGCTGTCATTTCCTACCGCAGACGGGTGAAGATCAAAACCAATTATGTAAAATTCATCGCGATAGAGTTACGCCTGGAGTTGGATAGATTGGGTATGAACACCCGTTAGAATTCACAGTCTCCGAGTTCATTGCGTACGAGCTGGCTACAGGTGGGCGTATGACGTAATTCGCCCACGCGGACCCTTCAATATAGCCATTATCGCACTACCACCAACCGTGGCGGTTAACTGTGTTTCACTACAGCAGGGGGTGAAAGTCAGAACGAGTTGGGATTGGTCCATCCGTCCACATTTTCCGCTATCGGTATTTGGCTTTCTCGTTGTGCTCCGCACATCTTTCCTTCGTACTCACTCATTTTTAGCACAGCATGTATGAAATAACTTGTGAGTAGGACGCCCATGGACTCTGAATGCATGGAAGAGCGATGGGAAAAAGTAAATACCATAGAGGTAGAAAAAATAAATGGCAATGCATAATAAATATCCAAATTTATTTTTCATTACCCTAATTTTCGATGTGATCGTATAATACCTCCATCATTTTATCCCTCATGTTTCACACTTGATCGCACTCTATTTCCCTTTACACTTTCCACAACAGACATCGTTTTCCTTTTCAAGATCAGCTGGTTTATGATTGGGTGTCCATGGACCAAGACTCGCTGATGCATAGAAATCCATTGGATATGGTGATTCAGTATTGTAATTTGCGTAGTTCAATGATACAGCACCCTCGTACGGCGTTAAAAATGGCTTCTCGAATGCAGTTCCCCAATCAATGCTCAGTCGTGGACACGCAATTTGTATAAAAGCATCGATATCTTTGAACATTCCAATCTTCTCCGGAAAAATTTCAGACAATAAAATATTAACATTTTTCTTCCCTGCAAACTTTATCCTCTTGGCTAGAGTATCGAGAATATTTGGATTTCCTTGACGTCCGAGTGTTCCTAATACAATACCAATTGTTTGGGCATTTTTCGCTCTTTCGATTGCATCCTGTCTCACAATTCGCATTTGCTCATGATCGTAAAATTCTTCAGTAAGTTTTTTTTCATAGGGATCATATCGGAAAGATCGCAACTTCGGATTCGCAATCATAGCTGCTTCCAAATGGAATCGACCGTCACCAATATATATTATAGCATCTGCACATTTTATACGTGGTGCAGTACAACCCAAAATCTGCAAAATAATAAGAGGAGAATGAAATGCAATTTTATATGATACAGATATACGGATCTCTCGGAAGAAAATAAGGATTAGATACAATTAATCTAAATGAAAGAAAATCGATTTCAGTTCAATTTGTCCTTGAATCGAAATCTCATTCACATCAAATAACATCTTGTTACGTCAATGGATGGGATCCAATTATTTCTCCATCAAGTATATAGAAAACTCAATTGATGATAAAGAAAGAAAATATTTCATACTTCGCCAGGACTCAGGGGCTTGCTTTGAGGGACAGTTGTCTCATAACCAGCATTCCTCATTTCCTTCGCAACTGCCTGTAAAGTGCCAGCAAACTGAATCGTGCTGACAAGGGCCAATTTCGTTATAACTGGCAATGTTGCTTGGATACAATCAATGCAGTGAGCAGTGTCAATTTTTATATCAACGAAAATATATAAAACTTTGATTCCTTCGGTCTGATCAATAGGAATTAAACATGAATGCCCATAATGAATTAAGAGATCAATATTTAAAGCACGAGCACTATAGTCATCCACACAGCATGCACCTGCGAAAACAAAAGTCATTACATCTTTATACAGATAATAAGGGGAAAAAAAACATGCGTTTCTCAATAATGTGGTGGATTATTACCGTATGTGACATCACCCATGATCACTGTTTCAGCATCAGTAAAATCTTCAATAATATCTGCTATTGTCGTCGCATAGAGTAACAAACCCTCTGGCATCTGAAGTGCCACTCGGTTTGCTTTGGTTTCTCGTATTCTCCATATTGTTTTATGAATTTCAAAATTATAATTCACTGGCAATGCTGCAATGGCAGCATTCAGAAGAGGGTCATTTAATAAATCTTGAGGAATTTTATTTACTCGAATAGGAGCTTTGAAAACTTTTCGTACAGGTTTAGCCCTAACCACAACCACAGATCCATCTTCTGCGTTCATGTCTGCTGTTGTGTTTATTTCAATACTATATAATAAATGAAGAATGGCTGCGCACATGGATTAAGCAAAAATAATTCGTGATATTATTGGTCCAACATTTGTGCAATACATGACTAATCTAAACGCGTGCTTGCGCACGCAATATTCGTATTGCTTCATGTGTTGATAGGAATTTACATAGAGCGACATCTATTAGTTACAGGAAAAAAGTATCTTCTAAATTTTACTCCATTTGACGTCACCGACCACAACCATTAGACGTTGATAACAACTTTTTCTCCATATCCCGGAAAATCATAATAAAAGTAAAATTATAAGCTATTCGAAATATATTTCGAATCGTCGAGCATGGAAAATTTGTTTTCCTATTCTGATACAGCAGCAAAAATGTCTGAACATAGTCAGAAAAAAGGATTCAGGTCCCACCGAGATTTGAACTCGGATCGCTGGATTCAAAGTCCAGAGTGCTAACCATTACACCATGGGACCACTTATGGGTTTAGGTCTCATAGCTGTATATATTTTCTATATTACTCCAAAAAGATTTCACAACATTTTATTCACATATTGAACCATTTTATCTCATTCATGACCATTTTAAGAACTGATGCCCAATCTGAGCCTGTCGAATCTCAAATTTTCAATCACTACAACCAACCGTGTATCGTCCAATCATCTACCGCAATAGCTACTCCTGCTCAATATTATTTCATTTCGGAATAATGTTTACGAGTCGAAAAATCGACCACCCACAGTCGTGTGAGTTGAAATTCGAAATTCTTCTTTCAGATCTGCTCACAGTGTGATGTAAAATATCAGTTGCAAATAAGACCCGCTGCGGATTTGATTTGATTTGCACAGTCCCATCTTCGTTTCAATGCGCCATGTTATAATGAAATGTTCATAGCAAAGTTCAAATACAAAATGATCGATTTAAAATGCTATAATTTTAAGTTCATATCAGGCCTGAGTCAATAGAAAAAGAAACTTTCAAACGTTATTTATCATCATTCAAATGTAGGAAATGATAAATGTGAACAAAAGTATAAAAAAGAGTAATTGATTTGACTACATCCTGTTGCGAAGCCGGATAACGAAGATGGCCGCCGTCGTAATGTAGTACCTCGTTTTTCCTTACAAATCATCTTTTTTTCATTGTAATTATGTTAATAACGGTGCGATTAATAATTGATCAACAATTCTGAGTGTGAAAAGAGAATATCGGAAAGATTTTCGTGGATGCTAGTGTCAATATTGGTGAGTGTTTTTTCAACCTACAACGAATATTCCCGCTCGAGTCACAAGAAGATTGTGCGAGAGTGAGAGAGAAAGATAGAGAAAGAGTGAGAGAGTCCGTGAGGCCGACTTAGGCCGACACGCGCCCAGCCGCGATCCGGCTGTCGCTTATTACCCTCGATCAACTTCAACTATTGAATAATTAATCAATAATAAAGATTTCCTTATGGTTTTGCAAAAAATAATGATTATTAAATCTGGGTGAGTGCATTTATTATATTGTTTTCTTCGTCACGACAATTTATGGATAGCAGACACGTCGTGGTTGATTCAAGGTAAACAATGTGACTTGAATTGATTTTAGTTTTATCACCGCGTGGTTAACCATTCACGTAACATAAGTTTTTCGCCACAAATGATATATCATTATCAACAGCACCTGCGATTTTTCACGTCTTGAATCAGAGTGATTCCAATCCTCTTTGCTTACCTGACACATATGAATTGTCGGTTCATCGCGATTTGTTATATTAATGAAGCGATTAAAAAATGTAACCTTATTTTTTCAGATTGTTTAATTGTATCCCGACTGTGAAAAGTGGCGGTGGGAAGAGTGATGCCTGCCGTTAGCGTGTGTGATCCCGTGGCGGCAGCACTCCGATATTCATTAGATGTTGGTCAAACCAAATCCACTGAGGACGTATCAATTTCATTGGCCAGTGGAGCATCCAGAATATTACAGACTGAAATACGATATGAGGAAACTGATAGTTATCAGTCGACTGTTTTGGATCAGCTCAAGGCAAAATATATTGTCCTTAGCCTTCCTAATTCTGATCAATCAGAGAGCGGGAAGGATATAGAGAGCGCGAGTGGCATTTGTAGGAAAAAAAGTGAAGTAAATAAAATGAAAGGTCCTTCGTTGCCAGAGCCAAAAATCATTTTATACGAATCAGAAAAAGTTCAATTGGGATGGAAAGGAACTTTTCCAGTAGGTGCTGGCATGTACAATGTTGGAAATACATGTTACCTCAATAGCACTTTGCAAGCTCTCTTCCATGTACCGGCTCTTGTCAATTGGTTATTATCTGACACCCATCACAACTCAAAATGTGAACAGAATGGTATATTCCTTATTTCATACAACGGTTGCTCGTATATTATGTTTTACAGTACCTTTAGATGCTATTTTCTTTCAGAAGGTGGGGGAGAGTGCCTTACATGTGCAATGGCAAAGACTCTTCAGTTTAGTCATGAAAAATCCGGCAATGCCATCAAACCATTCTATATTTATAACAAACTTAAATGTAAGAAAACCGATATTATAACTAATATGAATACTCTCAACCGTGATATTTACCGACAACTCGAAATATTTACGACAATTCTTTTCGTTTCGCTCCAGTGATATGCAGGACTATGGTACCAGGACAACAAGAAGATGCTCATGAATTTTTGCGATATCTCTTGGAAGGGATGGAACGTGCTTATCTCAATCGTCATAAAGCCGGAAAACTTGAAAGTTATTCGAAAGAAACAACACCCATAAATCAAATTTTTGGTGGATACATCCGCACTGAAGTCAAGTGCCTCCAGTGTCGACATGTATCGACAACTTTTCAACACTTCCAGGACCTTCTCGTAGATATCCGTAAAGCCAGCACATTAGATGAAGCATTAGCAAGTTACTTTAGTCGTGAACAATTGGATAATAATGATTACAAGTGTGAAGCATGCAAAAGACGTGTACCGGCGACAAAACAATTCAGTCTTGAACGACCACCGAAAGTATTGTGCGTTCAATTGAAACGATTTAGTGTGCTTGGGGGCAAAATTTCGAAGCACATAGGCTTCAAACAGTGCGTGGATATGGGTCCACATTTATGGCGAGAGCCTGGTGAACTTGTAAAGAAGCTAAACTACAAACTCATGTCGATTGTGACACACATGGGTCCATCAGTAAATTGTGGACATTATACAGCTGTTGCACAAGTTTCAACTGGTCAATATTACTCATTCGATGATTCTTGTGTACGGTCAATAACTATACCGAACGTGCTGAGTACAAATGCGTATATAATGATCTTCGAGATGGAGCCCCCAGCACCAAATCAACTGCCAAGTTCTCAAGCATCTAAGCTGAATGGGCTCTCAAACATTAAATCACTTTCAAATGGATCTATCAAGTCAATGAGTCCAAAACCGTCAACATCGTCAGGATTCATTTCCACTAATGGCCTGACGAACGGTTCCACAATAAAGAGTCGTGATATTGCGAGTCCATTAATAGGCCCGCAATTACCACCGACAAAATTACCTAACAGTTTTCAGGCTCCCCAACAGAAAAGTACCAATTTCATTGGTCCACAGTTGCCGCATAAACTGATGGAAAAAAGCCAACCACGACTGGAGGCGCATACTAAGAATGGCAAAGTATTGAGCAGCAATAGTTTAGTGCCCTATGAAGGCTCAAGTGACGAAGAGGAGAATACTACATTAACCACAAAAAATAACATTAATCCAAATACTTCCAATATCAAGCCAATCAATAATGCTACTAATGGAGTAACGAAAACTTTATCTAAGGAGACCAAAGACACATCGAAAGTGTTCGCAATAACAAAACCTGAGACAAAAGTGTTGAAACCCATCTGTGTAAATCAAAAGTCATCGTTGAGCATTTCTTCCACGCAGAATGGATTATCAGGTAACGGTACTGTCAGTCCATTGAAGCATCAAAATGGAAAGTCTGATAACAATAGCAATACGAAATCCGAAACCAATGGTAAAGATAAATGGCATAATCCTGTAAGAGTTAAAACTGGTGGGAACTCAGATGATAAGGTTCCTACCAGAGCTGCTAGTAGTAGTATGAATGGTTGGGAAGTATCTAAGGATGTGCCTTCACCTGCTTCGGTAGCGACTCCGAACGGCTGGTCAGTCACGGACAATAAGTAAGTATTTCTTATACATTCATTCGCTGTTGTTCACCTAGCAAGCCAGAGTTATGATCAATTCTCGTGTTTGAATTCATTTTTAGGGACGAGAATAAAAAATCTATTCACATAGCAAACACGAATTCAACGCTAAGTGCAGCAGCACCCCGGAGCTTCAATGGGACAAATCGTTCTGAGACCGTATCTCATTTACGGAAGATGTCGCATCGTGGTTACGGAACGTCCTCTGGTCAGTACAACACAAAGTGGTCCAAGTCAAGAGTCACTGCAGCGACTGTGACTACAGATACTGCTTCTACTAATTCTTCTACCGCTACTACACTTTCCTCAAAATCCAACTCCTTGTCAAGACAAGTTAACCCGACAACGCGTAGGATCAACGTGGGCGGAATTATTAGTGCTTCGTCACATCGTTGTGATGGTTGTCGCGAGTTAGCTCGCCGTGGGTCTGGAAAGATGGTCAAGCCAACCCAGTATAGAAAGATTACCTCTTATGCTACAAAAAAAAAAGTGTGGCTTCCGTAATTTCGATTTGGCATTTGCCACATGATATTCAATCATGAGAAATCTCCCAATAAAAACGATGCTTCTTCACTCTTCCCATTTTGTGCTGGATAAAATGTCCACCCGTTGATTATAAAACAGAGTTTCCGAATATTTTTTTGCTCCGAAATGCGAATTTGTGCACGTAATGAAAAAACAAATCAAGCTGCTCAACGTGATCTCATTTTGAAATAACTCTAGACATAAACCTCACTACATCATTCGCCTTATAACCAACCAACTGCTGTAAATCTATATTATTTTTTTATTTTTTTATTTTTGTTTGTTCTCTCGAATAGTGACTAATTGGAATGGCAGCCGAGCGCATTTGGAACGTGAGGTGGACAATGAGAGGCGTGAGGAGCGTAAACGTCATTATAATCCGGATGACGAAGAAATGGACCGCGGCAGATCGAAGAAGATGAAGAGTCATCGAGAGTACGAAGGTCGATCAAATCCCGGTTACAATCCGTTTCAAGAATATTCCAATGGAAAATCCTGGAATCGATCAAATAGTGGCGGTGGCGGAAACTCACATCATCGCCGATATTACAACACTTCCAGTCATGGTCGATCGCGTCACAGCAATTACAGATCGCCACATTATAAATATCATAGTAATACGCGAGATCATTGGCAACGTAGATAGGATGGTTAGCAGTTAGATAATAATCAGAGTTGAAACAAAATTTCGATGATTCGAAACAAGGGCCATGAGGCTTTGAGCAATATCTATAGCGACGAAGATGAGCAAGAGAAAGCATTTGTTGCATTTTTTATGTTGTAAGCCTTAGGCATACTCCTAGTGCATAGTTACAAATAAACAGCAAAAAAAGAGAAGTCAATGATTATGACGGATGAGTTGTGAGTGACGGAACGAGGGCGGGGAAAATCCATGTAAAACGTTTTTAAATTGTGTCAAGTGTATGGGTGATATAGTTTTTTTTTATCTACATCAGACGCATTTATTTTCCATGGAGTGATCTTTCACCATTTGAATAAACAGTATAGACTTAACGGAGATTCCACGACGTTGAGAGTAACGTAAAAAATTTCTGACGTTCTTTATGGTCCTCTATGAATATTTCTGAACTTCGATCCGTCCTCTTCAACTATAAATACTAGATTAGGCCATTCATATTTATTTTATTTGTATGATACACGTACTGTATGGTAAGTCTCCTCCCTCGCTCCAAAGAATTTTCGTACAGAACTGAATTCAAATAATGCGTGATTGAATAGACTAAATTCACAAACACTCCACGCTAGTTATTTTTAAACAAGTTATAGTGATGAATTGGGCGGAGAAAAAAATTACGCTATGAATGATCTGTTCATAAACTTGTGCCCTTTCTCTCCACGAATAAATGATAGGAGCGACGAACGGAAACTCATGCGCCTGTACGATTCTTAAACTGAGTAATATTATCTATATAAAAAAGTATAACAGTTATTCGTATCTGTGGTAATTGTAAATTACTGAGGAATTAAACAATCAAGAGAGAATTATGTCGAGAATTCTTTCATTAAATGGATTGAAAGAATGAATGATGATCATTGAATGAACAGAAAATTCGAAGTCGATAACGAGACAGATTTTTTTTAAGCTGCAGCGTGAGGTGGTCCACGAAACAACAACACCCTCAATTCGAGCCTATTTGTAATATTTTCCCCAATCTTCTTTCAACTATTATACACATGTATATTTTTTCGTGAGTATCACCTCATATGAGGCGTTTATTAAATAAAAACAGAACAAAAATTGAAACCTCGTCTTGACATTCTATGAATCGATGAAAAGCCAAATAGAAATGATGAAGAAGCAACAATCATCATTGTACCATAATTGTAAGCAATTAGCAATTAAATGAACGGCTATCACCTACACGACCACGTTCCACAATTGATCTCTTGTGCCGATATACCTCGAATGGGATGACGTTTATATTTGCGATTATTATCTGATAGAAGGAAGAAATGGCATTTATGAAGAAATTATGAAAAACAAAACAATGATAATCATCATTACAAAACTGTTGGAAGTATTTTGTTTTTCTTCTCTATCTTCTTCTAACTCATGTAGTTGCGTCCATCTGTTACTCCATCTCATTGTCATTTGTTATTTTCATTCATAGTGACATATTTTCGCAAATATATTCAATCATGACTGAACAAATTGAGTATAATTCTGATGACGTTATCATAATCGCCGATCAGACGAGTTTGATCGAGAGTCTCGTAAAAAATGTGAGTAGACCTGTTTCTGTATTGTCTTTCGAATTTAATAATCATATCCATTTACACGGGAAAAAGTTAGCAATATTGCGCACCGAAGCGCGTCACTGCATTCTCATCGACTCTGAATTGGAAACGAATCTTCAATGCTACCGAGAAACATCCAATACACTGACAATAAAGCTCCAATCACTCATAAGTTTGTCAAATCAATTAGAGTGCGAACAGAAGAGTCAGATTATCGATTTTGTTGAAAGGGTCCAACGCTCATGGGAACAAACAATTAAACAGGTATGAATGGTCATTTATTAAACATTACTTAACAACGATCAAATATTAATTGATGAATTAATGACTATAGGTTTATGATGATTATGCAACATTTTTTGTTGCCAGTCGCACAGTTTATGGTATGGCTTTAACACCATTATTGAATGAAATAAAAAAAGAAGTTACAGCCATCAGAATATCTCTCAAGCTTGGAGAATTCATCTATGACAAAGAGTATGTCCTCAAAGGATACATGTACTGCAATGAATTATCTAAATTGTTGAGTACATTGGATGGATGTGATGAGAAAGTACAACAATTCTTGATGATGTCGAAAATTCACCAACATATTGAAGAATTAGATTTAATTACTGAAAGATTTGCAAGTCGAAAAACATTATTATCAATAAACAATGATAATTCTCAAGTTTTCAATATTCTCTCGAGCCTACTTAGTGGCGAAATTTTGGGGTGGGAGTCAGTAAATCCGGAAATCATTCTGAAACAAAATACACCGAAAAAGCCGGTCTTCATAACTAAGAGTAATAAACGCACCCATTTGAAGAGTTTACAGCATCTACCACTGTTCCACTAGATTCAGAAAGTTAATTTTTTCAATGTCAAAATTATATTACTTTATTTTGAGTTATGAGTGCAGTGATAATTGGACCACGCATGTGCTGATGTATGCTTGAAATGACCTGATTAAATCATCAACTCCATTTCTGCATGGAGAGATAAATTTTATACTCAATCAATCTGTGTATATGTTACATAACGTGAAAACTCTGCAATTTACAACGTTCAATATACAAATAATGTTCAATGACTCAAATTTATCTCCCAAATATCTCGTGGTTTTATGGCCATATATAACTCTTATCATCCTGACCATAGCAGACTAGTGTAGATCTTTAAAAAATACCCTCAATATCTGGCAGCACGGTTGGCGCACCAAGTTTTAATGTCAAATCACGCTGCCTCATAAATGTAGGTGGTAAAATTGATGGCCTCTCAGGTGGTCTGGGATTTGGTAGCTCATAGTTAGTTGCAACTGGTGCCCAACCTTTTTCATTCAGGCACTTATAGCAAAGTTTTCTCTCACCGAGACACTGCGAGTGGAATCCGTGACCGCATCCAAAAAATACAGTGTAATCTTTACACTGTATGAGGACTTGTCGACAAACTGGGCAAACAGAAGAGACGCTTGCGCAACCTTTAGCACCGTCACTGCGAATCAAGGCGTTCATTTCTTCATTATTGATACCATCATTTTCAAAGTAGCAATTGTTATTGGAACGCGAAACAATACTATTCTCGTAATGAACAAATTAATATTATGAATTATAATTATCACGCAAGTTTCCAACATAAATCAATTATATTACCTGAGACTTTTCTTCAGAGCTTCATGTAACTCCAAACTCACGAGCCTTGAAGTCGTTTCTACGAGAATTTGCTCGTACCTTGAATGAGTCAGTACACCCGTGAGCAATTGTCGGATGTCGCCAATTGTACCTGATGTAGCCAATGGATGCTTCAGAATACGCTCTAAGACAAAAGAGAGAGCAGTAGTCCCGCTGAGTGCTTCGAGGACCACTCTCAGTAATTTTCCACGTAGATTCTCGATCCGATTATTGTTGTTCGATTGTGATTGAAGCACAGTTTCAACTAACGGCATCCAATCGAGATTTCCTGCTGATCTACGACACAATCCTGATATTTGTATGGTAGCACGTACTACCTCATCATCAGAAACATCATCCTGATGATACTCTTTCAACTTCTCTTGTAGTTTTTGTGACAATAAATTAAAAGCCTCTTCATAATTTCCCATTTTTTCTAACATCACAGCCTCAGCGTCTTGATGCCCTGCTTCCTGAACTATTTTCAATGCTTCATCTAATCGGCATCCATGTGAACCATTCATGTGATTCACTACATTCTCCGGTTCAAATTTGCACATTAAAATCAAAAATCTCTCCAAATGTTGAGTAGTAAGTTCTAATTTGAATTCTTCATCTTCTTTGTTTTGTATCATATGATACAGTGATGAAAGCATAGAATATTCGAGATTGGGATGCTCATTTAGCTGTTCAAGAATGCTATTGAATTTGTTAGGAATCCTCCGCGCTACAATAGTCGATATTCTATCGACGTCAATATTGATCAATGTTGCACAATGAACGATGATAGTTGAAGCTAATGGAACTGTTGGTAATCGTTCCAGCCACGGCCAGACGTCATGTTCCCGATAAGGATCTGATATAATACATCTACAAACAGATATCCAATCATCATGTGCTGTATGAAGCACTTCAGCTACTCGAAGAAAGTTGGCACGTTGAGCTAGATTTAACAGTGTATTGTCCGTCATAGCGCCCAATTTCTTTGCATTCAATAATTGCAACACTGCATTTTCACATTCCAATCGTTGATCTCTAGTTGTGATATCTGCATTATTTAAACACAAAATTTCTACGAGTCGATTCAAAACATGTGGTTCCAGATTCGCGGTACCATCGGACACTTCATTTGCAACAAATACCAATACCGTGGCTTTCCGATCATTTTCTATATAATCCGGACTTTCCGGACTCAATGGTGTTGATGGCATGACAATACTGAGAAGTATATCAATGATTCGTTGACGTTGACGTAATCCCATTTCGGTTTGAAACTCAGACTCTTGGAATGCCATGGCAACAACATCAAGGAAGCCACGAGCATCGAAGCGCAATAAAGTACGAAGATATGGATACTGTCGCTCACTGTCTGCAGCAAGACTGGAATGTTGAGAAAGTAACGCACGTAGCACTTCAGCTTTAGCTCGTTGGGGTTGTCCTTCAGGTAAATCGCCACGTGGGAATCCTCTGCCAGCTAGGCAGCAACTAGAATAAACAAGGAGGGAATTTCCGAGTTCGATACAATCACGTGGGAGCACATCCTTCGTTTCATGGTTGATTTTACTAAGGGAATTTTGCAGTACTGGCATCAATTGATGTATCGGCGCTGTAAAGTCATTCAGGGCTGCTGTTTGTAAATGAATCAAAGCCTCCCAGAGACAACGGTTACGACATATCGTAGTCACTTGATGCATGTCTAAACAATCAACATCTAACAATACAGCTATCGTCTGCAATGATTCCAATCGTTCTTCTTTATCATACAAAGCAACTATTTGTTGAGCTATGAGCGGTGGTAATCTTGGTGGGAGACTACCATCGAGTAGTGGTCCCTCCAATGCCCGTAAATAACATGCCTTCAGAACTGGTATCTCTGAAACAAGATCCCAAAGTGGTCCAAACAATAAATGAGTATTCTCTAATTGTACCGCATAATCAACGCAGGTCGCTATGATGTCGCTCTCTATATAATCATCTGCTGGTGATTTTACGAGCTCTTGCATATATTGCATCAATACTTCACTTGTTTTGATAAATGTCAATCGTTTGCGAATTTTTTTGAATCCACTTAATCCCACAACTGCTTTACCTTTGTCCTGATAAAACGACAAACCCAGTGCAAGTGCTTCGGGAAATCGTTTTTGTAGTGTCAAATATCGTAACCGCTCGGACCATGTTCTTATGAATACGATGTGGAGACGCCGAGTACCCAAAAGTAATAGTTGATTGCCATATGTAATAACTGAATTGTAACAAGCACGCTCTCCAGCCAATGCCATAGCTTTCGAAACATTACCACCGGTGGATAAACCTTTGAAATGACTGGATGCATAAGAAATGCCTACTGGATTCATGTCAATAATCTCCAAATCTTCTTGAGTTCTTACATCAAGTAAATGTAGTCGTTCTTGAGTATCTAGCACGGCTAATGATCTCGTGTTTAGCCATTTGAGATTGCTTATTGTATAAGAGAGTGTCATTCGCCTCAAAGGCGTCAATCTCACACGTGATCCAGCCTCAGAGCATACTTGATAAAAGTGTATAGTTGAGTCGCGTGCGAGCGCCAACACTGGATCGATAACTCTTGATGCATCGGGAGCTTGAATGATAACCAATTGCCATGATACTTGGGGCGGTGCTGTTGCAGAACCACCTAGAGGATGTGTGAGCACAACCCGCATCCGTGGACGTATACATACAACGATAACTTTTGATAGTGTTGCTAATGCGACCAAAATGTAATTCTTCAATGGATGTCGCGGCAAGTTGTTGAGTAGAAGTGGTTCCATAGTACAAACTTCACCACGTGATCCACTAAACAGACATTTACTTTCACAACCTCGGACACCCATCACTCGCGTGAAGCTTAATTCAAATACAGAACCACCGCTATCACTGCACAATGCCAAAGTCGGTAAATCAGTAAATTTGACATGTAACACAGCTGTACCAGGTGGATGGACCTCTGTTAAGGTTCTCAAAACTTTTCCACTCGAACTGTCAATCATTAAAATATGCCCTCTGGCAAACCCAGCAAGGAGTCTAGTACCATCATGATTAAATCCCAATGCTGAAACTGAACCCTGATGTCGTGCTTCCTGATTGCACCATCTTAACGTTTGTTTAGAATCAAATGCCAATAGTAAACCATGACTAGTACCTATGATCACCATATCACCACCTGCAGCAACTGCACTAGCTAAACCCGCATTAACTTTCTCACTTGCTGATTTTATTTGCGATGTGATGCCTCTCATAATAGCGTGTTTCAATATCACACCAGATAATGGAAGTTCTGGATCTCGGGTTGGTCGACTCAAAGAATTTAATGAGAGAAGACTGCCTACACTTGTTGTTTCGCTGCCATCCACGACATCAGCTGAGATTGTACCAATGTCAAATTCAGCACCAGATAACGAGCCACAATCAGGCTCAGTCAAAATACTTTCTAGGGAGGGTAATTTGTCCACAGCTGGTATTGCATATTCAGCATCATCAATCTGAAACAATGATAGGAGATGGAGAGAGCTCAATTTCCGTCTCTACAATGTGTACCTACAAATATAATTGAAGTTGAACAAAAATGAGAGATACTTTTTATTTTTCATTTTCAAAGGGGATATTCATTCAACATCTACCGATGACCCAATAAAATCTAACCTCTCATGGCCTTGAACATCCAGCAACAATTCCCATGACTTTTCTATTCATCTTATCAAACAAAACAAATTCACAGGAATGTCACATTACTCATCACCAGAATCATGTAAAAATATGAAAAACTTTGATTTTGTCTAATACAGTCAAAGACTGGAAAAAATAAACTGTCAAGAGTAGATCCTTGATTCCAAATACTTGAAATACCGCTGGACTTTGGATGAAAGAATTGTTGTTGAGGACGAATGATTATAATAATAATTGTTGAATTCATGATAAAATTAATGATTATTTGAATACCTCCTCGATGTCAATACTGACTGCCTCAGCAGTGAGATTCTCCTGAGATCCAATATCAGATTCGAATCCATTCTCAGCCATTTTTAGTTCCACCTGTCATTCTACAGCTGATAAGCGCTGAGAAATTAAACACTCTCAGCAGAGTAGTAGATTTTGTATTGGAGGTCTGGCATTGCTAATTCCATTCTATCTGCTGTTGAAATAATATTCAATTAATGTAGATTAGAGCTTAACAGCACAATTAAACATCGGATAGTCGTGTTATTGTTTCATTATTCATAATAATTGCCTAATCAACAGCTCAATTTCCATTTATATATTTTTTACACCAGAACTGAAGGGACGGACAACTAGCGATGGTGGCCCGTGGTCGATGAATGAATTCAATCGAATACAATTGAATGTACCGGAGTGCAGTCATCAATATACTGCGGATTTGGTGGAATTCCGCCCCCGCATTCAATTCGAATATTTGCCAAGCATGTCGCTCTTGTCGAGACGCGCGAGAAAAAATATATATCATTTTGGTTCTTTTTGAATTTGAATGGATGATTTGTCACAGGTATTTCCATTTGATCTTTGCGATTGTTTCTCTGGCCTTTTTTCAATTGAAATTATTGAAGAGTCTCTTCATGCACTCCAGAATCAAGTTCCAGTGATGAATATACTGCGATCTTATTGATAAATCTCAACACCTCATATGTGCTGCTACTCTGAGGGATGAGGTGTATCCCGGGCAACGTACAAGTGTTTCGACCTCACCTGAACGGAGAAAAGTATATGCACATAAACAGTTGACCAGAAAAATATCTTCCATTGCAGGAACTAGAATTGGATAAGATTATAAACGTCTGCCAGACATTCCACGAATACTTCCATCATATTAACAGGTCAGACGAATGAATTTTCATCATTTACGTTTAAGGATATATTTGATTTATCTTGTCAATCATGCAAAGTGCAATCGAAATTGTCTTCGATGTATTCTGCATATATTATATAATGGTGTGGTAGTGGAAATTATTAGGTATCGTATTGTTACTGGTGTCACGACTGTCAGTAGCGTGCAGTCAAAATAAATCTGCCCAAATATTAGACTATATATCGACCAGGTATTATTAACAAACACTGAGAAAAAAATGACATACATGTATGAACAGGATATATAACATAAAATTAGTCTCCCCCATTCCATGCACACGGACAGAAATACTCTCATCAATTCCATTTCATATTCGCTCCAAGAAAATTATTAGGCTTTGTCGTTGTACATCCTGGAATTTATGAGCGACAATTCTCATAAGGTGCAATATTTACAATCGTATGTCAAACTTGCATGCATAGCTAAAGACAAAAGCAAAGAGAGAGCAAGGAGAATCGAAGCAGTATGCAAACCATGAAGATAGAGAAAAACAAATTGAAGCAAAAAGTCTTTGCTCGACGAGGACGAAACATTTAATTAGTTAGTTAAACTTCTTAGGGAGTCACAGCGTTGCCATTTGCGTGTTTATTATTTCAATTTTTATGTGCGTGATACAGTTGAGGTAAGCATAAAAGAGATAAAAATAATTAAAGAATAATAGAGATAGAAAAAAATCTATATGAGAAATAATAAAAGCACAAAAATAAGACATAATAACAGTAACTATGAGTTCCGATTGGAATTCAACAAGATTAGATAGATAACAGACCAGGATATATTTAGTTCACAATTCAAATAATAAATATCTCTTATGAATGTTCGATCATGACCCAGCATTGTGAATGGATGTAGCAGCCCACCCCTTCAAACTCCACCCCAGTTTACTATAATTATCTTGACTAGTGCATTGTATGTTAGTTTCTCATATAGAAAGAGACAGGGATTTGAGACGGGCTAATATTTATCTACATGACGTCGCGTGCCTTGCTCGATGTCACCACGAACTCCGGGAACACGCTAAAAACTTTGAGTATAATAGCGCAATGAGACGCGGGAATGCTATAAACAGTCTGTTCTTGCGTCTCGCACAGAGCACTTGTTAATTTCGTTTTGCACATCGGATGATATAATCCAAACCACAATCATGTTGAGCAAAAAGAGGGTATAATATAAGCATTATTTATCATACTTTATTTAATTTATGAGTGAGATGTTGTTGATGTTGTGTAGGGTGGTCTTAACAAGTCGCGGAGGATGGCGAAGAAAAATGCACCGGCGGCTCTTCAAACTGAAGTCTCAAATGATGAAGAGTGGGCAAAGGTTTTGGAAAAAAAGGGTCTCGTTGGTGAGTCATAGCAAATCATAATTTCTCTTTAAAGGCTAATAATGCCATTTAATTGGGCCTAGTCGTTGATGTTTATTCGGATTGGAGTGGACCGTGTACTGGTATGGTGAGCATCCTGAAAAAAATAAAAATGGAAATCGGTGGTGATTTGCTGAGTTATGCAACGGTAAAGAATTATTCACATTTGGACAATTCTATTGTCTTAGTGTTGTACTCAGGTTCAACTTCAATTTTTCCATATTTACAGGCGAAGTGTGATAATATCACTGATCTGGCACGGTTTCGTGGAAAAAGTGAACCGACTTGGATGTTTATTCATGTAGAGTCTCAACTATTTTTTAATCCATATGATATAGTTGAAATAATCCTTCAAATTCATTTCTTATGTCCAGAATGGAAAGATGGTGAACCTAATGTTTGGAGCATATTGTCCTGAACTTCAAAAGATGCTCACCGACGAGTTACGGAAAGTTCAAAATGATGAGCCGCATGAGTAAGTCGAATGATGCGCCACACTTTGGCTAAGAACGACTCGTTCTCTATAAATTATAACATTGATTAATATAGCCAGCCAACCATGATTTTCAGATTCAGCATTCCTGTGAATGAACCTAGTCCTCAGGAAAAAAATCGTCTACAAGTTCTTGAAGAAGAACGTTTGGCCAAAGAAGCAGCGAAGAAAGCGGCGAAGGAGGCGGAAACAAAAGCACGCCATGAGGCAGAGATAAATCACTTGATGACATCATTAAGTAATGAAACTTGTCTTATATTATATCCGTGGATTTTTAAAGATGAAGAAGGTCACAGACGTGAAAAAAAGTTGTGTCCACCTTATGTTGACTTGATTGAAAATGTTCTCTCAGAGAACTACATTGTTCAACAAGAGTTACGCAAACATCTTAAGGAAGAATTAATTTCTGCAATATTAGTTGAGGTGAAAAGTCCAAGTACATGCCAAAAATTACTGACCTGATTTTTCGATTATCAATTACATACATTCATTTCCCATTGATTGTAGTCAAACTGGGAGATAACAGAAGATGTGAAGCATGTTCTAATGGACGGAAAATGTATGTTCATGCGCCTCAAGATGAGCGACAATCGATCTGAAATGGATGTGGAGAAATATCTCTTGAATTTACTGTTCGGTGATCCTTCTCTTCCAAACCCAACCTATCAAGACTTGCCCGAGGGTTGGTATGTTTCACAACAGCTCCATATTTCAAGAGAGCCGATCCAGACTTATTCAATGTAATTTTACTGAAGTTTTGCAGAGCGTCATAAACCTTCATTTATTCCATCTGGTAATGACGGTAATATTTATCCAGTTGTTTGGGCACCACCGAATCCCATGAACAAAATTGTGGTCTTCAAAACAATTTTCAAAAAGTATTTGGAAGCGACATACCCAGTTAGTAAAATAAAGTATTATGTTAAAAATGATCAAGCGCCAGAGAACAATGTTCAGAGAAAAAACAAGCTAGTTGATGAATGCTGAATATGAATTGCAGTACGAGGACAAAACAGAATCGGCTCCAATTATGGTTTTCAAGTATGACAGCACTCGGAAGAATGAGTTGAAAATCGTTCTAGAAATGCAAGAATCCGAGGTGTTGCATTTTGGCATTTTCGAGCGTGACAAACCACCAGATGCAAAGCTGATTGCATCAACAATCAACGAATTCGACGAAAAAATCGAAGAACAAACAGGGTAATAACTATTGCATTAATGAAGACTGATCGAATTTATAATACTTTGATTTTTAGATTCGAATCTTTCGTCTGTGTTGTGAAAAAAGTCGGATCAGAAGCCTTTTTGACTTTCGCCGGCATTGGTCCATATCATGTGAGTGAAAATCCTGAGGTTGCAATCGAAGAGTCAAAAATGTACTTTAAAGATAATACTCCAGTGGATGATCAGTCAGACGACGAAGAGAAACCAGAAGTTTCGGAGGAAAACAGTACTGAACCGGGTACTGCGAATGAACAGGTATGAAAATATGAATGCGCTATTTGAGGTACCTCCAAATTGCCAATTCTCTTCGTATCTATTTAAAACTTCAAGAATGAGAATGAGAGGTGATATCCTGTTGTTATCAGAATAAAATGGAAAAACGTTATTATATAAATGCCAGTGCCATAATTTATTTACCATTAACTCCTTGTATTCTCAATGAGATTACCACACGTTCTTACATGAAGAAATTGAAATGAACGATAACAAATTGCCATGAATGATCCCATGGATGTTAATGATACGATAAATAGGCGCGGACAAAAGTACTTTCTACTTCTTGTAACCACAGCTGCGCCTGCGTCCACGTGCCCGCTCAAATTTCCTTCCCTTCGATCGCACAAGAGGTTTCGTATGAGAATGTGGTACACCAGGAGCTGGACCAAAGTGTTTGACAGCTTCGCGTGCATTACGACGCCCTTGCATCAGGACAGTTTTTGTACCTGTTGGTGCTCTCAATGCCAGTTGATCAAAAGTGATGATCTCACCACCAGCTTTCAAAATGCGACCACGAGCCTTCTCTGTCACGCGAAGAGCACATACCTAACACAAAAAATCAAATTTCAAATTAGCCAATTCAGAATATTAGTTGCCCTCAAACCAACAATGATTATTTCATTCAGCCTACCGTCATTTTTGGGACTTCAAAAATCCTAGCATCGTCAGTAACAGTTCCAACGATAACAGCAATGCAGTTTTCACGACCAGGCTTCTTCATAAACCTCGTAACACGTGCCAATGAAATTGGTGGTCTGTTAATTTTGCTCATAAACAAACGTTTCAAGATAATTTTATTGAACTTCGCGTTGGTACGTCTGGCCAAAAAGCGATAGAGCTGTGGAAAATAATAATATATGGGTATGAAATGCGTATTCTATAGTTCTTCACTGCTCATTAAATGATATGTTAATTATGGATTTGTATCAGCTAATATAAAAACTCTTGAGACAAATCTCAAGAGTCGGAATAGGAAAGCTGAAATTTCTTTAGCGAACGTTCAAATTGGACCAGTGCACTTTTGGCAAACTGACACAGAGTGCGGTTCGCATTGCAGAATTCACGTGTAATTTCGGAACAACTAACCAAATACAAACAAGCGTGAAAACAATGATTGGTACTATAACCTAACATCTTTAGAAAGTCATCAAAACAAAGATGAGAGATATTCAGCGGTGTGAACAACAAGGAAATATAAATTTAGTGGACTAAATGGACAAATTCAATCAATTCCACAATGAAAAAAGCACAAACCTTGACGAGAAGCCGCAAGTAGACATCTTGAGACCTGGGCTCCGTTCGCCGCACTTTACGGTCGTGTTTATGGTTGATGTCAATACCCTGCGGATAAATATCATTATTATCAGATTGCACCAGATAATTTTATACACCACAAGTACTTATAATTGATTAAACATTCGCGAATTATCGCGATGCATTTGGATTATTACAATGTGGGGCTTTGAGTCCACCTTCTTACCATTTTGACAAATCGGAAAAGAACACACCGTTCACCCGAGTGTGGAGCCCCGAAAGAATCCCTATAGGAAGCAGATGGCGCGAACGGCTTATTCCTCACGGCGCATCATGGCGGCACACAGACTTGGAATTCGCTCGTCAAACCGGAAACAATAATACTCCGAATGTACTGAAGATGGCCGCAGTAGTGATGTTTTATTATCTGTGAAATATCCTATCAATATTGTAATTACTATGCATATTTTCCTATACTTATTTATTAGAAACTCGTAATGAACTTTGTAAAAATTTAATGGTCAATCGTATGAATCCATGAAAAATAAATTTCAGCCGGCAATTCGTCGTTCCCGATAAACTGATCTCCGCCGGTTGTGAAGAACAAATATTTAGTTCTGATTTATCGATTGAATAAAAAATCAGTAAATGAATTGTTGGTTGGCCATTAGAGTGCGGCTCATGATCATTTGATATCATTCTATCGTCAGTGATATGCAATGTGTGCACACCGACGAACAATAAAGAGAGAACACACGGATGAATGGGCGAGTGAATGAAACGGAGAATGAGACCAGTAAGTACTCAATGCATCGTAGGTGAGTCGGTGAATGTATGCCTTTTCCGGTATATTCCAGTGTAAAATTTCAGTAGCTCGTGGGAATTGGTTGAGGAAGGATGTGTTTTTCAATTTGAAATTTTCGTCATGTTTGTCCAATGATTCTACCCCAATGTAAATAGTTTGTGATATTCTTTTATTAATTATTACCTAATAATTTCAATTAATTTGCCTCGCTAGAGGATGAGAGTAAATACGTCCAGATTGTGATACAAACAAATCATAACCATTGACGGTAAAGTAATAAACACTATTATGAGGGAGTCAAAATAAAGGAATCACAGACGCCTTACCAACCCTTCGACATGACATTCGGCCCAATCATGAAACTATTCGGCTTGAAATCTGTACTGCAACGAATCTTATAGCTGTAAAGGTTATTCTGGACGAACAATTGATTGACGAAGCGAAAAAAAATTTACAAATCATTTGAAACGACAGGAAAAATAGGAAGAGATAACAAAAGATCATACGAAATAATGAGTTGGATCTTCAACGAAATCACCAACAATGGAATGAGCGAACAATAGCTTTATGACAAATGCCGACCTTATATTTCGTATTTTCATTTCATTTTTTTTCCCCATCATTGTGACACATAATTGCTTCGTTATCGCTTGAGATGATGCCTCAATTACATGTTAGAAGTGGTTCCCGCGCGAAACTCGAAACGTGAGTATAACACACACCGTAAACACAAGTGGAAGCTCATTCAGAGTATCAACATCACTATACGTTATAATTCAATCATCCAAGAATAATTGAAAACAATACGAGAAATACAGAAAGGATTATGGAGGAGGAGCCGCAAGTGCGAGCGAGTACACTACTCGAGGAGACATTTTACATCACATCGAAAAAAAATACATTTTATCAAGTGAAGCTTACGGAAAAGGGTTTGAGTTTGCAAAAAGAGAGTAATGGTGCAACAAAAACCGAAACAATTGCCCTGAGCGATATAATTGGCTGTCGATGTATGAGATCAAAACGAAGAAGTGCTGGCAGTTGCGCTTGCCGTCCAAGTGTATCCAAATCTCAAGCGCGTCTGGTAGAACCTACCGATCCATTTCACAATTGGGATGAAATGGATACATCTGCTTATCTATATATTTATGCATATACATTGAAAAAGGCACGTGTGAAAGGTGCACGAAGACGTGAACGCACAACCATCACATTACGCTTTCGTAGCTTCGACAAATATGAAGATAATTTGCGTGAAGCAAGTCGTTGGCGGCTGGCAATTAAGTGTCTTATCGCGAGGGTACCGATACCAAAACACTTTATCAGTCCGAGTCATGGAAACTTAGATGCACTATTGAATGGTGAGTTCACAGAATTTTTTCCGATCAAATTTTCTAGAAACTTTTATTTTTTAGACATAGAAGGCTTAGAGTGTACAGATGTACAGTAAAGGCGCGAGAGTTTCAGATCTTCTATCGTCATGCTGCCTGAATGTGAAGAAATTGATACATGATTCAGAGGAGTATAGGAAGAATAGATTGATTGGAAGGTGTCGATATTATTCATAATTCGCATCATTGTGTGCAATGAGAAGTCATCGGGAAATATAATCGAGTTGGCAAGAGAGAAATTACGTGGTGTGCTGTTAATCGTGCACTGTTGTCGTAAAAAAAATTATCATCCTTGTACACGTAACCACATTTAATCTATGAGAACGTTGTGTGTGCGACGAGGTTTGGAAACAAAACTTATTTTAAAGATGATGTCAATATATGCATATTATAGAGATTTACCGGAAGTGATTCTGGACGGGGATTACACTGTGACCCAACATATAATCGGCAAAGTAAACGATCCATATTATATAACAATAGTTGCACGTGAGCATAATGCACGAGCATACAACGAACATATGTATTCAACATATGCATAAGTCTTGGCACCTGTTTCTTTGTTTTCTCAGACTAGTATACATATACTGCGGCCGTAACATTACTTTTATTAACAGTTAATGCGCGAACTTTCGGAGATAACTATCTATGCAACACTTCTGTGACAAGGGGTCCCAATTAACATTACATTCTAAAATATTATGAAGCAAAGAATCGAATTGAAAAAAATGTTGGAAGGTCGTCTGATATTTCTCACATAGACGCAGTAATGTGAAGATATTTGATTTTAATACGAGTTCTTATTCTATATATGCTGGACTACAAGTACCAGTTTACTAGAGCTAATGCCATGGTATTGTAGGGAAAAAGTGCGCTATGAAGATGGCATAATATGGTATGGGCATAAAAACAAAAATACATTAAATATATGAAAATGATGGAACTAAGTCCAACGTATGACGCACGCGGGTTCATATATAAAATATATGTATAAGTTTAAACAGAAAAAATTCATTCCGAATTCTCATGACACTGTAGATAAGAGAAGGATTTTCGATCGAAAGAAAATTCATCATTCATTCAGATGCAGATCATTCAGCAGTATAATAATTATTGGTTCGAAAAAGTAGGGTACCAGTGTGCTGAATTTACATAAACCGTAGATAATATCTCTGTGAAATGGAGTAAAATATTTTATCACGATTCAGCATTCGAATGATATACTAATGAATCAGGTGTATTCATGATAGGTGAAATGAGATTTCTTGACAATATCATTATCTCTTGTACATGATAAGAAACATCCACACCTGCATACTCCAAATAGTTTTATCGCCGTCGAAAATTTGACCATACATATGAATAGAATTGTGTGCGGCTATCCTCATATCGATTATTCCATATGGTTGCACCAAAACCGGGTGTCTCACATTGTGGTGCTTACCTATATTCGTATACATATATACGATATATTGCTAGAGGTTTCGCTTGTCTATCGTATCAGGCCTATATAATAGTGCAGCAGCACTGCAATTTCCGTGTGCACACGCGAGGTTTGTGGACGTATACGATAAATTAATGAGCTGCATCTCGTGAGGAGTGATGAAGGGGAGGACCCAGACTGGTCGGCACAATTTTTACCCCTTTGTAGCGCCAGAATCGTCCACCAGGTCAATATATTTCACGTCCTGGATTTTTAATCATTGACAAATACCTTGAAAAGAAATAAAACGATAAAATAAGACCGAATATGGAGAGCGATTCTTGGATCAATAAATATATTGTGTTGAATTCTCTTCACCATATCAGTCCAATGAAGTTCAATCGTATTTGTCAAATTGATTGGTTCGGAATTCGCTATTTTTACTTCTTCATGTGGGTATATATGGTAGTAGGCAATTATTACTTGTATCCCATATAGCCATCAAAAAGAAATTTTTTGACACAGACATTGAAATTGCTAAACGATTCAGATAAATTTCATGCAACTAAGATCTCCGTATATACTCATCCTAAGATGGTTTGGAGATATTTATTCCAATACTATATACAATTTGAAGAGTTCAAAGTCCCATGTGCAAAAGAGACATCCTTGGAATTATACGCGTCCTACTATTCTTTGGATGGTCATTATGGTGACGAAATAGTGATTCCACTTGAACGTTCGGTGTAGTAGCGTTTAGCAATATTTTCGATTGAGGTAATCGATACAATGTATTTCATGCGATTTATTTTGATTCGGTATTGAAATATTTTTGCAACAGTGTTGATATTTACGATTCTTTCAGAAAATTCCGGATTATGATTGATAAAATTCCGGAAAAGTCATTCAAATGATGGATCGTAGAGACGTTTGGAACTCTTTTCAAGGTCATTTAGGAGTCTGTGAATATGAAGAGACAATTGTTTGTGTATTTCTTTTTTGCTGATTCATCATTCGATGAATTTGTGGCATTTTCTCATTTTTGGTTGGATGAATTCAGTAGATTACGAGCTACACGCGAAATTTTGAAACACATCCAGCTGATGTTGTGCCAATTTGCTCGTAAGGGTGAGATTATCGGAAGTTTTTTCTCTAGATTTTCATTCTATCAATGAGTCTCGGAGTTCATGAAATGACAATTAGGAATGCGTTATTGAATCTTCAACGATTATAATGTATTTTATCGAGTAATCGCTTTCGAGTTTATAAAAAACTAAATTCTTGTATCACCGCGTTTATTATAATGATTGATGACTACAAATATTCAGACTTCTTCCTCGTTCTCACTCATTAATCTTTTCGCATATGTTCATCTCCCATCCTTATCTATATTCAACTGTGACATGTAGATATAGATAATCATACACCAGTCATCTGCGTTTCTATATATATTCCAATAGTGATAATGAATCGTCCAGTGCACACGCACTTGCAGTATTTTTTTCTTATCACATTCAGGGGAAGAATTACTCTCACAGCTACATGGAAAATACATGAATTACGATATTTAAAAGGAAAACAAAACTTGTACACATTCGAATGGTTCATCAAGCTTTTTTGTCTTGTCTCAGGCAGGTCATTGAGAACATATTGCTTAAAAAACAATGCAACAATAAAGTAGTCAGATCCACACCATTTCCAAACGGAAAATGTAGAATTTATTTCATGATTTCGTGGAAACAAATAAGTGCTAGGACTCAGTGTTGTTCCTACAATTTCACGTTTTTCTTCTGACCACTTTCTGTATTGATAAAATATGTGCATGAAAACATAGTAGAATTATCTAGAAAATCTATGGAATACGTTCGGTTATGAAACATGGTAAAAAATAATAAGCATTTCACTGGCGCGGTCTTCCGCAATATTATATGCATCGCATGAATATTCACCTTTGCAGTGCATAATCCATGGCCGCGGCATGCACTTTCCATCCATTCTACGTCGAATCATAAGAGTGAAATCATTAGCTCAATTTTCCGGTTACGGGATTCCCGGAAATGTTCAGTCACATCAGATTGATATGATCGTATAATCGTGATGCGCAGGTATAAAAAAGATGAATAATTGCTTTATTTCAATATGAATACGGAAAGCTTGGATATTAAATTCTAAAATATTACCATAACTCAATATTCATGATGATGTTTTCGGTGATCGCCATTGATGCATCAATATTGTTAGCGTAGTACATGAATGATGTGAACCCATTAATCAGATTCATGGCCAAACGTCAGTCGAAATATTTGTTGATTACCGCGCCATGGGGATGAATTATTAGTGTTTGAACTTTGAGACAAGATATTTGATGAAATTATTTGGTATATCAGTCACAGGTACGAGAAACTGTAAACATGGGTTGTGAATTCCTCTTGCAAAACTCAAATATATCTTTTCAATGCTTAGATGTTGGTATTTATTCCTATTTTCATTCTTGTAGAAATGAAATTGATTCAGGATGCTAAATTGAAATTGATTTAGTGTAAGAACCGATACACATTCAAGATGAATGCAATTATCCAATATATGCATTAACAGAATAGACAATGAAGGACTGCATGACATCATTGAAACTGATGAGAGAGTGTTTGACTTGATAAATCACTGATATCTCATCGAAGGTTCTTATGTGTAGTAACCGCCGAAAACATTAACATAACAACAAGGGTATACTTCAAGGTGATCGACTAAGCCAAATGGTTGCTGTATTTTCAATTTATTACTTCTTACATGTGAGATTTTCTATTTAGTGGCAGTTTGAAATATTTTTCTTCGATACTGTTCACCATGGGGAATTAAAAATATAATTCGTTCCATGGACGTTGATATGCTCATTTTTGCCACATATTAATTTTTCGTTATTGTTTTCATTGAATATTGTGTGCCCCTGCCGCTGTTTGAAGATTGTTGACCTCTTGTTGATTATAACTGATGATATTCAGACCGCATGGAATAATGTCCATGATAATCCAAGAAGTTTAAGTCAGCAGAACGTGACCCATGATATAAAGTGTCCAATGAAACACCAATCTAGATCCATTAGAAACAATAATAAGTGATTCCCTGTCTCCCCAACGAGTCTGGTATCGAAAAATCGAATCGCGTCCACTCGTACCCTAGATTCGCCAATCATGCTATACGTAAATCGAACCAATAAAATTGTCTGTATAACAGGTTTCTCGTAGAAGAGACACAGTTTCTTAGTTATTATGGTATTATATGTATTATTTGATAGTTATAATCAAACATATTGGGAAACACTTGGACAAATATGGAAATTAATTCAGAATTGAGTAGCATTCATTAAGTAACATGAAAACTTATATTAAATTTCTTGTTTCCAGCATGTCCAGATGAAGAGAAGAAATTACTGGTGCTATTAAATCCTAAGTCAGGACCTGGGAGGGGTCGTGAAATATTCCAGAGAAGAATCCATCCAATTTTGGTAGAAGCTGAAAAACCTTACGAAGTTCACATAACAAAGTATTCAAATTATGCGAGAGATTTCATTAGATCACGAGATCTTCATCAATGGAGTGGTATACTTTCTATTGGAGGTGATGGTATTTTTTTCGAGGTGTTGAATGGAATTTTTGAACGGCCTGATTGGGCGGAGATTCTTGAAAGTCTACCATTGGGTATAATTCCATGCGGATCTGGCAATGGCTTAGCAAAATCTATTGCTTATGCCAAACAGTAAGTATCTTTCAATAGTAAAATGAGTAAAGAGACTAATCAATAATAAATCTTTAAATATTTTATGTTTGCTTTCAGAGAACCATATGCAACAAATCCAATGCTGATTAGTGCATTGTTTGTGGTGAAAGGGAAATGCACCCCAATCAATCTTGTTCGCGTCGAGACACGAAGTCAGATTCTCTACTCATTTTTGTCAGTAGGTTGGGGCTTCATTGCGGACATTGACATCGAGAGCGAAAGGCTCAGGGCCATTGGGGCGCAACGTTTTACCATCTGGAGTCTTGCCAGACTCATTGGCCTTCGCGTTTACAGGGGAATTATTTCGTACTTACCTTGTGACAAAATCACGTCAGAAGGCAAAACCAATGGTAGCTTGTATGACAAATACAGTAATAATGAAGACATAATGGCACATTCCAAAAGCTATGGCGACAATCTTGACCGGTATATTGTTGTAGACAGCCAATGTCTATCAATCCGTTACTTGCACACGTCAAATGCTCGTATGGCAATAGTTAATTCAAATTTTTTTCTAGATATTGTACTGTAAGAGAATCGAAGAGTTATCACGACGAATTGGATGCAATAACAAATGATTTGAGCGATAATTATTTAGATGAAAGTGAAGTGATTGGCGAAAATATATCATTGGAGACTGAAATTCAATTACGTTCGCGACTAGACAGTTTTTATTCAGCAACATCAAAAAAGTCAACCTATTTCAGCACAGGCTCGAACTCAACGTATCATAGTATGGCTGAAAATACCAGCACAACACAAGGTAAATTGACAATTTTGATTCTTACATTCATGCAATTTTCATAAATCAATGATTTGCTATTGATTGATTTCACTTTTGAGACGATGAAGATGATGACGTGAATGCAAATAGAATAATGTATGGCCCGTCATCGACACTTCCCGCACTCACTGCTCAACTCCCAAATAGTTGGACGCAAATCAAAGGTATTTTTAATGAAATTTTATTTTATTTGAAAATCGTACATATATTTTGTATGATCTTTTTTTATTCAGGTGAATTTGTCGCAGTACATGCGGCTTATCAATCACATATCGGCGAAGATGCATTATTCGCCCCTCAAGCTAAGCTCAATGACGGTGTGATATGGTTACTGATTATTAAAGCCGGGATTACACGCGCTAATTTGCTTCAGGTGATTATGGTTCACCATATTTAAACAGTTCGATTACACACACTCACACACATACGCATTCTTGGTCGCAAGCCAATTATGGCCAAATGACAGTCCCTCAAAATCCAATTTATGGTTCGATGACTTTGAATGGATTACTTTGTTAATTACTCAAAATAATAATTACACAAATGATTGTGTTACAGTTTCTACTTGGTCTCAATACAGGAACGCATTTGAGTTGCAACGGTGTAGATATGATTCCTGTGAAGGCTTTTCGTATTGAGCCTGAGGAAGGCATACCTGGTAATATGGTTGTTGATGGTGAAAAAGTTGATTATGGCCCACTACAAGCCGAGATTTTCCAATCGTTGGCAAATGTAATGAGTCCTTAACCAGAACCTTGAATCATATATAGCTTCCATGTCTCATAGAGCCGAGTGATTGTGACCAAAATAAAAATGCGTATGGGCGGCGCATGATATTGATGATTTAGTTTATTTTATCATGAGTGCAACGGTGATAAATGTTGATAATTGTTGCAATATGTTGCTGGTCATCAGCTGCAATTATTGAGCAACAATTAAAATAATTGACAAATGTTTCATTGTTGAATTACAATTTTAAAATATTTAGGGAAAAAGGGAGAAAGTAAATTGAATGACAAGGAATGCTTCCATACATTGGAACAATTCCATCAATATTCATCTGTGATCATGTGCTAAATTGAAGCAGAAAGATAAATGTATTTGTTGTAAATATTGTTTGTTTATTAGTGAGTTGATAGAATATTTATGTAATGAATTATAATTCTGTATATCGTACAGCAGACGACGAAAAGAGATGAAAGTTATGAACCCTAGTGACAGTCAATACCAAAGTGATCATATCATTGGTATAGGCCTAGGTTTAGAATATTTTTGTCAATAACTTCTCTTTATTACAATTGAAATCATATATATATATATATTGCAGTAGTTGAATTTAGATTTATTGAATTTTGAAGTGTTTGATGAAGTATAAATTTAACGCTTCCACTCTTCAGGATAGGTTAATAAATCTATTGATTTATATCTTATTAATATCATCGTAAAATGTGGAATTTGGCTCTGATAACATTGTACGCATACCGTCCTTCAATTATCGCGAGAAATATTATATAAATGAAATTGAACTTTATCACATGATTATCGTGTTTTATTTCTGATTTCCCCTTGATGATACTTCTCAGACACATTGTTATTCAACCTAACATATTATTTCATCACGTAATTAGATGAAGAATATGTATATGTAAACACACACATTTATAAACATATATTATGTAAAATATTTGCAGCTCCACCAACCACGAACATAAATATCAATTGTGAGCTCATTGTATTTAAAGAATGCGAGACAATCATATTGGATTATGTACAATTGGCAAATAAGAATACTGCACGCAGATAAATATCAGGAGCATACAGTTGAAAAACAATCAGTGAGTAAGTGGAGATGTTTTTCCCTATGATTATGTTGGGGAGAAAAATGTTGATCATCATTTGCATATTATCACTATTGTTCATATATGTTTATCAAAGTTACCCATCATGAAACACTGTATAAATGAAGAATTCTAATAGAAAACAGGAGTCAATTTTCAGACTTCGAAATTGAGGACGAAATTCATGACTAAGCTGCCAATATTCATGCAGACATACTTTTCCAACTATATTATCCTTGGAACACGCATTTTTTATTTTGGGTTGAAACACTGAAAAAATAAAATGAGAGACAAGCAATGATAAATATTGTTTGTTGTCCACAGAACATTCGAACATAAATCGCCTTCAAGTGTCAGATATATGTTATTTATTATGAACCTATCACGATCGCATCGAGAAAAAGGGATCGGAAAATGTATCGTTTCGCTGTATAGGAATGAAAATGCGTTCATTGTTTTGTCATACAAATGGGATCACATTGATTGACTCCCTTTGGTGAGTTTTTGAAAAAAATTAAGAAATTAAAATCAAAATAAACATAATGACATCAGACGCACTTCTAGTTTGTCAAACTGAGTGCATCGATACTAGCAAGTAAATCCTTAACATCATCCTGGACCTGATCAGTTGTATTTGATAATGAAATTCTTGAACAAAATGAAGTTAGTGTTTCAATTTGGTCACAAGCGTCCTTTTGTTTTTGCAGGTAAGTCAGAAGCATACCAACTATTTTATGAACTTCATCTTTAATGCGATTCATATCAGATCCGTTGCAATTTTGCAACATTCTTAGTTTTGTTTGGGCAAGCTGAAGTGGATTATATCCGTGCCGATCAGAGGAACAAACGTTTGTGCCTGCATTAAGTAACAATTTTACGACTGAACCTTTGCTTGTGACCGCAGCCAAGTGCAATGGTGTATTGCCTATGCAATCAATTTGATTTGGATTAGCACCATAATCGAGTAACAATTTCACCATATCCGTGTAACCTCTGTAAAATGAATTTATAACAATCGTTTTATTTTATTGAGAAGGCACATTCCGTTTCATAGATGTATACCTGCAAGACGCCAAATGAAGTGGCGAACGCCCTTGTTCATCATGATTGTTTGGTGAAATACCCTTTTCAAGCAATCTTTGCATTAGTTCGATATTGTTAGTAGCCGCAGCTAGCCGCATTTTACGGCCCCACCATGGATTACCACCAATTTTGCAAAAGGGCACACTCCGCAATTCTTGTCTCTTTGATCTCTGGACAGAAGATACACGCAAACTGACGGGCTTCAAATCTTGTTCGAAAGTGTCATTGGGGAAAAAAGTGTTTGGACAACTGATACCAAGAGCTAAAAAAAGGGCATAAATAAGAATCAGTGAATGAATGGATGAATAAATACATGTATTTAAGTATATTTTGTTAAAGTAAGAGCAAATGTGTGTGTAATTCAATAACGCATCTGGAATTACTTACTCCTCTTCAATAATTTCGGATGGATTAGAAACTTTGGCGGTGTTTTGAACTGCAGAGTCTGTAACGAAATATTCTTTTAGTATGATACATTTAATACAAAAAATATAGGGAAAGGAAAGAATAATCCATCAATAACCTTCGTAGCACCAGATTGAAGATTGAAAACAAGAACAGGACCAGACGTTTCATCTGCGAGATTATTTTGCGATGTGAAAGAAAATGAATTCTCTGGACGACAAATTATCGTCGATGGTAACATACACATGTCAACTCCAGCAACATCGAATTCCTGTTTTTGTATTGTCTGTAGCTGCGTATCTGTAGAAGTTGTCATGGTCGCAGCCTTAATTAATCCTGGATTGTTAGGCTGATTCTCCGTTTGTGCACTGTCGTTGGAATCATTGCCAGTTTCAACACCCGAGTCTACCGATGTCATTTTCACATTTGCTATGTCACACGTGTGTTTTTTTACCCAATTTTATTCTTGAGTGATTGTAGTCGACCTCAATAATGCAGACGTTCCAAAATTATTCATTTGCAATTTCGATCAGAAATATTAAATACAATCAATTCATATTTTTATTATAAATTTTAGTAACAGCTTCAATCGTGCAACTGATATGTGTGCCAAATGACGTACTTTTTTACATTTACAAAGTAGAGAGAAAATACATTGCAGTATCTGTATGTCATATGTTTAGATATTATTGTTATTATTGTTAATATTTCTACTATTATTGTTATTATTTTAAGAGGATATATATATCTACAAGCAACTCTATATTCCGTCAAAGAATACTCTCCCATAGAAGCTCATAAGTCAATTTTTCGCGTGTCCTGAAAAGTTTAGTACCTACCCTGAAGATCAGAGGACGACACTTGTTCAATAAAGCTGAGAGTATACACGAAAATGGGCTTACGAGCTTCTATAGGAGAGTATTCTTTGATTCCGTACAGCAACCAACTATTCACAGTTACGATTTCGCGCGCGAAATTTGAAATTGGGTACAGTTCCACAGTGAATGTGCAATCCTTTTCATATATGATTCGACTATGCGATTTACAGAATTTTTCAGAGAAAGCATAGAGATTTATTATTTCTTGTCAAATGTAGATCGTTACTATGACTTTTTTATGGTTGCTGCTCGACAATTATGTTTGTGTCCTTATCTCGAATTGCGAGAAATCTCGGCATGGTCGAAAGACCCACACTATCGAGTTATCGATGTGTTATTTTAGGGCGGGCGGACAAGCCTACCAATTGTATCTTGAATAATAATTGGGAATGAAAAATGCTCAGCGGGAGATGAAATTCTGTGGATGTTTCATAAATTTTTTTAGTGTATTAACTGAGTTATTTCCATTTTATTATGTCAAAAAGTTTCTTCTGTCAAGTTTGAGCTCTCGACTTTCTATTCTCACATCACATTTACTCGTAGGTGTAGAAACACTCCCGATACTATTTTCATATGTGATTGAAAAATTAATGTTGCAACTTAATATAATGATTTTTATTGTTCAATTATAATTATGATTCAATCTAACTGTTACTCTAACTTGTAGTGTTTACATCACTCAATAGACATTGACCTTTCGGTTTTAGTTTTCCATCGATAATCTCTCTCCTATTCGCTGCCTTGGTAGCTTCTTCACGTGCATGTTTTTCGACTGCATCATCAACTTCTTGCACTAATTTCTTTACTGTTACCTGAAAATAACATATTTTACTTCACTTGCAACATCGATAATGATGTGGTAAGACGTGGGCAATATTTCAAGCGCACATACAAGAATTTCTCTCTGCGCTTGTATCCGTTGCCATTGTCTCACACCAAAGGGAGGAAGGCTTCCATCAGCATAAGAGTAATCCGGCAAATTTGTCAGTGGTCCGAAAGCATTTGGATTTTTTGTTAACCGTTTCCTAAAATTTTAAATCAAATAGCAACCAGAATCTGGAGATAAATTGGATGAAATCTAAAACAGAGTGAATCGCAACTATCTCTTTAAACTTACCTCTGTCTCCACCTCTGATCTAAATGCCATGCTGAAGATGAATGAAATCCATTCGCAATAATATTAACATCTACAAAAATAATTCATTATATAGAATAATTCATTGATATACTCCCTGCTGCTAAAGTATTTTATTTTTACTCTGGATTTGTCTAGTGTTGCCTAATCGTCCAATGAATGACATGGTTTTTGAAGTAATCATCTAATTTTCTGTGTTTCCAATGCAAATATACTCGGATGAAACAATTCGCCCTGTAACCTTCTGATACAGTGCCAATATCGTATACAGATTCTGGATGTATACATATATATTATATGATCCAGTGAATCGTTCTTGATCTATATGTATATGTAGACATGAGCCATCTGTAAAGACATAACCTCATAATGACAGTGTTACCAATTTAACGTGTGCGCAATTCGGTGGTAGTGAGAAGTTGCGCGTTTGAAGCGGCGCAGAGGTGCAGAGTGATACAGAGTATAAGCTAAAAATGGTACATAACATGCATATACCCGGTCAGAGGGGTTCACGTAATAACCAATAAAGAAAACGTTTGACGGCTTCCTCGTGGCATATTTGCGCCAGGGTTGATCGTGATAAATTATTGCTATTTATACTAAGTGATATTTATGTACGATACAGAGTAGAATAGATAATGGTCTCGGTGATGCAGCCATTCATGGTGAGTAGGAAGGGCGATCATGAGAACGGTGGCCGGTGATACACCTTCTGACATTGTCTTTATATCTTTTCAAATTTTTGCCACCATTCCCTAGCCAAATTTAAATTCATTTTCAATTCCCACATAGGATGTTGAGAGCTCTAGAAGTTACATCGACGAACTATATTCGCCGGATCCTCAGAAATGTCTTGATGCAATAATGTAAGTCTTTCAATAATATAACCTCAAAATAATGGACTGTACTTCTTGAGGTAATAAACATTCACACTGGTATTTTGTCCGCAGTTGCTTGAAGAACTCTGTTATTGGTAGTAATCGACAGAAAGGCTCGGTGATTGCACAAGGCGTCGTACCACGCCTCCTTCAGTTACTAAGTGACACATCGGGTTCAGAAATTGGAGAGAGGATTCGTTTGGAGTCTGTTGTGACACTCGGTTCGTTGGCCAAGGGCACAGATCAGCATGTATTGGCCCTCATAGATCTCGGTGTTGTACCATTGATACTTCAACTACTGTTGTCCACATCTGTAATAGATATAACTCTAAATGGGAAACCGAAGCTGTGTAATTTACTGATAGAAGCATGTCTTAGATGTCTGAGAACAGTCTTCCAACACTCAACTGCTCCCGTACAAGCATTATATCAAGATCCTGCATTAATACCACGGCTATTGTCATTGACAAACGGATCTGTTACTTGCCAAGTATGTGTCGCAACGATTTTAACGACGGCATGTAAAACTGTAGAAGAACAAAATGCTCTGATGAAAGGTGGTGCAGTTGAAACATTAGCAGCCCAACTTGATTCATCTCTGGCTGATGTTCAACTTCCAGCATTGGCTTGTTTAGCAAATATGTGTTACCAAAATTACACAGTTTCATTGATGGTAGCAAATGCGTCCACTGTTAAAGGGTCCCAAAGTAAGCTACTACCTGTTCATCTTGGTCAGCTGATGGGTCGTGAAAGAAGCTCTCTCGTACAATTAGAGGCAGCACGTTGTGTAGCTTATATGCATCGCGCTGGTGCACTAGGAGCAACTGATCCCAGAGTTGTTTATCGTGCTCTCCCATGTTTGGTACGACTGTGCCATCGCGATCGTCCGCCGCGAGAGCGTGTAGCTGCCGCGGAGACACTTGCATATCTTACTGAAGTAGATACAGAGCTCCAACGTCTCGCATCTATTAGCAATCATTTGATACCAACTTTAGCCGAGTTGTTGAGGCCTCATCCTCAAGTTCAGGATGCTGCATTATCTCAAGATATGCGCCAAGCAGCTTTCAGGGCATTCGCATCGTTGGGGGCCAATGATGAGGATATACGAAAGCGAATTATTGAGACCGAGAGTTTAATGGAGCTCGTTGTGTCGGGACTGCAGGATCCAGGTGGTCCGAGAGTGCGTCTTGCTGCTGTACGGTGTCTTCACTCGCTTTCGAGGAGTGTCCAGCAACTGAGAACAACATTTCAAGACCATGCTGTATGGCGGCCGTTAATGCAATTATTGCATGGTGCGGATAAAGGTCTTGAGGGACGAGGCGAGGGAGAGGAGGATCTATTAACAGTCGCTTCGAGTACTTTGTGCAATTTACTTTTAGAATTTAGTCCGAGTAAGGAGCCTATACTTGAATCTGGTGGCGTTGAGCTTTTATGTTCATTAACCAAGAGGCCCGACTCAGCCCTCAGGCTCAATGGTATATGGGCCCTCATGAATGTAGCATTTCAAGCGGAACAACGTGTTAAATCCCAAATTTTATCGTGCCTGGGTACGGATCAAATATTTCGATTGCTTGCTGATCCCGAACCAGCTGTTTTGATGAAAACTCTTGGCTTGCTACGAAATCTTCTGTCAACGAAAGCACATATAGATCGAATCATGGATGAACATGCCGCGCACGTTATGCAAGCAGTCATTCTCGTACTTGAGGATCCGGATCATTCGGCGGATGTAAAAGAGCAGGCACTCTGCATCCTCGCGAATGTCGCTGATGGTGATCGCGCACGAGATCATATAATGGCCAATGAGGACGTATTGAAGAAACTCATGGATTATATGGTATTATTTCCGGTCTTTATCCATTCTTCTATGCAAGCTTGGGACTATAATATATTCATTGCGGGACAGAAACCAACTCATTGCTTCATGTCGAAAATATATTTTGCAGATGCACAGCAATGTAAAGCTGAAGGTTGCCGCTATTTTTTGTGTCTGTAACCTAGTCTGGCGCGAAGAGCCCGGTGCTGCGCAACGACAAGCACGTCTACGTGAATTGGGACTCTACCAAATTTTACAACAGTTGCGTTACACGAAGGATTCACAATTATTTGATAAGTATGTTCGCCGAAAAAGAATTTTACGTTGTCGACATATGGATCGATTGATGAATTTTCTTATTAATCTACTTCTAGGGTAAAGACAGCGATGGCGCAATTTTTCGACCCATGAACTGATGAGATTTTGCTTAGGTACCTTCCTCAACTAGATTTTTATTTCAATGATTATGAGTTTAGTTAATAGATACCAATTTTGAGTTTTTCATTGGTAATACTGTGATCCCGTTGAGTTGTTTTACGAATAAGAGACTTGAAGATTCGAATCATCATTGAATGAGTCGAGAGCAAAAAAAACTAAAAAGCAATGAAAGATAGAAATTCAAATGAGTTAAATAATGAAACTCCAAGCGTCCCTAGTCTCCTAATTTATTTTTGAAGTAGCTAGACGCTCAGATTACAATTGAGATTCAATCGTATAATTAAGTAAACGTGATGAGTAAGAAAATGAGAGGAAACTGACAAGGAATCATGCACACGCTCGATTAATCGCATTGCACCATTTGGTATATTTTTTATCGTCATCTTGTATAGTTAAATATTGTAATTGGAGATCTTTTAACATAACAAAGACTAAATAAACTCATCCTATAGTAGACGTGAAGAACAAATTCGAATGCTTATGAACAGAAAAAAAATAATAAAAATGAATTAAATCCAGTTTTCAACTATTATTTTCCTGTGATCTGTCTATAGCAGATATAAACTAAATCGCAAATATAAATGAGAAGAAATTATTGAATTAATCAACTCAAGACTAGTACACATATAGAACAATACATATTTAACTCTCATCCATCTGATCTATTATCTTTGGTAGAAATTATTCAATTCTCATGAAAAATACTATTGGAATGTGGGAATGGCTATTATTGATAGTTAGCTCTTAAACACTATCGATATCCAAAGACTTATTCTCCGGAACATGTAATGCCAATGACTGCTGACTGATTCCTCTGCTTGGTCAACGTTAGAACATCCTTTTGCCGTCTCATCAACTAGGCTGGGGCATTTGTGTCCCCAGATTTAGTCAGATTCTCGATAGAATTATTAGCCAATGGATCCAGTTCGGCGAACAAATCCAACCACGAACTGCCCTTTTGTTTGCCTTTGGTTTTCTGTAGGACCAGAAAAAAATACTCAAATGTTAGCTTTTAGTGGAAAAGGAAGTTATTTATTGCATATGTAAAACTTGTTCTGGGTTCACCTTTTCTTCATTGTGGAATGGTTTCAACGATTGTTTTCCTAGTGCTGCATCGCCGAGGCTTTGCTTCAAAATGCCCGGTGGTAAGAATGTGTCATTTGTCATTGAATCCCACTCGGCGTTTGCGCTAGGCCCACTATTCAAAATTTCATTAAGTAATGCTACATTTTCGGACGTAAGTAGTTGCAGAGGTGGTTGTGCGTTTTCCTGGTTGGCGATAGATGAAGTTGCCAAAGACGTACCATCACTAAAATCGAAATTCACATTCCCACTCGTAAACGAGTCCATTGCTAGATCAAGTTCTGCAAGACTCTTTTCCAATTGCTGTGAATGTTTATCGTTCTGACAGAATTTTTCACTCGATGATTTTCCGAAAAACTCCTCAAATTCCTTGTCGTCATCAGCAGACTGTGATATCTGCGGCTGTTCAGATATTTTCATATTGCCACCAGAGTTCAAATCCAAGTATTGGAATCCGGAATCATCTCGGACTTCACTCTCGAAATCCAGGAGTTTTCCCTCCTGCCCATTGCACTCCTCTGCTTTCTTCTCTTGTACCTTCACTTCCTGGGCCTCTTCAATATTGTCATGAAAATCCGATTCGAAAAAAAGCAATTTGTCCTTGTCATCTATGTCATCATCACCACCTGTTTCTTTTGCCAACTTCGTCGATGTTTCGGCAAGTTCTTTCACAACCATAAAATCATAATGTTGATAACCTTTAAAACTATTTGCTATTGTCGAATATGCTTGCGCAGATTTTTTGGTGAAATTCAGTAAATTACTTTGATAAAGTACAAGTGCATGACTAAACATATTGCACCGAGCTGCTGCAAGGAGATCGACTTTTTGCAGGCAATCCAAAGCCTGATGATCGAACGATGTTTTGCCACGTCTTACACGTATTTGTACTTTCCGAAAACGTTCAAGTTGCTTAGAAGTATCGGGATCAAGCTCTTGAGAAACGTTTTTCATCCATGACAATGCTGCACGATATTCAGTGCGGGCTTTTTCCATCGATTGGACATTTTGCAGTGTGTCCTCAATTGCACGTTGTCTGAAAGTCTCAACTTCTTGATATAAACGTACTAATGGTGATCGCAATGCTAAGCGCTGTTGACCTGAATAGGACAGTGATTTTCCAACAGCTGACATCATTTTACCAGCTCTAGTTTTGTCTTGCTTTCCAGCCTCTTTTAAGAAGCGACCCATTGCATTTTCCTCCTGTGCAAGATTACACAACCGCTCTTGATATTTATCAATAACTCGTTGTAAGTAGCAACAAGACTCTTGAATGCTCTTAAATAGCTCTAACTTTGCATCCAATTCAGCATCTGATGCCACAATACATTCATCCTCCTTTTTGCCGAGTTTCCTAGATAATGTCTGTTTCGTCACCCAGTATTGATGCTGCATCTTTGTGATCGTTGATTCATCTGTGTAGTCCGATCGTTCAACCCAACGATCGAAGGCATTACCTGATACACCTGGTCCACCTCTGTCACTGGAACACAAATTATTTTCCTTATGGTATTCAAACATCGTCGATGTTGAAGAACTGACAAGATTGCGTCCCATGTGGACTGTCGAGGCTGAAGGAAATCGGACATCCTGTTTTAACTATAATCTCCCACGAATGATAAAAAGAGCTTTTGCATTGCAAAGTACTTTTTATCATCAACTAAAACAACTTGCTGAGGATGATATGATTAATCGTTGTAGATAAAATATTCTTAAATGTTATGTGTTTATTACTTACTAAGCATTCATGGCATCGATTTTGTTGCAGCAATGTTTATACTAATTGGACCCAAAATCCACTGAAAATTGTTCTAATACTTTGACACTATGGATATTTGACACATTGCTGTTATCATTATTTCCACAGTAATGTACACGCATTAATGAATTTATGCGTGCGCACTCTGTCATGGTTAAGTTATTATTATGCCACGATATTTTCATAAAGATGTATAGGCATCTACATTTTCGATTGAGATTCAAATAAGACTAAAGGTGGCAGCCACAGCTATCTTCTACGCCATATTTCTGATATGCCTGATTTCGAACCGGAAAATATAGTTTAAAAACGCCTGTTTCTTACAAATCCTCAACAAACCACGATTTTTCGCATCATTTTTCTGAAGATCTAACGAATCTCTTCAAATCTGTATCATCATATGACATTACTGTATTTTATCTATGAAGTTGGTTGGTAAAGCGCGCCAATTACAAATTTAAGTTGACGCCTGGCGTATAAACATAGTACTATTAGGTAGCTGACAGAGGTGCTCAACGCGCTGTAGGTTACTTCTAATTCTTTCCCGTTGTGACACGCGTTGTGGTGGGTGAAGTTTTATCATATATTAATATTTTTAATCCAAAATTATTATTGCGATCTGATAATTAGATAAATGTTGATAATTCGAACAATATTCGCGATAAATTAGTCGATTACATTATAGTTGTCTTTTTTTATAATTATTTCCCTGTTAATGAATATTCTATGTTTTCAGAGGTTACCTATCACTTCGTGACAACAGCAATCAATCAGCATGGTGAGATATTTTGTTATTTATCCCATATAATATTGAAGTTATAAATTTATGTATAAATAATTTTCACATTATCAACTGTCTATCAGTCACTAATAATGATATTGTGTGCAACAACTTAACCTCAAAGTTATCCTGTCCATCTATTGTGTTTGATATTCGAGCAACGGTTTCTAATGACAAACTTACTGTTTTATTTAGCCACGTGAAATCAAAGAAATCAAGGACTTCCTTCTGAAGGCCCGAAGGAAGGATGCTAAATGTGAGTTTTTTGGAAAATTCAGTGTGATCGGACCTCAGTGATTGTTGTTATTCAGTAATTCATTATGTTATTTTCAGCCGTCAAGATAAAGAAGAATGCTGACAATGTGAAATTCAAGGTTCGATGCTCCAGGTTTCTCTATACTTTGGTTATTACAGACAAAGAAAAAGCCGAGAAATTGAAGCAATCATTACCTCCTGGTGAGTAAATTATCTCTTCATTTGCATTCTCATATGCAATCGGATTCCATTATTCATAATGACAATAATTTGATTGTGATTTCTGTTCCAGGTCTTCAAGTGAAAGAAGTTAAAAGAAGCGAGCGAATGTAATTGTAAAGTACATAAATAAACTTCTTATGCTATTCACTTTATAATTATGTTGTTTGCAAATTCTGTTACCAAACTCCCTTCCTTTGGAGTCCAAGTGAGTGTGTGTAATAACTCTTATGCGATAAGAGGAGAGAAATGTATATTGGTGTAGTTCATAAGGAATATGAGTATTTTAGCGCTTATCTATTCGCGACCGCATGTTAATCGCTGAATAATATAGCAACAGTCAGATATGAGAGTCAATGTGACCTAGTCTTTAAGTTATGAACGAGTACAAACAGCTCGGAATGATCGATATTGTGTAAATTAACATGCCATCTGAGTAGAATTGAATTTCAAAACTTTACCTCTATTTAACGAAGTCTCGGAAATCTTCTTTACTCCTGAATTTCGTGGAGTATTCATAAGTCTTGGCATTGAGTAAAGCGTGCTCTTTTTTGTTTGGAGGAGAACGATTGAGTGACTAATAAAGCGCCGGCGCAAAAACTGCCTGAACTATTTATACTCAAAAAGACACCGAGGAAGTTGGTGTGAAGGAGTTGGGAGTTTATTGTACATACATTTTTTTTCATTTCTCCTCATAGTTAGCCTATGTTATCTCAGTTAAATTTTCGTACTTTCAAATATTTTGGGTGTACTTACAGTGTTGTCAAACTAATCGATAAAAAGCCCGACGAGTGGTGTTATACTTCCGAACATCTGGTTTGGCGATCAATAACCAGGTGACAGAAATGCAGTTCACAATATAAAATGGAAGTGATAGTTACTAGATGTATTAAAAGAATACATAAGTTCACATACGATACAAATGATCCCGATGGATTAATACGGTAAAATGAATGAATATAATTATCGAATATTTAATGCATTATGAAATTTAAATTCTGATATTTTATTTTTAAAGAGCAAAAATAATGGCAATACCAAAAAAATTGGTTAGTTGTGTAGGCAAATGCTCATCAAGTTTGACTGTTCGCGAACTCGATACAATAACTGACCATATACAGAAAACTCTGAACCATTGTAAGGGTAGACGTATTTTCAGAGAGTTTCTCCATCAAGGTAATAGAATTGATGACTTGGCGTGCTTGGACTTTTACGAAAAAATTTGTGAATACATAGAAGACGATGAGAATTACCTGTAATTATCAACAACTATTCATATGTACCGAAAGAACTCCAGGTTGAGATTACGGAAATTGATTTTATTCCGTATCTTCTCTAGAATGAATGAAGATCTTGATTCGCTAAAAGTGAGAACTGATAGGTTTTTGAAAAACTTTAAGTTAAATATCAATATTCTGTTGTCAACAGCCTGATGTTCCTTCCAAACGAAAGATTTATTTCGAATTTAATTGTCCCTTCAAATAGATATTTGATGACACTGTGACTTTGACGAAACAACTTAATGCTTCTCAGACGTTCAACAACTCAGCCGACTTTGACGCAACTCACAGCAAGTGTAGATGAAGCATTGGATATTGCTGCCGATTTGAATGGAGTTCCAGAAATAGATTTTGCTCTTTTAAAGAGATATAGCGAGTGCTTAACGAATCCCTGCAGAGAATCGATGCTCGATGTTCTTGGAGAAACAAAATACCGTCTTGCCCACCATCTCGAGAATGCACATGGAGACTTCAGGACTCACTTACTCAAACCTGGTCTAAAAAATCAATGAATCCACATTCACGATTTCAACAATAAAGATTAATTTGATAACAATGGAATGTATTTTACATTTGAATGTATGAAATAAGTGAATTATACATGAATAAAATATTTTATCTGATACCAAAAATGAATAATTATTATCATTTGCTACATAAGTTCGAACGTACGTGATTCTTATAGAATTGACATGTGCAAATATATAAACAGCCGTAACGAATGATTCTCAAGGATTTATATGACAGGGTTGGAAATGAGGTAGAAATATGAAAAAGATGGTATTACGTATTTTGCTGATTTTTATTATTTCCAAATCTTGCTTAGAACCAGAAGTATTTTTTCTTTTTCGTCTCACAATCTAATAATTGATAATAATAGATAATAATAATAATGATAATAATAATAATTAAGTTTAACATCAACGCCAACCAGCGCCGAATTAAAAATTATATGTATATATATATATATATCTATATATATATATATAATATGCATATATATATAAATATAATATAAGCTATTCCTTGCCCAGACACACGAATGATATGCATGTTGTTGCTGTTTGTTTGCTTTATTTATTATTCTTCTATTAATTTTTTTTTTACTACTTCATTTCATCGCTTATTTTTCTACCTCACTCTTCATTCATTTATGTTATTAATTATATAACTTATTTGACTTACACGGGCATATAAATAGAATCTTATTGCTTAATATTTTTTCATCTTCCTCGTTTTATAGGTATAATATAATTACATGTGATATGTTTTTATAGTCCCAATGATTAATTATGCACGCACTTGTGCAAAGTTTGCCTCATATTGGTGATGAGACGTGTTTATGGACGGATTGAATCTAGATGCAATATTGGCATTACAATGATCGAGCTTATTTTATTCAACAATGCGATCAATAACAGGCGTCGATCTAAACTTTCTCTTTTATAATGTACGCAGTACCATTGACTTGTCATCATAGTCATATTTGGAATATATAACCAAACAGCCATGATGTTGTGCTGTAATTTGCATGTTTCTATTTGAGTATCATTTGCGCTCGGCTCACGAAATGCCAAATGCATCTGGCAGTATTGGACGAGGCCTCAGATTGTCGTTTACCTCATTACTAAAGTGCGCCCACGGCTGCGCTTGGTTACTTCAAATTATTATACTTCTTTCTGTAATATTCCTTACTATTATTATTATTCCCAATAAATTATTCACTTCTTCTTAAATAGTTTCATTATTTTAATTCGAAGCTAATGAACCTAATGCCGTGGATACACAAGAGGAGAATATTCACTCAAGCCTCGCCTCTACTGATCTCATTTTTCATTATTTTTTAAACCTAGTTATTTATTTATCCATTCGTAATTCATTTCATCTGTTGCATTCCTTTTTTTCTTTGTTGCACTCGCTAGAACATATTACGATTATTTCTTTTTTTTAATTTTTTTTTGTTTTATCTTTCACATTATCAAGACTTTTACTTTCATCGCCCACTAATACGCAAAGTTATCCTTTAAATATCACAATAACTTTATACAGAAAGCTGCACTATGCTTTTTTCTATTATTATTCTTATAAGTTTCATCAGTTTGTATCTATCCCTCTTATTCTCACTCAAATCAAGATTTCAATCTGTATGTCTTGCAGTTTGTGTGTTGAGGAGGGGAAAAGACCCATCCATGTTGAACTTACGAAGATACTGTGATGTATGATTAGCAACGCAACTCTTGTATTTGTTTATTCCAAAAAAGTGTTTCCTGTCTCTCCTCAACTCATCTCAGTTGAACATTACCTTGTAATTTCTTTATTTATTATCTCTTTTCCACTATTGGTTCCGCCAACTGAGCTGGGGGGATCAATAGGGTGTGAAAATGTATAAAATTACACATCGTGATCTCATCGATAGCTTCTCTAGGTGATAGCAAATATATTTTTCATATTCCATTTGGAATTCTGAGCAGAAGAAATCGACTCTACAACATGAGCCTTTTCTCTTCTTCGTTTTTCTTGCACCCTCGCATTTCTTCTTTCCTTTCTTACTTACTACCTCCATCGACCCCCCTCTAACATACAAATGTACTGGTGCATATCAGGATCTCACTTAAACACAATTGCAATCATCACGCTGATTTCGGTCGGAGCACACGACATACTTACAGACAACTGACGACACAACTTTTCATATCAACAGTCAATATATAATTCATACATTTGTATATTTATATTTGAAGAAAAAGGAAAATTTTATAATACGATGAAAAAAATTTGAGCTGGTGATTTAAGGTTGTTCGATGGATGAACTCCGGTTCTGTTGTTGGACTCGTAAGAAGAAAATAACATTACCGCAACTATATTATCGAATGACTAATAAATCTAAAGATCAATATCTGATCATAGAATTTCACAATCACAGCGTGATTTTAAATAATGCCTTTTTTCACATGTTAAAACCATAGTTTTATATAGTAACTGATGAAAGCGGCACAACTATTTTTTGCCTTCCTTGAACGAGCATTAGAGAGTTGAATGTCAAATAACAGTGTGTTATCCATCGAATCACCTAAAGTATAAATGTTGAAACTTTATCGTTGAATCATACTGTAAGTTCACTTTCAATATGATTACTAAAAGACATTGAGTCGTTGTCATTTCTCTTCTCCCTGCATACAATCTTATTATACAATCGACTGTGATGAGAATGAGCAGCTGTATGAGTTATCCACTATATGTAAAATCGGAATAAAAACCTCCGACACTGATTACATGTAGAATTCCTGTTTTTTCTTTGTATAACAATCACACTTACTCGATAATTTGGGAATCAATAGATCAATCTATGCTGTACTTATGAATTATATGAGACAAATTTTTGTCTTTTCGGTTTGCCATCGCAACAGTCGCATCTCACAATCTATCTCGACGAAGTTCTGTTTATTTGTTTCCATCTTGTTTGCATATATGCACAACATCGGTATCTTTTTCATACACTTAGCGAATATATCATTCTATGTAATTTCGCATCTTTTTTTTTGTTTATCAACCTTTGCGACAGAATTGGAATTTTTGCGTTCATTAGGTGTAAACATATGAGCTGCAATGTGTTCCACGCTTTTGCGCATTACAAAAGTGCGAAATTTTTATGTGAATCATGAATATTTGGGCGCGAAGAGAAATTACTGAAAGATCAGGAAACACTTAACTGACGATTAATACGTACAATAGAAATGTGGGGTGCTGCTTTCTCTCTTATTTTTCTTTCGTGTTTCAAGTCTTTGGATTGAGGCAACAGATAATACACAAGGATAATCTTTGGTGAATCCCATAAGTAATGTAGCGAAATTCAGCAGTAAATATATATTATATCAAATGAATCTATCATTAAGCAAAGATGGGATCGTACCATGTTTTACACACCATTTGCGCCTGTGACTGTAACATAACATGTGATAACGCTTCGTACGAAAAATCGTTGCATGTTTTTTTATTCCAGTCATAAGCACATATGTAATAACACCCGTATTTTTAAACATTTTCACAAATAATATAAATAACTCAGCTTCTTAAGTTCATAATCACACTGATCAATAAATAAAAATCATTCATAAAAAGAGGGAATTATAAACGGAGTGGAGAAAACCTTCTCATTCCCCCAAACAAATTATTCATTGGTCCATCGAACTTCTTATTACACTTTGTGTCGTTCTTCTTACTTTTTTTTCTGTATGTAAATATGAAATTATTGCAAAATTTTTTTCGCCACATATTTCGAGCAAATCTGAATGACACGCAACATTAATGCTATAAGCTCTGTTTTCTCTCTAACTTCTCTTCCATTACACATAGAGAACACAGAAAATGATCTCAGTCCTCGCTCGGCCGGTTCAAGAGAGGAGGTCTTTGCCCTCAGTTATATTCTTTTTCTCTCTGTTGAAGTCTTGTCTCTTTATTTACCACAACAGTGCTCACTCATTTCTTTTCGTTCTCTCCCTTCTATTCTTCGCACTAGCCATAATTCCCCCCACTTTATCATTCACTACTACTAATCAAACGCTTCATTCTATATTGGTATCCCATTACACATTTTAATTGATTATAAATGGTATGTGACATGAGCAGGAAAAAAACAATTGATTCGAGAATATGAATTGAATCGGTTTTAACAAATTCAATAAATTATTTTCCATTCATGATTGTTACAATCAGCTCAGAACATATCATTATTCACACAAAAACCCTGGCGCATTCGTTTATCCATTGCTATTTCAATGCTTGTTTCATAAATCAGAATTGTTCTCGCCCATCCACTCATTCCCCAATGTAACGCTTTCCCTATCCCTCTCATTTCATGCTCTTTCTAATTTTTTCATACTCATGTCGACGGTTTCATGATTTTCATCTTGAGATTTAGTTCACAGTTTTTTTACTTTCGTAACATCTTCCACCATCTAGTTTCTCACACCTCTCATGAATTCCCAGTAGTATGTGTGATTTCATTAGCTCTTAATTAAAATCTATTTTTCAAACATACCACATTAAAATGTACATGAAGAAGAATTAATTGATTCATCCAATTTTCATTAATTGTTACATGTATATAATATGTTTAGCTTTTACTATCTAGTGATATGAGTTAGTTTCACTTGTAAAGCACTTCAAATCCAACCTATTTAATTCATCGTTGATTGAATGAATCTTTTTTTCCCTATTTCTATTCACGAGTTAAAAATAGAAAACATGAGAAACGCATAATTTTAGTTTGAATTATTTTTCCTCTAGTTTTCCTATGAGATGTAAAATCCTCCAGTCAATCATTAATATATAAGTAATTCAAATTGGGAAAATCTTGTGAAATTTCATTTTTGCGAGAATTGTGAGGAGCATAGCAATAAAATCTATGTATTTTCATAATTTTTTCTGTCTGTCTGTCGTAATTGCTCAGGGAAAGGTTTCGTCTTGCTGCTAATGAGTCTAGAGGGACATTATTTTCTATCAAAAAATTCTCTTATTCTTCCTCAAGATTTAACACAAACGAACTATCTGAATGCGGGATCTGAGGATATATGTGCGTTTCTGTGTGGTTTTGTGTTCAGATGTGTGGGCCGGCGGAGTAAGAGGATTGAAGTTATTCTTTAGATTCAGGAGGGAATCAAATTGTTGAGGATTCAAAGGCGCGCGAACAGCAGAGAATGGGAGATGTATATGTGATACGGTATGTATAGCGTTCAGATGGAGATGTTGGGCGAGAGGGAGATGTCGAAAACCTGAGAATTGTGAGGTGGTGAAGTGGATACCGGGGCGAGAGGAGAGAAAAAGAAAGGCTGCAAATTAGAGCGGCGAATCCGTCGCGGCGTGAAATTGGAGGTAAGCATGACTCGTTTACGCCACAAAGATTTCCGCTTGTGTGTATGGTTATAAATCGCTGCCAGTGCAGTATATACATGCGTAACGTTCCGGTGATTCACTATAAATTGTCGCAAGAGTACCGTCTCCGATCAAACATTTGCAAGTACATGATAGTAATACATTCAATGTCTTATTCTTTAATGCACCACACAGTGTTTGCCTTTTACATTACTTTATTAAGGCCTCGCATTTACTGCACGAAATCAACTTTCAATTTATTTCAAGCATCACTCATTAGCTTCACGCCTAACAGTCTTTATATAACGATTAGAAATCTTTTAACGTGATTGTAAAAAAGTGTCACATTTTTTTTCTCTGTTCGCTGTCATTTCTTCTCGTTAGTTTTTGCCAGGAGAAACGTCTAATCTAATTTCTTTGTGACAGCATTTTACTTTGCACACCCTCCATTGTTTCTAATAACACGCATTACCGATTTTGCAATCAAGTTTCAAGAATTCATGCCTTCTGCTTTATATATGGATACGCCATTGCTAATTTGAGGCGCCTTTTTCTTCGATTTCGCTTGGATTATTTGCATTTGTATTCTGATGCTATTAGTTAGTTTCTTTCGTTTCCTTCATATTCTTTGAGACATGGTAGAAGTATACAGAGTATAAAAGTTGTCTAAGAGAATCAAAAAGTTATTTTATTTCACTCAAGAGAGATATGTTTATGTTTATTACTAGATCGATATGTCTCATATTCACATTCATTTCTATAGTTTCAATCGACTCTGTTGATATGTATCTTGTTATCATTTTTTCTTTATCACGGAATGTATATACTTGTTGACTTTCACACTATATGATTATAAACAACTTTCATATTTATATTAATATGTATTAATAACCCTTCCAATATCGGTCTTGACGGATATTTTCTCCTAATATCAATTGTTAATTATGAGATTGATGGACGCTTCTTTCTACAGTGTGTAGCTGTTGGCTGAATGGGTTTCTTTTTATTTTTTGTGTCAGTGTTGCAAAGTGTTTCAATGGATGTTAAAGATAAAAACGAGATGCGAATTGCGTGCACACATGAAAGGCGGACGGTATAATATCGCTTAAAGAATATGAATAAACAAAAATGACTCGATGTTTAGCGCGCTTGGTCCGGAAGTAGAAAAATAAACAGTTCAAATTGGATTAGTATTTTTTACTATTCTTCTTTAAAATTTTCACGTTTTCTTGTTTAATCGTTAATAAAACGTTTTATGTTGTTGTGTGTTGTTTCTTGCATTGAAGTGTGATAAATGTATTTGATACACCGAATCCTTTCAACCGTGATATGTACATGTGTCCATTTGTGTATGTGTGTCTGCACGAGTATAGCCTTAATACATATTCAAGAACAATAAATCATCCATGTTCTCCAATATAATAAGAATAATCGCGGATGTCGATGAATCACGATATCTAAACTTTATCTGCTACTTATAAACTAAAATAATCATCATTAAGTATTACTTGTTCTCTTTCCTACAATTCAATCTTGTTTTATATGTATTTTTATTCCTCCTTATGCTACCATCCTAGCGCACATTTTCTGACTGTTTTCTAAACTCCCTTTTGCAATGTTGTTCACCCATTGCCTCTTTCCCTCTCTACTCTTCCCATACACTTTTACACCTGAACATATCCATTTGTGCTTGTATATTACAATAACAATACGAATGCCCAGTGATTGTGAGGACAAACGAAAAATGAACAGAGTAATAACCCTTGAACGCTTTGCTCAACTGAAAAAAAATTATTCAGTTTTAACAAAGAGTTCATAATTTGATTCCACTTGCAGTGAGAAAGAAATGTCAATGTAGCTATTATAGTGGGCAATGATAGTGGATACAGTTGATATGGAATGGATCCGGATTTGATTGTGAGTCTTCAACGAATTACCAAAGTCATATTGCAAGTGAAAGGAAGTAAAAAAATTAGAAAAATGGGTGCATAAAGATGGAAAATAAAACCTAGAACAGAGTAGGGTCGAATTTATCCGGCCGGTGCGACGGTGTTCGACGGTTACACGGGACGTGACTTACGGTACAGTTAGCATGACTCAACCAACGGGAAGGCACTTGGGCAAATTACGTGCCGAGTTGGCTATTCTAGCACACGGGGCACACCTCTGCTACCTTATTACAAATACACAGGCGTCATAAGTTACAATTTCACTTTTTGTTTTTTGTTTGTTCTCTGTTGTCCCTCTCTCATATTTTCAACACGATAGTGTATATAATTTCCTATTTCTCCCATTTTCCTCTCGTTTTTTCATTCGTTCCTTTCAATCATCCCTCTAAAATTTATTTATCGTTCCGTCAATATGTGATATGCTTCGTCACCTTAACTCTATGATATGTCCGCATTCGTTATATTGTATATTAATGACTTAATACTCTTTTATACCCACAACGTGTCTAATTGAATTTTCATCTCGGATTATGTACTTATCATCTTGTTTTCATTTCTAACGACATTCTTTTGTTCACTCTACATCACACATTTTGTTATTATTTTTCTTTGACGATTAAAAACATAAATACACGTTTCTTAGGGCACCTTTGGTATTAAACTTGATGTTCGCGTAACAATTGAAATTTACGATGATAATCTTGTATTTTTTTCCATTTTTTCTCACTATACGATTGCATAATATTATTTTCATAATCTTTTTCCCGTTCTTTCTTTTTTTATACTCAGTTCACGTGACCTCATTCATGCCCTCAGATATATATTTCTTTCTAATCGCACTTATGTGCATCGTCCCGCACATTTAACACACAATATACATTTACAGCCAGTCAAACGTACTCTTTCTCCTTCATTATTATCCGAAGTGGATAATATACGAAATATAACGTTTTTCATCCATGATTTAACACTCGTACCACATACATGCACACATATATACATATACTGCATCGAGAATGGTTTACTGAAACAATGGATCGATAGACAAAGCACGGCGCGCACTCGTCAATTAAACAGAGTTGCCTATCTGCTTATCGTCATTGTCGAATAAATGAGAGATCCGCGAGGATTATATTCAATCGCAATCGTATGCGCATTGAAGATCAAAAATTTACAACTTCTTCCATAAAGCGGACACAGTTTGCCGAGTCTCGTATCGCGCATACGCTCGCAAGTATTTTATTTATTTAAAACAGCATGTGTGTGAAGATGAAAAATTAATTTTGTTATTTTAAAAATTTTCTTTCTAAATACCTAAACGACTTTCACCTATTATTTCATCAACTATCACAATTACTCGAACCGATTTGGAATATAAAGTCAGGTAAGTTGATCGTAGTTGAGATTTGTGATTTTTAACATTGCTACTGTGTTTTCCTTGATATCTATTTTTTTTTTATTTTTCTTCCACTCGCGACTTTTTTTCTCCTAATAATCTGAAATTATCTATAGTAAATTAAAGGCATTTTTAAGATAACAAGAAGTTCCGCACAACACTTGTTTTGTATAATAAATATTGCCATTGAAAAAAGAATTGCAAATGAATTGTGTGACTATCAGTCACATTAAATATCTCGATGATTCTCGATAAAACTCAATGTGGTAATATAACAATTTTGCTGAGACAATACGTTATGAAAGATTCCGTATGAATCAGAGATAAGAATTGAACAATTTTGCCTAATAACGAGTATGACTCATTCTTCTCTCCATCTTTGACTCGCTATAGTTTGAAATATCTTTCTTTTTTCGTGATACACATGCACACGAAATAATTACTTTGGGAATTTACTTTTCCCTATGAGAGGCGATGAACGTTCACGTTATCATACCCACATTGTCTCGTTTCTCCCTTACCAACTTCTATTCAACGTTATTTTTGTCATAATTCTCATGTTGATGTCGATGTTTGTGGCTGAGAGAATGCCAACTTTGTACCACATCAATTTTCTTGTTTCCATCTCTCGCATCGTCGAGCCCAGTTCTTTCCTTGTACGTACACGCTTTGGCGTTGGCTTCGTTGGTCACTTAAGAGATACCCTTTGACGCGTCGTTTTCACATCCCATTTATGTCGATCTTAAGGTTGCCCGTTTTTTTCTCCCTTGGATCCCTGTAAATCATGAAGAGAACTTTAGATAAAAGGATTGAAAGTATGTATATGTATATGTATATGTATATATATACATATAAATATATGTGTGTATTTGTGTAGTAGTAAAACGCGAGGAAATGCATACTTTTCACATTTTTTCAATGCTTTTCTTTACTCTTTTCTTTTGAACAATTCTTTTGCTTTTTATTTTTATTATCGTCACAACTTTTGGTTCATTACCATTCAGTGTGAAGAATTATCCGAATCGTAGATAACATAAGGGGGGTGGCATTACGAAGGGAGAAGAACATAAAGAAAATATGCAGGAAACACTGTTGGAAATTTGTATTTGAATAATGAAATATTTTCATCATTTTTTTATTTTTTTCACTATTGTTGATTTCCATTCTTTTTCCCTTCTCTTCCTGTGATTCTGAGAAAATTCCGTGAATCACCCCATCCATCCCATACTATTCATAAGTCATTTATCGATACAAACATTATGTAATAAAATAACGCAACGCGGTCAACTAAGTATCGACCCGAGTCACGAATGAATCGTAGCAAATGTTGATGATGCTATTGATGATTAATTTAAATGCTGTATGAATATGAATATGTTCACACCAACATGTATAATATAGGTGCAGGTAGCGTGTGCATATATTTAGTAAGGAGAGGATAATATTGGAAAATATAATATCGAAAAGCAGTTGGAATGCAAACGAATCCATTAAATGATAAATAAAGTGTTAAAATTCAATACATCATATACAATTGAGAAAAAAAAACATAAGTCTCGACAAAGAATAGACATGATTAATTATCGTCTATAATATATAATTATATCACCACAAAAAGAAAGATCAATGTCGCTGGTTTACGATGGCGTAATGGATTACGCACAATGAATGATACAATTTCTGGTATGAATCTGTTAATGTTGAAGATCATTTCCATGAAAAACATAGGAAATAACTTGACCCCACCATAAACATGCGACGTTGGTTCAACAGATAAAAACGACTCTAAAATGTTCCATTTCGTTTCATTATTTATAGTGAATGTGCAACACGGTTAGATAAAATGAAACCTACTTCGATCCATAGATTTGTAAAGCCCACCTCGGCCATTTTTGACTTTGCATACTCGATACGTATCGGTCCCCGGTCAGAGGAGAGGAGTAAGGATCCTTGTAGGGCGGCCATCGCTTGAGCCGCGTAGCGAATGTCTTGAAATTCAACGAAAGCCACGGGCGAGCCTCCCTTCGTGTGCATACGAAGCCGACAGAAACCATTAAAACTGTGCACAAATAAGAAAAGCGGTACAGATACGTGCGTAATACGATTATTTTTCATTTGTTTGTTCTTTTCAATGAATAACTCAAATATTTTCCCTTAGTGAGAGAAATCTTCTGTTATTAATTCGTGATTTCAATGCAGACGGGACGTTATTACTGTATCTAGTGGACGCAGGTGTATTATTTGCGACTGGCATATCTCGTGATGGATAAATCTAAATAGATATTGGTTAGAGATGCTGACAGTTGGTTTAGAAAAAAACTCATGCTTATAGTCATTTAAGTTTGAGTGTGCTTGATGTCCTATAAATGAGCTATTTCATCTGAAGGGTCAAGGTGTTTGGATTTATTATTACTATTTCGTTGCATTATATATTCTTGGCTAAGTATTGAGAGTGAAAATCATTTGGAGCTCTATGAAATGAATATTAAAGTCTCGGAACAAATTATTTTTGTACAGTGAACCATTTTCTTCACAGTCAAGAGTTCTATTTGATTCCGATATGTTCGAGTTACCAAATGACAGCTATTACTTATTCATAGGTTCTTTTTTTTTAATCCGATTATAATTGGCAACACATCATGGTTTTAATTGGGATCTATAGGTCATTGTGCATTCACTTCAACTACTGCTATGCAATACTAAGTACGCATTGTCGACATGATATGAATAAATGAAAATATTCTGGGATTAATAACAGGTTCAAAAACTATATTTAGTTATTATTTGGAAAAATTTTCTGCAGAGTTTCACTCGACATTTGTATTGAAATAATTTTGAATCGACATAAAGTTTATTATAAAACTTTCAAAACAATTTCGAGTTGGCATTTGCACAAAATTTTGTGACTATAGTTACAGTGAGAGAAAAGAAAAGATGATGATGAAATAGAATGAGATAGATGCGACATTATGTATGTACGCTACTGACAAGTTTTTGTACGTGCTTCCGGCGTCGATACTTAGTAACTTTTCCTATAGATAACTTCCTATTCCAGTCAGAACTTGAGTAGCTGATGTTTTTTTATCTCCTCATATTCGTATTTTACTATTTTTTCTCCTATGTTTCCATCTCTACCTGTACATCTACATCTATTGAGATTTTTCATTTCAGTGAAGGCCAAGTTTCAAAGTTACGAGTTTACGTAGGAAACTAACGGTATTTTGGCGTACTCTCTAGAGAGAATACAACATAGGATGAGCGAGTGAGAACAAAACAGGGGACGCGGACAAAGTGAGCTCTCAGCGTACGTTTTCGTATCCATGAGCTTTCTACACGAGCATAATAATAAAGTATAAACTACTCGCTTTTCATTACAGTATTATTATAATTATCTAGTCAAGATCCCATAAATAATTGTATATCCCGTTATTTTTTCTAAATGATGAAAACATTTTTGGTGAGTCAGAAAGAATAATGCCCGTAAGAGATCGACATAGTTTCAAATTAATTCAGGTCATACGCAACGGTATGCGAGTAATTGTTACTTGTATTAACGTGTTGATAGTGCGGCAACCTGATTTCTGAACCCGACATTCGCTACATACTCGTATAAACTAGATGCTAGTCAATGCCAATGTATTAGAAAAAATCAATCCCCAGGCATTGATCCGGCACGAAATTCCGACATCGAGCAGTTAGCATTGCTAGATGTACTTGGATTTATTGTAATATTGGCAATTGCTTTCATTATTTGCCATTATATTTTAGAATAAAATTCAAAGTGTGCTACAATTTGTCCACAGCCCACCTAATTATCGGAAGTAACAAGGTTCGCATCTCATTTCTTGTATTTCGCTTTTCTGTTTGGCATAAAAACCCTAATTTTATTTCTTCGATGCCCTGAATGTAGATGTATAAACACATAATATAGTATATTTATGTGTATGCGTGTAGCTGGCGTTTGCACGCTCGACGAGCCAACAATATCGATTCATGACGAGTACGGGGGCTTACTGTTCATTCCGTATAGCAAGCACATTGCATCGTGAATGCCCCAGAGGTATACACGGATTGCCCATCGTGCCGTAGTAATATTCAAATAATATTCGATACGTACATACATATCAGGTAAATACAAATCTATGTACATATAACATTTAATTATAGATAAATACGTTTGAATGAGTCATTCGCCCGTGAAATTTCATGGAGTAATCGATTATTACTTGAAATTCACAGTCAAATGATCCATCATTTAATAAATGAACATTATCCCATTTTTGTCTTAAAAAAAAAGTGTGATGAGGAGGCAGCTATCCATCCTGATGCTTTTATGATGCTTCATAGATTTTTTTTTAGTCAAATGTCAACGAGTGCACACTTTTTTATGTTTACATCATGATAATATAATACATATGTATAGTTATATAACGCCTGAGACAAAGAAGCTTATATTTTTTACCTATGTAAAGTTGACTCGTGAGCAACAATAGAAAAAGCCTAGAGATGTTGAATGACTCGCACAAATAGAGAGGAAGAACAGGCAGAGAAAAAAGGAACTCGACATTTCTTCTGTTTCTTTTTTTCCTTGTTTCATTTCTGCTCTTCTCGTTTTTTAAACTTCCGTTTGTTATTCCTAGTTCCTACGAAGTCGAAAGTGGTGAGAGAATATACGCTTATACACAACTGGCAATCATCATAATTCTCAATGATAACCGTGGGAAAAAGAAATGCGAGCCGTGCAAGAATATATTTATGCATCACAGTATTGTGTGGTGGTGTGTCCGCATAACCGCAAAGTAAATATATTTTCTCTCCATTACCTACGCATATACATACATGATGTGTATATCTATACAATGACCATTTCTTCAAATACTTGTTTTACGTTTCATTCTCTCATTCGACTTCTTTTCTATCCCGGCCACAACCTGTGGATTCACTAATTCAAACTACTTGCACAGAACATATTACTACACTTGGGTGAAATAGTATTGTGATGAAACACAAAAATTATTGGGCAAAAATATCATCTTGCAATTCTCATTACGTAAGTGAATCATTAGATTTTCAATATCACTCGATGTGACAGTCCAACCATTATCAGTACTTCTCTCGATATCTTCAAAAAATTTCATCGACAAATACTTGAGACTCTCATAACAATGCGGGTTTTCAGGCCACACCTGTAGATTTGATGATTGGTTTATTTATGCACGACACTTCAATAAAATTATAGGGGAAGATTCTCTGCGTGTGACGTAAGCAAAAGCGAAACAGAGTGAGATCCAATCTAATGAATAACGCGGGAGCGAGAATGAGCGCAACGTTGAAGTGAGGGTTTTGTTCATCGATCGACCTCGAGTACATCGAGATGTACATTGAAGCCGACGTCAAGGCAAGCGTACCCAGGGAGTGCATTGGTCTGCGTAATTTGAGGGTGTATTGTAGCGTAGAGCGACTGGTCGTTCGCCCTCGAGAGACACGCGTGTCTGAAAACGACCATTCGCTTTGCCCTACACACCGCACCTTCATCCCCCATTGCCTGTATACATCCCGTCTTATAATTATCCACTCGCAGACGGTTTTCCAATTAAGTAGAACAACATCTAGCAGTAATAGCGCGTGTGAAAAACATAGCATTAATAAAAGGATATTCATACAGATACTTCATCAATTGATTTTTTGTTCTACTGTGTTTTCTGGAATAAACTTCGACTTTAAAGAGCTTGCTCAATAGAAAACTAACATATTGTCTAAGTGATTGATGAATGCAATAAAATAATTGGGCTAGTTTCTTATGCTCAAATAGGATCCAATAGCATTTGGATGGCATCAATACCAGTATTGTCATTCATACGATGTGAATTCTCTTTTGAAAATTTTCATAGCAATGCAAGCTTCTGAGAGTCACTAACAATGTGGCAAATAGGAGCGTTAATGAGCAGCTACATGTATGTTTATGGTAGGATGAATGTATGTGTTCGTATTGTCGCAGACGTAAAACCGGAAACAGGATGATATGAGCCGCACGTTCGCACGTTTACAAATGAGTCGTGGTATATATATGTCGGTTCTCGGGTAACTCGTGCTTAACTGCCAGTAGAGCGCACGTGAAACGAAGACTCGGAATTGTTGAGTACAGCATGTATTCTCTCATGTTTCGAGTGTCTTTGCTAGACAATGAAATTGGCAGAAGCCATTATATTTATACTTCTATGGAGTTATAAAATTTGATATCTATGGCAAAAAGATGACAAGGAAGCTGTCTCTTTGAGAATTCGATTGTCTATTGGTACTTGGAATGCACGAACGCGCTGTTCCTTAAAATGGTGTAAAATAAATTCGTGAATTTTATATTTTTCTATCGCAGAGAGCATTTAGGTGAGGAAATGCGCTGATCCTACATCTGATTCGTTCATAATAGGGGATGAGCTTCAGAATTGTTTAATAATCTGCACAAGAACGTTAGAAGTATTTCCGAACCATTTCCTTTTAAATAACTCATGAAAATTCATCTCCCTTCTTGTCTTATAGCTCTTGAGACTTGCGAAGACTTCAAACGAAAGAAAATAAGCACTGATGGGACTCCTGAATGTTAATATTTGGTAATTGAAATCGCGTGAAAGGAAACAATAAATTGCCTTACTCTGCTTGGCACATTTTTAAATTGAATGAAAGTTGCTTTATCTGTTCGAATATATTCATTTGTGATTTATGTCAGGTGACGCAGCAACATCACGTGCTGAGTACGTGCTTTTCTGTTTGTTACACACAGATACTACTGTCATTGTGTAGATACGTGACACCAGACACGAGAATTTTACATGCGTTGAAAAAAAAAATGGAAACTAATTAATATGAACTGAGAAATCTTCCTGATTCAATCAAAGTATAGATACTATCAGAACAATATGTTCAAAAATCGATAATTAAACGGATTGGAATATAAACAAGTATCGGTAAGAGACATCTTTTTTTGTTTAAGATTTGATACTGTTTGCAGATAAATATGTCATCGAATTCAAATATTGCACCGATTATAATGATGTGTTGCTGTAAGTCAGCTTTTTATCCTTTCTTTTTTCGTCGTTGGAGTTATATTTTTCTGGGTTATGTGAAACATGATTGTACCGCATAAATCAACTTTGCAATAACGTGAACGCAAAAATCATGATGACTATTCAATAATAGCCCTGCTGATGATGGGTTTTTCCATCCTCCTTAATTTTTTTTTATGCTGGAAATAATTCTGTAAACTTACATAGATCGATTATTACTTAAGAGTATCTGTTATCCATACTATATCTCGCGTTCGTTTGAACTATCGTTGATTTGCTAACCTGTTGAAGATTTCGGTGAGCTCGTGCTCGGATACAAATTGGCCAAGATTTGCTACGAAGAGGGTCGAGCATGGAGCATTACTAACTGCAATACTAGGCTGCGATGATGACGAACCGACTGGCGACGCTAATGCTGGTGATGGTAGAAAGTGCGGCAGCGATGCGTGTATTGATGTCAACGTTGTTGGATGAGGGAGAGACATTGGTGCCTGAAAATGAATAAATAATTATATAAAATCACAATTATTATTATCATCTCGCATTTTCAATTCTAAAACCAATAACATCTATAAAAAACATCAGTTTATTTTTCTACTCATAATTTGATCAGCGTAATGCATACGCATTCCAATTTTAATTATCTGCACTGCTGAAAATGCAATTCCACCGTAACCCAATTTGCCAACTGTGGCATTTTCCATGCTCTATTTGATTTCAATTTCTATGTTTATCCAACGAAATGCAAGATTGGAAAATATTCTGGATATTGGTTATTGTTTTTGGTTAATTGTAACTCAATAACAGGCAACAATATGTATTCACTTGAACCTTCCTGAAATTTAAATAAATCCCAATGTTTCAAAACATTCGGATACATCGGTACCACCGTGTGTAAAAGTAAAATGTATGTATTGATAAAAAAATTAAGAGCATGGAACCAGATATAGACATAAAGTGAACGATACTTCGTGTATGAGCTTGTGGTTTGATATTTCATTGTTTGGAATATTGACGTTTCGCATATGTGACCTCTATTACACATCAACGTGGCGGGTTATATCACAGCGGGGATGGAAGTAGGTATGATGACATGATATGCGAGAGTATGGTGGATGAATGTAGATGGCTGAACAGTGGTGGGATGTGTTGACCGTCAGGTCATCCATAACACTGCCAATAAAATGTATATAGATACCATCAATACATAGTCACGATGCGACATCTGGATCAATATACAACTGTGTCATGTAATATGAACATATACTGTTATCGATCAGACATGCCATTATCAAGCTTTTTTTTTGGTCTAATAGCAAAAAGTAACTACAGTATTGCATCTGGCTGTATGGGAATGAATATCAATTGTATCACATTATTCGTAGTGACGTTCTCATCACATAATCAATATATCCATTTATTTATTTGTACGAAGAGGTATTTATCTAAAGAAAAAGTAGTGAGTATCGTTTTTATATAATTTTCCGCGATAAAAAGAAAGAATTTCGTGTTATCCGCCAACATGATGGAAGATTGAAAATGAATAGCAAAACTAGTGAGTCGAATTCAGTAGTCGAAATCAATGGTTATCCAACACACGTGTTGATTTAACGAGAGTATATTCAGACACTCGACAAACTTGTATCCTTTCCGGTTGATTCAAGCATACTAAACTCTTGGATAATTTCCCTTCTCGTATCTTTCTCACTTCGGATCTGTATCTCTCTCACTTCCCTTCTCTTTTCCGCCTCCACAATTCCTGTATGTCTCTCTACGCTATAGTATTCAGTCTATTCTGTCATGTGCGAGGTTCCACAAGTTTGTAAATTGAACAATCTAGTAGAGAGTATTGTCTACTCTTGATAGGCACCACTTGAATTGCTATCCAGAAACACTCAAAATACACTTTGTCAATTCAATATAAAACTTTTGTTATTTACACTCTCGTGTCTGTTTATTTCGCATACCAACAAATGAGAATCCGAACAGAATGGGATCAAGAATGTCGAGACTTTTGATCACTATTTCTATTGAGAAGTAATAAACATCTCAGTGTTGCTGCGTCTTCGATAGCACTATTTTATAGGGCGTGATCGAATGGTCGAATATATAATTATGTTGTTTTTTTTCTCACCAAGAAATGGATGAAAAAATTGTGAATACTCAATGTATCGAATTGGCCGTAAAATGTTTTGGAAATGTATGAATTTACTGAAGTATATGCCGTTACACCGACATTTGTCTGTATATACAATTTAAATATGTAATGAGGATATAAAATATCCATAGAGTCATTCTATTGACTTTATTTCATGTTCTTCCTTCTCTATGCCATTTCATTCTTTCATCATCGTCCAAGATAGATATGAAAAAGCTAGGGTACCTGCATGTGCCCGGCACATGTGAACCGGCGCGCAGGGATAAAATGCTAAAAAATCGACAATGATATAAAGAACGCAAGGGAGTGAGTGACTGTGCAAAACAAATCGATTAACTATCGATCGTATATGGTCGCCCACGTTTTCTATCTGCCAATCGTGCCCCTGTGTGCCAGGAATCAATTTCCTCTGGCTTTACGAATAACGATCACTTCCAATCACGAAAAAAAAAATCTCCACACCACTCTTAATCGTCTGTGGCACGTTATCAAATCATGCATATTAATAGTTGTTTTCACATAAAAATTCCACTGCTTACACCATAAAGAATTATAAAAACTACTTTTGCTTTTCATCACGTTATGATATGGAATGTATGACGATTGGCGTAACTTGCAGAATATAAACTGAGGTGAATCTCAAGTTTGTTCATAATCTAAAAGTGAAGTTCAGGAAACGATAACAATAGAGGTAGTATAGATAGTTGCACTATTGACCCAGTTCAATATATATTTTCATTTCTGTTGAATGATGCAATAACGTGATGAGAAGTACGGAGTGACACTAATATCTGCCAATAATTTTCACTCATTCTTGTCTACCATAATAAAAAGAAAACGAGTAAAACGATCATTGTATCACTAACGTGCATCGGGGCGCTCGTCGGCGGCTCCAAAGCTTTGTCTGCAGATAGTCAAAGATAGGAACGTACGGGGACCTGAGGATGTAACGCTGGATGAACTAGCGTAGCGTGTTGTAATGTTCCTTGCAGTTCGCCAGCTGTTGAATATGCCAATGGATGATGCCAAAGTTCCGGTCCACCCGGAAAGAATGGATTTCCTAAGTCTGAAAAAAAATCCAATTTACATTCTCCAAGTCCACAAATATTTATTCTGAGTAGAATAATGATTGTATCAATTTTTATTTAATAAAGATGTATTTTAAATGAGTGATGAATTAATGTATATATAGCTTATAGAATATTCTCATTTGACTTTATGATCAAACCTCACGTACATCAGCACCAGTTAATTATCGTCTTATCGTCTAGAGTTTCATCCTCGGTTTTAATTACTCTCATTCTATAAATTTACTGCACCGATGCATTATCATCATTCGCATTGTTCTCATTTCACGTATAGATCAATTCTATAAGATATGCAATATTCCTAATGGATGTCGAAAAATTTCCACACCAGAAATTAATTTATCGACATATCAGAACCACTTGTCACGAAAGGTAAAATAAAAGCGCGTCGTGTGGAACGTTAATCAATAAAGATTGTTGTGTTGTAGTTCAATGCAATGTTGGGTATAGTTTTCCAATTACACGATCCATGTGAAACAGTAAAGTAGCAAATAACTGAAATAATATGAAAAATGTAAGAAGCGATCCAGACGACGCGACAGTTGTAAACTTTTGTACGATTACAGCATGATAACTTGGAAAAGTTTCAGATCGTTAAAATGACTCTTGGAAAATTGTGTACACGTATTTAATATATCTATATGGAAACGGAGTGCTGTAATAATGGAGCCCACGCATTGAAATAAAACTATGTCAGTTATTAGGCGACTGGCAATATATGTAGTGTGATACAATCACCGTTGCTATCTTTTTTACTCGTAGGTGAACACATTACTGAAATATAATGTTTTATACTGACAGTAATGTCTAAATAATTGATGGACTTTATCGTGAACTTTGTGGATAGTGCTCTCAAATTATTTGTAATTCATGGCACGGTTGCCATTTTGTTGAATAGCTCGAGTAAATTTAGAGTGCAATCGTATCTTCGTAGCTGTCAGAAGGTGAAACTATTGATTTTAGTATATTGCCAAACTTCGATTGGAGATCAACACATATATATTATATTGCATAACCGGAGTCAAACGTTGGTGTCTAAGAAACCATAACTCATCTGTCCCTATCTAATATTTATCAATTTTACTTTGGCCAAAACTAATCATTTGTTATTTTACTTAGTGATTATTGATTTGGATATTATTACATGTTATATTGATCGAATAGTTGTATTGTTATCTCACATTTTTACGTTGGGGATCATGAAAGACATCACGAGAAGGGGATATCAAGTGCGATAGAACTCTGCAAACTAGAATTAATCATAGTACATGTATTGGTATTGTCATGGTGCTCTTTAAAAATACAAAAACTCTGGCATTTTTTCAAGCAGACAATCTTGAAATTGGATATAAATATTCAACAACATTTGAGTCGTGATCCTTCTGCGAGACAAGGATTAATATTCTCATATTTATAATCTACGTTTTATTTTGTTGTTCTTCTCACGAATATTCCGAGCAGTATGGGTGACACTGAAGAAATTGAAGTTTTCTTCAGGCTTTTATTTCATTAGAAATCCAAAACACCCATTATCACGTCGAAAATAATTTTACCGTGGATGAAACTCTTACTGAAACTTTTAAGCCAATTGTTTCTATGTACATTTTGTCGTGCTCGTCTATTCGTTCATTTTGTCATGCTCACGCCCATTCCTCGAGGGGCCAAATTGGAGAAGAAATAAAAATAAAACAATTACTATTGTTGAGATAAGAATTGCCCTGGTATTTGTTGCACAAATGCGACACGAGAGATGGAAGAGCGAGAACAGAAAATAATAATATGAATCAAAGACACCAAAAAAGAAAGATGAACAAAGAGAAAGAGTAAAACTTCTATAACGGTAGCGCGAACATTAACTTTTTTTGTCAAGAACAATTCGGATGATATCGAATTTCAACACTATATCTCATGACCCATTTTTCCTCCCTTCCTCCTCAATTGTTTTCTTGTATTCAAACTTTTTCATCCTTCTTTTCATACTATAAATTGTAAGTACTTTGTCATATTTCGATTTATTCATTGTACTTCATAGTTTTATTCTCGGTGCGCGTGACATTTCCTTCCGATGTTTGGTGCTTGTGAAAAGGAAGAGGATCCTATACATAGGAGATAATTTGATGAAAATTAGAATTAGGAGAATAATCAATAGTGATAAAGTGTAATCCAAATACCCCTTTCTGCCACTCATTCTGCAGAAAGACTGGAATTAATCTACATTTAAGCAGAAAAGGGTGTTCAATGGGATTGAAGGATGAATACGAATGAATAGAGTATCTATAAAAAGTTGAGAAGACAGCATGGATGAAAGTAAATGTTGAAGAGAAAAAAAATCACAGACTCGTGATTCTGTGAAATGTCTAACAATATGAATGTGTTCAATTCAATCAATCAATAATTTTTGCATCAAATTGGCAAAAATAGAAATTCACAAAGATGAATCATGAGAATTGTTTGTTATAAAGCAAAATTGTTTGTAAGATATTATTATCGTCAAAATTGATGCTACACAGAGAAATTTAAGCATAAATTTCGCGTTTGTCAATTGGACGATTCCTTGAATGTATTCCAATGTATTTTAAAGGTTCGCATGCAATTCCCACCTGTGACTTTGATTAAACTACTGAATATTTACAGCAATTCGACAGGTAATTTGAATAGAAGTAGATAATGAAATAAAGAGCGATTGAGATGAACAGATCAGACTAAGAGACAAATTGAAAGGAAACAAAGGAAATTTCGAATAGAAAAGTAAAGTAATAACTCAGAGCAGTGAACGGAGTGGCGGTGCATACTTACGTCCGGTTAGAGGGTGCATCAGAGCGGGGTGCGAGGTGGCTGCTGCAGCGGCTGGTTGCTTGGGTTTGCTAACCTTTGTGTTACTTTTTGCAAATTCCAAACGTATGGTTTGTGGCATATCAGGATCGAATTTAACCCCCTGCTGGAAATAGATCCCTAAATTAGTAAAATAGGGACATAAGGTTGGATGGAGAGTGGGAGATGAAATGATAATATCACTCAATAATTGGAATAGTTTGTTGGGACATTTTCTTGTACTCGGTCTCATTTTTTTCTCGATATTTATGTTGCTCTTTTTGTATCAACAATACTTTTTATTCTCAAAATTCAATACCTTGCATCTGATCAGCTATTTAATTATATTTTGATGAAATTTGTAAACATGAATTTGTGCAAATTCCCCATCTTTAATTTTTTTTTCTCAAATGGAATAACTCAATCTCCATCCGATAAATAAGGATGTTTACATATAAATTTTTCTTCCTGTTCTCAGTGTTTATCAGCATTTATTAAGACCATTATTTGAGATCAGAGGGGTTGGATTTCAGAGGGTAATGTGGAGTAATTGTGAAGGTAATAGAGAAAAGTCTCTTGGTGGATCCAGATAAAATATATAAAGGCTATACATTGCATTTTTTGCGTGAGGTCAAGTTGCGTGTTGGTGGTTAAGAAGAGAAACAAGAGAATAAATAACAAGGTGGGTGGGAAAATTATACTCGAGTAATAAAAGGCTTGAACAAAGGCTTAATAACAAACACCATTTTCACTTGAGGTTTGTGAGGCTTTATAAGGATGAGACTGTATATGATTGTTTTTTTTTCATCACACAGTGCGATCAACGCTTGCTTTTCCCTAGGCATATAAAATTCATTCATGTCAATGTGTTGCGAAACACGATCAACAGAATTTCGCGATCGGGATAATCTACTTGATTTCCTTGTATAATTTTTAACATTAAACGCTTCCATTTGCTAATATCGAATGTTATAGGAGAGCACCCTACACCGATATGAGATTCCAAATTCTGCTTTCGTTTGTTCCATGTTTTTTTTTTTGTTCAAGTTCTAAATACAATATTTTCGATTAGAGCCAATCTCCCTGACAGTAAAATTCACGAATCATTTGGTATTTTGCAGAATGAATCATTACCTGCAAATCCTGTTTTGCTGCTTCGGCACCTGCCCTCGTGTGAAATGTCACGAATCCCACTGGCTGAAAATACAGAAATGGAAAAAAAAAAGAAAATAAAAACAAAATTACAACGACATATAATGAATTATCTATTATATACGACTGAAAACAATATTCAGACATTTTCGGAATGTTTTTTTTTTTTTTCAACAGCTTTTGAAGTATTTACATTTCTGTTTATACGAATTTCCTTTTTTCTTTTTCACATTTCTCTTATTTCTATGCTGTACATACATATATATATGGATGGATGTACAGTAATATTTTTCTCTTTCAAACGCTCCGTTTTGATCACGATGACACAATTTAACATTTATTTATACAGTTTTTATTCCGGTCGGACGCCACTGACGACGAATATCATAGAAGTGGATCTTCATGAATTGTATACGATCAAGGGAGAAGAAAAACAGGGAAGGAAACGGGGGAAAAACGGGAGGGAGATATAGATATGAAAGAATGAAAAATAAAACAAGCTAGTGAGTATAAGAAAAATATTCTGCAGTTTTTCGGGGCATTCTGGCATATCGATTCGTGTCCGACCGTGCCAACTTTAATGTATGGGTATATGTGTACGTGGGTTGTTGGATAAAAATGGCGTAACTCACTCGCATAATAAAACTGATGAATGTTATCGTCAGACATTATATTTGACTTTTCATATTTCCATTCTGCTGCTACTTGAATTCCCCGTCGCGCACGACTTAATGCAGTATATATACAAATTTCATTTTGACAGGATAATTTTTTGCAGTGATTCTTCCATTCTAACTTGACTACTTCAGTTCTTTTTTTTCGCTGTGATGCTGACAATAATTATATATGTTTTTTATACACAAATTTCAATTCTCGTATGCTGAATAGTTTGGAAACTCATTCATAAACATGATACGATACGAAGTACACCAGGAATACGTTGGAATTTGGAGGGTACAAGAAGAAATAAATTTTCATGATGGTTGCAAATGCGCAGTCCATGAAAAACTGATGAGGACAAGTGTCGGTTTTATAGCAGCAATGTTACGTGCAGAAAAAAAAAAAATGTTATTGGTATAGTTTTCGGCTTGTGTATTTGTCGGTCTGTCTGTCTGACTGTTCGTACACGTCTGATATGGATCGGGTAATCTCGAGAGTAACTGGAATGAATGAATATTTAAAATTTCGTTTTTTTTTTCTTTCAGTTCGAGTGGTAGAAACGAGGAATTACTGTACAACTTTTAGAGTGGAATTTCGGAATTGTTACTGAGTTCCCAGCAGTATCTTTTCTCTTTTGTTTGCTTCTTCGTATTGATTGCTTTCAGCGTGTAATTTATTTCTGGACATTATAGTTTAATATTGGATTGACTTATCGATTGATGGAGAGCTGAGGCGAATGGAAAGTCTGCCCATTTCGTGTTTGATACTTTTGAATCCATTTAATGCGCTCACGAATTGTAATATAAACGCTTGTTTTTTTCTTCATTTTTTCGATCAGAAATATTAACATCTACCTCCTGTAGAAATCCCCAACTTGACAATCGATTTTTTACTCTGCGAATGTCGTGACGACGGCAAAATGGGAGCTTTTCACTTCACGACCCAATTACTATATCATGCGCGACAGAGAAAAGAGGAAAGAGAGAAAAAGAATGGAATGGTATGAGAAGGCACGAAGATGGCACGGCGAGATTAAATAAATAAACGGGCTGCGTAAAACGCGATTTTCAGATTGGCGTTTCGATCAGCTGCAATAACATAAACAACAGAGAGAAAAAGAAAAAATAACTTAGCCTGTAAAAAATAGCAGAAAATTTCGATATACATTTATGTATATACCTGCACTTCTGTTTCACTCTGTTTTCCAATTTTTCTCATTGTACTTCACTTCAAAACATTCCGAATACACTGTGATAAAAAAATATATATAAAACTTACCGATGCTGTTTTCCCATTTTTACTCGTGACTTTGAGCAGCGAATTCTCGTACCCCTGAAATAGTTTAATACAAACGTTATGATTGCTCGACATAGAAAGCAAAATTGGAAACTAAATGATAGATGAGAGATGCAATAGTTGGATAATAATATGTATCACATATGAAAGGCGTGAATGTGAGGTCATGTATACATTGGAGATATAAAGTTTTCAACGACGAGGATCAGCGGGCTTTTCAACCATCAGTATTAAGCGCCAGCCCATAGGGGAATCTCCGCGGGATTTTCACGATTTCAGCCCTGTCACCTGAATCGGAAGTTGTTGCCGGTATCTCGTAACACCCCGCCAGATTAATACCTCATTGTTCCAACTCGGTTATTATAGATATAACGTAATCCCCGCAAATCTGAATTTAAATGCAAGCATGTTATAAGCGCTTCAATTTTTATCCGATACAAAATCAATATTTACACTGCGTCCATATATAAATATTTGATTTTAATTTTCATCACAAAGTTCGAAACTCAAGGTGGGTTAAAAAATTCATCACGCTTCACACAGCAAACTTTATGACACGCAATTCCTGGAAGATTAACATAATCTAGAATATAATTTTTTGATTTTTATTTATTCATTCTGTCGATGAATTATAAATAATTCATAAGATTGTTAAATTGATTTTCAATCAGACTTTTTTAATCCTGTAATAGGTATTTACCCAATAATATTACATTATATGGTGACGAATTCGAGCATTGATTGAAAGTTTTTCACGAGAATAACGACAAATACTTACAGATATAGTTCAAATATTACTTTATTCGAAGAATTTTAAATCTATTCTTGATTTTATGTAGAATCATAGCGATAATGAATTTCGTAGTTCAATGACCCGTGACTTCTTCCGCCCATTACAATCAATAGCTCTCCTTCTAATTAATAACGAATATTTAATTACAGAGTTGGAATCATAATGGGAATAATCACTCAACAGATTTGAATTTACATCAGTTTCTCATAACAATAAAGTAATTTGATTGAATAATTCCGGAATTTGATTATTGAAATAAATATTAATTCAAATTCAATTTGCATGCAATTCGATTTCATAAAATTATTTTCATACAAATGAACTCACACTATTTAACTGGCGATTTTACAAAAATTGTACGCCCGATAAAACATCAAATGAATGGCAGTTGAACTTTCAATGTAAGTTTAGTCAGAGCATAATAATTAGCAACGAAATTGGAATGATATTGATTCATTGAATGCAATTAATTTTATGATAGTCATGGAGAATTAATATGAAACATTTGTTCTATTCATCATAGTGCAATCTCTTGGGATGCGCACTTCATAATAGATAAAAACATAAAACATTCCCAATCCTCAATTAAATTATTCATTTTCAGTGCCATTGAAATGGAATAAATGAATTGTAATGTATGAAAATGCTTGGGACGCGTTTCATGGAAATGGCTGTCGCATTGTCGCATTGCCATCATAAATGATACTGTACATTCACAATCGCAATGAAAAATTCTTGAAATTAAATGTAACAGATTAAAAATGACTCCAAAGCACCGATAACATATTGAAATTCCTCCTCTTTACTTATATACCATCAAATCTTTTTAACTTTCACAATTAATTCCAAGTTATCGAATGTTCGTGAGAATTCAGATTGTGAATAGAAATAAAGAGAAAAAAAAAATACTGAACAGAAGTGATTATGCGTATAAATTACATACATGACGTTTAAAATATATAATATATAACACACTGTAACGTATTATGAAAGTCCTATCTCTCGTTGCTTTCATATTTCATGATCTGTGACATACTTTGTATAAACAGGTGGATAAAACGTTTGTCGCTGATGACAGAACAGCACAAATTAAAAATTTGTGCTTCATTCCAATGAAAAGAAGAATATTTTCGTCATTCTTTGATAAAATATGTAAACGACCTGCCATTCTTCTCTATATTTTTTTTTTTTCACATCACTGTAGACATTTTCACCCAATGTATACATATACACGACAAATGCATGCATATGACACTGAAGGAGAACAAATATTAACCATACGACTGATACAAATAAATTTGTTGCGTTGAAAAATATTCACGAATTTCACTTTATGACGATTTATTACTCACAGAGGTTTATCGAAAATGGAATTATATCATTGACGTTGAGTATGAAGAATAATACACATAACTATCAACATGAATAGTACTGTTAGTTGACGGAATCGTTGCCATATGGCGTTTTCAATGTGGTTTACAATGAATAAAGTCACCGCAGCAATTAAAACTAGGTTATATGGTCATTCAGAGCACGAATATTAGAGCATACCGTTGTCGAGTATTATGATCATAATTGGATGTATAACATACTTGGTACTTTTAATACTAGTCGAAGCAAAAAAAAAGAAGCAGGAAACATGAAGTTACTCAATCAATAATAACGTCAGAGTCTTGTTAAAAAACAACAATAATTGCCTATTGTCAATAATAACTGATTTCACGGTAATTGTGTATACATGCGAAAAAAATGATAGTAATAATATTCACAATACTGTTGACTGTATAAAATTCAACTCAATAACGTCATAGGATATTTATTTACGGAGGTCACCGGAAAACAATAATCCTCTCGGTATATAAGTCGTTCATATGCGCAATAATTCGGAAATATCACAATCTCAATTCAATGCTCGGTCACACTCTCAAAATTCAAAATTTCAAGATTTGCATGAAACTTCTCTCTACTCCAATGGCATATGAAGTGTCTTTTATTTTGCAACATCAATTTCTGTAATTATCATCGTGTGATGCAAATACCAATTGACTATATAACAATTGAGACACAATAAATGATTAAGAAAATTGGAAAATAAGATATCAATACTAACCTCGTATGCTCTGAAAAGAAGATAGAGTTCCCTGGGTTTGGCATCCATCGGCAAACCGCTCACGAACAAGGTGCGCACCTGAAACAAGACATGGAGAATGAAAAAAAAGAACGTTAATTGAGTTAATTAAGATAATTGGTCCGTAGAATGAACGACGGGTAGATAAGAGTAAGACGGAGATGAAAAGAAAAACTGAAAGGGGAGATAGAAAAAGAAATATATTGTTAAAGAGAACATCGTCGTTCTTGAAGACACTATAAATATATATTTGCGACCTAACATACATAAGATTCGATTATCAAATCTCAACAATGAAGCATTTTGCAATAAAAATAATAATTATAAAGTATTTATAGAATTGGAATGCAGTGGGTAAAGGTAGGTAATAAATTGCTTTCATACGTAGGACAAAAGATCACGGATGATGGGTTCCGCGCCCAAATGTGTGTTCAATTGACCATACCATTCGATTGCCATTGTTCACGCCACAATCGATTGCAATACATCCTCCCTTGTTACAATCTATGCCTCTCTCTCTCCCTCTGCAGAATTCTATACGCTGCAAATATTCCCCCCACAATGTCGCGACACGAAACACGCTATTGTACTATAGCTACTTGAAAACATTACGTTTGTCGGCTTGTGCTTGTCCGTTCGTCTGTTATGCTCCCTCGCGACAACTTGGAAGACAATGACGATCGTTATGGCCTCCAAATCTACCCGCGCACTGCCTGTTCAACGTCACTCACTCGCGCATTATCTCGAATGGATATAATGCTAAGTCACTCACACATACACATCCAGTAAAGTAACGCTCAAGGGCTTTTCATAATTACGTCAGACTATGCGGGAATCAGTGAGAATGAGTAGAAATGACACACACACAAATACTTCCTGTCAAGACAATTTCATGAATACAAAATTTCATATTCGTCTGTTTTGCAACAGAATAAAATGATGATGCTACCGTATGAAAATCTTTGTGACTCCATTTATAAAACTGTATATGTTTCACGAATTTATATTTAAAGGAAATTTCAAATGTTACATACAGAGAGAAAACTAATCTGAGTGCACCCAACTTTAAAGTGACTAATTCTCGCTCTCTCTCACCTTCTGTTGGGAAGTAAGAACAAATGGATCCGTAACAAAGTGAAATGGCAGTTGTGGAGAATGCAGAAAATGGAAGCAAGTTATATACGCAACGATAGAAATACGTAGAGAATGCCTCTAACGGCCGTAACACGCTCTCGTTTACGGCTATCCAAGTACGCGTCTAATTCTTCGTACATGTATACTCTCCACGTCGTTTTCTCATTCTCCATCGCACTCTCACTGCACTTTCAGTGAGTTGGAATTGATCTCAACTATACATTTCTCTTACTGAAACCACATAGGTTTCTCATACGTCCCCCTTACATTGTCAATTATCATTTGAATGACAGTATCTCATTGTCATTATAACGGTAATAATAAAGAGAGTTGCTTTTAGTAATTTGCCGATTGAATAGCTGCCTAAACTATTGATAAGAAATGAAACTACCGTATCTTACAATCAATAAAACGAATTCAAACCAGCAAACAAAAAATTCATTGATGAGTTTCCAATGCACAATTATTTAGTTATGTTAACCAAATCAGATACTGACATATAGTTGGAAAATTTACGTAATCACTCACTGCTGATAATAACTCCAGGCGTGGTATAACAAAGTACATAATTATCCAAATTATATTTCAATACATCTACATAGAGTAATAAATAAATGGACGAATAGGATAATTGATGAATGATTGTTATACAAATAATTCAATTTGTCACAATCCGGAATATTGATTCGATAATCGTCATATGTAATATTCAGAGGATGCAAATTAGAAGAGGCCCATTATCTCTTGATAAATATGAACAATCAGGTCGTGGTGTAATGAAATTTAATTGTAAATCATGAAGAACACACTTTTGTTCATCATTATTAATAATAAATAATTAAATCTCTTTGCTCCTAGAGGTTTATTACCAACATTGTTGGAAAGTATTTAGAGCGTACACAACACAATGTAGTATGGATAGCACATGGATTGTTCTTCTCATAAAATATGCACATCCGTCTTGTATTTCGATTATAATATACTTGATTACTGGCATTTCCATCGCCAACAGGTATAGTTTATGGCATCGTATACCCACAGAGATAATACGGAGTTTGGTTGCTGATTAGAACTATGCACAAGGTAGTCAAAGCGATGCCAGGTAAAACTTTTAATTAGAACACTGTGAGTAATTATGTCGCCTCTCATTTTGGCCAAAGCAATGAGAGGGGAATGAAAAATAAATTGAAAAGAAGAGAATGACAAAGAGGAAAATAAAGAACCAAAAAAAAAAAAGAAAGAAAAATATTCCAGGCTCGGAAAGTGGAGAAGAGTGTAAACTTATGTGTGCACTTGAATGTTCGTATACGTATATGAGTGTGTATAATAGTATTTGTGAAAGTACGTGATGCACATGCAAGGGTGACGCGCGGAGTCTCGAGTTCTCGTGCTCATCCAGCCCAAGCTCCGGTTGTTTATATTGTCCCGCGAGCAACCGGAATCACGCTTCTCGGATTTTATATCAACGCCTTAGATCCCCACCTATATCACACATAACCTGTGCGCCTCTACCGTGACACTGTTCATATGTGTATATTCTGAGTTTACAAGTAAAATACTAATTTATTGCTATATATGTTTACATTATTTTCTACCTCTCAATCAATGAACGCCATATAGCAAATTTGTTTGCGGAAAATAATTTTGATAAAAGCCTCAACGAACAATATAATCACATCTTTGAATACCATTCGCGAAAATGTACAGTAGATCAATATCCACTGCGATCTGAATGCAGTCGACGGTTGGAAATTCTCTACACAGATAGAGATGTACATTAAATCGCATGAAGGAACTCTCCAATGTTCCCTAATTCCGTATGTTTCTGCCGAGATATTCATCTACCAATAGCTAACTGTTGTCGACCAACGTGTCGACGTTCATAAATGCGGAAACGTGGTCCTACTTAAAAGTTTGTTGTGCTAAACTCGCAAACGGGGGTATGTTTGAGGATATTCGTGGTTGAGTTTATATGCAGTTGCTATGAAGCTGTATACAACACCATTATTGGTACGAGAATACACACATTGTGTATCGAAGCGCTACTGCATATACAAGAAAGCTCCCATATTGTATGGAGAAAAGTCTATAGAGAGATATTGGAAATTCATGTGGGGATCGTTTCATATGCTGTAGATACATCATTATTTAGCTATGATACACATCACAATTGCTTTGCCTTCGTACATATTATATTTGACATTATACTGAAACTCAACTGTGGCATAGTTATACGATATTTATATCGGTGAGTGAAGTTATTGCACAGCTGTATCATTTCCACACTTATATTTTAATAATGGAGAGAAAAAAAAGTTGAGCCATTTTTTTCCTTTATAATTACGTATTGTAGAATTTCTAGGATTAATTCCATTCGTTTGTCTGAATTTCATAAATATTTCATCTCGTCTGCTACGATCCATAATCTCCAAGGACTTATCATTATTTAATTTTTAACTTTTCATGAAAGCACGTTGTGTAATTTATCATTTTTAACTATAGTTGTGTACTCATGGAAGTAGAGCCAATGTGAATTATCTTCTATATATCGCTTTTATACCCATTTGTTTTCATTCTATAGCTCAGCCAAGTTTTCATTTCAGTGAGTAAAGACGCTTTGGTCAGCCATTGAACGCGCGGTTGCCACAGCACCAAGGTATATACTGCCACGAATACAGTGGTATGAGGGTTGGTAAAGAGAGCGGGGGTGATGTGGTGGTACCTAACGGCGACAGTGAGTCTGGGCCGACTCATCGTGTTCCTTGTACTAGCCCGACCAACACTGACTATACCTACTGTATGCTGTCGTTGTGTGTGCGGTGCGCGCCCGCTCCGATCATCATTTATTCATGCGACGAGAAATGATTCCAGAGCTCGCACCCACCCCAGCACGGCCTCTATGTTGGCCAATTGCGGCTGCGACCATGCAGTGTATACTACAGCAGATTGAAATGAAAATGGCTTCACCTCTATGAACAGTTTTATTTCCTTGAATTTTGTGTTTTTTTCAATTCTTTTGTGGCTTCCTTTATATTTTAGTGATTTCAATTTTTATCATGTATTTTTTTGTCCATTTTTGTTGCATCAGATACATTTATCGATTAAATTAGGATAGGTCAACTTTTAAATAAGTCAGACATCTTTAAATACTTTCTATCGATATTTTTTATCTGTTACTTGTTCCACGTATATTTCAATGAATTAACTGACGTGAATTTTCATCAGTGGTTTTTCATTTGACCCCATCTATGTCACATGAGTTTGTCGACAAATACTGACACATTTCGGATGGGATAAAACAATTACATTCCTCGAACAATTTATTTATCTAGATTAATTCCACTTCAACACTGCTGATTGCATGCCGCATAGAAAAATCCAATAAAAATTTGTTCTACTCGACAACTCCAAGATATTTCCATAGAATAATTCCATATGAATTATATAAAATATTGCTCACCATTTCTTATTGATCGCGGTGTCGCATGTATAAACCATTCCAAATGAATCATCCATGAAAAAATAAAAAAAATAAATAAAATACGTTGTCTGTGATTCTTAATTCAGTGAATACAACCATAGGGAATACATTTCATGCAATCAAAGATTGCATGACTTTTACAAAATGTTACATGAGAATCTGTGAACGATTACCAACACTCATACAATAGTTACGAGAATGTGGCCTTTAACAAAAATATCACCCCAACACAGTCATATACTCTCATTTAAGAATCCAAACCTTTTTCTCTTCAATGTAAAAGTACAGTCATTATCCCTCATTTTCTATATTTTATCATTATTTTTTTTATAACCCCATAGTGATCTCATGCACACAATAACTCTGTGATATCGTTCAGGTTAAATCTGTCGTGCAACACGAAATGACAATGTGCTATCACTTCGCCACGTCGTGTATGTACAACATCGCTTTATATTAACCCTGTCGCGTGTTTTGAAGCGCGATATGAAATGAGCGAGAAAAAAGTGGAATACCATGCCACGTAACATAGCGTTTCTCAGTATCAGATAAATCGCCATCTATGTTTATATGACGATATTTTATTTTTCCATACATCCATGTATATACCGAGGCTCAATATATATATAACGGCTAACCCTTCAAATTTTTCGTTGACGGGAGTACTTCCATAAAATAATTTACGTCACACATATGATATATTCACCCACGTCTAAACTTTTTTTTCCGCCACATAATTATTTTACGATGCATAAGTGAAAGTTTTTTCTGAAAATTTTTGGTTGAACTGCACAAAGTTTTATTCATTTGCAAACATAAATTTATAAGTATTCATATCTCGGCTGTCTAATTAATAGAATGTTATTCTAAAAATTTTTTTTAATGTGATTGATCGTTCAAATCACAACTCTTTGAGCAATTTCTTCGCTGAATTGATCGAAGACAACTCCGAAGAATATTTAATTGCCTCAGTCAATATTTGTTCAAGATGCTTCTTAAGTCCACACGATTGAGCGGAGACGCGATATATATTTGAAGTTATTAAAGATGAAACGGAAAAAATGCGATGGAGCAAGAGAGACATTTGGCGAATGTAATTGGGGCAGGTCAGTTTGCTTGCGTACCGTACTTCTATATTCAGCTTGACAGTTATAGAAACTCGATAATTAAATTACTCTGTGAATGATCGATGAAATTTTTCATCGAATTGCCTTTATATAGAATCCATGAAATATTTCCGTCACTAACTAAAATTCTACATGATAAAACTGGTTTATGAACAAAAGATATAATTGAGAGGAAGAGAATGGGGCGCATAAAAATTCAACCATATTATATGATACACATAAAATACGCACAACAATCTGTAAAATATCTCCAACGTATGTCCCTTCTTCTCTAATTTCAAGTGAGCGCAACGTCAATGCAAAAAAATGGAAGGAAAATATTAGGGTGCTAAGTTCAGAGCCAGATTTCATTCCGGTAAAATAAAAAAGCTCGAAAAAAACATAGCAAAAAAAAAAGGAATGAACGGAACAAACTCAACGAGGTGCGCATACGTTGACTCTTGAGCTAGTTAAAGCACAGCACGCGCGATTTAATATGAGAAAGGGAGATCGAGGCAGAGACGGCCAGAGGACGAAGTCAACGTGCGTCGAGAGCGTTCCCAAAAGGGGAAGGAGGATGACGGAAGGTGGTACAGACGGGAGGGTGAAGAGTGAGGAGGAAGAGGGACGCGAGCACGACATGATGTATACGGTAGGTCGGGAGCAGTCAACAACGAAAGATACTGAGCTCCATTCATAGGTCGGCCCCAATCTGGTAGCATCTTCCTATATGTATTGAATAACAAAAAGCTCTTCACTTTATGATGAGTAAATATGTACGTAGTGTTGAAGTTTTAAATCCAGCAAGCGTTGAAAGAAATCTTAAATTCGGATGATTTTCCGAGTATGTACCCTCACGGAAGTTTATTTCCACCCAACAAGAAACATATTTATGACAAATGAATCATATGTTTGCAAATACGCAAATGAATGTTCATGCATAGTCAACATTCCGATATTCTCTGAACTATGCTCAGAATTATTCTAAAAATGATTGAAAATATAAAATCACAGTTGGCGAACATAATGCATTGTCCTCATAAATTGAGGGATTGAAAAAAGTATGCCATACGTGAAGTAGAAAAGACAATATGAATATACATAAGAAGCTTAAGTCAACGCCTGATAGCACCTGAGTATCCGATCTTCGGATCCGTTTAGAAAATTCATTTATAACCATTACAAGAGTCTTATCACATAGAAACAGTCACATAGAATAACGTGATTTCTTTAACAACATTGATGGGCCATTTTTCAAACGATACCCATATTTCAATGGGACGAAAGATCCAAAGACTTTATCATACAGCATACAATTGATGATGCATCAGAAATATAACAATATTCAACCCATCCAGAACATTGTATGCTGATGAATACGATAAACCACAGAAGTTCTATCCATCTTCATTCATTCGACCATGTATTCATATAAATATGCAGACTATAAAAAAGTAAGAACGAAGTATAGGATATGTCAAGAATAATATGGCCAGCTGCGCGCGATTCTCGGTTGTCGAGCCTCTTGTCTGATGCGAACGTCGTTCCTCTTGGCTGACTAACCGTTATACAACATCCGTTCCAACCATATAATACCCAGGCGTATCGCACGACGCTACTCCGCCTTCAACCTCTCTATTCACATTGTTCATAACAGCGTTTATATAATATACAGTTTTCAATGCTATTCGATCTGTCATCAAATTTCAAGTATCAAAAATGAATAGATGAATAATAACGTCAAAATCAATATAAACCACAATCTTCAATACGAACACTCAATAAGTTTTATCTGAAAGAAGAATAAATAACTGTGAATGATATAAATGAAAAATAGTATTCAATGTTTTTTCGGGGAACGATTCGTGATTTTCGTCACACACAATTCCACACTCGGTTTTATATACTACGAGTCAATTTGGGGAATCGATTTATTCAGGTCCCTCGCAATCGTCATTGGTGCCTGATGGGGCTCGAACTAAATCCAATAACGAAGACCGGGAAAGACGAGTATTTGAGGAAAGTGGATTATTCACAGAGTTTTGCAGTCGCTTTTACTGATAATCCACGACGTATATTTTCTATACCAATACTACTCAATCTATATCCAATACCAGACTCACGCCACTTCCTTTCATTATTCATGGTACACTACATAAATATACAGACTACAATACATAAACGACATAATAGACAAGATACGATTTGACACCTTATTAATTCATCCCCCCGGGATTTTTATTACCGCAATTACCACAGAGATATTCCAAATCTCCCGCAGTTTTACACAGCATGGTCCAACAATTCCATTATATTTATTTCCACCGCATGAGTTTGTGGTAGAGCATATATAGCTTGCAATATACAGACTACAAACGAATGGAACATTAGCTAAGAAGATATAGTGAGTATATGCGGCCACTGATATTCCCAAGTATACGTGTTGTATGTGAGGAAGAAGGGAAGAAAAAAAAAGAAGTCTGGTACACTACGCGAATAATTATCTGGCTCGACGAGAGTAACAGGATTATCCTCTTAGCGACGCGGTACATGAAGAATTTAGAAAATGAAATAAGAGGAGGAGACTGCTGACTTTATACGTAAACAGCATCGATGTGCGCATAGAGAAATACACAAAGTCTCGAGGACTTGTAACGCGCGAAATTTGGAGTTAAAAGTGGTAAGATCAGGTATGGGAAGGAGGCATGAACGATCGGTTCTTATTCTTGCAATTTGTTAGGTCCATATGGAGGGTATCGATTTGGAATACTCTGACAGTTCAATAATTTCTAAAATTTCGTGAAACCTCCTATTGCCCATTGGCTATAAAACAATTGGGAATATGAATATGGTTGGAGAATAAATTGAATAAAATTCACTGTCATAGAAATGCACAAATTATACCGTTATATGTAATATACCGGTGATAATCGTAAGCATTCAATGTATTTCCCACTGGTACACCCGATCCAGACTTTCCATATTAACATCAAAAAGAATCATTATCACTAGAAATAATGATAATTTTCAATCTATTTTAATTCAACTCTTTTTATTCCACCTAAAGGGACATGGAAAAGTAAAAAGAGAAGTGGAAAAAAAAAAAAATTGAGATTTCAATGAAACGAGCTCCAGAGTTTACATTCCACATTTTTTTTTTCTTTTTTTATCTCCTCATCTCCCTCTATACACTTGCCCTTTCCTCTCTCAGTTCTCTATTCGTACACACTCATCCTCCCTCTCTCGTTTACTTTTCAACGGGTAAGACATTCAAGTGTGGCTCTATATGCGGTGTGGTATCGATCCAAGAGGCTCGTGCCGGCGTAGCTGACCGAAGAGAGCGAGAGAGGCCGAAGGTTAATATTCTGTGGGTTCGTGACTTGTAAAAGAGGGCGAAAGAGAGGTATAGAATAAAGAACGAACAAAAAAATATGGTGGAAGGGAGTATAGAATATGATGAGAGAAACAAAAGCTTCGTGTCAACTAACCCAGCGTCAGGGCTGCGTCAGTGTAACATTGAAAGGTATACACATACATAGGCTATAGATGTGTTATGAACAAGTCAGGATGTATGAGAGAAAAATGAGTGAAAGAAGTAAAGCCTCGAGTAACAAGGCAGGTCTCAATCGAATTGTGCTCTATTGGCAGTTAGCCACTCACACAGATATCAAACAGTTTAACGTCGATTTCATGCACAGACTCTTCAAAAGATACATTCTACATATCCCCACACACACGCACACATTAAACTACAATATATGTACATTGTACGTACATACAGCCTATGATATGCAACAAAGCATATGAATAAAGATCTTTGTTGAATTTCATATAGATGGAGCTAATACTACTGTGCAATTTGTGCAGTAGTCAGTGAATCCATCAGATATCGTGTCAGCAAATATGATTTCTATCCCCTGTGGGAATCACGATAGTGAATAAGTTCGAATGCCACGTTTATTGCAACTGAAAGTTTCTGTTGGCAGAAATCTGGATGACTTAATCAAAAGCACATCCAATGATCGCGTTTGAACATCCCAAATTTTTCTCCTATTACTCATCAACTATTCTATCTGATTGCATAAAGACATGTTGGGCATTGGTATGCATCATCAGCATAATATATGAGGAAATTGACAAGCAACTTTTTTTCTGGCTACATATCGTTCATTTTTATCCATGTTTCCCTGGTTGTCTCGCGCCGAACACTGTGGAAAAATCAATAACAAGCATGGCAGACCGGCGGCGCGCCAGCTTCAAGCATTCAGGTGGAAGCGGCACAGGCGGGTATAAACACATACATAGAAACGGCAGCAGGAAAGAAACCAGCCATACGGTACATGAGCTAAGCATATATATCAATATTATGTATAACACCGACCCGAACGTCACCTGCATCGTTGCTTCCGATCGAAATCTCGCGCCTTTATGCGCCTCGTGATATGCGCGCATGCTCATGGGAATTCCCAAGGTGTTTCTGCCACCCTCTAGTTTGACTATTGCTATACCCTCCCGGTACTGTACTACCAGTGAAACGAACGCAACCACAAAAGTCGTAATGGTACAAAATGAGAAGGTGGACAGATATGGATAGTGCGCACGCGTTATTTACACGTTGTTATGAGACATGTAGTGACCAAATAGGATTTTTTTTCTCCACTCTACCTTATCAATCTAATAATAGTATTGTTGATTTCATTGATTTTCTATGTTACAGTTGAAATTATCTCGTCTAATGGAGATAGGAATGAAGATGAAACTCACCTCATCCTCGCCGTTCGAGCACGCCACGGTGTTGACCGAGTCCATGCTCTGCGACAGTGGCGCGTCCATGATGCAGGATATTTCGTTTGATGATCCGGGATTACCGGTGGCGGCGATACGAGCGGGTGGCGGCGAAGAGTCCACCGTTTCCCGTCTCGGGCGTTTTAGGGCGGGCGGCGTTATGGTTGTACTGACGAAGACGACGGGCGCCTCCAGGACTGTAATCGCACCAACAACTTCCACAACCAAATAGAAGAAAAAAAATATAAACGAAACGAAATAAACTAAAAGCGCGCACACGATATTTCAATCGCGCTCCTCCTCGTCGCCCGAATTATTCTTTGGCTATCTTTATTTCTTATCAGATTTACTATTAATATTTTTATTATTGGAATTTTTTGGTTTTATTATTGCGACGATTTTCAAGTGTCAACGGCTAAGGATGATTGTCGCTTAACCTTTTTCACAATGATGTAAAGCCACAACTTGTCAGCACTACCACAAAACTATACCATCACCACTACAATCAAGCACCAATACCGAACTTCGTTGCGGTGCTACTGCACCTGTCGGTATATTACTGCAGCCAACGGCAGTGAAGCAGGTGTTTCACCGCACGCGTCTATTTTCAAAGCAATCGATATAACGACCGTGGTGGCATACGAGCAATAAGCGAAACTTCACCGTGGTAGCGACAGCAGGACGGAGTAAGAGATATTTATTGGTGATCTGATTATATAGTCGCGTACTTGTCATCTATTGATATGATTATTAGTTGACAAGTGAAATGGAAACCATCAAAGTGTTGTCAATGATGATAATTATATCGACACTGGCGATAGCGATGACAACGACGACAATGACGACGACGAGGAGGAGCTGTGTCGATATGTAAATCAACCGACTATGAGACGACGTCCACAAATCAACTTGTGCACCTTTCGTCACCTGAATCAAATGACCGCGCACGTCAACCGCGATATCTCACGACCACCGGCAGTAAGCCCATGCAAACTGCACCACACGCGCAACTCACAATCATCCAATAATCATCATTATTTTCATTATCATCATTCTACCTTTCTCCTTTTTCTCTCTTCGCACAATACCTTTTCTTTTATTTTCTCACTCAATTATTTGATAAAGTCATTCGTATTATTCTACCGCAGTGACAGCGATTATTCTCAAATTCGAATAGATTAATTCGTATTTTTATTTTGCACGCGGTTCAATGTTCTTATTTATATTGTTTTCAATATACGTTCAAAATCTTGACATACTTTCGTATTTCCGTGTAAAGTTCAGGTTCATTCTTTTGTATATGTTTATGTTTTCGTGTGTTTATTGTTTTCCTTTGCAAATTGCATATATATGTATATATATGTGTGTATATATGCACATTTGTAAACTCATGTGTTGTGTAGGGAACGTGTATATATGTATATATATATATGCATATATATATATATGTGTTTACAATGAGAATAACGTGCGTGTGTGTGTGTATATATAAAATTCGAAAAAACGAAAGACAAAAATGAACACTGGCAAGGAATAATAAATTGTTATGTAAGCACTGCGACACAACTGGTACGCAGGTTGCCGATAGACTGACGAGTTATGACTCAGGACGATCGTGATGGAGGGCGAGAAACGGACGCGCGGGGTTACCAGTTCGTATGCGCACACCGTAACGACAGCGGATACCGGCTCGTATATAGTTGTGAGAGAGAGAGAGAGAGAGAGAGAAACTCTATTGGTAGTGGTGGCAACGCCGTGTTGATGCGGGAGTGGGATAGGAGGCAAGAGGACGGTGCCATGAACTGCTCCAAGTGTGAGGGAGTATAGAACACGAGCACAGACAAAGGGTGGGGTCAGGTGGGTGAATACATGGCATTGGTGAGCGAGCATGTGTGGACGTCTACGTATGCATGTTCCCAGGTCTATAAAAGCTTGCAATTGGTGAATACATTCACGTTATGTTTTCTTTTTTGTTGTTTACTGAAAAAAATCCACAATTTTCATTCCATAACACCACTAATCCCTCATTTCGTTATATCGTCCCCACAGTATTTATAGCTGTTGTGAGAATTTCCAGCGCTTTTTTCCCCAAATGAGCATGTGAGGCAGAATGAAAGGGACAAATGCAGGATATGGAAAAATAAATATGAAAATGATGATTTGACATGATGCGACAGAATGAGGGATTGAAGTAAGTTGCACACAAAACACCGACAGGTGGCTGACGGCGCAGCAGGTTGCAGTCCAGAAATTGCAGATGCAAGTCACTGAAACGCCAGGTGACGCGACAAAATTTGATGAAGTGTATGGAGTAATGTACAAAGAGACTGATAACGACAGAGGGGGGAAAGGGAGATTCAGAACAAAACAGAGAGCAGTTGCCAAAGAAGGGGTGTGTGATATTTGTCCCCGTCAAGGCAAATCATTTAACACTATATTACAATATTTATGTGATCTAAACAGGAGTAAAATATCACCGCATGTATCTTGTACATATGCATAAAAATACATCGCGCCAAGTGCTACCGCTATGTGCCATCAAACTCGTCATCGATTCTCCTCAATGCTCTTCCTAAATAATGCAAGTAACGCGCGAAATATGTTCAAACATACTGAGGTCGATGTGGCACGGTAGATATAGTGGACGGAATATCGGTTTTATAGGCAAACCTCTCTGCTTCTCAGCATATAGACTTTTATGCTTGCAAATAGTGTACGTGGAATATTTCATGATATGTATACGTGCACATAAAGTGTTCACACATTCGAGAAAAGAAGAACTTTCTTCTATGACCAAAACTATTGAGAATAAAAACTTCAGATCCTTCGAGATCTAATTCATGTATACAGTCAAATAATTATTACTGAATGGATCCAAATCGAACGAATGCCAACAATTATTTTTGGTTCTGGAAGACAAGTACTTTCTGATTATTCCCCTCGATATTGTGACAATGATAACCCATTGGATAAAATCTTGAGAAACCTAACAGTGATGAAATATAATACAAATGTTTTATTATGAATTTTGGAACTATGCAATATGACGTTTAGCTTAGCATGAGATAAATGGGTTTCGAGATATTAGATTACCCCTATACTATTTCCATGATAATGCGGCCCATACAAACTTGAATACCCTTTTCTTTTTTTCTATAAATGACACACAAATAACTGTGTAATGAATATGGAATATATTGTCTACTGGAAAGATATATCCGGCGACTGTATGACTTCCCTTATGATACTGATGACTCAAACGACTATGCAGCCAAATGAATAGGTGCTATGTAATATTGTATCCACGTTGAATACCAGGCAGGTACCTGAAGGTCGCAACCAGCAGATGACCAGAGCAATTGTTATGAGTTCGAGAAATTAAGACGTATATACCGTGTGAATTGATGAATTCATGAATATCGAGTTAACTCCCGCAATATTTGATAAAGACTTTGAAAGAGGCATGGCAACAGAATTATTTGCATTACTATGAATTCAAAACATACCTCTAATGTAAACAATGCTGCAGTCTACTCGTAAACGCGGGTACATTGCCATGAATATTATCAACTGGTGTCGTTCCATTCGGCAGTCGACAATGAAGGCTTTCGAAGATCAAAAAATAGCACAGCCAAAGTTGCAATCATTTGGGAGCTAAAATGAGAATTATGAATTATGAGTGTCCCAATAAATTACTCGATGTATTTTAATATCTCAAACTAACTCATTCGATGTGTTTCCATGACTGCATTTTTTTATTGGTATCACAATCGGATTCAGCTCTCAACGTTGTGTTGGGGGACTGTTCGAATATTTATTCTTTTGTTCATTTCTGCAGTATTATACGCATGGTTTTAATAAGAAATTATTTGAGCATTTACCTATCCATGGAAACGATCGATACACCGTTGCATTTCAGTAAAGTTTTGTTATTGGTTTTCCACTTAAATTTCCACATTTTGTCGCTTACACTTGCCCAACGGTCCACGAAAAAGCGAGTGCGTCGCGGTTCGAATAGACAAGATGGCTACTCCATCCTCATCACGTGACATGTGTTTTCTAAAACGTCCGCTAGGCGCGCGCATAATCATACGTGTCATCTTTTTCGCGCCAAAAATGACAGATCTGCTCTTACAAACTTACAGATATAATTGCCGCAATAAATTGAAACGATAATGCATATTATCTGATATTTCATTATGTACGATGAATTCTAAGTAAGTATATAAAATATAAGATGATCAAATTATTTGTGTCCCTTTCTGTGATATTGATGAATTTATTTGAAGTTATTTTATTTCAGAATTCGCTGTATTTTGATGACGTGACTGCCACAGGTTAAACATATGCACATGTTATTGTTCTATTAATATTGTGCGTTTGGAAATAGTTGAGTGTATAAAATATAGAACGCAAGATATAAACTTTGATCGATAGTTATGGCACATTTCGGCGATGATGATAATAACAGTGATGTTGAGGACATACTGGGAGATCTTTTAGCTAATGACAGTGATGTAGAGCGAAATGATGAAGCCCAAAAACCCGTTTTGAGGGAATTGGATTTCAATTTTTTGGATGACGTCGAGGAATCGGAAAATAATGTTAACCCTATTAAAGATAAGAAGCAATCGAGTCTACTCCATGATAATAATGATTCATCTGATGATGACGATAAAAAATATTTTGCGGAGCAGAAATATTCAGAGTCTGGAAGAAACATAAAAGATTTGTTGAAAAAACAAGAATTCGATCGTATAGAATCATCAGTAATTAGAGAATCGCCAACGTCCAACTCATCTATGATAAAAAATCATTCTTCTGGTTGGGATGATATCAAGGAAAAAGTAAAAAATAATACATTCTCGGGAAGTGTTGAAATAACACGTAGTCAAACCAATAATTCCAAAGACACGAAAAAGAAAAGTCCTCTAACGGAGTGGTTGAATACACCATCTGATGTTTATACTGATCCGGTATTTGGGTTGCGAATATTTACGCCCTTAGTGTCATCGTCAGAATTGAGAGAACGGATGAAAGATAGAGCGGCGGTTACAGTTTCAAAAGTAAAGCAATTCATATCTACACAGAATGTGGAAAATGATTGGGCGATCGCTGGTGTTTTGATTCAGCGATCAGCAACGAGGAAATCACAGAGTGGAAATCAATATTGTATTTGGACAATTAGTGATCTGTCAGAGAATGTTAACAGAGTTACATTATTTCTATTCAAAAACGCTTACAAATTATTTTGGAAGACTACTGAAGGTACAGTAGTTGGTGTCCTGAATCCAAATATCTTAGAATCGCGCAATGAGAAAGATCAAGCCACTCTATCCGTTGATGTTGCACAGAAAATTATGGTACTTGGCAGATCGAAAGACATGGGCAAATGTAAATCGAAAAAGAAAAATGGTGAATTGTGCGGCAATATTGTCAATATAAGCAAATGTGAGTATTGCATTTACCATGTCAAACAGGAATACAATAAAGCATCACGCCGACCAGATTTACAAACAGACGTGAACAATCGGAGATTCGGAAATACTTTCGGCGCAAAACCAAAATCTACCGCACCAGGAATTTATTCTCAAGGTAATAGTCACAATATGCTAGCTATACCTGCGAAAAGAAACTTGAAAATGGAACAAAAGGATTCGGAGCGGCTGGCAATGCTAATGGGGAAAAAACCGCTTCCAAAGCAATCTTCTGATAATGAAATAAAGGAATCCACGAAGAGTAAGTCGTCTATGGTGGAATTGTCAAGTGAACAAGCGAAGAAAGATATGGACAGACTGGACAAAATGCGTGGTTGGAGTTCAAACAAATTAATACTGAGTCTGCCATCGGAATCCGACTCGGTAGCGTTCTCGTCACCACTAAAACCTACATCCATTGCGACTACAATTGAAAAAGAATCAACTAGTGCGTTAACCATACGTTCTATCCCTCGACTTGGAATCGGAGTAAAAGGTAACAGCATCGACTTTTCCGAACCAATCCCGAAGAAACGTATAAACTCAGCTAAGCTAAATGCTATAAATTGGGTAAAAGAGAACGGCGGTTTGAAACATTCAAATCCGAATAAAATCGCAGAAAGTCGAGTAAAAATTGAAGCCTCATCAAAAAGACGTCGTGATGTTGATGAAGAAGAAGTAGCACCAAAACCCAAGAAAATCAGCACTATATCCGACAAGTTCAAGGAACTCATGGAAGCAAGCTCAAAACACACTAATCTTATTGAAAAATCACAAGAAAACGAAAAAGAGAAGTATTTTAATAAATTAGAAGCGAAAGAAAAGATGGAAGAAAAAATGATGAATACTTTTAAAGTTGATTGCAAAGCTGTAAAATGTCTCGTTTGTCAATACACTGCATTTTCCGCTTCGAATTTTTGCAAAGAGAAGAAACATCCGCTGCGAGTGATCAATGCAACTAAAAGCTTTTTCAAATGCTCTGATTGTGGCAATAGAACTGTCAGTTTAGATAGAATCCCATCGCAGAGTTGTAAAAAATGTAGTGGTTCCCACTGGGTGAGGGCAGCTATGATGGATGAAAAGAAAATGAGTATACCAGGCGCATCTCTTTCCATTCGAGGAGGAGAACAAAAATTCATAGGATCGGTTGAGAAGGATACGAATCTTGATCTCCTGGTGCCAGAATCAACAAATAATTAAGACAACATTTTTTTGTAAATACACTTGGACATGTGAATGAATGAATTGCGGGAATTGTGATGGAAACGAAATGCTTTGAAGCAGGATTTGAAAGAAGATTTTGGGCAACATAAAGAATAACTTTGAAATATTACACCATCACTTTAATTTCCAAAAAATTATCTTTTCTCTTTTTCCTCTTTGTTCTCGTTGTTTCCATCATATTGATGTATCATGTTGGAATGTGATTGTATTTATCACCATGATCCGCTCAATACTACATTTTAACAAGACATATATTTGTAATTGTTTTTATTTCGGCTTTTTTTTGTAAGTGAATTCTTTCAATCCTTTAAAAAATATCGAGCACTGTCACGTTCGAGCTGGGACACGTTCATTTGTTTATTTCAATAGTTTATTTTCAATTAACTGCACCTTCAAACTAAAATCCCGTGAATTCACTAATGGCGTTTGAACTTGATGCATATGCATATGTGTTTAAATATCACTCATACACCCACAAATCTTCTCAATGGACGTTGATTGGATGGACATATACGAGTCTGCTGAATGCTTCACCATTCCTGTTTTTTTTTATTCGTATTTTGCTCATATTATTTCCCTTTTTCATGTAAAATAACGTGAAAAAAACCACACGTGACAATGAGTAATCCAAATTGAGAAATAGAACACATAAAATTTTGTTCCATAACAGTTTGATAAATAATTTGTTTTGAGATTCATCATTTACGAGTGATGCCAGAAAGAGATGAGGTATTGATGAAAACACGGCTAAGATTCTGTAATGATTAGAATGGAATTTCTATAATGTCATGTAATGTTAATGTCGTGGAGCCAGTTTGGAAAGGGAAGAAATATTCGATGCAATAATTTTCCCTTCCATTAATTTCGCATATAATGATGTGAGGCATATCTGGAGAATTAAATTTGCTACACGAAATTTATTTACCAAAGAAAAAAAGGAAAAATAAAAAAGAATAAACATTTGATCACCAATTGCACTTAAATCAAATTATTCACAGCATAATCTTGCTGCATTAGAGTAAGCCTTCATCACATTTTATGGATGGTAATAATGAACAAGAAATAAAATGATGACAGTGGAAAAGAGTAACAAAAGAAATGCCAAACGACATATACTATTCACTGCCATTTGAAGATTCAAATTGAAAAAGAGGAAAGTCGATAATTACGCGACTTGAATAATTGTACTGTACAAAATTTTTGGCGTGCGTAAAAGTTGGCGGTTCATTCCGCGTCCACGAAAATCTCTTGAGAAGATATGGGTTTAAATAATTCTGCTCATCCATTTTCTCCTCAATCATACAAGCGAACAAATGCACAACACACACGCTTTTTCTTTCTTCAATCTCGTCCATACATCAGACGTCAGTCACGCGAATTATCTCTTTATAATCAACTCGCGCGACAATGCGATATTATTATTGTAGTAGGCAGGTATTTAAGCTGGCTTAATTAAGTGTCACAGTCTTCGAGTTGTCTTTCGATTCATTTTTCTATCCATCCTTTATTTATATCTTCAGTTAACGTTTATTAGAATTTCAATTCGCAGAAATCTTGGAGCGACATTTCCTCTATTTCTTATTCTTCATATCTCTCTATCTCCATTTAAGATTCTCTCGAGCCTCCCTCTCGCATGTTGTTCATTCATGCACTCTTTCATACTGACTGTTGCGTTCGTGTTGTTGAATTAATTTTGCTGTGCAGAAAAATTGGTTACCTCATTCATATCAGAACGTTTGATAATTTGTTTTGCAATTGTCTTATTTCATTTTTTTTTTTCGCCCGTTCTTCGCATATTTTATGTGTGCTTTTTTGATGATTTTCAAGACATATTTTGTGGATATGAAATTGATGATTTGAAATTTCTGTGATTGCCTATCACAAAGGTCATGAAGAATCATGATCATTTTCAGGCAAAAGAGAAAAATATCTAGTCTCACGAAATCTCCATTACCATAAAAATAGTGCACTTAAAGAGTTGCGTGAAACACTATCGCCAGTATTCATATTTTTTATCAGCTCATCCCTTTGCATTTAATCTATTATTATTTTAAACACTCTTTTTTATTTATATTCATCCTCTGGTATGTTTATTCTTGATGCGCCACCGAAATTGAGTCCACATACGTTGCCTTTCAGGTGTCATTTGTTTTTTATTTTTAATATTCATCCATATCAAAATTATCGATTTCGATATCATCCAACTGCATACTTTGGAAGTCGACTTTGTATCGTAATATACCTGAAAAAATATTGGTAAGCAGAACATTAATGAACTCTACTTTAATCAACTTCTAGGAAATCAAAATCTTTCCAAATCAAAATTTCTATCCAACGAGTTATCAATTGAAATGATAGAGTACCAGTTAGGAGTGAAAAATATGAAATGTGATACTGACTGAACATGCTGATTTCATGGAGCAGTCAAAAACTATATATAATCTATTCCATCAAACATCTATCATTGAAAACAAATAGAAAATAACTTCTGTATATTGAAGCCACGCTCATTTCAATTTTCTCACTTCCATTGACTGTGTACATTCTCATTTTGTTCAGTATGAAGCAAATACTGTACCTTTCCCAGTATGCGAGCTACCAAAAGTCGAAAATTTTATAATTAAAATTCTGTCTTTCTATATTATTGATACACCAACTACAGCTAGAAACACTTTGTACTACATATTCTTTCATTAATCTACGTCAACCGCCAAGGATGTTGCGAATGTTTTTTTTTTTGCTTACAGTGTGATACGAGTGTAACACCGAGTTTTTTCTCATTATTCTCATATCCCTGACGGCGAAGCTATTCAAAACCGACATAACATGCTAGTCCAATGGTGGTCGTCGCAGAAGATTGGAACCTTAATACATGGTTAAGCAACAGCTACGACTGGGTGAAAAATTTTGATATAGATGCGGTAAAAAGAAAAATATGGAATAACTTTCGACATGCAATGAGTCAACAAAGCGCAAATAGTAGCAATACAATTGATTCCACGCAAAACAACATTATTGAACTAATCAACATTACAATGTTACATCGAAATCTTCGGAACAACAATATCATAATTGGATTAGAAACAATTTTTCAGCGAGAGTATGATGAAAATAAAAAGAAAAATAAATTATCCATGAATGGAAATCAGCGATTTTTCGAATGACCAGTAAGTTGATTCAATTATAATGAAATCAGATTAAATTATGAATGAAGATCATGCCATTCGATGAACCATATTCTAGGTGTCGGAATGTTGGTCCGACAATGGAGACTAATATTTGTGAATACATAGTGATAAAAAACAAAATTGTTCCAACTCAACGAATAGGGGGGAACACAAATGAAAACAACGCGTTTACATAATTTGCCAGGCAATTTTATGACGTCAATCACGTTATTCCAAGCGCAGAATATTCCGTGTAGACGATATAAATGAAGATGACGCAATGGAAAAAATTAATAGAAATAAAGAGATGTTTCTACGAAATATTCGACAACGAAATCATAATGAACAAATGCACTCAAGACAGATAAACAAGTCTACCTGGATTAACTCTGAGAATTTTTGCATAGATGAATTTAGTAATCATCAAGGTCAACGTCATCAAGAGGCTCATCGGCCTGCAGTGACTGGAAATCGACTTTGTAGCGAAGAATTCCTATATATTCAACACATACTCGACCGTTAATATCTTTCTCTAATTTAATCACAGAATTTATTTATTAAATAACTTCTTTTTTCCGCCATTTTTCAATTCACTCTGCAATTATGTTAAACAAGTTCCAATTTTACGCAAACTCTAACGATTATTTGATCATCGCTTAATTGCTGACATGAGAAGACCAAATCACCACAAAATCATGGTTAGTTTGTGTTAAATTATCCATAGTATAAAAAAAGGTTCCATTATTTGATAAATTTCGGAAAAAATGCAGTAATACTGATGTTTCAGCAAGAACTCACCTCCAATACCACCAAAACCTCTGACGAATTGAGAACCTTCTTGAGATTTGTCGGTAATAATTTCTAAGGTGGCGCCAAAACTCTTGTAGTTATTTGCAAGCCATTCGAGCAATGGTTGACACTCCACCAATTCTAACTCTACGCCACTCTGAAAAGTGAGATAACGTCCGCAATAAAAACGTCATTCTTTCTTCAGGAAGATAGAAAAATGAGGGGGACCTACTTCTTTATCTGTAAAATGAGTCTTGTCCTTCTCCTGCTCGGGCGTCAAATGCAACACTTTTTCTTCACCGTTGGTATGATTTTTCAGAACATATCGTTGAATGTCTAGATTTTCCCAACAAATCAACGTCTCTACACTCCCTAGTTCGAGCGCTCTCAACGTATCTTCCACTCCGAAACAGTATTTGCCAGTGTCTTGTGATATTTCATCAAAATAACGACCGATGAGCTTTTTCTCTTGGATGAATTTCACATTCTGCAGTGATTCAGCTGCAAGTTCAATAGCTTGATTGAACCCATTCTCACCACCATAAGAAACATCCACGAGTTTGATTACTTTAGCTTGCAACCTCTGTCAATATGAACAAAGAATAAATTTTCATTGATTCACCGTTAAATTTAATCAATCAATCAGAATGAATTGAAAAGTTTGGAATGATTCACTCACTGGATCGAACATATCGGACTGACTCAATTCTGTTTTGAAATCCGCACTACCAGCCAATATCAAACCAGCAATATTTGGCTTATCATTTGTAATATATAACTGGGTTGCGACTTCGGCAACTTTGCGCACATAGTTGTGTCGTTTTTCCATTCGCAATCGAGCGAAACGTAGTGCAGACTGACCACCTCTACCTAAAAATCGATTCAAAATATGTAACAATCAAATACTGTGAATAAAAACTTTGATACAAACATGTTGCAACCTCGTTGATACATTGTATGCAAAAGGGATCAAGCAGACGAAGGAAAATGATAATTACCGTGCTTTTTAGGTAAATCCACCGTGAACTTGTGGAGAACCTCGCGCGTATTGCCTTGAAGTGTACCAAACAGTGCACCGTTACCGTCCATTACGATGAACCCGAATTTATTGTCATCTGCTAACAATGCTGTGAGAGCTTCTGTGTGGAACTGTAATTTAATTCATGTTCCAATTTTGTATATCCATATCACAATGAATGCAAGAAAAATATTCTGACAGTGATTGTGTTCGAATATACCTTGTTGTCGCACAAGTACAGTGAGGTATTGATGGGTTTGAATGGTTCAAAGTCAATGTTAACCTTCTTTTCCTTTCCTTCTTCAGTGACGATAGTACCGCAATATATAACCAAACCGTTTGGTGGCACTGATAAAACCGTGAAAAAAAAAAAAAAACCAAACGGAAGGCGATAATTACATGTAAATATTAAGAATATAATTTTTGTACCCATATTGCTCCGTGAAGAATGATTACGTACCTTTCGTATATAATTTCAATCGATGCTGTACAGACGTGATTGCTCCAAGTACGGATAGCCTATTTACACGAGATTTAATATTGGATGCGGTACCGAACTCGTCAGCCAACATTTTACTTACTCGTGAAATTTGATCCTTGGGCGGTATGATCAAAGAAATCATACTGGTACCATTCCTAATCAGATAAATAATTGATTAATGAAAAAGGGAGTTAAAATGGATGATGAAAAGTGATGGGCCAAAAAAAAGTAGGACGTTCTGAAATAGCGGGAAATCTATCCACCATATGCCAGGCGTACTTCCAATTGATATAAAAAAAAATATCATTGATCCATACCCTCTAGCCATTTCCAAACTCTTGATGAGTTTCTTAATCTTCCAGATCTCGACATTGCGATCAGCGGAAGTCTCTTCGTTGGACATGATTGCGCGTGGTAAGTCGCGTGTCCGATGTTGCTACTCTCTGACTCGTGTGTATGAATGTGATTTGGTACTCGAAACGTACACTCTCTAAGCGCTACAAGACAATTTTACCACGATTCTCTATGCTGTTGACAGTATTTTCACTATTGGGATATCAGCACGTCCACTGATAGTACATCCAAGAATTATCCAACTTCTGTTTCTCTGAAACAAATACAAGACAAGCCCAAGGATCATCGATGGTGAACCAACTAGATCCAGTTTATACCGGATTATGTCAGTGAAGGAACGTGCGCGGCATCAAATTCTTTCTATCTCTCTCACATGCGCACTTATACGATTCACTCCAACTCACTCTTTCTCATTGCCAATTTTATTCTCTTTTCCTTTCTCTCGCATCGTGGCACATACCAACCATTCATTCTACCGCTCCAGAGTCATAATTATATTTTTTTTCATTTCTAAAAATTATTTTGTAAATATTTTTTTCTCACACTATCGTCTCGTATCCGTCTCCGTACTTTCGTTTTCTCCGTCGACGACGGCGTGGACTCCGTTGCGGCCAAATTCGTTGCGTGACACACCACACGCTCGATATAGTATTCTATAATGCACGCACACGTCGGCCATACGAAAAAGAGCACAGACAACCAATGACAATATTGCACTATAGCGGACCAACTTCAACAAATGGCTATGGAGACATTAGAAAAAACAACGTTGTGATAAAAAGTGATTCGCTACTGCTGCCACACTTGACATGGCGGCGAAAGTGTGAACACCAATAAATCATTTCGATATTCAATATCGCTATGTGAAACAAAAGTTTCAGAAATTGTGGAAAATAAATGATAGTAATTAATGCTTTTAGTGGGTAATTTTGTAATTGTTAGATGCAATTTATGTTCTTAAGTGATTAGGATAGTTATTTTCGAATTCGCCGCCCTCACAATATTCTTCCAGGTCATCACCAATCAAGATGGAGCTTTGATAATCACTCAATCTGTTTCACCGGCCGAGTAAACTATAAAAATTAAACAAAAGAATGAGTCGTGGCGGCTGCGAAAAGTTACTTTTCAAAATGGAACGCTTATAATAATTGTTGAAACTGTTTAATTATCTACCAAATTATCTTTCCTGAGAGTAATTTTGAATGATGTTGCCACAATGTCTATACGATATTATACAAAGTATGTTGGTTACGTTAAATCGTTTGGGACATGCGTCATCATTGTTGGGTAGGATGTAACCTAGAAGATTATTTTATTTATGATTTTCAATTGAACAATAAATATACATGGTGTTGATATTGATCATATTAGGAGCTACTGGATTTTCTATCAACTGCGTGAAACGTCACGGATTCTTCGATCGACCTTAGCAACAAATGTTTTGGATCTAGAACAGACACAAGCTCGATATATTTATATTGACGATCCCCGTTTTGCGAGTGAATGTTATTCGAATATATTTTTGTCCCTGTGGCAGAACAAAATTTTGATTTCTATTGTTCACAGGTATATTTACAATTCGGAATGAAAATACTCCACAATCTGGAGCATCTGAGAAATCTAAAACATTCACTCATATTGTAACAAAATGGTGGAAGTATGTAAATCGTGCATTAGCCTACAGGCTTCTGAATATGGCACAAAAAGGTAGCAGAGATGAAAGAATAAAGGCAGTTGAGTCACTCGGCGCTTTGAAACATTTGAAAGACTGGCATTATCATCAATTAGCACAAATGCTTGACTCTAGGACAGCAGTAGGACTTGCCAGAATTCCTGATTCGAACCTTCGTTTTTTCCTCAAACCACCGTATTATCATGTTGAGAAAAAAATTGATGAGATGATAGTTGAGATACATCAGTTACTTTTAAGTATGGATGAGCTCTGCAAAAATCATCATCCCTGTCTTACGAAATTTCTACAGACGAAATTCCGCGATACTCGCCCAGTCTTTGATCACGATTTAGTTAATGTTGATTTCAAGGCAACACCAGCCATAGCATGGAATGAACACTTCCTTGTCAGTTGTATCAATGCAATCTACCATCATTCGTCGATAGATCAATTCATCAAGAATGTGGCTGATGCTGGTGGTCTCCCTGTTCTTACAGATGTGCAGAAGAGATTTGCTGACGACATTGATGTGTGCATATTACTCGCAAAAATCATATCAAGCTTATCTCTTCACACAGAATATCTCGATGACATATTCAAATCTGGGTGGATAGGTATATTGGCAGCGTGGTCACGACACAAAGATATCAGACTTGCAGCGCCAGCAGCAAGAGCTTTAGTCAATCTCGACGTAGATGGAAATTATAATGAGCAATTCCCACGGCGGATTTATTTATTACATCCAATGAACCGAGCTCGGGGAACCCCAAAGCTAGACGTTATTTTCATTCATGGTTTACTCGGTGGTGTCTTTGTAACTTGGAGACAACGTGATGTCAATCCGAAAGTGAAACCTGTAGGTATGTCATTTTCACTATTTAGAACTTCTTCTATTAAGCATGCACCAATATAATTCAATCAACTGTTACTGTTGTTTCAGAGCCTCAATGTACGGGCTCAGAATTTGATCCACTGACATCAGTCATTAGTGAACATCCTCAGGAGTTTCTCCGAGACCTGGCTAAAGATTTGCGTGACAGAGAATGGAAACAAATTGGTCAGGACTTTGAGATGGTTCTCCATGATTTTCCAGTATCAATCAATCATATGGCTTCCGGCCCTTTCACTTGTCCCGGGTAAAAAAATATCATTCAACATAATTGATAATGCGGTTGAACATGAAATTAATACATGCAATTAACTGGAATAGAAATCAACTTTGCATGGAAAGTTTAAACGATAATATGAGTAGAACCCAATGCTGGCCAAAAGACTGGTTACCGAAGGACGTATCTTCGATTCGGGTCATTGGAATCAATTACGACACTAATTTATCTCTATGGCGTCCGCCTTGCCCAATAGAACATATGAGGTATCATAAATCTCGTTATAGATATTGCAACTTTCAATATCGAACAATTTTTAATTGTTCGGAAAATATTGATTAATATATAGGAGTACGATAAACGAAAGGAGTATTGAACTCACAACAAAATTATTCGCTGCTGGTGTTGGGAAACGGCCAGTAATTTGGGTTTGCCACTCAATGGGTGGTTTATTGGTTAAACAAATGTTGGTTGAACAGTGGAAGGCGGGCGATCAGCATAATTTATGCAAGAACACAAAGGGAATCATATTCTACAGCACCCCTCATAAAGGTTCTCAAGTTGCTGCCTTGAAACAAACGACACAAATGTTAGTTTGGCCCTCAATCGAAGTACAAGAATTGCGAAAAGGTATTGTACAGTGTGTTCCTATTCCAAATGAACTGCGAAAATCTCATAGTAACCATCGATTTGCAATTTTCTGTTAATTTCAGGATCTCCCCAATTGCTTAAACTGCATGATGACTTCTTGAAGATGGTTGAGAAACATAGAATGGACATTGTGAGTTTCAGCGAAACGAAGTCAACACTCATAACCGCGTTGAAATTTCCATTTCAATTTGTCATGTCAGAGTCAGCTGATCCTGGTATTGGGGAATTTTATGAAATCCCACAGGATCATTTGTGTATTTGCAAACCAGCAGATAAACATTCATTCCTGTATTGGAAAGTATTGGATGTTTTACGAAGACATGTTGGACAAAATTCTTGACAATTCCATGTCATTGAAGCCTTTCAGGCTGTTACTGGACGTGAGCAAAATGTACATATGTAAGAATAAATGGAGACATGATATATTTTTTCACTTGATTAGATAATTGAGAAATTACTGAAACAGCAATAATTTATTGGGCATGTTGATGACTTTTTCGACCAATTTTTATTTCTTTCTCTATCAATTTCATTTGTCTTGTTTGTGTCCATTCTTTTTTTTTTTCATATCAAAAATTCGTATCATAATCAGGAGGATGACGCGAAAACCCTGCTGTACTTTCATATCCGGCAAATTTACTGCTCGCTTGCGATTGTTGATAATATCCATTCCACTCAGATCGCCAACTATCATAAGCATTATATTGCTTGTCCCCAGGCAGCATTCCATCGACCAAGATCTGATAATCATATGATAAAGTATAAATCTATTTCAACAATTGCGATTACGAAATTCTCCATGCCATGTATATATTTATGTATAAAACCATACTTTGTTTGAATTAGATTCGAATGATTTTTCTCGCCAAGGATCGGTTTCGTTCCAATTCGTTGAAATTTCCGATTTGGGATACTCCTGAGCTGATCGGTGTGATGCTGCTACGTGACTTGAATGAATGATATTTTTCGCAGCCTCTTCGCCATACATTCCAGAGATTGGTGGCTTCAATTTAGACGCGTTCTGACGATTGACCAGCTGCGGAATTGATATATATGAATATCGATGCATGATATCAACTTTATACAAATAAAATCGTAACATTCCAAATGATGATGTATTCAGAATCAACTTACTACGGACACGCCGAACACGATAATGAAGAGCAAACCACCAACGCCGATTACTATCACAGCAATCGCCCATTGGGGAATCAATCTGTCGTCTTTTTCAATTGATTGTGGCAGATTGACTTTAGGAATAATGACGAAATCCGTGAACTTGGGATCGATCACAAATTCACCAAGTCTCATTGGACCTTTCACTCTTGTCTCATTCCATCGATGAGCATTATATGCTCTCAATGAGTCATGAAAGAGAACTTTGAGTTCTTGTGTATTAACTTTTTGACTGAGATCTTGCAATTCAATGAAGTAATCTACCAAGATGCTACCCTGACTGAAAGCATCGATTCGTACATTCTTGTACCACTTCCTGAGTATGGCAGACTTCAAAAAGACTAAGTTCATCTGAAACGAATAATTTCTCATCAAAACGCAGTCAAACTTGATTAATTCCATATTATCGGAATTATTTTCCAATGAAAAACCTCTTTTTCAATTTCATCGGCCAATTGCTGCCACTCCCTTGTGTTCCTGTCTAAGAGCTCCGGGATCCAGGTTTTATTTCCTACAATGCGAATCGTACCAGCGACTTCACACTCATCCTCGCATAATCCAGGTGTTGTGGGTCGCATTGTAGTTGAAGTAGTGGTTGTAGTGGACGTCGTTGTTGATACAGTCGTGGTTGGAGGAATTGAACTATTCAACGAGGACACTGTGGCTGTCCTAGCTGCCTCCAGAAGTTTTTCAATCGATATTGGGGTCGTTGACGGTGTTGGCCATCCTGTGAATTCTGTAGTAGTTCTGAAAATAATTCATTATTATTAATACTAATTACTTTTTGGGATCGTTCTTGTGATTACAGTGTGACTTTTCACCTGGTTGGCCATCCCTTTTGGATTTTGGGTGTGACAAACATGGAGACATCTGCACCTCGATTCTGTTGTATTACTGCTTTTGGGCTAGCTTTCCTACCACCAGGTCTACTTGGGAAGACAAGTTTAATGCCTCCAGGTGTCTTCGATGTTGTTGGGATTATAGACGAGGATGATTGGTTTCCAGTTTTCGATCCCTTCACATTTTCGACGTTATTCTTCATTTCCTGATAATCAGGTGGCAGAAGCGCAGCTATATCAGCACTGGATTTCGAAAAAAGCTCCTGTAGTGATTTTTGGATAGGTGTGGACTCGACTGTTGTTGTCGCAGCAGTAGAAGTAGCATCAACTTTCGATTCTGCAACGCTCTTCTGCTTAATAAAATCAGCAGGTAGCAGGGCACTGATGTCGACACTCGATTTCGCAAAAAGGCTTTCAAGTGACGGAGGACTATCAATGTCGCTCGTACTCTTCACACTGTCATCTTCTTTTCTCGTCTCTGTACTCACATTATAATTTGCTGGTAACAGTGCAGATAAATTGACTTTCGATCGTGCCAAAATATCATTCAACAGTGAACTTTCAGTTACTTCATCTTCTTTTTTCAATTTAAATCCAGCCGGCAAGAAAGCACTGATATCTTGAACTGCTGGAGCTTTGATTATTTTCGCGAATTTTCGCGTTGGTGTGCGACTGGATGCTGTAGTTGTGGATAATCTGGCTCTTGGCGAACCTGGCCATGGAATTTTGAAAAGACTTTTTGACTTTTCTGTTGGTGCTTGATCATTCATCATTTGGGAAAGCTCACTGGATGCAATCGGTGCACTATCAGTAGTAGAAAGGGATGATTTCCGATCGTTTTGTCGTCTTGGAACAAATTTACTGATGACAGGTGTTTTTCCAGTCGTGGTGAAAGTTTTTCTGGTCGAAGTGGGACGCTGCTCACTTAATACATCGAGTTGGAGAGCATTGCCAGCAGTTCTAAATCCCCCAGTAAGGAAGCCGCTTGATAATTCTGACTGAACACGATCAAGCTTGTCGATGATACTTTCTGTTGATTCTAATGGCGATGTTTTATTGTTAGAGTCATCAATAACACTGGCGTTTCTATTGCGGTCTTCATTGTTCAAATTGAATGGAAGATAATGTGCCCCGGATATGCTCCGACTCGTTTGAACTGATGCAACAATTATAGAGTTTTCAGTAGTTTCAATATATGTAGCTTCAGTAGTCGATCTAAGCTCCGATGATGACTGTGGTGTTGTACTGATAGGATCGGTTGGTGGCAGCATCATCTGCTCAGTTGTCATTGGTGATGATGTCGGCACGGCAAATGTTCCATTAACAACACTCTTTGTTGTGACAACAGATACAACAGCTTCACCAATCAGAATTTTGTCATCGTTGTCTGTTTCACCTCTTTGAGTTTCTCTTTCTTCTCCATCACTTTCTTCCCCATTTTCGTCATTATAATTTTCTTCTACCGCTTGTCCGTTTTCTTCCTCTTCATCCGTTCCAGCGTTAGCTTGTGTTTCGGACTTCTGATCTAATTCATGTGAGGCAGATGAATTTTTTACATCATTCAGATTCTCATGACTCAACGACTCATCAGCTAACGCGTAATCGATTACGTCTGCACCTGGAATTTTATACAAAACGTTGTACATCCACCGAATGTTTCCTCACCGTCACATTGCATTCTACGGAACGTTCAAGTGCATGTGACGGTGGGGTTTTCATTGATATTTATGACTGTTCAATGCCAGATATTCAACTAATAAAATTGCAGTCATTCAGATTGTGACGCATCGAGAATAAAAATGGGAGGATCAAAGGAAAATAATTATAAAGTCTGGTGTAAAATGATGACGATGAAGATAGTTATGGTGATGATGACGCTGCCGGCATTGCGCAATCTTAAAAGTAGACCGTGAGATTTTCCTTACTTGGCGCTTGGGAATCTGTTCCATTATCGTAGTCATCGTACACTAATTCGGAATCATATTCTGCAGAAAATTCCCCATCGTCCGTTTCATAATCTAAGAACAAGAAATCATTGTTATGAAAAAATCCAATATACTTTCGAATACTTATGAAAAATTATAATGATGTCGTACGTGTTTTTTCGGAATCGACCGCGCCTCTGACATCTTTTGCGCTTTCGCTAATGTCTTCTAATCCATAATCGTCATCGTATTCCTCATCCGCTTCATCGGCATCCCCATCGGGTTTTTGAGCAGCATCATTAGTTGATTCACCCGCAACATTATTGTCTTTCAACGACGATGATAGGGCTGAAGAAGGTTGTCTATTCGAAGAAACTTCGTACACGGAATTTGTCGGATACAACTGATTATTCCATGCTGTTTTTATTTCTTCAAAGAATACAAATAACAAAATGAAATTAGAGAAAAGATAAAATAATGTGAATGCCTGCAGATCGATGGTAGAGTGTCTAATGATTATGCAATATCATAACTGCGAAAAGTAGTTTGCATATTTTATTGTCTTATCATAAATAACACAGCATGAAAGCAGGAAGTACTTCTAACTGTATACTGTCCATTGGGGTTGCATAAATTTAATATCAATTTCGTCATACTGCCTGTACACGATGCCTAAAAATGAACATGCATGTATGCGTGCATTCAAAAACGTGACCAAACACATTGACTGTAGTCTATTACTACTGCCTGTAGAAGCGGAACATTTTCTACATGAGAGTTCTCTTAGGAAACGAGCTTGCTAATCCAGGCTAGAGAGTGGCACTCTCTTTTCAATCGGCCTTCGTCTTGTAACCCAGATCGTATGCAATCGCAAGCAATACAGCATCACGTTGACTGACGAGTCATTCGAATTTATTATTTCAATATTGTATATATGAATCGACTCCAAATTTTATTTAATAAGTTACGGGAAGAAATCAAACCACTATGAACTAATCAACGAATTCGATTGTCTAATTGTATTCCAACGCTCACCATCTTGTGTTGTCCTAGTGACTGCCGAGCACATCAAAATAATCCACAGAATATTTTCCAAGACATGGACGTCCGAGTGCATCTTCGGCCACCACATTATTCACAGCCTGATATCCTCCACCCTGGGTGTTTAGAGAGCGAGAGGGGTCCCGCCCAAACCGTGAAAATCTATCACCTCGTCTTAACACTCAACAAGTAGGAGAGTTTTTGATAACTCGTATTATATCCATAATTAAATCACACAGTTACTGTGTCGTTTTATATCTTTCAAAAGAAAAAGATGATCATCAATGTTGAATACACAATCACACGTCTGTTTAATTTTATACCGATTCACTTTTTCGTTGCTCACGATTTCTATAATTTATAATCAGACAATATAACTCCAGAGTATAAAATAAATGTACAAGATACTAATTGTTTATGTATAACACATCTTACTTGATCAAGTCGTGCAACATATTTGTCACTGACGTTAAGAAGTTGTCGATAGGTAGAAAGCAAAATCCGACTTTCACTCTGCTGCGCGGGTTGTGCAGGAGGCACACGTTGCAAGAGGCATGCCGAGGCCACCACGAGAGTGTAGAGGCCCAAGAAAAGAGTGGGTAGGGGCTCTACGACAAACACCTTGGCGGCCCCAGCAGTAGAGGGGAATATGGTGCTTTAATATCCAACAAAAAAAAAATATAGCGTCGCGTGTCCATATCCCTACTTTTCTATATCCACCACCTCTTCCTCACCACCATCACCTTCTTCTGTCTCATTTATGGGCCCAATATAGAGGCCTAAGAATGACTTGAGGCAGGGGCCCAACGGTTTAACGCTCCAACGCACGGAAGTTCGTTCACCCACGCCCCATCACAGTCCCTTTTCAATTGATTTTTTGTTCTCTCTGCGGTTTTCGACGACCTCCTCGAGGACATCCAGTCGTACAGTCTTATTGGTTGCATCCTCGACAACATGCGCGAGAATCTTTGTTCCTTCGTTCCCTCTCCTCTAATTTACTCTTTCCCATATTTTTTTCTTTCGTTTCTGATAGAAGCATTTTCGTTATTTGTTACACGAATACTTACGGATCGTCGTACCCGAATCTTCACTTTCGATCAACTATAAATTCCGGGTCACGCAATATTACGGATGAATAATGAAAGTAAACGCGATTATTTCGTAAAGAATTTGAAAATACCATATTTTTGGCTCTGAATAAAGTGAAAAACGATAACTCAAGAATGACTCGAGCTTTTAATGCGCTAGTTCACCACATCAAATATAGACAGTTATATTTTAAGGTATATGATGTACCGTTACAATGATGCGTCCTTATTTGTCAATGTCCACAATGTCCGCCTGACCCATGTCATCGCTAAATCCCCATGTGATGGAATACATCTCATTGATAGTCAAGAATAAAAATAACGGTTGAACAATGTCCACTTAAACATACCACACAGTTGGACACTGTTTTTGTCTCGTTATTCGCCATTCCCGGATCTACTCCAGGCCATTGGCATTGTCGGGGTGATGGGAGGAGCTAGCAGATGAACGAAGGACTGCACGACGGGATTCAGAGGATAACGGTCGTCGTAAAGTTCACAAAGAGACAACCTTGTGAGGGCGTTGAAAAAATTTTATTTCAAGGCCTTTTCTTATGTTACGCCTTGCGTATATACTGCACATACCCAACATGAAGGAATTTTCCATGATCAACTAATTCGAGAAAGTGAAATGAAATATCACAATACATCCGATTGTTGTTTTTTATTGGATCTTAAAATAACAAATGACAATTGGGGCGAGTAGACTGTGTTTATGTGCATCATTTTATCTGTTGATGGAATTTCTTTGTGTTTTAAATCTATTGTTTCATTGTTTTGGGCGATGGAAGAAATGCACGCTTACAATCAAACGTCTGATTAACTGAAAGAATAAATGTGTATAATTAACAATGTATGATTAAAAACCATTTTTTTTTTGTTTCTTCACGAATTTCATACATAATCAAGTTGTTTCACTTACTTTGTTGTTGGTCTGCGCGAGGGTTCGGAAGCAGTGGGTGGCGGCGGTGGCCCCCTACGCGCTAATTCTTCCAAATATCCCATAAGTAAACGGGTACGCTCAGCTGCTGCAGCCTCTAACACGAGAAATCTCCGATCTTTCCTTAGAATATCTTCAATTTCCGTCAAACATGAACTATTTTCTTGTATTTTTTTGTACGTTTTATCCGTGATTAACTTTGTTTCTTGCAAAAGCTCCCTGAAGTCAGCTTTAGCCGCAACGAGTTTATCTTTTATATACTCCTTGAATTCTTTTTCACATTTCTACAATCAAAATACGGTAGTTAAATATTATGCAATAAGTAGTGACAATATTATCATAATATCGGCCATTCTACTAACCCTATCGCTTGATGAGAATTTTGTATATCTTGGGTCGTCCTTCAATGATTTTTTGATGTCCTTCCACGAGGCAGTTAGCTCCGTTGATGCCCCAACTTCATCCAATAGTTCGCGAAATTTGTCCCGTTTTTTCCGACCGAGTTGTTCTATGTGTTCATTGAATAATCGCTCTTTCTCTTCGCGATCCAAACTGTCAGCGAGCTCCCATCTATGATCTTTTCGCAATTGGCGTTTAGCCTCACGCCACGCAAGATCACCATTCCTCACCTTCACAGGAAAAACATCGAGTGTAAAATAATTATTGAAGGGATTTACACGACCATGCAGAAATCATAGATCGATTAGAATTATGAATTGAAGGTTTACCAAGTCAGCGAGAAGTGCACTGAAGTGTTGGACAGCTTCAGTATGTCTGTGATGTTGTCTTTCCTTATCACGATCACGTAGATGAGTGGCAAGTGTCCGTTGAACCTCTCGTTCGCGTTCCCGTAGACTCGCCTCAGCACGTCGTTCCCGTTCACGCTTCTGTTTTTCACGATCTTCTTCTGAATCCGAATGCTCTTCTTCCTCAAATTTCTGTCCGTGGGAGATTGTCAATAAATTAATGTAATAACGAATAATATAAAAAGGCAAAACCATATTAATGAAGACTCACGTCATGATCTTTCTTCAATGCTTTCTCATTATTTCCCTCGATATCGTTGATCTCTTTCACCATTTCCTTCTTGTCTTTCCCATTTTCTTCAGTGGAATTATCACTACGTCTTTTTTTATCCTTCACATTTTCTTTGTCCTTGTCCTTAGAAGATTTCTCCTTGTATTTGTCATTGTCTTTACGATCCTTGTCTTTTTTATCCGACTTATGGTGGTCCTTTTCTCGATGCCGATGTTCCTTGTCTTTGTCTTTGTCTTTTTCTTTCTCCTTGTCCTTTTTGCGTTCCTCCTTCAATATTCTCACGAAGTCCCTGAACCAGTCCTCACGTGTGCTTGCAGAATCAACAGCGCGATATCGCCAATCGGACTCGAGTTTCTTCTTGCAATCGCTCCAGTGCGAATGTCTATCGATATCTTTGTGCTCCCGCAGCATTGACATGAAATCCTTTTTTACCTGAAACGGTTGCCATCATTCATCGTGTTATTATCCAATGCAGCGCAATATCTCTCTGAATAAATTATCGCAATGTAATTTACATTCTTATTTTATAAGTACAGAGCAAAACTATCCTATCTGTTCTTCATTCTATGAATACTTATGTATATATATAATTCTTTTCAGGGCATGCACATATCATTTCCAACGAACTATTGGTGCACAGACGAACACCTCAATTACATATACATTCTGAATTTTTCCCTCTTCAAATTAGACTGAGTTCATGGGTGCTAAAATTCAAGAAGATGTGGTGTGAAAGATGAGCAATAGTTTGTTGGAAAGAGTTCGGTTTCGAAAATGAAAGTTTCATAGTTGTAATTCATTTTTATCTTCTGGTTTTGATAAGCTGAAAGAAAATTATTTGATTATATGCTGAAAAGAATGAGTTAAATTCACAACCGTAATTTCCGCTAATCGATGCGGATGCGTTCGATAATTATTGGTTGGATAGTACACATAATTAAGGCTTAGGGAAATGGATTAATGGAGATTCGGTATCAATTCTTTTTTTCTCTTGTTTTTTTTTGCTTACTGCTTTCCTGCCTGAAAAAGTGGAAAAAAAGTTAGTCAAAATCATCGGGGGAATCATGTTTTGAGTGGTGTATATATGTGTTTGTCTATGAACTTGTGAGTACTACAAGTATGTGTGTAGCAATCGAACATTATGCGTAGTCCGATCTTGACACCTCCAATGAACCATGAAAACGTAGTCTGCCAATTTTCGTTTTTTTCCTCGCTATGTAAATAACAATATATTCAATCAACTAAACCAACACAATTGCCGAGGAATATAATATTGAGTAAAATTTTTCGGTTGTTCGGGTTCAAGCCTATTGTATATCATATGTGGTTTCAACTTCCTTTTCTTGTTTGAAATATTATTATTTGCCTAAGCGTCATACTAATCAACTTATGCACATATCCATTCAGTCGACAGAAGAATGAGTAAATCAATCATGACTTAATCATTCTTGTGCAGAAAAAAATTGCATATCTTTGTTTTGTTTTCTTATTTTTTTTTCCACTTCTGCATGGTAAATTCGTGTCAATCCGTACGAGACGAATTGGAATGCTCAATGGGACATACGATACTTGAACAAGTGATTTATCCCGCTACCTTATTGCATTTTTTCCCAGAATCCAACAATTCATCATTAAATCTCCATAAATGTCACCCAACTCTAATATGCTTCGTATTTCTTTTCTTTTTTCAGAAATTCGATTTTTCTTGAACTATTACTTTATCTTTTCTTCATAAACGGGGAAAAAGAGTTAATTTTTCTTTGAAGTAACGAGGATTACGAGTAATATACAAATACCGAGTTGGTTCATTCTCATGACTCTGCTTTGGAGTAAAGAATGCGGCGCGCGAGGGTGTGCCAACTGTGCCACGCAGTGTAGGTGGGGATGGTAGATGACATCATCCCATGCCACCAACCAGCTTCAGAACCAAGCCACTCCACATACGGAACCTGTCCTGCCTGCCTCCTGACTGAAGTGGAGAGTTCAGAACACATAAGTACATAAGGAACCGTCACATACTAGCAATTGAATTGAATTCAAGTTTTTTTGTGCACATTGTCTACCTCTCGCAACTTATGGTCATGACAATATTTCATTTAAATTTCCATTTGAGTCGTATATAAGTTATCTATATATTAATCTTTCTTATTTTTTTTTATAATTCTCTATCTCGACAAAAACGTCTATTGGGAGAAAGTATGATTCAAAGAATAATTCTTATTATCCTGTAATTGTAATATTAATAGTAATATATTGCAATCCTCTTCGGCCATTAACAATGATATTACGGAATTGCGTTTATATAATCTTACAATTTGAACAAAATAATAACATACCTATGACACCTGAAAGAATAACAATTATTATTGCTGAAAACAAAACTCATTATAAAACAATAGCTCACATTGGATCTGTGCACGAATTTTTATCCTTCCATATTCACCATTATCTATTCTCTAAAATTATATATCTAAATAGTATAATATTTTTCATATGAAAGCCAGTTGAAGGAAAAAAATATGAGCACAAATTCGATGATTACTAATTTTATTTGCCCATATATTCTTTTACTTCAAATAGGTAATGTGAAAATTTGTTTTCCAACCGCATCGATCACGACTCAATATTTTATGTCGTTTCATTATCGATGTGAACAAAATTAAAAATATGAGGAAAGTAATACAAAACTAGCATGCACAATTATAATTAGTCGTACCTGCTCTCGCTTAGCTGTTTTCTCTTCTTTCTCTCGCTTACGCACCTCCAGGAGGAATTCATTGAAAAGACTCTCACGTTCGCGCATCTTTTCAACATTTTTGAAACGCTCATCACGTCCGTGCTTCTGTGCAAAGTCACTGAATGACGACCTACAACATACGATTGAATTAAATTCCACAACATCTTCAAGCCCTAATTGACTCCGCAGAAAAGTAATTAATAACAATACTGACTTTCCGTGGAGATTCGCTTCCTCCAAAAGTTTTTGGAATTGATCTTTGCGCTCTTTCATCTTATTTCGCTTCTCCCGTCTCTCTTCTTCCGCCCTTTCCTTTACGTATTTCTCAAACACCTGTTTTCTTTCCTTGGACGTCAGCAACAGATATCTTGGATCGAAAACAATCTTATGTAACTCTTTTTCCCACGTACTAAATGCGGAAACCTTGGGGGATCACACAAAAGTCTGAGTATAAATTCGACAATGATATAAATATAATTTAATATTTGTGTGGAGTAATGTACATCTTTCTCAGCAAGCATATCCTTGAAAGACTTGATTCTTGTCTCCAATGGCACAATTGCACGTTCCCGCGCAGCACGAACCTCAGCCTCAATAGCCGCTTCCTTACCGATATCAATTGTTTTCTTGCCCTCTTTCTCCTCCTCCACATCCTCTTTCACTACCGCAACTGAAACTTCTTCTAATATTCGTTGGTAAATATCTTTGTACGTGTGAGGCCTATTATATTTACAATTCTATTCTAATAATCGCCAATACCTTGGGTTTCGTCCTGCTTCGCTTTTTTCGCTGGGGTTGGTTGATCTTCATCGCTACTATCACTCGACTCCGATTGGCGTGAATTCTTTTGACTTGCTACTGTTTCTGGCATGGTTGATACCATCTTGTCCACATCTTGACGTCCTAGAAGATCATCGGGTCTTTCCCATACCGAAATTCTAGACGATGGATTATAAAAGAAAACACGAGCATCACCAGTCCATACTACACACCATGGTGTACCAGGCACAGGTGTACTTGAAATAGGTCTTGACTTATCTTGAGGCTTGACTATCTCTTTTGGTGCATCCTCTTTCTTCGGCTTCACAGTATCAGTTTCTTTTGCACTTTCTTTGGTATCGTTGGCCCCCTCAGGCTGTTTGTCTTGTTTTACTATTTCCGATGCTGTATTCGTCGGTGCAGTCATCACAGCTTCTTCTTGTTTCTGTCTCAAAGAATTCTTTGCTGCCTCAAAATCTTTCAGAGCTTGCGGCTTCTCCCAAACTGATTCACCAGCTTTACTATTATAATAGTACATCCGACCGTCCGGCGCTCGGTGCTCCGTCCACACCATTGCTGCAGCAACGAGATCCGAGTCCAACTGTGCAAGAATAGCTGGATCTTCCGGTGGGGTTTGCGGAGTCATAACATTATGAGGCATTTGTGGCATTCCTGAAAATTCAGTAAAGTTCATTGGAAAAATGAATTCATCGATTACATTTATTCAGATTATATGTTATTCACCCCAGCCAGCTTGAGGGGGACCATAACCACCGAATGGTGTGAAACCAGGTGGTGGCATTCCGAATGGTGCAGCACCAAATGGCGCCGGCATAGGTCCTCCAAATTGGTTTGGCATTCGATGTTGCATCGGAACCATGTTTGGAGGTGGTTGAAGCATATTCGTAGCGACAGTTGGGGCTGCCGCATTTACCGGAGCTGTAGTTACGATTGGTACTGCAGTTCCTTTGAATTAGGAAATAATCTCAATTACATAAATCATTTATGCTGTGGAATTGGTTAAGAAAATGTCTGATTCATCTGAATCATAGGCTTACCATTAGTTTGAGCAATTTCCGAAACTGGTTGTGACTGACTTACTTCCGGCATTTCATTCAGCATCGGGGGCGGACCAGTGCCCGGTGGCGCTGTGTTAGTTTGATTGATCGCATCAGCGTTGCTAGGTGACTCGGTCGCCTGTGATATTCTCGTTTCGTTGATCGGTTGTTGCTGTTGCTGTAATGGCTGTTGATTTGGTGTTGATGATGACGGTGCTATCTCCCGGTTTGGTTGTTTCGATGCACCATGAACCAATTGCTCCAACTGAAATGAATTTCAGATTAAATACGAACATAGAGATGAATAGATGAAGGAATAAATGATCTGTACCTGATCTTGGACCATGACTCTGACATTTGGTCCCTCCGGTTTGGTCCACGTTGTTTCTCTAGACCGAATATTGTAAAAGTAAGACTTGCCATCCGCTGTCTTAGTTTCCACCCATACCTCGCCATTAAGGTCCAACCCTGGAATGTTGTTTTGCTGCTGATTCTGCTGTTGCGGCTGCTGTTGTCCCGGAATCTGTTTGTGGTGTACGTCTCAACATGTTATATCATTCATAATTTTGGGCAGATAGATAAGCTATTTCTCATACTAACACTATTCATATTCGGTGGGCCCATCCCAGGCGGACCATAAGGATTTCCCGAAGCAATCGGTCCATTCATCATGTGTGGTGGTGGCTATCAACAATAATACAATGACCATCAACATCATGAGCATATACAAAATAATTACGAGTCTAAATTATTTACCATTCCTGGTGGACCCATTAGGTTCGGTGGTCCCATCATGTTTGGTGGCCCCATTGGTCCCCAACTTGGATCGAACGGAGGTGGTCCTCTGAATCTAGGTCCTGTCGGTCCTGGAGGACAGTTAGGTCTGGGTGGACCCTCGAACGGATAACCATTATTTGTTCCTCTGTACATAGGTCCTCTAGGTCCAAAACCCCGACCCCTGAATCGCGGTGGTCCTCCTCTCATTCCATACTCAAATCCTCTGTCATGCGGACTATAACATTAACAAGAACATACACCAACACTACAGTATTTCTCTCTAATAATACCGCATAAACAACGGCTAATTACCTAAATCCACCTCGACCTCTTGGCATATAATGTCTATATTCATCACCCTCATACCCATATTCTTCCTCCTCCATAGCTTCCTCATGTTGCTCCTGTTCTGGATTTGCCGGCAATACCTCCTGGGCTGGAACACTCGGTTGCTCGCTCGTTGCCTCCATATTTGCAGTCCTTTATGTAACGCCTGATAATCCTCACTAGAGAATGCCCATTTAACAAATCGTTGCTCTACATACAATAGAAAAAAAGAGCCACGAATCGATTATGAGAAGTGTTCTTCTCGGATCAAGACGTCCGTAAACATATCGCTACTAAGCGATAGATGGAAAAATACTGTCTAGCGTTGCGGCGGAAAAAATATTAGACCATAAAAATACGGAAAAAAACTCCAACTACATTCGTTTGTGTTTTGTTATTCAAAACAATTGTAGCTACAACATGAACAATTGAATAATCACGATTATTGCTATCGCGGCATAACCGCTACGTCTACCTCTCTCTTCGTCACAAAATATATACCAATATTCAATAATTCAACTAAAAAAGGTTAGACGCACCAAAAGGTTATTTGCTTGTACAAGTACATATAGATAGGAGTATCACAATATGTATATATGTTGTATCCAGAAATGTGATGCCGGCATCATGGGATTGGCCCACCAATTGTGAATTCATTGATGCTCATCCTGTGATTGGCAGCGACATTATGATTTATAGCGCTATCGTGAAAATTGATTTTCTAATAATACAATTAGTTTGTAGTAATTATATGCAAAGATGAGTTAATAACAAGACTGGAATGCTTTAGGTGTAAAACGTCGATACTTGGAGATAATAGTACTGTGATGAAGTATGGGTTTTGTATGAACTTTTTCACTTTAGATGAGTGTCGATACAGAAGGAATTGTTCTAGCCGAGTCTATCGGTATGGAAGTTATAATATTTTGGCGCGTTTTATGAATTAATTCGTCATTAAGGTGAGATGTGCATCAGAAGGAAAATAGATATTTATTTATGAAGTTTTCTTACAACGTATGTTTATATATTGCACATTGTTCATGATGAATTCTAATTAATACAAATAAATGATGAGGAGAAGTTAGAAACAATGTTTTCTCCTCATATCTTATGTGATGTATACAATATTTTTGTATACAATGTGATTGAAAAGAAACTGTATTCAACTCATCAATTCTGTTATCTGTAGCATATTCGTGTTAGTATACAGTGAATGAAGCGATTGCCCGCTTCGAAGATTAATCAGAACCAAACATACGGAAATATCCGACGATAATAACAAACCGAATGTTCACGCAAACGTAAGCACGCGGCAGTATCAAAATAGAACATTCTCTATTGAGTAATCATGCTTAGCGTAACTTGGCAGAAGATTAGGTATTTGATTTTGACCTTCTAATTCAATGTCAATGAATATCGGTACCTTCTATCATTATCTCCTTCCGATATTCGTTTTATATGTAAGATTGGAATGCTGAAAAAAATATTTCGGATCAATATGTAATCTAAACAAACTACATACTTTCGGGAACCAGTTTGTCCTTGGCCTCATATGATCATCAACATAATCCAAACGATCGCTGAGTAGTCAAAGATCCGGAACTGTTTTCGAATTAGAAAACTGTTTCCTTTCCAAGTGGAAAATTCCTGTGCACGGAATACTTAACCACAAGTCTCGCACAATGTTTTTCTTTCCAAAATCCAATACAATACTAAATTTCTCTTGTTTTTTCAATTGATTGGGACGGATTACAGACTCCTATTTTTTTGGTCAAATAGTAAATTGTCAATGGAATGACTGGAACGTTTCGAGGAATATCCATCAAACAAATTCATCAAGGGTTACTTAGAGATAGGTATATGAAGCTACACACGCCGTTGTAGTCAGCTGACGTTCGTCAGCAATATAATCAATGATGGTGGGGAGAGGTGAATTGGTTTGACAAAACGAAGGAAAGGAAAAGAAGAAAACAGAATGATCGTCACTCGGTGTTCTTCGGTCGCGTGGTTGAGCTAGTCGGTGTGTTTGATCGTTTTTTCACACCATCTACACTCGCGAGGCATTCGAGAGCACGTGTTGTTGAATTTTTTTCGCATTGCTGACATTCGTGCTTGACTGAAGAGACCAACAACAAAAAATAAACATGTCACTCGTATACAAAAGTTCAATGAAGGCCATTGGTAAATTTGTGCCAGAAAAACTACAACCTTTGTGGAATCATCCAGCTGGTAAGTGGTTGGTTGATGGCATCTAATGTCATTATGAATTGTCAAATCATCTTGAAGTTGAGTGATTGCTGAGAATCTTAAATATTCCGTATTTGTTTATCATGATGTTGTTGCAGCCGTTTATCGCATTCATAATAGCCTAGCCAACTCGGTCAAGGCCGATTGCATTTGTATTTTATTGAATTATGCAGTAGACTTTGTACGAAGTTGTTCCTTTCAGTAAATTCATCTGTAGTTAATATCGCTATGGCCATAATGTCTATTTCATCTGGTGTAAAGTTCTCAAATTCATAATTGGGATGACAAATGGTGGAAGTCGCGATCATTAAGTTGTTGAAATGAAAACGTCAACTGTTTTGGGAAACTATTACTGTATTGAAAATAAGATCATATGAATCTTGGCATCTCGCCTAATATATTCAATGCATCTGATGAAATTTTTCTGTCTGTCTAATCTAATATTTGATGAATCATTCTTCGTTTTCAAATGAGTCCATGAGCTCTGATTATGAGGAGAAATGTGGGGAGATCAAGATAAATTAATGAATGCAAGCACATAGAGTATCGTTGGTCGCGTGTATACAGAAAAAGTAACAGAGACACGTGTAACATAAATTGACCTCTCTATATTTTTTTTAGGTCCGCAGACAATCTTCTTCTGGGCTCCTGCATTCAAATGGGTGAGTACGTGATAAGATATATAAAAATGATTAAAATAATACAATGAATCACATATTTGAACTAAGAAATTGCCTTAGGGTCTCGTGCTTGCTGGCATCGGTGATTTACAACGGCCTGCAGATAAAATATCTATAAGCCAATCTGGTGCACTCGGCGTTACTGGAGTAATCTGGACTAGATATTCATTAGCAATCACACCGAAAAATTATAGTCTTTTCAGTGTGAATCTCTTCGTTGCCTTCACTGCGCTTTACCAAGTTGCTAGAGCTATCAAGTGAGATATTTATTTGTTTAATTTCTTCCGGGCACAATTAAAAACAACAAAAAAAATAATAAATTCACATGGACTAAGCAATTTTCGAAATTTACTCGTACATATCAAAGTCCATGAAATTTGCAGTCGTGAAGTTTGTGAGATATGTAAATTTGTTCGGCCCCTAAGCGAGTTCGTTGCTTGTTTATATGACACAATACGATTGGCTTCCTGTGTGTTAGACTATCGGCCACATTGAAAATAACAAAAGTGACCTTTATCCCCATTATACTTGATTAAATATGAATAGTAATGGTTTTTCTCGATTTACAGATACCAGAGAGAGCAGCAGGCTAATATCGCATCAACGTCGACACCGAGTGCACATTGATGATTGTTGCATTCACATATATATTAGATGAGGAAAATTTTACGTGGTGATTCTTAATGGCAGTTGCACTATTGGTAATTCGATTCGTCAGTCATTAACTCCATAAATACAGAGCACTTAGGAAATGTATCATAGACGTAAAAGATTTTAGAGGGGTGTAGGAAAAAGTGGATTCTAGCATAGATATAACAAATAATGTGCTGAGCAAACAAATGAATGAAGTTTTGTTTATTGCAATGAATATGTAGGAGGAAATCTGTGATATTCACGGCGAGTGCTCACAAAAGTTATTATCGTAATAATTCCAAACTATTGAGATAATAATATAATATATTGTTATATATTCATCGTCATGATACATTATGGTAACCTGACAATTTATTATTTTGTTGATACACACATAAATAGGTTTTAGTACATTCAAACAGAACTGTATATATATAAAAATGCTCATTATTATTCTTCCAAACATTTTAAAATGATCACTCCGATGTTTTCTAGTTCCGGATGAAATCAATTCCTAGCGATACCAATCGTCGAATCATCATTGGGAGGGAAAGGGAACTAACATATTTACAGCGTGATCGTTTCCATGATTAAGTAGTTACTTTTTTGTTGACTCAGAATATTTTCACTCAAGCTGAGGTGCTATTACTGTTACACTACTGGAAACCGACAGCTACGACCTTGTAAATGAACATAAAATGATAAATTGTAATTCGTCTATATTGAGTTACATGAAGTAATCATTTGTTGAACAATGTTTTTATACTACATGTATAATGATTCTGATTCTGTATATCAATACATATGACAAGAAAAAAACACGTCGTATTTTTTATAAAATATGTATCACAACTATTTTTACAGCTTGAATTGAGATTGTTGATGAACTTGAATCACTTCTGTTAACCGTTTATACCACAATGTCTGGAATTGAAACGAAATTTCTATGAAAGATTTCTATCATATTAAATCATAATGAAAACATGTTTATGAAAAGACATTCATGGATGCTTGAATATGGTGAAGAATGAGTTCACCGATAATTGTTTTGCTTCGAGCAATTTCATTTTAGAAAATCTGATAGAAATTCTTATCAAACAATTATCACCAGTGTGCGCCCAATAATAAACCTCAATGATACAAAATATTTCATTCAATGTCACATACAATTGACGCGATTCAAATTTGAACTGCCGCGTAATCGCAAGTTTTGATGCGCCCCCTGTTGAATTTCGCGTAAAACAAAACCAATCGTTACTGGCGCTTGCGCGTGATTATTTGGCAGAGATATGATGTGCGTAGCAGTGCACAGAGGCCTGGAGTCGCGGAGACCAGATTGAGTTCTTTATCATCCGGCTCCGGGTATTAGTTGGAGGTTACGTGACATCACTAGAGGATAAAAGGGCTCTTCGAATTACGGGCGCGAGTCTGAGCCAGTGTAAAGAGGACGTGAAGTCGTGCTCAAGCATTTAAAAGAAACGATTACGCATTTGAAGGGACATTGTTGACAGTCACGTCAAAAATTAGAAAGATCAAAAAAAACAAAACAACATGTTTTCCGGACTGACAAATCAAGTGTCCAATTGGATGGGGAAAAAAGGCGAGGACGGCACGGAGTTGACAGATGAAAAAGTCATGTCACCAGGTGCTGAGGGTGATCAGGACACAGAAAAGAAGGATAACAGGTATTGTCCGTGGTGTATATTCAATCACAAAAGATTGGATGATTTGTTTCATTGTGACGCGACAATCATCATGTTATCAGCACGATACAGCCGTGGATATTTTTTTCACTCAAGTTCTTATAGTGAAGTATGAGTAATACTCAATGAACGTGATTCTTGCTGGGTGTTCTATATTTCACTTTACATATCTGAAAAATTGTTCTTTACATACATACAATGTATTCTCACAATTGCTGACATCCGATGTAATAACATAGGTATTTAATTTTTTTCACCAGTCGACCTTCCCTCTCCTCCATCCACCGATCGATAAACTACGACAGTTTTGTGCACCAGTCTTGTGCACCCTCAGCGATTTTCTGGCTGGTTGCCTGATAATTCATCAAGAAATTCAGAGAGATTGGGAAGGATATAATTTGGGGACTATGATTGGTGTGTCATGGGTTTTGAGATGCAATGGGAAAAGTCAATAATGCAAAATATCGGAATAGCAGTTTTATAGCTTGATTGAGATAGACCTGAATTTCTTCTAGATGAATAGAATATTCTATTCCTTGATCATTCGGTCGAGAATGTTACTTCTTATGAAATGACAAATGGAGTCAAAGGAGGGCAGTAAGAATCCATAAAAAAAATCATTTGGTTGGACGTTACGTAAAAAAACTCGAAGGTTGAGAATGCAACGTAAAATCGATCATATTGCAGTTAGGGATTCAGATATTTTCCGATTTGCAGATGTATGTTCTAATAAATGTAACTCATACGTCTATCAGTTATGACACCTATAGTGTCACTTCATTACACATCTGAAAACTAAGATTTGCTATGAATTTGTGTATAAACTATAAAATAATTGAATTGACTTAGTAAGCAGCGCGTGAATGATTATAAAGATCCGCCCAATCTTATAGGAAATCTACATTTCACTGGTCAATACGTTGATATATTGATAATTCATGTCATGATTCTGTACAGAATGTGAGCAGCACATAAATTCCATCAATAATACGATGAATGACAACGATTAGATGAATTTTTTTATAATTCTTTTGTCATAGAACCGAAATATGCGGCACTTATTCATTGAAAGAGAATTTCAATTAATAAATCTACTTATTATAATCTGAATAATTTGCGGTTCCGTTTGCTATGTTTTCGCATTACAAATTGTGAATTGCATTCTCATGTTTTCATATGATCTGCATCAATTTACAATTATTACTGAAACACATCGACATCCCATGGTGCATTAATCTAATTTGATTTGATGATAACAATGTTCATCAATGTCGAATGTTTAGATAAAAATCGTGTTAGTGTATGGTTGAGTATCGCATAGAAAGGTATATTAAACCATAGTGCACTTATGAATATTGTAGTAAGTGAAAGCGTATGTCAAAATTGAATATTTGGACGTGTCCATTCCATAATTCTCATTACCAGGATATCTCTTACACTAAAATGAATTGACGTTGCTGATGAAGGGCTCGGTAGGGACCATTTCTCGCCCGCAGCAAGTAACGATCCGTATATTTCCACAACCTATTTTACTTTCTCAACTCATATGCATCATTCATATATCTGAACGATTTAATTTCACGCCCGATTTTCTGCTTATTAGATTTATATACGATTCCTATTGTGAAAGAACATTTAGTGTGACAGTAATATTTCACTCTCAATTGACAATTGCAATTAATTCAGGAGTGATAGTCGGTTCCATACACCTATAATTCTTTTCTTCCGTTCGCTTTAATTACCATAGAAATATATACATGATTTCAATAAGATCACAATAATCCGCACTGTTCTTGTATAGAAGTATATAATAGTAATGCCGTCGCCAAGTTTCTATGACGAGTTCCAGCTGTATATTCACGCTCAAGTTTTTGCACTGCTTTTATATCTGCGAATACGCTATTGACGATATTATCGGTCGCAACATAAAAATTCCACTGCTGTTTTTAATGCGATTCTTCATGCAGTCGACGGGGCTTGAAAATAAATTAGACATATTTCTTTATGTTCTCACTACAACTTTTTATCATTCTTTCAATTTTTGTTCATTTATTCACTTTTTGAATTAGCATTATATACAGTTACAATATGAATAATTTCCGATACTATAAATATATATTTTTGAATATTATATACTTTGTTTATGAAAATCACCTTTCGAGCATGTCTTAATCGATTGTATTATGTATTGAAAAATAGCGATTATTCATGAATAGTTCTTTGAAGTTAATCAGAACTTTCCTTTTAGCCCGACAAAAGGAAGCAAATTGGAAATGTTGGCCGGGGTGAAGTCGCAAATGACTGGATGGCTGAGTGGCGGAATACCAGGTCTATCGGGACGTGGTGCTGGTGAACCAACAGAAACTGAAATTCAGCAAACAGCAGAAGCCAATGAGAGTCAAACGTCGCGGGAAAATGTACAAGGCTCCATGCCTGATAATGTAAAAGACGATGATGCAAGCAGGTGGGTTGCAGGGTATGTGGGTTCTGTACTACAAGCTGCTGGGCGCGTTCCCAATTTATAGTTATAGTCCGCATATCGTATATTCCACTCATAATATAAAGCATTTCCCGTCATGCTCATGGACTTTTTCATCTCGTTCCGCAGCGCGACCGGTGGTGCAGACAGTGGGCCTGCAAGTCTCGAAGGAACACCGACAGACGACAAGGATGGTCAACAGCCATTTGGGGCTGGTGAGTTTGCGTTTTTGTCACGTGCTATAACCATTATTTCGTTTCTATCCTCTATTTCTTTGACTCGTGACAATGTTATCATCGTCAATTTGAGTACAGAGCACGTATACGGTGATTCAATGGTGGACAAAAGCCCCGAAACTATTGTGTGCGTACTAACTCCTCAAGCATGTGTTGATTGTACTGATACTCTTCATCTTTTACAAATGTGTGGGGACAGTTATTGTTGTCAGATTCAACCCACGGTCACTCTAGAATATCCATTGGGAAAGAGTACTGCACCCACGCTACATAACATGTTGTTAACAACTTGAAATGGCAGTTCGAGAGAAAAGTCACGAAATTCGTTGATACAACCGTCCGTGGTTCTGATAAGATATTTATGAATTTCTCTTTCACATCTTCATGAATAGTTGATGATGCAGTGTAACGTTAGGTTTGCTCTACGCAATTTGATCCCATTTGCAAAATTAACGAAATCCGCATTTCAAAGTGTTCGGCTTTTCAACAGACTTGTTTGAAATATTCATATCATTTGCAGGCATTATTTTGTTGACAATCGTTCACTCGGGTAACAAATTATCTTGCTGTCAATTTTTGCATTATATTGTTGCTCGTTACAAATCTGTCGTCAACTTCTATATTTTGACATATCAGAAAGAAGGGAGAATCTCATCTGTATAAGCTGATGAATTATGGGTTGAAATTTTCCTCACGAATATTTGTTATTTTTGCCTCGAGATATCTTTATTGGTGTGGAATGAGAGTGATAAATCATGATCGACGAAATAGTAAAACCAGGCTAATCAATCCAGAACAGAAATCCATGACATGACTTCCCGAGAGTCCAACTAATATAGGTCGGTTGTCAAATCTGTATGGATCTCCATGGAATTGAAACGAGAAATCGATGTCCTCTGTACAAAGCTCCGAGAAAAAAGAATGTCAGGTTGCGGCGAATTTCGAATGCGATTATGGTTGAATAGGTAGATACAATGGGATGAATGGGTGATTTATGATTTTCCAACCGACCGTGAGACATTTCACAATTTTTCACGCAATTTATCGGTCATTGGAAAATTTTCTGAAAGATCCATCTTCGGACATAAGTGACAGGCTTTTTGGGCAATCTCTTCTGATGATTCGCTGCTGGCTACTGTCCTATATGTATACATACCTTTATATGATGACAACCAGTGAAAAACGACGACGTACGAATCACTAAAACCCAACAATTTCACTTGACGGAATGCCATGCCGTCCATCGTATCACAGGCGATTGGTCCATGTGACACCGATCAATACAACACCAGCAAACTAGCTCCTCGATTCTCTCCCACTTGTCCTCTCTACCAAGTCTGTCTCATTCACTCCTTTTCCTTCCTTTCATTTTTTAGTGAGTAGTTTCTCTTTACGCCCCTTAACTCTTGAAAATCAGTTAGCACTGTGCAAACACGAAATTCTTTATTTCCCTTGTGTGGCCGACTTCCAGAGTTACACGAAACAAAAGATCGGTGAAATGGGAAATATTAACACAAAAGTCGATAGGTTCAGGGATAAATTGACAATGATCAAATATCTATTACAGAATTATCCAACTCGTGACGCAAGAATTTTGTCAAACTAATAATGAGAATAGAATTTCCAACTACCATAGTGTATATTTTGAATTCATATATAATTATTTCAGCACGATAAACTCCAACGTCAATTTTTTCGACAAAATTCAAACAATGTTACTACAAACAATGAGATACTCATTGACTTGGTCCTCGGAAACCTATTCGCTAAATCCTAGCAAATCAAATTTGCTATCACCGTGGAAGCAGCAATTTTTACGAGGTGAAAATTTTCTTACCAAAAGCTCAATTGTGCCTTTTCGGATTCAACAGAAATGGAATTAGTAGCTGAATCGGTCGCTGACACTATAAGACTCAAATACAGATATGAATTAGCATCGCGAATCAAAAAGCGTGCGCTCTCACCTTATCATATTAAATTGGAATAAAAGGAAATTGAGAAAAAAAAAAAAGATGGTGGGAAAGCCATTTCACACCATGCAAGGTGTATAAAAGCTCGTCCTGCTCTGGGTAAATTAGAGACAATCTTCTTTCATATCTTATCGCCAGGGTCGCCTGATTACAAGTGAGAAATATAAAACCGAATGGAAGGTGTAAAGCCTCATCTATTTCAGGCTTTATTCCATTTTCCTCTCTTTAGACAACATTAATATCCCCTACAATTCTTATATAATATAAATGTAAATTTCCACTTGATATTTGAAATATTTTGTGTTGCCCCACAGTATCGACGAAAGCATTGGCTGGTGCTAAGAGCCTCGGTGGATTCCTCTACAGCGCTGTCAACAAAGCCGGCAAAACCGTCGTTGAAGCGAGCGCAAAAATCAAAAAGACCGTGGAGGAGAATGTGAGTTGTAAAACAAATTTCGCATATCACACCATTTCCATTATTTTCACAATCACTTACCACCTCGAATGATTCAATTTCATTTCGTACACTTCCTCATCTTCAAATCATCGTGTGGGATGAATATACTACAAGTTTAGTACTTGAAAACCATACATATCTAGTTTATAACTAGACGAATTATGATGGTATGCATGTAGTTGGCTCGTGTCAACAGCTTTCGATGCTCGCAGTGTTCTATGAAATATTGATCATTTGATACAAAGGTAATGATTTGTAACGTAACAACCAGACTGAGGCAAATTGACTTCGTTGGTGACTTACCCAGGTGTCAGTAGGAAAAGTATTGCTACTGAAATGGAAGATTGGATGGACTGAGACTTTTTGGCGAAATGATATGACTTGGTGCACAGTCAATCATTTATGGTACAATCGCAACGTTTAGCTCTTTGAGGCTACTCTTCATTCACATTCAACCGTATATTTAAAACTTTTAGACATTGTTTGAAGTGATGACTCAAATGAGGATACCAAAGTACTTGAGTTATGTATAATTACTCTAATACTAGCGTCGAGGTCATGGAGAAGACCGAACATGAAAAAGCAAAAGAGCAAGACGAAGGTGGTGAAGATGAATCTATGAGGACCATTTGAGAGTGTTGGTTACTCGTCTCGTTACATATACCCAAAGAATAGGGGTCGCACGTTATTGATCCAGACGCCATCCTACCCAACAACGACACACCCTCAGTTATGAGACTACGTTACCCCCCAACTATATGATACAATACGAATAAACAATCATTCAAGCTTTCCGCCGGTGTAGCCCAAAATATTTTGATATCCAAATCATCATCTTGTGATGAAAGCTTACAGCGTTTGAACTTAGTGATTTAGTTCTATGGGGATTAATTGCTAAAGTTCATAGTTCAGTATTATCGTATGTCTCGTCCTATCCTACCGCTGTCTTTCGCACATTTCCACTCCTCACAGGAGCATATATATCTTCGTCAACGTTCCGTATCGAATATCGGATCCATTTATCATTTTTAGTTACCGGTACCAGCGTTGCCCTTTGCTGGTCCAGCCATCGACATAAAAGTTCCTACTCCTAACAATTTAGTTCTAAAAATCAATTCCAAACTTATGCTTTCGACAACTCAGTCTCTAGTTATGAACGTGTAATTTTTTCGCCTCGCATAACGTCGCGAGGGGTAATTGATGTACACAAATATAATGGAAAGGTCCACTTGCTCTGGAATAAATATATCTTTTCTATCTTCCATGTCTTACCGCGTGTTTATTATCAGGTGAATAATCAGGTAAATTCAACACAACATTTCATACACGCTTCTTATATACTAACTTCAATCTATGTTAGGTTATTCCAACTATGCATTTTCACTGGCTTTTCTTCTATCGCATTAATTATTTACGCTGGCGCTATCCCAACATTCCCTCTTTTACCACAAGAATAAAGTTCCATCTAACATAATAATATTAATGAAGAATGTCCGAGCGATGGTAGACTCTGAACAACGTCCAATGCATCGCTTGCCCCGCTAGTCTTCGGTAGAGATACCACATTCTCCATCCATTTGATATTCAACGTAATTAATTGAATTGGCTATGGAGTAATTATGATGATGAAAAATAGAAAAAAATGATCATATATGACCATGGTTTTGGTTATTTTTTAATTTCGAAAAAGTGGAAATTGATGTACTTCTAATTTTCAATGCCAAATTGTTTTCTCAAAACTTTGGCAGCAAGAAAATGAAGTTTTATCATTAATTTCATGTGAAGGTTTTGTCGTTCGTTAGTATTTCAATGGAAATTGGTTGTGTGTGACGTCAGATGCATTGAATATCTGGGTCGGGACAGACGTCGACCCACATTTTGCTGGCCTTCCCACCTACACTTTCGTCCTCACTCTGATCTATTCCACTCGTTCACCCCTCTATTGTACTTTCGTTGTCTGTTCAGAACGTTTTACTGAAACTTTTGCGCTGAAGCGCCGACTGCAATTGAGAAGCGCCATCGTATCGGAACCTATTCCCTTCCCGCCCTCACTCACCCTCACTCATCCTCATCTCTCGAGACTCCCTACATTTTCGCCCCCGCGCTTACCATCGATCTGCTCTGATGACGCGTCAATGCTGGATCTCGCGCGCATGACTTTATAGTAAATATTCGCATAACCCACATCTCTAAGTCGGTTACTTTATCACCGTTTCTCGCAATACATGAGCGTAAATGGGTAGAATTTATGTAACAATGAGAGTTCAACTTTGATGCTTTTGCGAATTACACTCATTTCATTTTGCGTAACATTCATTCATCGGTGCTAACAGATTTTATAATTTTTTACACAAAATTGTTTCAATCATATCTTTCTCTACCAGCTTGCAGTCAATATCATGTCTCAATACAAAAATAGAATTGTACGTTGGATATCATTCAATTATGATTAAATTATCACGAGTAGAATCAACTCTTCCAGAGTATCTTTCAATATCTAAAGTTCTTTGCGTTTGATTGAAGCACAGAACAACAGTAGTGAATCCGAACGTGTTCTATCTCAAACTCCGATATTATTACCTTTTCTCGTATTCAAGTTTCAATTCCATTTGAATTGTTCTCTGAGTATTCATTTAGAGTGTCATCGTTTAAATGCCAAAGTGCTGAACATATTGAATCTCCCTTTTCTTTTTTCTGGCTTCGATTTGCTCGAATTCACGCAATGGCTCTGATCCAATTGTTACGATGGACCGCATTTATGTACTGCAGCATTTATAGAATTAAATCGATACTCGCACTACACTTAATTTCATAAATTTGATGAAAATTACAAGCTCATTCTGGATGAAAGCGTACGAATGGTAAGTTCTCGCATCCTCATGAGACATTATGTATTGTTGCATTTATTTTACATCGTCTTTCTATTTGTTGTTGTAATTTCCACCTTAATATCCTCATATCGAACAAGTAAATGAAAAACCGATGGGAAATGGTCACACAATGCCGCAGCTAGTGTCCAACTGATACGATAATGTGGACTCAGACGCCTAGACTTCTCTCTCGTAAAGGGAATAATTGTTACTATTGTGACATTCATTTTTGGCTCACCTTTTCTGATGATAATATTCCGCCATTCCATTACCAGCGCATCATTATACTATTCCCATCATAATAATGGGAGACATTTAATCGAATTGCAGATATTATCTGAAACAAACATATTTATAAATCCATTGGAAGTTTAATTCCAAAAATAATTGATTCAGTCGTTACATCACACATTTACGTCTTATATTCACGGAAAATAATTTAATATTTATTAGCGTAAGTCATGCATTGACTGTCATGCGACAAAAGTAAACATCAAAAAGATTGAATCTCTAGTATATTGCCTTCAACAATGGTATATCGCAGTAGTTTTTGAATAGGTTGGAACAATAATGAGAAAAAGAAAGAAATATTCACATGAAGACAGTAATCTCTATAACTGATCGAGGTCATAACTAAGGGACAAAATGTAAAGGGACATTTTTCTTTATGCCGCGAGGAGTGAAAATGATTCGTGGAAAAAAAGAGTAGTAATAAGAATAAATCTGAGGAAATGGAAGGGGTGGAATTAAAGAAAGACCTCGGTAAGCCGTCCCCAAATGCTCCATTTCTTATGCCCGCTATCAACGGATATTACGTCAGATTTCTAGGCCTCCACTTTTCCCTCTTCATTCCCTACATTTTTCGGATCAATAGACTTGCATCCGCAGACTAGAGGTCATGTTCGCCAACCGCATGGAACTCTTCTTAATATCGCTTTCGCGTCTCTCACCTTTTCCCATCTCCCTAGTAACTGAAGTCTAGTTCACTGAGCAAAAGCACTACAAAACTAGTATATATATGTGGTGGACGAGGTGAGAAGATTGTTCGAGGCCAAGTGCGAGCTCGAACGTCAATACGTCGGCTCTTGTCGTTCAACCATGCTAATAATGTTTGTCACTTGATTTATCAGATATCTCGAATCACTTGCTATGCGATATTTCATTGCGTCTTGAGAAAATTATTTCATCCTTATTATTTCTACAATTTTTAAATTGAACTTTTCTCATCTCTTCATTTCTCACGTACAGAAGGTTAACCTTTTTTTAATTTGGTCATTTGCAGTATGAATGTTCATAAAATATACCAAGTCATCTGGAATATTTTTGTTCACAACATAGTAAATTTTATTCAGAAGTGTTTCAAGTATCCGGATCGGATTTTCACTCATGAATAATATCTCCGTTAACAGAATGCCTCCCTGTTATTCACCATATTTATTATGAAAATCCAGCTTATTATATCTAATTTTCCTCATCATAGTTGTAAAACAGGACTTACTTTGATTTATATTGCGAACTTTGTGGAACAATAACAGTAATTTTGTGTTTTCTGACGTGTTTCGTGTTATCTAACACCGTGAAACTGTGTTACCGGTATGTTTTGGTGAATTTACCATTCTAAAATCATGACCATACGAACCATATTCATACACTTTCTAAACAATCACCCTCTCTTGTCGTTTATGCGCCATGTTTCTCTTTTATATATGATTCCTCTTCAAAAAAGGAGAGCACGAACCAACTACACTTCCTGTGACTGCTCCTTATAATTCAATACTGTCAGAATGACATGTCTCCAATGGGAAAGGTGAAGTTGTAAGACATAGCAGCGTAATTGGAGAAATGCAGTAGAATGGCAAATTTGCCTTGATTATATATTCAATTATCTTCATAGTTGGTCAAATATTAAATTAGTACATCCGAATGCTATTCGCAACTACTATGTTCCGAGTAGGACATCTGCTTCTGCCTCCATCATCAGAATGGACAAGCAATCAAGGGATGCGAAGTAAATATGATGCTTCCTCCAATGTAAATAATCCATTTATCTCAAGAATCATGATGGAACCACGTTTGTCCGAGTACCACTGAGTTCACTGAGTTCCCAGAAAATCAATGACGTTTGTTTAATGCACAACTCCTTGAGTGTATTGTGAAATCAGTCAATATCGCGACAATAGGTGAGAGTATATAGTGTCGAAGATATTTGACCAACTGTCCATTAATTAAAATTAACAGTCGGAGCAGCAGTCGGGCATAATTCATCAAGAGGAATAATGAAAGAACTTTGTCTGACTCTTGAACAACGAATCATCGGGATAGTTGAAAATGAGAAAAAAAAAATTTCCACTCCACAATTCCAGTGTTCTTTCACTGATTGATAATATCGATATTGGTAAACAGAATGGGAAACTGTGGACGGGGTTCTACTGGTATTATTTTATTAGGAACACTAAATAATGGATTCAAGCTCTATCACATTCGAAACCACACACTCACTTGGTACATAGAAGACAAAACCTGAAGAGGAATATTTCATAATAGCAATTGATCGAGTGATAGCGATCGATCACTATCATATGTACGTTACGATACAATTCATACGATTTAGTTGGATGATGCATCAGAATTTTACATAAATGGTTGAGCAGTTTGATTCAAGTTTGGGTATGCATCTAATAGATAATGATCGGTGGAAGACAACCGCTTTATATTGGATCATGAATATGCAATGTCAATTATCATGGGCAGCACCACCAGCAGTTAACCAATGAAATGTACAATATATTGCAAATTCCCTATCTAACTACCTTAGAGCATTCTATTCAATCGTCCAATTTTTGACTAGGGAGCAATAATACTTGATGGTTCATTCCCAATAGTAAAATCATTTTGTTTTCAGAGACTGATTGCTGAATTGAATAAGGAGCAAGAAGCCTTCATTGCTGGTAAACCTTCCGAAAAAGGTGAGGCAGTGGCACCTTGGATTGGTGCACCAAACGAGGACGCATTGCGCGAAGAATGTTTAGCTCTTTCAACTGTAAGTAATTTTCCATATCAACTATGAAAGTCTTTGACATATATCCGGCCACAATTCGAATGCACCGTGCAAATGACCAGTGATAACATTTATATATGACTATATTGTGTTTATTTATTATTATTGTTTGTAAAATACTACATCGATATTATAATCTCTAGGATCGTCGTAACTTTGTGAGAGCGCCGCCGCCAGGCGTAGAGTTTGATTGGGATTTCGAAGCAGTTCAACCTGTGGCGCAAGCTACACTTGCTCTCGATCCGAATTTAGAAACCATGAGGTTCGAACTTGTCCCCAAAGTGTATGTATTAACATTTCATTGATTTATTTACATGGATAGACTTGAATTCAAGAAACAATGAAGTGATTCGTATTAATGTATTTTGGAATGCACAGAATAAGCGAGGAAAACTTTTGGCGCAATTACTTTTATCGAGTATCGCTTTTACGTCAAAGTCATGAACTTAATGCAATGGCCAGCCAAGCCGAGAATAATCCCAAAGATGTACACGAAACTGGATACACCGAAGAATTCCCAGGTAAATTACAATCACAATCACAAATATGAAGAGAATTTTTAGAGAATACTTGTATATTTGCATTTCAATTTGACTATTCAGTTGTATACGTAGAAATAAGAAGCATAGAGTATTTTTAGTTAATCTATTGACGCACTATACAACCTCCACAACCGGGTGGAAATTTAAAAGCACGTCTGCTATTTGAATATATACATTATCGTTCGGCTATAAATTTCCAATTTCCGATTCACTCTGTCGCAGAACATATAAAAAGCTGAATTGTCATTGGTATGTCTTGAATTGACTTTTCTATATCATAACGCGCGTCAGTAGAGGAATGAGTTCTGCTACACTCATCGATGTCAATAATACACGATGCAGTACATAGTTTCACGTGATGATTATCAAAGGTTGACAGTATATCATTGAACTTTTTCTCTCAATGATAGACATTTTGATCGATCCGTCCATAACTTCCACCTATTGGTGGTGTTGCGCACAATAAGTAGCTTGCCAGTTTTTTCTTCTCTCTAGTTTGTGATCATGTTGTAGTTAGATGCAAGTATTATCAATGCACACAGCTCGAATAGGAAGCAGCAAGGATACCGCAAATGACATGGCTTCTAATAAACTCTCATCAAATGTGGAATCATCTGTCGCTCACGAGTTCGTTTCTGATAGTACAAGGCCCTCCTCTTCTGACATTAATGAGGTGAACGAGGGTATGAAGAAATTAGGAATGAAAACATCCAAAGGTCAGTATGTTACTAAAACGCTCAAAACAAACTCACGGGAATGACAAGGATTGGATTGAAGATCCTCGAGCCTAATCTCTTCGAATATGCACATCTCCTTCGACTTTGCGTCTGCTCATCTGACTGAGAGTAAGTCTTATCCATAGCATCCGGAATCTTATTTTCGGGGTATACCAAGCCTAATTGCAGTGTTATGGTATTTCATTAGCTTTTCTTACAAAGATATTTGTGATAAGTACATCAAATCTCAACATGGACTGCTGAAATTAAGGGACATCATTCGTTATGGTCGTAACTATATGGTGTGGGCTGAAAGTGACCAGATATTATAAAGATAATAATCATAATATGGACTGTATAAATGTTATCGGTGGTCAGAAATACAAATATCACGTGGTTTGATGTCTACTAGCTCCATAAATTTTGATAGAATTTAGAATTCCATTTCTGCAGTCCAACAATAAATATCTGGTCAATTTTGATTGTGTAAGTATGCTTGACGTTATCACGAAATGTTTGGGAAGCTGTCAGCATCGTTATTAACCCATATTCTACACATACCAAGTAAGTAACAATAAATATATTTATTGTTGCTTACTTCCTCATCTTTATGATAGCCGCTGCATAGTAGTTTAGTTGTTGCCATCAATTTCAAAATAATGTAATTGTCTCTGTTTAAGTGACTCTATAACTCAATCAAAATATCTTTTGCTTATTTCCATAATTTAAAAAAAAGCAATTTTCATTCTATTTTGTCTACAGCCTAAGAAGAGGAGATTCCTGTTTACCATAATCCAAAGCACATACCCCCAAATTACATTCGTCATTTGGCTAATCGAGAAAAAGAGACATTCCCATTATTATTTATCGCCATTACCTGCAATTATGTTGTATTAACTTCGTTTTTTTTCACTATTATGCCCTGACATACTAGCAATATATTGGAAATGCGATACTATTATTTTCAAATTAACACCGTGTCGTATGTATTGACATTCTACAGTTTCATCGAAATGTATGATGCGCATCATAAATACGCGACTTGAATTTCTCGTCATAACTCCTCCGAGAATATATGAATATATTTATACACACGATAAATATATACATAAAAAAATGGAGTAAAAAAATACGATCGTGAGTCGGGAAACACGGATACGATACTGTGCTTTCGTGAACTCAGTGAGAGTCATATATTATTCAATAGTCTTGGATCGCGTAATAATTTTTCAAAATAACAACCAAGAAAATGAATGGAATGATACAATTAGTTCATACATACGCTGCCAGGTGAATGAAGATGAGAAAGATAAGGAAGAAAACCTGATAAGAAGGTCGACGAAATAGTGAGGCAAGAAAAAATAGGCGAAACGCAGTATGATCATTGACCGAAAATTAACGTAGATATTATAATACAACAAAAAGTGGCACCCGTGACACTGCAGAGGAAATAACAAATTTGACTATCGCATTCGTATATATCTTGTTTGTCCGTCTATCCGGATCAGTCCTAGCTTTGATTCTTTTTCTCCCTATCGTGAAGCTATAAAGAAAGTGAAGACGTCAGAAAAAAAAAGGGTGAGCGACATTTCCTGGAATTCATAATGGAATAAAAGATGAGAATCATAAGAATAACGGAATGATAAACTTAAATAAGTACCTTATCAAATTTGTTGAATGACAATACGTGTTTTACTGGGTATAAATATGTAATATGCTGGCGCACATTTTATCGCCCGCGCAGTTAAGAATCGAGAATTTCCGGTAGCTATCAAGACAGTACATGTGTCAATGCGATGAACTCAACCAGGAATAGACAGATGGAATAACACTTTGGTGAACTAAAATATCTTAATATTTGTACTGACTGAAACTTCGAATGTTGACGTCATTGCGAAATTTACTGGAGCTTGTATTCGCGGGTGAAAAGTTGCAATAAACATATATATAAGTACACCATCTGTCATGGGTTGCGAGTTCATTGTACTCGAGTAAATAGTCGATTCAAGAGAAGGAAATGGATGTGAAAAATAAAAATTTCAGAGATATATTATATATACTTATGTGAATAATGAAGAGCTATTGTGTGATAATTAATAGAAATTGTCACAAAGGAGAAAAAGATAAGAATAGGAGTGATGGTGAGCTGTCACAAATATTACGAGATGATAGAAGAAAGAAGTGATTAGGGCCGCGTATAGTATCATATTGTTCCAATGATCACTCTTTCGATGATATATTCTGTATTGATGAGCAAGATAGCTTGGGAGTGTCTATTTTTAATTCGTGTGATCTCTGAGAGTAATTATGTTCTCCGTGAGTTTGTTTGTTAGTACGTCTATTGCATTTTATTATTTCGTTCTTCCTGACAATTCATCGCCTTAATTAACCATCATCCTTCTCCATAATATTTATTTATCTGATCATACACATTCATGCATATAGTACACGAAAAACATTCACGGACACACGCACATAGTTGACCCTCATAAAACATACCACGCAAACATGTCCAATAACCCTCGCAAAATAGCTACAACGCTGCTTGTGACTCTCCGCAGAAGAAGAATGGGAAGGGGAGTTGGAAGCCGAACTAAAGGATTTTGAGATCGTGCCGGGTGAAGGGAAGACACGAACCACGACAAACAATGTTACATCTGGAAAGGAAGACTGGGAAGAACAAATGGATGAGCTTCTTGGCGATGAGGACCTCAAATGAATGAAGAAGCAAATGATTCATAGTTATGCTTGATTAATCGTCAAATTTATGATGCAATTGAACAGAGAAATATCACCTGCGTAACAATAGAAGGAAATCGTTGTCGATGTACCTGGCGTATGATATTGTTGCTGTCAAGTGTCATTTTATGCTGCTGGATTGCCAACTTGGAAAAAAATAAATATTGAAAGAACGTCAGAACGGGGAAATTTTTGAGTGGGAAAATATCTTTTTTAGCAATAAACAATCGTGATGCTTTCTGCGTCTTCATCATCTCTCGTTGTATTATCGATCGCACAAATTCACAAATCTGTAATAACGCTGCGCCAGCCTCTGTACAGACAAAAATGATGATTACTATAACTATAGTCACTCATATAGCTAATAAAACAATGAGAAATATGTATATATATATATATAAATTATTAATTATATATATGTATGTATATGTATATTCAAGATAACGAGGTAGTAGCTTACGCCTAGCGTACGTGCTTGAGTGGACTCAAGAAGTATACATGAAAAGTCATAAATTTGGCGATACATTTGGCTGGATTTGGCTAATCATTAATTGATTGATTTCATCTTTTGCATTTCATCACATGTTAGAGAATTCGAATAAAGTAAAGAGACGACGGAAAATTTACTTTTTGTATTCGCGCGTACGTTCATGCAAAGTTTTGTCCATCCGTTCTATGTTTTTTATTAGATGGTTTTATCAAAGTTGTCTGTTTAATGTGAGATTCCAGTGGCGAATATACAACAATCATTTCAGCGCGTTTAACCGTCAATGTCATACATTTGTTCTGATAGAAATTAACGACACGCAGCTCTTGAAGGAGTTCTGAATATTTGTCAAGGGCCTAATATCATTGGATGAGAGACGGTGAAAGAATAATACTGATTTATATTGAGTACAGAGTGGTGCGACCCACATGTTAATATTTTACAGAACGCGTATTGGATATTTGGTTTTTTAAGGTGTACCGTTGAAATGTTTATATATATAATATTTTTTTTCTACATATTTCTGATGCGACACGATCATTAATTATGTTCCATGTTTTATTATGTCGTGTTTCTTCAGATATAGCAGTATAATGCAGAATGATAATATTGAAGAAAGAAAAAAAAGACACCTACCGTCAAATTCAAATCAAGTGTGTTACTGTTAATAGCATGATTTAATCATTGCCAATAACCTCCGATAGAAAAAAAAATGAATTCACCCAATGGAAATGATTATAATTAAATTCGGTACTTATGTATGTATATATACACGATATGCATATATGTACCTATGTATATGCATGTCTATATATGTTGTTGAATCCATTGAAAGTATGATAATATATTATGATTATGAGTATTAATGAATAATAAAATGATGCAGCAAACTTAACTCTTATGAGATGGAAAAAATTATTGAAGAATAAAAAATATTATTGCGATAATGTATATCAATAAAACTCGTGTACCTCGTGAAAAAAAGAAGAATAAAACTAAATCGAGTAATCTACATCCTGACATTCATATTATCATTTCATTTGGATTTTACCCATCTAAGTACTAAGTACCTAACAATCGTTCTCAATGCTATTTTGAAATTGAGGCGAACTCGTCGGAAAAAAAAGTCACCACAATAATGAGCATATTGGAATCCATTTCAGTCAACTATTCCCTCAATATTTTCCAATATATTGCTCATTGATATTTGAGAAAGTTCAGCGAATAATACAAAGTCATCGTTTAAATTGTTGATTCGTCATTATTTCAGTCAATATCGTCAATGGCTCAGGTTGATATCACAATTACATGAATGCCATGAGGTAGCTACTGTTGGCCACTACAAAGCACTGTCTGGTTGCCGCCACAGCACCGAATCTAAACATGTATGTATATATGATTTTCGCCGCTGTGTAGCGATATATAGTGCTCTGTCCTCTCTGTTAATGTGTTCGAAATCTTTGGGATGTTGAGATGATGAAGGTTGCCTACACAAGAATCGACAGCTATTCTAATTAATATAAAAGAAATAGTAAAATCATTATCACAACATATCACACTTGTGGAATTGTTTAGTGGGACGAAAAAAATTTGATGAACGTTACAAGTATCAAATATAAAAATATATCCAGCAAAGTATCGGCGGCAACCGTGATTCGTGTTGTTTATACGAATTATTTATCTTTGTTATTCGATAGAACGAAGATAAGAATTTGTTAAGGACATCATTATAAATGGATTACATATTCGAATGAATGGTGATTAATAAAAATAACAATTCCATATACCAATGGAGATATCACACTAATGGCACCATAACCTCACTTTAGTATTCTATTGTTCACCCAACAATCAGAATACTGCCGCTGAATTATTTTTGCATGTAAATTCCGCATCTATTTCAACTTTTGTATTTTAATAGCTTCAGGAAGTAACCGATATTATTATATTGTAGGTTGAAAAGAAATTGCTTATCGGCGTCACAATTATGGATCAGAAAAGCGAGCCGGCTGTTTCAGCTGACAGTTCTTGTGACAAAGTAGCTACGAGTTCTGAAGGGGGTCTAACGATTGAGAAAAATGTTTCGACATCTAGTCAACAGGAAAATGACGAAGTATCATGTTCAAATATTGAGAAAGATTGTAATGTTGACTTAGGAAACAGTGATCAAACAGGGGCCGATGCCGACAATAGAAAAGATCGGGGCGATATTGCATCTGAAAGTTCGATTGGGAGTGTGCATGAAAATAGCTCATCTGGAAAAGAAATTGACGATGCGATAGCTGATTGTGCCAATAATGAAACTGATGCACAACCCATTAGTATTGGTGAAGCTCAAGTTGCTGTTACAGATGTAGATCATGAGAAATTGAAAGACACTACGACAACAATTGATGCTAATGATATCGTTTTGCCGAACGAGGTTGATGGTACAAATGCTGAGAAAGAAATGGAATTAGATCAAGAGAAAGCTCAATCATGTAATGAAAAAGAAGACGAGACCGATGTAATTGCAGATTCAACACTAAATGAAACGAGTGAGAATACAGGAGAATGTTTACAATCTATTGAAAGTGATAAGCGCGACACAATGGTGATGGAAGTCGATGCGGATATTCAAGACAGAGAAGAATCAATGGAAAAGAATGCTGGTGAAGTTGAAAATACTGAGTTCATACAAATTTCACAGGATAAGGCAGATGATTCACAAATTGATGGACAATGTATGGATGCTGAAGATCCTTTTGGTGGGGACAGTCTTGCAGCCGACACTGTCGAAACTTTAGCCACTGATGAACTGCAAGAAAGGGGCATGAACTTTCGCAAGCTTGGTGATCAAGCTGATAATCTACAGGACGTTCTGAGAGCGAAAGATTCTAATTTTGAATCATCGTCGAATGAACGGGACGAAATCAGTGGAAGCCATAATCATGACAATGAGATTGAATTTATATCAGAAGTTTCAAAAGAAGGAAATGAAGATATCAGTAACGATTCAGTAGGAAATAAAATCGCTGAAGATACTCAATTGAATTCCAACGAAAACTCTGTAACCAGAGTATCGGAGTTGACAAAAATAGACGAGAAAGAAGCAGAGAATAACAATAAGGAGGCGAAAGCAGATGGAGATAATAACGCGTCGGCAGTAGTCACGGATGAGCAATCCACGGTTTTACCTGGACAAGATGATGAATTATGTATCATACCTGATAATCTGAAAATAATTTTACCACAACGATCGACAGATACCACACATATTGTTGGTATAGATGGAGATAGAGGAGAGACATCTGAAGTTCTAGAAACACCGACGGAAGCAGCTGAGAAAACGAATATAGAAACATCTATATCGAGTGAAACCAGTGCTGTTGTAGATAAAGATAAAGTTGAAGATGATAATATGACGAATGTGCCCTTGGAACACACAACTCCCGAAGGCGCAGATAATATAATAGATCTGGACGATGAGCCAAAAAACCCCGAGATTGAAGAAATTGAGACACCGGAAATCTGTGCACAATGTGGGAGAAAAAAAAATTGCAAAATAAAAGTTAAAGTTGGTACAGAATATTTCAGTGTATGTTCCCAGAATTGTGAAGCTACTTTCTCAGCTGCAAACCACAGGGCATCAGACATTCCGAGTGATGGCGCTAATTCAAAATATGAAAAACGGTGCGCAGGCTGTTTGTTGATCATAGAAAAAGGTGACGAGCGTAATCTGTCATGGGAAACTATGGAATTTTGTAATGAGGAATGTTTGGGTAAATTTCAAACAAAGTATGGAAGCTACTGTCGGAATTGCAACGGGAGTGTTGCTCCCATAAGCTTGGGGAAATATTGCGTGAGATTTGGATATGATGTAAGGCAATTTTGTTGCTCATCTTGTTTGGAAGAATTCAAAAAAGGTCTGAAGGTGTGTAGCTACTGTCAGAAAGACATTAGTTCAGGAACTGACGGGTTTTTGGCACCTGTAGGAGATAAAGGTCAATTCAAAGATTTTTGTACCCAATTTTGCATGGAAAAATATTCAAAGATGAGTTCAACAGAGCCGCCAAGCGCTGAGAGAAAAGCTTGCAGTGTCTGTCAGGAAGAAAAAATTGTTCATTGCGAGGTTCAAGTAGATTGTTCAGCACCAGTAGCAATATGTAGTGAGCCGTGTTTTGCGGCATTCAAATTCGTGAATAAAGTCGATCCGGATCAATGTTCTACATGCAAGAAATATTTCGATCAAATTAGCAAGAAAAGCACCGTTGTTTTCTATGATAATGAAGCCCATACATTTTGTAGCAAGACTTGTCTCAATATTTTCATCATAACACACAGAAAAATAGTGCCTTGTAATTGGTGTAAAGTGAAAAAATACAATTTCGATATGATTAGGAAGGAATTGAAGACGGGCCAAGTGATCATGATGTGTAGTTTAAATTGCCTGACCCTTTACCAAGTATCAATTAATGCCGTTTCCGCCAGGCGAATAAATTGCGACTTTTGTAAAGAATTCTCACAAGCCCAATATCATTTAACAATGTCCGATGCGACAATCAGAAACTTTTGTTGCTACGAGTGTGTGATGAAGTTCCAAAGCCAATATACGAAGTCACCAATAACGATTCCAGCTGGTGATGATTCAACTCCTGTGCCCACTGGGACTCCAAAACGAACTTATCCTGGTAAATTGCAAGCACAATCAGCAGTGAAAAAAGTCGTTGACATACAGAATCTCCCGACACTATCAGCCTTACAGAATAAGAAAACTATGCCTGTGATATCTTCCGTTACAAGTTTAGCGTCTAATGGCCCGACGGCTACAATTACACAGAAATCTACTTCCACGATGAGTGTTGGTGTGAATAGTGCCACCATGACTAACAGCACTGCACCAAGTTCACAACCACAAGTAGTTTACAAGCAACAAGTGATTACTAGACCACCGAGTCCAGTGAAAATACATAATAAAATGACCCAGTGTCAGCCATTGATGCACACCAAAGGTGTGTCTGTTAAACCTCACCCATGCACCAAGTCCACGCAAACTGATGAAGTTCAAAAAGTTATAATTCCGATTCCTGTACCTATTTATGTTCCATTCCCGATTCACATGTGGAGTTTTCCATTTCCCGTGCCAGTGCCATTCCCACTTCCCATTCCAGTACCCATTTTCATTCCAACTACGCGTAACAGTACTAAAGGAATCTTGAAAGAAATCAAGAGAATACAGGAGAAGATGCCTGCTGATCCATTTGAAGCTGAATTACTTATGATGGCCGAAATGGTTGCTACGGATAAGAAAACATCTGAGAGCGATTCGGATTCAAGCGAAGAAAATGATGTGGAAACTGAGGTTGCTGATTCTGGAAATACATTTGGCGATGATATGCTACAAATGGCGTTGAAAATGGCAACTGGGGAAATTGAGGAACCAGCAGTGGATTTGGAGGTGGCTTTAACACCAAATACCATTACTGCGTCCCAAACGCCTGCGCCACTCGAAGCTACTGCCGAGACTCCAGACCCTCAACCTGACCGAATCGTTGCGACACGTGGGAAGAAACGTGTCGTGTCACAAAAATCAAGGGGTGGACCAACCAAACGTGGTCGACGTACTGCTGTAACTGGTGAACCGCCGTTAATGCCGCCACCTGAATCCCAACCACCGTCTACGCAACCTCGTGTCATTGAGCCTGTTGAAAAACCTGATGCGAATATGGCCCTCAAGTATACATTTGGGGTGAATGCATGGAGAAAATGGGTCGTGTTGAAAAATACTGAGTTAGAGAAGCAGAATACACCAGCGAGAAAAGTGAAACTTTTCAAAACAGATCTCCTACAATTAACAGCTGATGAATTGAATTATTCTCTATGTTTATTCGTAAAAGAAGTTCGGAAACCAAATGGATCAGAATATGCGCCCGATACAATTTATTATTTATGTCTAGGTAAAGTGACGAATTATTTTGATGAATAACAGCATATTGATTCCTTGCATAATATAATGTACTCCTACAGGAATACAGCAGTATCTATTTGAGAACAACAGGATAGACAATATATTCACAGATACGTACTACGAACAGTTCACAGATTGTTTAAATGACGTGGCGAAGAAATTCTCAGTGTTATATAATGATGCCCGTGAGTTTCATCTTATCCGTTTTTTTTGTATCGGAATATTTTGATACTAATTCATAATTTTTCCAGAATATATCGTAACGCGCGTCGAAGAAGAGCATTTGTGGGAGTGTAAACAGCTCGGGGCGCATTCTCCGCATGTGCTTCTAAGTACTCTGATGTTCTTCAACACAAAACATTTCAACTTAGTGGTGAGATATTCATCTGGCATTTAATATCTTACAATTTCATGCTCATTCAGTTATAAGTATATATAATCTAATTATATTCTGGGGACAGACAGTGGACGAACATATGCAACTATCTTTTTCACATATAATGAAACATTGGAAACGAAATCCTGCAGCGCAAGCCACTGCGGTAGCAGGGAAAGCACCCGGCTCGCGTAATGTCCTTCTGCGGTTCTACCCTCCACAATCTGCTTTAGGTCAGTTTTATTACAGTTCTAATATAATGCAATAATCAATCGCTGGCTCTTACATTCATTTTTCTTTCTTGTGTTGTAGAAGCCAACTCTAAGAAGAAAAAAGTGTATGAACAACAAGAAAATGAAGAAAATCCATTAAGATGTCCTGTGAAGCTTTATGAATTTTATCTGTCAAAATGTCCAGAAAGTGTAAAAACACGTAATGATGTGTTTTACCTTTTACCAGAACGAAGTTGTGTTCCTGACAGTCCTGTGTGGTATTCCACATCACCTTTAGCTAAAGAGAATCTTGTGAAAATGTTACATCGTGTTAAAATGGTGAAAGAAATTAACATGGCGCTGTTGAGCACTTAAGTTTTTTGGATGTTAGTTTCTGTGAGATCATGTGTCATTCCTTCATCGGCATTCAATTGGTATCATACGGTTGCGTAGAACGCGACCATTTTTGATAGTATGCAAAGGACCGCCAATCTTAATCACGATTTTTCAATCAAACATCAGAAGTTCAGGAGAAAAAAAAAACTGTGTGATCGTTGCGAAGATCAAAAGATTGATCGATTATATCACAAGTCTGTATAGAAAGTAAGCCTCATAGTTGTTTCCATGTTCAAGAATTATTGACAGCTTCCAAATTATATTCAATAATTGATTTATCGTTAGGTTAATAAATTGTATCGTTTCGAACTAGAATCTGATTTACTTATCCTTAAAGAGAGTATTATTTTCGTGATGAATAGGATACCAATACAACGATATGTTAGTATGGACATTATAGAAATATAAAATTTATGGATATACAATGAAGTGAATAATTGTGTCTTTCGTCTGTTGAGCGACTCTTGTCTGGTACAGTTTAATATTTTCATAAATAATAATGGATGTGTAAAGATTTTTCGTCAAGATTACAGAAAAAAGTCAGGTATTCATTTCTATTTTATCAATTTTCGTAAATGAATTTTTAATTTTCTGATGTACACAATCATTTGAGTAATATTCCTTTTTTCCTTACAATTTATTTCAAATATTTTTTGTTGGACGAATGAAAATGCGTTTATGTTTGAGTTTCTTTCGTGAAGTTTCTAAGCTATGTAATTTTGTGTGAACCTCAGAGTATATTGCTTGCTGTTCTTCCTCAGGAATAGTTTCTCTGCAAACAAAGGAAACAATTACATCTACACGTTCATATCATGTTGGGGTCTAAATGTTCATATCTTATGTACCTGTAAATTTTCATGAGGTCATATTTTTCCCATGGTTTCTCATGAGCCTTAGCCTTCCGCCATCGAGTGTTGCTAACTACAATGCCCACAACGCCCTTCAAATCCTTGCGCTCCCATTTTTCCAGCCATGGCTGTGGTTTTAATGTTACTTTTATGTCATTCACGGGAACTGGACTCCCTTCTGGTAGATACTCCGCTTCCATGTCAAATGGAAACGTACTAAATTCTGCAGGAGCATCACGAAGATACAGAAGTTCATCATCCAATCTTTTTTGAAGTCTGTAAGATATATAAACAAATTTATCTTAAAGCTTTTGCCAGTTACGAATATGCACGATCATTTGTCACAAGTTACCTCAGGCAATTTATTTTTTGAATAGCCGGGTCATACAACTCATAAGCAACTTCAATTCCTTGATGATCAACAACATTTCTTAGTATAAATGATGCACGTAAACCACATCCCTTACGCTGAATACAAATACCAACAAATTTGTTCGATTTTCCGGGCGCATGTGGTTCTGAATGTGTAACAGACAGTATTGAACCGACATAAAATTCTGGAATATCAATTACTGTTCTTCGTGCCATCATGTCACGACGTTCCAATCTTTCTCTGAGTGCATTACGATGTAGAGGCGTTGGATCGGGCAAAAATTCTGGATAAATGAACCTGTATTGAGACGGCACAGTAGGGCCATCATAACGTGGTTTTCTATCTTCCACTATTCCACTAACATCATTGTTCTCATGATTTGAAGAATCTTTTGTGGAAGGTGCTGCTGTCGTCAAACATCTGTTTTTAGTTCCTGCAACAATAAATTGATTCTGTTTCATAATTCTTAACTTGTAACATGCCGGTGAATCCAGAAGAAAAACATAAATTCTAGGTTAGATAATCGTAGACCGTGATGCAAGGAAAAATGAGTAAATTGAATCTAAGATAGGAGATCACACTAGTTTTGATTATTTTTTATAGCATCTGCATATTATAATTACAAATCAACGAACCTATTGATTTGAAGCCGCAAAAATTTGTGCGGATTTCACGAAACAGAACTCTCCGGAGCGCTGACATCTTTGTTCGATCTAAATATTATTATTATGTAAAATAGGTATGGAACAGCGCTAAGTACGGCCTCATGCAGTCGCTAGTCGCTCGTTGCAGCGACAAATCTGGTCACGTGACTCCATTTTGAATTTCCCGCGGCTTGAAAAATATGTAGCGCTATTGAGACTACTATTGAGTACTACTATTGAGACTGTTGGAGATGCCGCTGTTGTAGCATATGGCGCGAAAAAGTTCGAATTATGATTCAAAGCAAGGGCAGAAATGATTCAGAAATAAAATAATGTCCACTGTTACATGCGTTTATCATATGAATTATCAGAAATGAATCAACAAATCACAATATTACAGAAAACCGACGATAAATCAATTAAGTTACAGTTCATTTAACGGAAATTTTAACAATATAAAATTTACGAAGTTGCATTGGGATCAATATCAGACTTGAAGAATATGGTAACATCCTTGAAGAACATATTGGGTCCATCGAAGTGAGGATGGTAAATAGGTCTGTCTAATGGATAACCCATAGCCCGCTGAGCGAACTGGTAGTTTCCGAAGAGCCGTGATTTATATTCAATTGGATTTGTTACTGGACTCACGAACGCGAAGAGCTGATACATTGAACCACCTCGACGCCCTTTCGGCAGAAGTAAACGCTCAGGGAATCCGTAAACATTCTTCTTGTAAGTCAATTGCTCTGTGCCTGTTAAAGCTTTTTCAATTCTCTTGTAGAATATTTCACTGGGCTCGTCATCAGGGCGCAAAAAGAAAAAGTCATGACTATTGCGTTCGAGTTTGTTGCTGCCCGCCGATACTGAAATCAGAATGAATGATTAAAGATATTACCTCATCTATTACTGATGCAGGAGTCTATTTCACATAAGATTGTTATTTTTAATGACTTACAATCGGTTATCCAGTAGTCCACTTCGTAGAAATATTTATAACTGTCGGCAAAGTCTAAGAGATTATGTTGTCCGTCGTATTTTGGCCCGAGGAATAATTGTATTGCGACTTTTTGTGCTGTATCAGAATTGATAGTCATATGTACGGTAAATGGCTTGTGGTTGAGTCGTTGTTGACGAACTTTTATGAGTAAGGTGTCGGCCTCTTTTTGACTAGTAATTGGCATTCCATTGCTAATTGTCGCGTCAAAATCATCGAAATATGTTAGCAACTTGTCTACCACAACAGATTCGAATTTCAAACCAGGATATATAACTTCTTCTTTAGGATACGCCTTCATATGAGTCTTATATCGGTAATAGAAGTAACTAATCCTTTTATAGAGCCGGTAGAAAGCTGGATCTCGCATGCAGGAAGAGAATGTTTCCATAGCACTGGGAATAATTTGATATGGTGTTTTGGGCTCCAGATTGAATCCAAGAATTCTACGAGAAAATATGTCCATGCTGCCATAATAGTCCTTATTGCACGAATCTGAATTGCCTTCAATAATATTTCCAAGAATATTTAGACCCTCTGGAGTATAAATATTCACATGTTTCCCATCAGCATCAATGACATAGCCCAAATCGATTGCCTCTGAGATACGCGTCTCAAAATCTTGAATAGCCTAAACGTATGTTATCGATGAGTTATTCACATGCTCAATCATCTTCACAGCACTAATCAATGCAGTGTAGTGAAAAGTACTTACGTGAAGGAACTTGTATTTGTATTGTGGAATTTTGCTCCAATGTGGCCGTTGTGGGTGTGGTAGGCCATTACGGAAGACCATTGTTGGGTAATAACCAGGATAAAATTCACTGTTCCAATCGAAGTCCTCAATTTTTTCCATTCCATTAGCCAGACGTTCCAAATTGTAACGGTTGTATAACAACTTGTGAATATACAAATATTCTTCACCTCGAGATTTATCAAGCCCAAATGTATCAGACTCAAGCCAGAAAGGATTATCTTGACGTAAGAAGAAATAGTAGGCATTGAGGCCAATATCTTCAATGAAGTATTTGAGCTTCATCTCGGTATCATAATCACGATTCAAATACCATCCGGAATAATTGGCTCGAATGATGTAAGAATTACCTTCGATTGTACCTAAGAATCAAATATCAGTATTGAGATAGGATAGAATACAAAAAACCTTATTTTCCTTCATATTCTCACCAATTTTATTGTAGAGTCTGCTATTTTTCGCCGCCTCAATGACCTCAGAATTGTAGAAAGCATATGGATATAACTCATAAGGCGGAGGTAATTGGATGAAATATGTATCAGGCCGACGAAGCACTGCTTGAAAGAGTGCACAAATAAATTGACCTTCATTGATGTGATTGCGTGCCCATAATGCAGTTTTGTAAAATGTTTCGAAGTCCTTGGCATAGAAGAATACTTTGAAGAGTGCTTTAACTTCACGAAGAAGTTTAGGATATAACAGAGAAAAGATTTCACCACGTGGAAGGAATCCAAATTTGTAGAGTTCCAAGAAATGGGTTACGGCATCCTAGAATACATGGTGTTTAAAAATTGATCATTGGAATTTATTTCCCATTTTGCAACAGAACTTTATTTACCTGATTGGTGTAGGAGCCAATATTTGATTCAATGCTATAATCTTGGCCTTCTTTGTACAAATCAGGATTGACAATATCTGGTTGTGATATATGGTACAATAAATTGTAGATTTTTTTCTGTTTCAGAAGGAATTCTTGATCTGCCGTCGATTCTGTGTAGTAATAACCAGTTTCTCCTTGTATCCCCATCAAACATAGTGACACAACGGTCAACCATAATACGAGCCTCATTGTACGGAGCTTTCTTCGATTTTTTTGAATATACACAATTCCTCCTCAGATGTGCTGTTACAATTGTTCTCGTCTCACACTTGTGACGGAACTCCCTGAGATTGATTGACCACCAATCCATTTTATAGTGTTCTGATGGTAGGTTAATCATCTGACTGCGGGTCAGCAATATGACCCGAACATGTACCCTTCAATCATGGAGATGTAAACTTCATTACAGAGGGTCCGTGGCGTGATAAATAGTAGGTATCTATGTTTTCAATTCATAGCGATAATGTTATTTTTCTAAGACCTCTAAACAGCTGTGAATATGAATTCCAAACACTGTACAACAAAGTATCTGTTATCTCCAAGAATTAATCATCGTTATTTTTTATACACAAAGCGAAAGAAGTCTAGAAAAATATCGGGAGATTGTACGAGTAATTATAGCAGAAAATTAATGAACTCCGGCGCTATCATTAGTATTGGCGGTATAAACAATAAAATTGCGCCAATCAGAGTCCACGGAGAAATTTCAATAAGATGCTACGATGTCCTTTTCCCCTTTCCATTCTGTCTTCATTTGGATTAATCGGACAAAAAATGGACATCGGTCGACTCATATTTTTCTTGTTTCACGACCGCCCCACTATATCATTAATTTGATAATGGCTTTATGAGCGTATATTTCTTATTCAGTAATGTGCAATAAAGTAGTGAAAAGTTTTTAATGTGAACACCGAGGTCAGATTGTCATTATGATGACTTGAGATATGAGAATTACTTATAAAAATGTCTGCTGACCGCAACGGTCATGAATTCATGAATGTCAGAATAGAATAGGGGTGATTTATTTATCATGAAAATTCATCTCTTTTATTGTATATCGAAGGTAAAACGATTACAAAGAACCAATCATTATATCCATCACATCTGTGGGTTTATTGTTATTAAATTTAATTATGTTGTCATAATGAGGTTAGTGGAAGGGCTATTAGATGGTGAGATTGAGTTCATCAACGTGCTTGTGAAACACAAAAACGTCTTTGAAGTAAACATTGGGTACATTAAAAACATGAGGCACGACGGGGCGGTCCAATGGGTATCCTAATGGTTTGCCATCAACGACAGTTGTTCCCCATATAGGTGACACAACTTTAACACTATGTTCTTCATCAAATTCACTGATGTAGACGAAAAGTTTCAGTGGCAGACCTTCCTTTTTGCCTTTGGGCAAGATCAGTCTATCAGGGAATCCAGAAATGTGAGTATTGTATGCGAAAGTTTCTCCAGTTTCAACAGCATGTACAATCTTCTTCCAGAAGGAAACAGTTGATTCTTCGTCCGGTACAACGTAGGCAGATTCGTGACTGCTGCGTTCAATCTTGTTGAGTCCTGATTTTACTGGAATAGAATAGAATAATGAAATTGACAAATATATGAGAAAATTAATCTGTGATTTCAGTCGATTTTGAATACTTACAATCAACGACCCATTGATCAACCTCGAAGAAATTGACATGATTGTCTCTGAAGTCAAATTCATGTCCATGTTCGTCATATTTGGGTCCCAAGAAAACGCGGACGAATGCCTTGACATCTTTATCACTGTTAACAGTGATATGATAAGTGAATGGTTTATGATTCAATCGATGTTGACGAACTTTGATAACACCTGTCTCTGCATCCTTCTGTGATGATACTGGGACGCCGTTGCTAATTGTAGAATCGAAATGTTCGAAGAATGTTACTAATTTATCAACAACTACTGATTCGATCTTCACCCCTTGGAATACCAGTTCATCATGTGTGTATTTTGGCAAGTGTTCCTTGTATTTCAGGAAGTAACCAACAATTTTTTTGTAGATACGATAGAATGCTGGGTCTCTTAAGCTTGTTGTGAAATATTCTAATGCACTTGGAGCAATGTGGTGCTTGTCAAAAGGCTTCTTAGTAAAACCAAGGATCTTCCTGCATAAATAATCGAAGCTTCCGTAGTATTTTGCATTAACAGAATTGGCGTTGCCCTCGATGAGATTTCCGAGTATTTCGAAGCCTGCAGGTGTATAAATATAGATTTGCTTCGGTGGATGACTGTCATCATACACGTAACCAGAATCAATTGCGTTGTGGATACGAGATTCAACTTCTTCAACATCATTAACGTAATCGTACGAGTGATGTGGTACTTTTGAGTAGGATTCACGGTGAGGGAATGGCAGTCCATTTGGATGATTTATTGTTGGATAGTATCCCGTAAGGATGGGTTCATGCCAATCGATGTGTTCAATTTCTCCCATGTCGTTGGATAGACGTTCCATGTAGTATCGCGCCAATATCTGTTTGTGCGCATAGTAGTAGCTTTCACCACGAACTCCTTCTTGGAGATGGTACTCATGACTGTTTATCCAGAACGGATAGTCATGAGTCAAGTAGAAGTAAGCGACATTGAGACCAACGTCTTCAGTGAAGTAATTCAATTTCTCGTCAGCATAATGGTGAGATAGATACCATCCGCTATAGTTAGAGTGGATGATCACATCACCGCCTTCATGGTATTTCACACCAACACTTTTTTTTACACCTATTTAAAAGTTTTTAAGTCAAATTTAGAATTCTGGTAAAATGCCTGATTATTCTAATGTCCCCCCGCAGTTGAACTGGAAAGCCCCCATTTTCAATTTTTGTTGAAATTTCTACTCACTAGCATCTCCCATTTTGACACGGTAAGCAGCCTGCATAACTTCATTGTTGAAGAAGAAATGAGGCACGATTTCGTGTAATGCTGGTACACGAATATATTGAGTGTCAGGACGGTGAATAATGGCTACTGCAAGAACATATGTGAATAATTTTTCGTTGACATTGAATCGAGCCCAGACTGCAGTGTTGTAGAAAGTTTCGAAATCTTTGGCGTAGTAGAACAGCTTGAAAAGCGTGACGGCTTCTTCAAGATGTTCGGGGTAGAAAACGGAGAACACGGCATCACGGTGGACCAACCCGTGTTTGAACAGATTGACGAAGTCATGAACATAAGTCTAGAATCAAATCAATGGATTTCAATTGGTGCGTAACTAACAATTACATGAAATCTTTTGAATTAGATTTTTTGAATAAAAAAAGGGTTTACCTCATTGCTGAAAGAACCGATGTGATCTTCGACACTCCATGAGCGAGCAATTTGATATAAGTCTGAGTTGACTGTGGTCGGTTGATCTGGATGCCAAAAGAGTGAGTAAAGCTGCTTTTGTCTCACGAGATATGTTTTGCTCGCTGTGACATCGGGTCCATGAGCTGCCACTAGGCAAAGGGCTGCCGTAACCAGCACTATCAGATATCGTTGCATTTTTATTTGTCCAATCGTCAGGAGTAACGTCAGCAAGTGCTTGCTGAGTAGCTTCTGGCTGAACGCCACCATTTCCGAAAACGGTTGCTTATATAGCAGTCCTTCAGCCGAATATCTGTCACCTCTGACTTCCAAAAAATAGAATTGCAAGTTAATGGAAAATAAGTCTTTATCGTCTTCTTGGTATCATATACATAGATATCGCTTATTCAGGGAGCTTTTGATCACATAACTGTTGTTGGTGTTACACAATCTGTTGAACTTTGACATCCACATTGATTAGGAACATTAAATCGATATATTGGATCGAATTTATCATTCAAGGTATTTATCACGGACTCATAATATTCGGGTGTCGCAATAATAATCATACACGTATACATCTTTCTTACAAAAATATATGGTGCAAAGGTCAAATCACAATAATATGTTGCAGCATACAAACTTTGGGTGTCTGACAATTTATTAAAATCCCAAAAACAATTTTATTAAATTGTAAACACTAGAGGGTATTGTAGGAGGCAGGAAACACTTTGAATGGTTAAGTCTAATCAATCCCCTCATCATCAATAGTCTCCCTGACTAGATTCAGTTCTTCTGCGTCGTTTAATTTTAATTATGAGTGGATATAATAGATACTCCACAATCATATTTGCATTATATCATATGTTTATAGACGCAGAGCCATGCGCTAGATACATACTTATTCATAAGTAATTATTCCTCATGATTCCAATTAACGTGCTCAACGTGAGGGAACTTTCATTAGCAGTTGATAGAGTATACGGATACTGATAATTATGCAAACAATATTTTATTTAAATAATCAAGTCATATTCAGATTACACGTAATCACTATTATTTCGGTATTTAGGTGGTATTGATGATTGTATTTTTCGAATTTAGTTTCTTTTAGTAAGAGAAAGAGTCATTAATGTATTTATGTTCATTTCTTCACGTTGATAGATGTGGATTTGAATAGTAAAACTTTGATTTTTCACTTTTGCGTTGATATATGGTAATGATCGCAATTCGTATCGGACTATGAACGAAGGGAATTAGTTATGGAAATTGAAAATGATTTTATATACAAACGTAGGATATCCTAAATTGGAAAAGCCGTGGTGGCTAGGCAGAGTTTCATGGATAATCATAAGAGATAAATTTGAATTACAATTTCATTTTATTTCAAAGCTTGCACAGATTGCGAACATATAATCAAAATTATCGTCTGACATTTAACAATTATTTATGAACGGGGAGTCAGTGTAACAGTTGTTCGATTAGAACATTCTCGTTTTATCGTAGTCCATGAAGTAGTAGGGCTTTTCCTTGAATTCAGTTTTTTTCATGGGTTCACCGTACACGTAATCCTTCTGGAAATCTTTGGCGTAAAATTGACCATCATTGAAATCTTTTGAGTGGTAGATGTAGATGTCCTTCATGAACATGTTGTTCAAGTCCATCATGTATGGTAACATTGGCCTGTCCAATGGGAAACCGAATGGTTTGCCATCGTAGAAGAATTTTCCGAAGATTGGCATGTCAATGTAGGTGAATTTGCTCTCGTCGACAGGTGAAATGTAGACGAACAATTTGAATGGCATACCGCCAACTGTACCCTTAGGTAGATATAGGTTGTTGGGGAATCCATAGAGTTTGTCGTAGTAAGTGAATGGTTCGTTGCCTTCAATAGCCTTGAGAAGTTTCTTGTAGAAGTAATCACCGCCTGGGAAGTCTTTAGCAGTAAACACTGAGTGTGTGCTGTGACGTTCGAATGCGTTCATGCCCGGTTTCACTGAAAAAATTCAAAAAATTTTAAATAAGAAAAATAAAATTAATGCGTATTCGGATACTAATGAAGTATTGTTCTTACAGTCGACGATGAATTTGTCGAGTTCAACGAAGTTGTAGAAGCTGTAATACATGTAGTTCTGTTCTTTGTAGTAGTAATCATCATATGATGGTCCTAAGAATATACGGACCATACCCTTGGTGGCTTTGTCGCTCATTACATTGAAGTTATAAGTGAACGGTTTGTAGTTCATACGGTATTTTTTGGCTTTGATGTTGAATGCCATGCCATCCTTGAAGCTTTCCACTGTTACGGCGTTGTTGATGAAAGTGTCGAACGTTTCCATGAAAGTATAAAGTTTGTCAACTTTAACATCTTGAATCTTGACACCGCTGAATTCAAGTTCGGCAGTGGTGTAAGTAGGCATATGGCATTTGTATCTTAAGAAGTATCCAATGATTCTCTTGTACAATCGGTAGAATGCTGGGTCACGGAGTGATGCACTGTATGTTTGAAGAGCACTTGGCACAACACAGTTTTTGTGCTTGCAGTCGTAGTTGAAACCGAAGATGTCCCGGTAAAGAGCATCAATGGCACCGTAGAAACGGGTATTGCATGAGTCGTAATTTCCTTCAATTAGATTACCAAGGTAGTTGAATCCTTCAGGTGTGTACAAGCCAATTTGTTTTCCTTCGTAGTCGATAATGAATCCGCTATCGATAGCTGCCAAAATTCTCGTCTCAACATTCTCAATTTCTTTGACGTATTTGTATTTGTATGATGGGACGCTCGTGTAACGATCACGGTTTGGTACAGCAACTCCATTACCATAAACGAGAGTTGAGAAGTAACCTGGTCCAAAGTTCTTGTAGAAGTCAAAGTCTTCAATTTCTCCCATGCCGTTGCTGAGACGTTCGAGGTAGTAACGAGCTAATAATTGCTGGTGAACATAATAATAGAGCTCTCCACGAATGTGTTTTGGTAATTCGAGGTCTTTCATGGTGATCCAGAATGGGAAGAGATTACGGATGTAGTAGTAATAATTGTTGAGGCCAACGTCGTCTGTGAAGTAGTCCAGGGAGTATTCTTTGTCAACGTAGTATTTCATGAAGCTGCTGGTGTAGTTCTGGTCAATGAAGAAAGGTTCAATGTGTTCATAAGAACCGGTCTTCTTGAATCCTGTATGAATGAAAATAAAATGAATATATTCACAATTGATATTCGGTTTTTTGCGCTGTTATAAAATTACCGGTGGTCATTTTGTAGCGGTGAGCTTCTTGGATGTATTCATTGTCGAAGAATAGATGAGGGTAAACTTCGTACATTGGTGGCAAAATGATGTGCTTGCAATCGGGACGGTACATCACTGATGTTGTCAGTGCGGCGATGAACATTCCTTGGTTCAAGTAAAGACGACAGAAACATGCGGTCTTGTAGAATGTTGAGAAGTCCTTGGCGCTGTAGAACAGACGGAAGAGAACACGGAGTTCATCGCGGTGTTCTTTGTAATAAACAGAGAACAGGGCACCACGACGCAAGAATCCGAATTTGAATCGGTACAAAAATTCTTTTACGATCATCTGCAATTCAATGAAAATGATCACATCACATGATAGATTGGTTCCATCAACTAATTTCGAGTGACTGATAATTATAGTTACGTTTTGAATTACTCACTTTATCATTGTAAAAGTCAATGTTGCTCTCGATGTCATAGGTGCGTCCAACTTCGTAACAGTCGCTGCCGTATAATTTAGCTTGATCGATGTACATGAATAGTTCGTAGACACGCTTCTGTTTATGGAGGAAGTCCATATCAGCGGTGTGTGATTCTGTTGCCTTGGCCAGGCAGAAAGCCGTGACGGCCAACACCAAGAACTCTTTCAGCATTTTCAATGCTCGTTTTTAGTGTCCTCTTCGGTAATGTTGCTGTAGCCACCCACCGGAGAATGATACTTTCTACTTAGTTGCACGCAAGCTTTTATACTCAGACTTTTCGGCTTTAATCATTAGTTTTGCGTGATCTTATGACCTCACTCGCACATATAATTAAAAAAACAAGCGTAATTGCGAATCATTATATCATATGGTACCAATTCTTCGTATGCCAAATACAATATGACCGCAAATGTATTATCTGAGTTCAATAATTATCTTCATTTTGCATATCGGAATTGTTACATCCCAAATCTCAAGTCAAGAAGTTCGATGTATAATTTTCCATTTAAAATGTACCACACATCATGTTTTTACTTTACACTCATTAAACATTTGTAACTATCAGCTTTCTCATACACAAACATATGTGGCAATTTTAAAATCATCACCATGAATGTAAATCTTTCAGAAATCACGAGTATCATTTTTTCCTACATAATAATGATAATCCAAATTATTTTTCATTGAAATGAGAGAACGAATACATCTATCGTGTATTCAAAGTTGAAATAGATCGAAAAAAAAGGGTTTTCATGTCACTTCATGTTGGAGCGGGAGCATATACCTCCGTGGAATCGTAGAAAAATTAATAGGCTGTGGAATCAGCGACAAAAATAATTTATAGCTCACAAATTTATTTTGTAATAATTATGGTCAAAAATTTATTCAACTGCACATAGATGCATCATCGTCGTCGGATCTACCATTCTCCATATCTTCATGAATCTCATCATCTTCATTTTGTTGATCTGAAATCTCATCCCAATTTTCGTCCGATTCACTTCCAGCCTCCATTTCACCAACGTCAGTTCCATCATCCGACGAATCTGAGAAATTAAATCAAAACAATTTCAATGAAATATTTGATTGCAATAATCTGAAATGATAAGAGAAAAAAAAATTTGTGTACCAGGATCTTGGTAAACAAGGAGACCTTCTTCAGCGATTTCATTATTTTGTTTTTCATTCAAATGTGATATCTGGCCGGTAACGAGAGCGAGTCGACCCCGCAGTCTTGATAACTCCGATAGAATCATGAGTTTCGCATCAATTAATCCCAAAATTGGACTCAGTGCATCGCCAATATCCGGTAGAGAAAGGAGATGCGCCGCATGGGTCAGCATGAGCGTTTTTAACCAGGTGACAGCTATTCTACTTGTAAATGTTTTGCCTTGTAACATTGCTGTTAATTCTTTCAATAACGGTGGTATCGCTTGTACTGGCAATTTTGTAACTGTATTTTTTATAATTGTTTCATCTTTATTTTGTAGCACATCCATAAGAATATTTCTATCTTTACTGTTCAGTCCTTGCATCAATAATTGTGCCATATTTGCCCCTTTAGTGGGTGTTCGACCAGATGTACTTGTTTCAGTATTCAAACTCAAATTTTCTAATCTATCTTTTAATGGCAGTTGTGAACCAACTCCACTACGTGTGCGTTTACCAGGTGTATTTGTTGCGCCAGGCGAAAGATACTCGACATTGCCCTCAGTTTCAACTGGCCTTACTTTTGAAACTGCTTCATCTTTTCTTTCCTTGGACCATTTCACATCTGATCGCACTAATGCCTGAACTTTGTCAGAAAAATCTGGTTCAACTTTTTCGAACGTCAGGGTCACTATTGAACCATATGCCAGAAGCATTTTACTGTCCTCTGTCAAATACGCTGATTGGATTGGAATGGGCTGTATTCCTTCTTTTTGGCGGGAATCTGATGCTATAAAAACTGTGACGTTGGGCTTCAGTGGCTTAGTGAATTTTCCATTTGGCTGATACATAAAAAAGTGTACTTGTCCCGATCTATTTACACTTAGAACTGTTATTTGTGAATTCTCATTAACTCGCATAGACAGTGATACAGGGGCGTCTTGCATTGTTAATGTGGCGACAGACATCTTGTCTTTTGCAACCTGAAAATGATGAAAATATGACAACAAAATAATTATTAATCCAATTATACAAATTTATGTGCAGATCTGTCGGGAGAAGATAGTTTCAACTCACATCAGCAAGAGACCAAACACTCAGATAAGAATCTCCATAAGCACCACTAATCAGGTAACACGTATTGGAATCGACACTGATAGGCCTCAAGAAATTAATTTGATTTGCATGTCCTGTAAATGTTCCTATCACTTGTTTTGTCTTCAAATCCCACCATTTTATCGATCTGTCTGCAGAAATGATGGTTTGACCATCTGGTAAGACGGCAAGCGCTGTGATTTTGCTTTTGCCCGATTTCCATTTACATTTGATTCCATTGTCATGAATATTCCATTCGACTATTTGATGATCGTCAGCAGCTGTGAATAATCCAGCTGATGGTGACCACGTTGATGCCGTTATCATCGCAGAATGACCATTCTCTAATACTTTGTTCACTGATGCTGCAGCTACATCATATAATGTGACATTCCCATTTACCGAGCCCATAGCAATTATTTGTTTTTGTTCGGCATCTTCCACGATGGATTTCCTCTTTCGTTTCTTCCATGGCTGCAAAACAAAGTATTTTAACATAACCTCTCAAATTTAATAAATTTTCAAACATTATAATAAAATATGCGATGAAGAATATCAATAATGCATATCAACATTTGGTAACATCAACATATTTTTGTGCACTACTAATTGCTACATTAAAGGCGATGGCACCGTTCTAATATAAATTAATGGTTGAAGTCATAGAAGCGAACGGAGCACATGGTATACCGTAGTGTTTGTGGATTGTTGTCCAACGGTTATCCATTCCAAAACACTGGATGGCGATGACAAATGTAGATTAGGAACAAACTCTTGCTTCAATCGGCTGGTTGATGTTTCCCAAATTTTCAATTTTCCATCTACTCCGCAAAAAGCCCAATATTGTCCATCAGGCGAAAAGGCCGAGCAACCGGTACTCGCCATCTTTATTGTTGATGATCCGTTGCCGGTTAGCTCTTACCGCTCTCAAGCAAAGATTAGAATTATTCTAGTTCCTCATTTACTCGCACCAATATGGCAGACGAGGCTGGCGCTGAGATATTGTAGCGCGCAGAATGTTGGCTGAACAATTGATCACAGGGTGTATTTTCATGAAATATTTTCATGAAACACATTATGAATAATTTGGTTTACACTGTTGATAAAGTAGAGAATATAACTACCGAAACTACATTGCGTACTACTGGGTATTTTATCACACCGTATGATGATGATTAATACTGAAAAACTATGGTTTGTAAGCAGTAAAATGTATTATTTCGTGTGAGTAATCATATTGACCAACATAACATGAAACTTTTATAACAATGATCGATTCGTATCAGGAAATAAATTATCAATAACACAGATTTAATTGTTAACATTGTTGACATTGGAGTGTATTTCCGAATTCAATTATCCATACATTGCAGCATTGATGATACGTAAATTTTATGGGAACTATTGAATCCTCACAGCAGAATATGTAATTGAATCACAATGGTAAGATTAATAAATCAATTCTTTACAACAAAGTTTATGAGACATTTTTCCTATGATCATTCCAAATTAAAAACATTTTCCTTTTCTGAACAGTCGATTCCAATCAAAGATGTGGTACTACCAAGTACTATTCCGAAATTACTATTGGAGAAGCATACTGATTACCTCGTATCGTATGGCACCAACAAAGATGACTATGTAATTACATATGGCTATTCTATAACTTGTCGTGTGTATTAGAAATGAAAAATAACATATTTTTTTACAATATTCCAGACATATTGTATGACAGAGCATTTGCGGATGTCTGGAATTTATTGGGGCCTTACCGCACTCGACCTCATGGGCCATTTAGATAGCACTAGTAAAGATGAAGTCCTGAAGTTTATTGGCCAATGTCAGAGCGATTGCGGTGGAATCAGTCCTAGTCTAAATCATGATCCACATTTGTTATATACACTGAGTGCAGTCCAAATTCTCTGTATGTACGATGCTTTGGATGTCATTGATGTTGATAAAGTGGTCAAATATGTGAAAGACCGACAACAACCAGATGGAAGTTTTACTGGCGATATTTGGGGTGAAGTTGATACGAGATTTTCATTTTGTGCCGTTGCAACATTGTCATTGCTGGTACCATTCTTTATTTCTATTCATTAGAAAAATCGATTTATCTCCATGGTGATTCCTCATTGCACAATTCCTTTTACTCAGGGACGTCTTGATGCGATTGACGTCGATAAGGCCGTTGAATTTGTGAGCAGTTGTATGAACTTTGACGGAGGTTTTGGATCGAAACCTGGATCCGAGAGTCATGCTGGATTGATTTATTGCTGTCTCGGTCTTTTGTCTATTACAGGTGATTATAATTTTAGGGGTCACAACATTAGATCCTTATTGAAATAATATGTTTGTTCGCTTTCCAACAGACAGTTTACATTTGGTCGATGCGGACAGATTAGGATGGTGGTTGTGCGAAAGACAATTACCGTCCGGTGGATTAAATGGTAGACCTGAAAAATTACCAGATGTATGTTATTCATGGTGGGTACTTTCATCCTTAACAATCTTGGGTCGCTTGCATTGGATTGAGAAGAAAAAATTGGTGAGTTTTCATCAGGATTCCATTGTCTGGATTGAAATTTTTTTATGGAGGATATAAACTTAATGTTATTTTCAGTTGGAATTTGTTCTTGCTTGCCAAGATGCTGAAACTGGTGGCTTTAGTGATCGTCCTGGTGATATGGTAGATCCCTTTCATACTTTATTCGGTCTCGCAGCAATTTCATTATTAGAAGCTGACTGTGTTCTGAAACCTATCAATCCAACATACTGCATGCCTGAATATATAATTGAACGACTTGGGATAACGCCATCGCGTCTTGATAGGTGATATAGCAATCGCATTAAATATTGATATTAAAATGATACAATTGATATGGAATGAAAGAAAGCATTGTAGAGTATCGAAAAAATTAAAAATCACTGTAAAAATTCTATGAGAAACGAGTGTTCATCACGTTTTTCTATACTCTCCGTAGTTTGTGTTACAAAGTTATCGACATTCATATCTCATACGCCGCCCAAGTAGTTTGAATAAGTCTGCCTTGCCTTGGAAAGTTTTAAAATATATTTTCCAGATTGATTTCTTGAGAGAGTCTATCTTCTCCCTAGGTGTATTGGGTGCTAAAATCAGATATTCAATGTTGGAATAAATGTTTGGAATGCATATATCTTCCGTTCCAGAATTTCATTATTATATAACTTACTCGGAAAACATAGATTTGATATTTTGAGAGATAGAGGATCGACTGATTGATTTTTAATGATATCGAAGATACGTGCTGCGGGTACGTTTTTGGAATCAACCATGCTCAGCAAAAATGCGAAGCAACGTTTCGCCGACATCAGTGTGATTTGACGAATTGTTTTCTCTATAGCTTTCGTCGAATTGATTGATGGATCCAATACAATCTTGTCCACTTTCAGGCATTGAGAATTTGCAAGTCGTTTTGTAAAAATTCTGAAAATAAATTTGATAAAGCGGAAAAAACTTCATTTCAATCATTCCTGATGCTGAAGAATACGTACGATAGAGCGTTCGCGGGATCTGGCCAACTTAGATTGATCGTGTATCGTACTGGGATGTCTGGGAATTCTGGTGTGACATCAAATTGATTGACGTTGAAACGATATCCCAGATATACAAATTCATCCGCAAAATATGGTGGTAAATTTGATGAAGTTTTTTTCGCATTAAAACTACAATTATAAGTCGCGATGCCTTTGTGAACCTGCTCTAGAAATCTATAACAGAATATATGAATATATATTTCGAAAATGGATAGTTCAAAGCTGAATCTCCATTCTTGTACCGTTCGGCTGAAGCTTTATCCTGGGTGAAGTATAGAAAGTCATCTACATATCGTAATAAGTAGCCGGAACTCATGAAGCTTCCAAATTCTTCCAGTACCATAGTGCCATAATAGATTTCACACAAAAATGAAGTCAGCGGAACACCCTGCCCAATACCTTTCATTTGATAGTGCAGTTTATTATTGATGTTAACCTGTGCTCACAAAATTTGATGTTATCTAACGACAAATTAATTTAGAAATGGGATACGTGTTTTTTTACTTTTCGATGTAATATGTAAGATTGCATTCGTCTCTTCAGCCATTCCTTGTCTATTATCGTGTTACGTTTCCTCGTATCTCTACAGCTCAGAGTTCTTGCGGGCAATGCTAACGGCAAAGAGGGTGCATCGAAATATTCACGTTGGAAATATCGTGTTGTGCTGTATCGAGGATTGAATATTGAGAACTTTTGTAAAGTTAACTTGTCATCCAGTTCATCCATCATAGCATGTACCACGCTTAATAATTTCTCTGAATATAACAAAATGAATTGATAAATAATTTAGAAGGAAATTGAGATTCCTGCATATAAAAAAACCAAAAGATATGTATTACGTAGGTCTATTGAACCGAAAGCGTCGTTAATGTCGCATGACACGAAGTACAAGGGTCGGTCTGCTTTACCAGAACAAATTTCATGAATGCTGCGCCAAAGGTTTTCGAGTTTCTGTGGATTAACGAGTTCGAATTTTTTCAGGAACATCTGATACAATAATCTATTCAAAATAGATGCTTCTCTTTTCTGCGATCGAGTAGGACTGCAACATATAATGTCTGAATTAGTGACCGTTTTCTGCAATCAAAAACTCAATTTCAAAGTATATCAATCTCTGTTTGAACGAACCGTATCAGCACAATTGGACGTATGCCATTTTTTTTTATATGCAAAGTTAGCTTTGCATCCGGTATGTCACTTGGTCTCATTTTCTCCAACTCTTGCTTCTTTATTTCTCTGTAAACTCCATTTGCTTTTTGTTGTGTAATATAACTTTTGGTACAATAAATCCAATGATCCAATCGAAAAAATACTTTTTCATTACTCCATGTCATTTTTTCCGTGTAAATATATGTTCCCAATATAGACATAATATATTTCGCAAAGAATGATTCCACTAATTGTGACATAATTGATATTTTCGTGTCTTCGTCTTCAATAACACGAAGCCATTCAACAGAACTAATCTGAATTAATTAACCGTTACATTGTATTGCAATTTATACTAATTAGTTCCGTTCTAACTATCAATTAAATAAATGTACCTACATTCAAACGATTTGTAACAGCCTGTGGAGAAAAATACTCGCCGAATGCGGTTTGAAAATATTTATTCACCATTTTCCGGATCTTTTTCACATTTTTTTTGTTACCAAACAATTCCACAGGTACGACAGCCCAGAATATTTTCCTGAAATATTCCTGTAATTGGCGTTGAGATATTTGACCATCCATTGAAGATTTGTCTTGTGGTATATTTTTCAAAATATATTTATATCCAAATCGTTTATGTCTTATCAAAAATCTTTCGTAAATAGGTTCAATCAACGGCAAACACGCTTCATATTTTTTCGAACCAAGGCCCATGAATTCACGGAATTTATCAGCAGTGTTTGTACCCCTCGTGAATAAATCCGATTCGAAATTCTCATAATTGCAGTAGTTGATATAATCAGCTATTTGAAGTTGCGATTCATTCTGTTCTTTTTTTATCAGTGCCGGTTTCGCTGCAGTCATTATCACATCAGATGATTCAGAGTTTCCGACCAACGATGATTCAGTGACATTATTAGATGATAGATCGAGAGTGCGTCTGAAATTAACTTTGGTGTTCCAATATGAATATTAAATGTACAAGAAATCCGTAAATAATACATTCGTCATAAAAATACAAGGAATCTTTACCAAACAATTCAAAATTGTCTTCATCATCCAAATCATACGCTTCAGGTTTACATTTCAACACTTGTTGCTCTAAAATTTCATATTTATCTACACGTGGCGTCGTGGACTTCTTTGAAGATTTTTTTTTAAACATATGTCGATATTCCTCAAGCATGAACACGTGTCCTTTTGGCATTAGTAACCCGCCAGTGACTGTCCTTTCCAGAATTATATCTCTCTCCCGTAGGTCTCTAAATTTGAAACGAGTTCACCAATTAAATACAAAGAAAAATCTAATTGGATTTGAAGAAGTTAAAAATAATCATCGATTAACAAGGGACATAATAAAAGTCGTATTCTATTGAATCATAATTGAAACCTCATTCCCACAATCCTATTTATCCAAAAACTTTTGTCTCATAATCATATAGAAAATTGAAAAATGTGTCTCCATTCGAAATTCAGCATCTGATTCCCGGGTTTGAAAAAGCTTTACAAATCGCGCCATCTGTAATTCCACATAACCTGAAAATTACCTACAAGCAATTTTCCAAGGACAATAACAACGATATATCATGACGCTGCTAATTATTCGGTTTATATGGCAGTGGAAAGATTGATCTGCGGTTTCTTCAATGTATAAATAATTAACTTTTGTCTTACGCTTCTATGATAGATCCAAACAATAGGGAAACCTCCTCCGGTCTCACTGGTTCTTGCTCCATGATCACAACACGAATTGATGTGTATAGACACGAAAATAATACTTAATCTGAATAATGTGCAGTATCAATAGATGTTTATTCTACACGAAACTGTGAAACCTTCTTATGACATTAAAGTATGACAGACAGTCATTTATCACCAATTATAACAGTACGAAATCTCAAACTGGTTTGTCAATAGAAAAAGATAGATGCAAATGTCACCAATTTTGTCGGCCGAATTATGGCGTTTGTTATGGGGACGATGATGTTTATCCTCATGAAAGAGATCCCCTCCATCATCTACAAAGTCGAGGGGGATAAAGATCAGGGCAGGACGTTGATGCTGGATCAAACAAATTGCAATACATCGTTTTACAATTCAGTATGAAGTTTTTTTCATAATGTTGTTAGTAACTTCATTTATGTATTGATCATAGTAATGGTGTTCTCTCATTATATAAATATTTGCAAGAGAGCATCCAATAATTCTTTACGTGAGAAATTACATTCCGTTTATATAATAATAAGCGACTTCTCTTCATTGCAGACATCCAACTTCAACTCTAATTTTTTGGCTAAGGGGAGCCAATGTAATGGGACAATCTGAACTTTTATGAAGTTTGGATATAAACAAATTGCCCAAAACATCTCATTGTGAATGAATTGAGTATATAATATACGAACAAATAATTCGCTTCTTTATTTTCTTTCAAACTTATAAAATGAATTCTAAAGAAACGAAATATCCTTAAATTGTGGATACTAAAACTTGAAGGAAAGTAGAAAGAGGCGTCTGCTAAGACCGCATTTGCGGCCATAACGTATACGAGGCATGAACTATATGCCCATACACAAGACATACGATGGTACTTTAAGACCTTCCCCACACCCGTTAAGAGATGCGATTACTCGAGCGCGAAATCAATTACCCTTTTCCGTTCCATCTCTCTCACAAGCCGTTTAACTTACTCTCACTATATGTACTCACACGCCCCCCGGCCTTCGGCGCATCTTCAATACTATACGACCATACTAAATTCATCCAGCATCTCGCAATGTGTCTCTGATCCTTCGCACTTTCTACTAAATTCTCTATTCAATATAATCAATTAGACTATTAATTGGATAATTGTCACAATTGAAATAATTTATATGATAAATATGAAGAATTTTTATATGGTGATGTGTAAAAAGTGAGAAGAGATTTGTACTGCAACATTTGTCGGAATTAAAGTGATTAGAGATAGAATGTATTCAGATTTTCCATTTATGTATGAAAAAACAAAACAAATTTGATCAATATTTGCTCGATTATAATGAGAAAATAATTTTTTTAAACGCATGATCGATTGATGAGCTGTTTGAATGCAGAACATACTTCATCACATGATTTCCAATATATAAAACTACTGTCCATTGTATTTTTACCTGTGCTATAAGAATTCTGTCTGACAAGATAGGGCGGAGCATTTTTGAAACTCCGCCTTTGACAACTGTAAAAGTCCCTCTTGGTACCACCGAGTTACTATGGTGGAGTTGGTAAAACTTCATTTGTAGCACATGTGCATATAAAAATACTCTGACATAAACTAGCTATCCCCTACTCTAATAATCGAAGGTGGTATCCCAGGCCCAGACTTCATTTCCATTGGATGTTGGTAACTCAGCCAGGTAATTATGTTGAGCGAACGGGGCGATCAGTATCAACCAATGAACATTCACTAACTTTGCTTGCTTTGCGTCTGCGCAAAGTGGGACAAGAAGCTAAGCGGGGGTGTGGGGATTGTTGATCGCGCAGTGTTTGAGAAGCCCCGAACGTGGGAGCGCGCGGACTCGTCTTCAAAATCTCTTTTACCAATCTTGTCTTACTCAAAGACTCTTGACGCGCTCCGCAGAAAGTATTCACATTAATTCCTGCATGTATGGAAGCTGCGTTCAATAAAATTGTGTCGTGAGTGCAGATTCAAAATTACAAAAAGAGGAAAAAAATATATAATTGTGTGTCAGTGTGAGTATATATTTTACTGTGACAAAAAAGAAAAGGATAATTGTTTTGCATAGATTGAGTGATATGGCAACAATAGATTGAAAAGAAAGAATAAAAAATTGGGTGATGAACGTGAAAATGAATAATTGAGCCAAAATATGGAATATGGATGTTAAATAGTGAATCAATATTGGATCGAAGATTTGATTATGTTTTGCTGTTTTTTGGATATCCACAGGTGCACCACAATTTGATTTATAATAATGCCACGACCGTCGCGAGACACTTATGGCGATCAAAAACCACCATACTCATATATTTCACTGACCGCAATGGCGATATGGTCGTCTCGAGATAAAATGCTACCATTAGCGGAAATATATAAATTTATTGCTGATAGATTTCCTTATTATCGAAAGGACACAAGAAGGTGGCAAAATTCATTGCGGCATAATTTATCTTTCAACGACTGTTTCATCAAGGTGAGTGTGATGCGAATTATTTCTTTGAATTCTATCGATAATTACACTATAGACATTGGTAATATTAGCCCCGGATTTCATTAGATGTAGTGTAGGGTACTATTGAGCCTTGCAATGAAATTTATAAGCACGAATAGGCGGCAAGGTGTTAGTAGACTCTGCCCGACGGCACTCGACTATCTTATTAAATTATTTATTCGCCATCTGGTTCACACCTGCCAATCCCAATTATCATTTTGGCACCTCTGTTATATGTATATGTGGATTTATCTATGTGTATAGACATCAATCGATCCATATCCACGGATTGAGCATCAGTGTTATAGTTGTAGTTCGTTGGAAATCAGTATCTTGGACGTATTAAAATCCTCACAAAAATTCAATTCATTTTTACCGCATCAACATGAATTGCTACAAGAACATTGACATAGTTAAATTGGATAAAATCTCTTCTGTTATTATATCGGATCTGATGCGATATGTTTATATACAAATAGAAATGAGGATCGTATAAATGCTTGCATGTCCGAATGTATGTACAATATTCACAACAGAGCCAATTTATTCCAAAGCTTACATGTTTCCGTTGAAGCATAACACGCTACGCCGGTAACGAAAAGAAAAAAAAAATTGTTTTTTCCTTTGGGGCTGTCGTTATGGATATTCGTTCCTACTGATCCTTAAAGACCGGTATTTCAGTAAACAAATAAGGTGCTGTTCAATGATGATACAATCAGTATTGTAACCGCTACGATTCCCCATGGAAATACATCCAAAAAGGACGGAAAATTTACAGTGCAATTAAAATGCTCATGGGCAAATAAATATCTTTGCAATAGAAAAAGATAAATAGCGGTAAATTCTAATCTAGGTAAATTTATTTAGCAATAATCCTTATTGATTCAAACACTTATGCCATTAAATTAGTTGTGTCATTATAGTGATATTTAGTTGTTGAATATTCAGTAGCAATTACCATTCATGCATTAGAAACTTATTTCATACACATGTATCTTGAAATCGTCACTACATCCATTCTACAGATAATAAATTGCCGCACCGGGATTTGAGTGCGTGGGTGACCTCAAGGCATTTTTTTCCTCCTTTTATTTTATCCTGAGATATTTATTGAACACATGATTTACGTCCAACGTACATATACATATTGGTGGAGTAAATTGTGTAATACCAAATTAACCTCCCTCGCTATGTTAGAGCGATCAGTAAATACAACGGAAAAACAAAAGAAAAACTAGGAAAATAAGATAAATATTTGCATCACCTTGAACACTGGATAATTTCTAATACTTTCACATAAATCATTTTTCCACATACGTCATTCTGATATTCGATCCATATTTGTTATAATTTACTACTCTTCAATATATAAAAAATATTTTGTAGATGTCATACCAGTGCACATATTGATGCAGACACGCGTGTATCACTTGTCATGATTGACAAATGCATTTTTATTATCAAATAATATTTATATACTCATAAATGTGTCTGCAATCGTATGCAAACGGAAAATTTCCTTCGCGGCCTAAATTAATCCACATTATTTTTCTTTAAATTTATTTTTCTCTCAAACCCATTCAATTCATGACAACTCTTGAAAACAAAAAAAAAATGAAAAATGATTGCAGGTGCCACGAGGTCCGCACCGTCCGGGCAAAGGTGCATACTGGGCTTTACATCCAGCAGCACTTTCCATGTTTGAAAATGGTTCGCTACTCCGTCGTCGAAAGCGATTTAAACTTCACAAACCCGACAAAGAACTGTTGAAAACCGAATTGCAAGCGTTAGCATCATCAATGCCACCACCTCATTCTGAATCAGGAGGAAGTGTCACGACATCTGTACCAAATTCAACTGGTGGTCTTAGTGCTGCCAATCTTCATCGATTACGCGAAGATTTATTGAGATGGGAGATGCAAGAACGACGAATGATGGTTACATCTACTGCCGCAACAGGATTTGGATTAGAAGCGCCTCCAGAGACGGCTTCTGGATACTATCTTTTATCAGCTGAAGCAAGACAAAGACTTGCTGGCGGTACATTACCTGAAGTGACCGATGTAAATAGATCTTATGAAGCTACGACATTACTTCAAACAGGTAACTGGTCATTCTCCGGGTTTAATGGAACTTACATGGGCCCTTTACCTTCCTATCTTCAATCGTCAACCAGACAGTCATTAATACCCAACGATATAACGGACAATCGTGCAATTTGCAGTCGACTAGTAGCAATAGATGCAAATACAAGTGTTGGTGGTTCACGTGACATGGAAACGTATCGTGAACGGCAATACGACGTATATCGGGATCGATTGTATGATGATGAATCGCGGCTTGATGGTTTTTCACATTCACCAACGTTACCATCCAAAGTTTACCGGCCACCCGATGTTGTTTATGGGTCGAGTGCGTCGCCGAGATTATCGCCAAGTTATGCCGACGGCACTGATGTTATTGTAGGGGTTGACCAGAGAACGCCACAAACATCTCCAAGTCTAGAAGCCACTGTTATTCCAATTTCAAATGGAATTAGTCGTCAAAAAAGGGCCAAAAAACCATTCACTATTGAAAATATTATTGCACCAGATGATGATGACAAAATGAAGGATCAAGAAGAGGAGGATTCAATTAATTTACGGACTAAAACTACGTCTTTGTTGATACCTCGGCCACTTTATGCTAGTTATGCATTAACATCTGAGCATGTAGTTCACCGATCACCCTACGGAACAGCAACTTGAAATGTCAGTCAATTATGTTTGGATTCATGTATGGCCGACTGAATGCAGCAGCAAGAACGTGAAATTGAGTTTGTTGGTGTTGTCATGGAAACTTTCAATCGAGTAAAACATTTATCGCGCAAGGATTTCGGTTGGTAATATGGTTAAAGACAAGAAAATTGTGCACGGGCCATGGTGAAATCGATAAAGAGAATTATAAACGTGTATATATATGTATGTATAGAGACTTGGTACAAGCTCGGGTATTATTCAAGAGAAATATGCTGTGATGATTATAAACGCGTGTGGACATAGAATGCTCTACAATATATATATATATAAACAGTATACATGGGATATTATTTATATAAATGTTATATGAAAGCAAAAAAAATGATGACAACTGAGAAATAGTTGTTATATCTTTATCATAAGTAGGAATGTGTAGGTTTCCATATATTTCCGTGATACGTCCACAATGTATTATCACTTTTACGACGAAATTATAATCGCGCGTATATTTTGTTGTGTTTTTTTTTCTTCTTTTTATTCATGGCCATTTTTGTATATATAAGATGCAGCTGATACATTTCTCGTGTGGACGATAACGAGGAAATTCCAAAAATAGTGAAGAGAGTAAAAAAATGAAATAACATAAATAAGAGGAAAAAAAGGCGAATACAAATATATATATGTATGAAATAAAGTCATCAGCAAAAATATGATGGAACAATAAATTGTGAATTAATTGCTAATTCGATTAATTAATTGAAAAGTATTTGTAAATGTAACAATGAGAATGTTCGTGAATTAATAAATTATTGTACATAACTATATACATACATGATATGCCTCTGTATATATATGTATGCATATATATCTATATATACATATGAAAATAATATTTGGTCTACCATTTTTCTTCATCATTCCATTTAATATGTATGAGATATAGAATTATATTTTGATTGAATTGTTTGTGGATTTAGGGAAGGTAAAAGAAACTAAATTGTGAGCAGAGAAAATGTGATATCTTGTATTGGTCATTGAAATTGTTGGATAACATTTTTTCTGTCGGTATCTTCCAAGTCATTGTGAACTTGATTTGGAGTCGGAGCATATTGTTATGGTGAATTGGAACGAGACCCTCTTCGGACCTGCGTATACAGAGTTATATACATATAGCACGAGCTGATGCTCTCTCTCAAGCTCAATCAGACAAACAAGAAGAGACTCGCAGGCACCTTTTCTTCATCTTTCCCTTCTTCTTCTTACTATTTTTCTTTTTTTTTCACTTTGTCTTCCTTTTTTCTCCACCTTCGCATCGGTATTATCTTTTTTTTTTCATTTACATTCCCACTTGTATATATATATACACAATACACATTTCTTTTTGTATATAAATATGTGTATGCGTGTGTTCGAATGTTTGTGTAGGAGTATATCCTTATATGTGTATACACCTCTGTTGAGCGATCGTCACTTTGATGCCCCGCCGCAAAGTTAAACAAATCATGATTAGTTTCGTGCGCGTATAATTTGTTTGGTAAACCCGAAAATTTCTTCCGCGTATCTGACAGAATATTATTTTGGCATTATGCGAGATATTATATTCAACCATGGTTTTATTCCTCATTTATATTATATTATATGTGTGTCTGTATATTATGCATACATATATTCCAGAATAATATATAGGATTAATCCTCATTCAGTGTATATTGGTGATGCCGTAACTATATATCCTTGTCATGGTAGAATATATTTGACTTGACGGCTGAATTCAAATGTAACTTTTTATTTCTTTTTTTGACGCACACTTGATTCACAATTATTAATGTCGAGATATTGAATATCATTATGGATCCATATAGAATACGTATATATGTTGTATATTAACACACTGTAGATACGTGTGATCATTTACACACGAGATGAAATGAAATTTCATCGGAATTATTATAAATTGAATTTTTCCGCCAAAATATTACACAACTCATAATTTATTACCCATTTTTTCTCTCTTGTGTATTCATCTATACAAAATGAACGTGAGAGAGCAATTAATTTAATCATAAATATGATGATTGACATGTAGTTTGCATATGAAGAGAAAAAATCATGGTAAACAGATCTGGAGTTTGAAAGAAGTTGCGAGAGTATTTTATAACATAAGAAAGCATCTGATTCATCAACGTTTTTTCTACATATCCACTGAATCAAGAGTAAAATAATCATAATACTGAAATACAAAATCAATAATTCTAAAAATCATGAGATAAATCTGGTGCCAGTGATATCAACAGATAATAGGCATCAGTACAAATTGGTCCAGTTTTTTTGCTTTAAATGTGGAGTAAAATTGAAGAACTGATTCCATTCATCACTAAAAGTATGTGCTTAATAGATTGTAAATTAATGAATTGCAAGAAAAAAATCAATTTTTCTGACCCTTCAAACGATAGAATATCTGTTGAATTCAATGAAAAGATTTTCAATTACAATTTCTTCATCTCATTGTTTTTTTTGTGTCCATTGGACCCTTAGAAACGTGTTGATGAGGCAACGAAGGTAGCATCAATTTTGAGCGTAAAAGTGCCCGGGAGTTACTTTCCAACAGACGTGTCCGACAAAATGATTTTTATAACACGCGTGATCTATTCTGATGAGCGTTCGATCGTTGATGCTTTGGAGTATTATTTACAGCAAGTCATTGTACTTTGTATACATTCTCTTGTTCTTGAATGTTTGGTCGACGCGTGTGGGTGTCCACACGCCGTCTGTCCATCACATGCTGTATCTAAAATGATCACTATACCCATTTTATCCTCGCTTCAGCGTTGTGTTCATCCCATATTCACCACGCCAGGTTTTATATCCCCAACATCGTTAATTTAATTTATATCAACGTGTTACTCACCGTCTACTATTTTTCAATCCTTCGAAAGCTTTAGCATCATTTAAATATGTATTTTTTAACGTGTTGTGTAAAACAATCAAATGGGAACAACAGTATGAAATTTTGATTCCACATTGAATGAAAAGAAACTATAAAATAGCAGAAGGAAATATGATGGAGGAAAACTCATTGAGTGATTTATATCATTGTAAAGCATCACTGTGTACACATGGTATATGGTCAGGCTGGATAACGTTCACTTGTCAATACATTGAGAGCAGGAAATAATTCAGCAGGTACACATTGTGCGATTCGTCGCAAACATGGATATACACCACGGTCATAGTTTATTTTCTCTCTGCTCTTAATCAATCTATTGGAAATATTTTTTTCATTTCAATTATTCATAAATACAGCAGAGAACTTATGTCTCAACTTGGGAAATAAATCTTATATGAGAGGTTTATACTCCTGCTTGGAATACGCATCGTGTCCGATCCGACGGCGCAGCAACTATACAAGAAACTTTTGTTTTTATTCCCAATATTTTCGTACAATTTTATTTGTATTATTTGTTTCTATGGTTTTTTACACATAGCGAAAAGACCAAACTTTTTTCGATGTATCTATATAAAATCGGGATATGGATCGAAAAATATCGACATGGGAGAATGAAAAATTAATATAAATAACAACATCTCCGAAAAAGGAATATCTAAATGTGTATTCGACAGCATAAAAAATCGAACAATCGCGTGACGTGCGACTGAAACACAAAGCTTATTCTATGAGAAGGTTACTATTGAATTGGGCGTTGTTCACTACGCGGCACAATGCATGTAAATGAATTATGCTCGCACTCTGTCTTTTCGTTCTCTTTTTCAACTTCATCGAGAAATATCTGGCTGCTCATATTCCTGAATGTCTCTTGAACAAATTGTAAAATCTAACTTCCAAATAAAGAAAAAAATTCATCAGGAGTTCGTCTAAAAGAAATTCGCAATTATTAGGATTTGCAATTATTCATAGCAATTTTATTTGAGTGAATGTAAAAATAAAATCCACAATTTTTCAGCCAATACATTTTACACACAGTTGATTATTTATTTTTATCCACAATCTTCATACACAATAAATTGACAACGAATGAATATTAACTCTACTGTCGACGTTATCTTTCAGTTATGTTAAATATGTATTCGTTTTTATGGCTGACGTGTTGAATGTAATTAATTAATCCACCATTTATTCCTCATGAAGAGATAATCGTCTTTAGAAACTAATAATATGTCCAGATATACATCATGCATGTGTACATAGAAATCACCAATGTCTTTACATTCGATGAAATTAAAACTTCGTCTTTGGAGTAAAAATTATTCTCCATATAAATTTGAGCGGTAAAATCGCTTTGAATCACATTCATGCGATTTGATTCGAATCAATTTTTTTTTCTGGCTGTTCATATGTGTATAATCCATCGCGTCCAATACTTTTATATAAATACCGAGTGTGTGCGCATCGCAGTAACCTGAGTCGGGCCTTGTTAAGGTACCGCTTCTCGCACGTCCCGCGTGAGCGCAAAGGCCGTGCGCACATCGTAATGCCATGAATAATCGGCTGGGTACCAATTTGCTGGCGATATACACAATATGTGTATGTACATATATACATCAATGCTTTCGAAGAATCGAAATAACTTGAGGGCATGGATGCCGCTTCACCGGAAACACACCGCCGTCTTTTATATATTAAATATTCATCTTGACGGTATTATCTACTATGATACGTGCGTCAACTATATTTAATAATATCTCTTACTACGATCGGTATATATCAGCTCGCGTACGACTTATCTATATACATGTACATGTGTTGTGTCTTCATTCATTGATCGATCGGTTGAGATATTAATTATTGCCATGATGATGAGAGATCTACTTATTTCCAGTCATTACACAGTGAATTATTCAGACGAGACAACTGTATGCGATCAATGTATACGTAGAAGTGTTGTTGTCATTGTACCAATTGATTTTTTTTTTTTTTTTTTTCATCATGTGTTGTTATAAAAGAACTATTGGGGTTGTGCTAATTTTCTAGCTTCGAGGTTTCAAATTAGATTGATAGAATTAAAACAAATACTTTCTATCCAATAATGAAAAATTGTCTTTATATTGCCATTTTGAAGATAGGAATAAATTTTTCCAGAAATACCCATATGATTCCTCCTCTTTCCCATCGCATTTTAGACGATACTGTCCAAAATTCTCGAATCCTTCCTCGAGGGAGCGTTTCTTCATATAATTCAAATACATTTCAATTGGGTCTCATTAAAGAACAAAATTATCATACAAGATGACTTGTAAACGTTCAAGCTTTTTGGAAGAACCCGTTGTGCCAAATTCTTACCTATATATACCAACTTGACATGCGTGTGTGCACCACAGGATTGGTTAGACACGAAACTAGAAGAGATATATCTAAAGATGAGATTTTGAGGGTGTGACGATGTAGTATGTGTATATGCTAACTTGAAGAGAGAGAATGGATAAACCATGTGTGTATCACTGTCTGTGTAAAAGTGAGATGAAAAGATTAAAGGGATCCCGCCGTGAGAGAGTGAACGCAGCGTCGATACAAATAACGCTTGGAATATATATATATATATATATATATATATATATATATATATATATAATGGTACCATCACTACCACCATCAATAATAGTTTTGTAGTGGTGGTGGTGATGGTGGTGGTAATATTAGTAGTAGTGGCTGCTGCCTGAGTGTCTGGTCATCAACACCCGAGTCCTGAGAGCCAAGTCGTTCCCTTTTCGTTCCTCTCATTCTCACCCTATTGCTATTTCTCACTTCTCTTATATACATTTTGCTTTCTTGCCCTCCGGAACATAACCCGCGGCAGCAGTCTCCCGTCCATAGGGATATACTTATGTTTATACATGTATTGTGTATATGTATACATTGAGTGCCTATAACTAACGCGGCGTGGCCTAGCCTTGGCTGATGGATGGAATTCCTCGGCTGGGATGCCGCCGCAAAACCGAACCAGAAAAAATTAGCTACAGACCGAATGGTTTAACGCCCGGTCTTTTGTTGCGCCTCTTTCTCTCAGAGACATCCATAGACGATTTTAAAAGGTGTCTTAGGTGTGTGAAACCGAGAAATGCATATACCGCATCGTTTTGTGGTAGTGGATATCGCAATATATACAGTGGAATTGATGCTATTTGGTTGGCCAAGTGAATAATATATATATATATATATATATATGTGTATATAAATGAACACATAATTTTTACAAACTCTTCAGTGTACGAATTTATTATTTATTGAATTACATTCGAGATACGTATCCAGCTGTGTGTGTCATGCGTGCAAAGAGAGAGTGGGAATTATGTGGAGGATATATTTAAAAAGTCCTTCAACGCCAATGCTAAAGTCATTTTGGATATTAATTATACACACGTATTTAATTTTGCTCCAGCATGTGTCTCGCTCAAAATAAGTATTCAACACATACATTCTACTATAAATTCTCATATGCAAATGTTGATACGAAAGATTAAATTACTTCTACTTGTCAATATGTTACTCCAAAAATATCATGCATTTTTCAGTTTCAACATAGATGCTCATTTTACTCTATTTTCAAAGTTGCCATGATTTTGCTGGTATTTTCCACTCAGACATTTTAATTTTATTTACTTTATCTCATCTCACAATTTTTTCCGTGTTTCCAATCCAAATACGTTCATTCAATTGATTAAATTAACGTGTAAATATGAGAATGCCAAGTGTGTTATTTTTATTTTTTTTCCGGATAATTTGTTTGGCTCCATACATATTTCGCATTCCATTTTATATATCCATACATATGTATGTATAATATTCATTTTTTTACCTCTACTTTTTCATGCTCTCCGGGTGTCGGTATTGAAGAGAGTGTGCCGAGTAATTTGGGTTGGTCGAAAAAGTAATGGGTTTTTAGGGGCGCTGTTGAGGTATCTCACTACTTCGGAACGAGGAAAAGAGAGATAGAGATAAGTTGGCGGCCTCGCGCGCGCGCACCTGTGGCCACGGACTCTCTTCGAGCCACGCTGTCTGGTGTGTGCAGCATCGAAAGAGCCCGCGCGCCGCGACCACGACCATCGTTCGAGGGCCCCGGGCGCATACACTACTCTTTCTCGCGCCCGCCGAGTTATACACTTCGCGCGCCTCAATATCTTTTATATATATATATGAATGCATATATATATACCTACTCTTTGGGCAAGAGTGCGAAAGAGTATACTTGCGCGCGCGGTAGAATTCAAGACAACGCGGCACAAAGGCGGTCTCTATAAATCACTCGACGATGCCGAGAGCGGCCTCCGCGCGCGGTCTCTCTCTCTTATATTCTCTCTATACGCCTTCTCTTCATGTGTTTCAATGACCGACCTTTCGCCCTTCGCTCTCGCGCCTACGACTGCTCAAGTCTTCACTCTTTCCTCATTTTCATCCTGCGCACAATCAAAATTTAATTAATTTTATTTTAACAATATCATATTAGAGTTATTACACCATAAAAAAATTTCGTGTTGGAATTAATAACTGAATGTTGTTGAGTTGATTCCAGAAGGGAGATCGTTATGTCGTTCCATAATGATGAAGTATAATTAATGGTACAACAATTGTTATAACATACGGCCATAAAATTGTGAAAATGAGAATAATTTTCTACTCATATCAAACAAACAGTAAATCAGCGTATACATCACCGGCTCAATAATACCAACACCGAATAAATTCTTCAATAATTATCACGACGGCGATGATTACAATATTAGCGACACATTCGAGCTCACTTATAGATAAAATTCACAGACCGCCGACTGTGTGATATGGAAAAGGCGTCCCTATATATATATATATATATATGCATTATTGAATACATTAGGAGTGATACTTTCCACAGAATAACAAAGAAAACCGCTGACTTACCCTTAGAATAATGGCGCTGTGTTTTGTACGGAAACTCCACCAACGCGAAAAGAATAATAAAAAAAATTGAGAGAAAGAAAAAAATTATACCGTACGCGTCGGTGAATTCTGAGATTTATACATACATACATTGAAAAATCCTACGACGAGAATGTCGAGTTTTATTTTTCACGCGTTATTTAGTCGACGTCGAGTTGATAGCATTTTTATATGATGTATCTATAATCGAGGAAATGAACATGACTTGATATACATGCATAATATGATAACTTATAAATGTAATAAATATGATAACTTTGTTTCATATAATGGTGGGAGAGTATATCACCATGAATATATTAAGAATATAAATATAAATATGTAACGCAACAGTAGCCAACACAAGGAACTGCCAAGGAATATTATTTATATCAATTTAATTGAAAGCCAAAACACGATTGGTCCATGAAATAATAACACTCTCGCCATCCCTTTCTTTTTTCTCCCTGTAACGCCCTTGTCCCCCCTTTTGGAATGTGTACATGTACATTTATATAGATATATACTCCCTCGCGTTTCCCTTTTCGAATAGGCCATTATTCACTTGTTCTCTCAGGGAGGAATATAACAATTGAAAAATTGGCCAGGGGGCGCGTGCTGCCGCAATGGCAATATGAATTCAATGAATTCTGCAAACACGGCACTTTCTCGCTGTGCGCCCGGGCATTTTTGGAATCCAGAAAGGGTGGTTTGCACGCGCGCGCATCCCACACTACAGAGACGCTTTACCTCGCTATGACATGCTTACCCTCTTAACGTTTCATAACTCGCTTTGGAAATTTAATAACGGTGGAATACAAAAATAAAAATGATACCATATAAAATATAATAAATATGAAGAAGAGAAATTATATACAGCGATGCTTGTTATTAATTCGAGTGTATAGATATATAAATGAACGTAATTAATATAATAGGCAATTGATCGTGTGTTTAACTTTGTATAGTTATAATGGAACGATTGTATAATATCGTATACAAAGAACCTGGCTCAAATTAACACGAACATATATTTATATGATGGCGAAGTTAAATATATATGAACGAATAAAACTAACGAGCCTTCCATACTTGCAACAATGGACAACATCAAATCAAGATTTCTAAAAGGACCTCATCTTGCGTTAAATGACTCGCGACTATTTAACTCTGTTGATAGATTGCAATAAACGCCGGATACAATTGAGTCCAATTATCAACCTAGAGGGATAGCACACACACATACACACATATATATACATACATAATTATTTACGTCCTGAATGAAGTAATAATGGCTGCAACCTCCCGAGGTAGAGCAATATATACGTCAAGCAATTATTTAATGTGACACTGTTCTCGCATCAAAGTGCAAAAAGATATTATTCAAATAATATCAGTAGTGCAAGTATGAAACATTGCAGACAACCAATATCGGCCTATAAAATTATTATTAATTGTGAAGTATACAGACTTTTACTCTTCTCACTTCCTTTTTTTTCTCGCATTGTTTCTATATTGATGCGAAAAAAAAAATGAAATCGGCACGTTCTATTTGCCCCAGACGACCTGCGCTCTTGGCCTGGGGTTAGTTGGTGTGTTCCGGGCGATGGACTTTCGCAACAAAATGGCCGATCATCCTTCACCCCGTAATGGCCGACGCGTATATTCTCGTGTTCTACCACATATGTATACATATATATATGTTTTTCCAACGCGCAAATATATATCGACTGACCATTCGACACACGCGTTAAGTAGACTTGGCATAGCGACGAGATCGACGACTCGCCATTCGCTCTGAGTGTGTGTACATATTTATATAAATATATATATATATATATTTATATACGTATTGGTAGATGTAGTAAAAGACGGGAAACACGAATGCACGAAGAAGAAGGGATTCACTATATATTATATATACTCACCCGCGCCAGCAACCATCGTGGCAAGAGAATGGGTCGGCTATTTTACTTTTATGGCCTGAGCTAATGCGCCCTTTGTGTACGCCGTGGCTTTTCGTCGCGGTTTGCAAGCTCTTCGCACTCCTTCACTCTTTCTCAACCATCGCATATTTTTCTCGCACTCTCCCTTGTTCTCACTCAAAACTATTTATCCCTTTCTCAGTCTTCGCGCCTCCCATCAAATCTCTCGTTTCATCCGCTTGGAAGCTGCCATACACACGATATTCAATTAACGTGTCATTGCGCCGCGCCATCTCATATATATATATACATACATATATGTATATAGACGTTTCTGTAGTCTGCCGAAGGCAGAGTATAGCCATCCTTCAAATTCCATGGTAATTGTCGTATACGAATGTATAAGCCCTCGAGTAAATAATTGTCATTGAAAATTTGAACAGAGATGAAAAGAGTGGAATTAAGAAAAAAAAAGAGAGGAATAATATCCACACGAGCTAACTCCCTCGTGGTAATGAATTACGGTTTGACACTATATAGTCATAGATATATAGGCATAGCACCTTCATAATGTTGGTAATCCGATTATGGGATTTATTTTATTAAATGATTTCGACCATGGAGTTTATGTTTACAAAGGCGAATGTAAATACATTGAATATGTGTGTGCACTTGAGAAGATCGGAATAGTTTATTATTTATAAGAGGGTGGTATTTATTCAAGCCTTCTTGAGTTTAACTATTTCTATAAATCTTTGTAATAGATTATGGTCATAGGAAGTTGTAATATTTGTTGTGAAAATAAGTTCAACAAATATTTTGTCTTCAAGGATATTCAGGTACTCGGATTATTTTCTCGTTAACAAGAATATCGTGGAAAATTACTTGCGTTTATATATATCGAAAATTATAAGTAAATGATATTTTCAGTAAAAGCAACGATGCGAACTCAATCGATCGTTTGTTGTCCCTTAATATTGTGGTATTTGTAATTTATTTTAAATATCACGGCTCGATTCATCGTCAATTCGATGCAGTCATCTATATATATTTATGTATATAATACAATATAATACGATATAATATGGGGGGGTTGTATATATTATGGTGTTCGCATCATATGTCAGGCGGCAGTCGAGTCGCGTATTTTGACTCAAATGAGGGTGAAGGGCACACAATGATTCGTATACACAATGTCGAGTCTTGCTCCCTGTATGAAAAAGCGCTTGTAATTCGTATATAATGGAGTGAAGCGCACCCCTTGCACCACTTTCTGTATACATTTATATTCGTGTACAAGGAGAAAATGCGTGCGCGACAACATTGTATATGTCACACGCGCGTTTTCTCCCGTATTCTTCATCTGTGTTGCGTCACATTGGATATATATCTATATGGCCGCAACCAATTGCCATTTTGCTTCTTCTTTCCCTTGCTGTTGCCTTCCAACTGTATATCACCATTCCATGTATCTACTACTACTACCACTACTACTATATGCCTCATACAACCGTGACGACAAATTCGACACGAGCAGCAAAACATTGTAGAGGTGAGCAAAGCTCCCGCGTTCGCTTCAAAATAAAATAGAGGTCGAGGTACTAAGAGGGTGCACATCAGTTTTGACTCTTGATTTTTCAGCGAGAATAAAATCGCAAATAGTATGAAAACATTGTGTGGAATATTGTAGAGAATATTGCAACCACACATAAAGTTGCGTTGAAATTTTATTATTTAAAGAACTCGGGGGTGAATTAATATTTTTGAGAAAGGAAAGTTTGCTGGAATGGAATAATCTGAATTTCACAATCTATGTATGACAGATAGTGTTGAATTGCTATTATATTCAACGCTCATCAGACTTCAATCAATCTATGGAAGAATAATTATTGAAATATTTCGTATTTGTTGATCTGTCAATATATATAATTGATTATAGATGTTGATTGATCTCTTTTTTTTGGTTAATTCAATCAGGCTGATTCGAAACGTTTCGCGAAATACAATATTGCGTAATAGAACATTATCAAAGCAATTTAAATTTTCAAGTATGACCAACAATATGATTAAGAAATTTTGTTTGACAAACGAGTTTTTATCATTTATGTTGCGATAACTTGAATATTTGTTGCATTCATTGTGCGCAATAAATTCTATCTCAAATTATATATACATTGTTCATTATTATATATGATGAATAAATATTTGTTGGTAAAGAATGCTAAATCAAACTAATTGCTGTTTATATACGTACACAATATATTTTGTGGTTATATATCTCAAGGATAAAAAATGACAGTGTGTAAATATATAATATACATTTTTTGTTATTTATATCGGCGACAATAACACCAACAAAACAGTTGCGTCGTGAATCATTTCAAAATCCACACATTATATGCTTAGATTTCATAAATTATCTGGTATTTGCCACACTTCACAATTTATCTTCTTCAGTAATAATAATACCAGTCGCAAGAATGCATACACAAATTTTTCACTTTCTCACAAGTATTTTAACTTGTTTTTATAGTTCATTCAGCTTCACAAGTGTCACATCTCACTTCCAGCATCCCAACAAAACCCATTGCATATAAACATAACTTTTTTATTTCAGCTTGATTGTATCATAAATTATCCAAACTTCATAAAATCTTGATGTTGAATTAATATAGCATCTCATCGTGTGCATAATTATATCTAATAAAAGATGAAATGAAGAGAACAGCGTCGACTTTGTACAATGCGACATTATACAAGTAGCCAAATGTATTGTTGACCCTCTGAGAACAGATTGATTGGCTCACTCTGAAGTTAAATCAACGGTAGAAAAATAATACATGTGCATTAACCAACTTTGCAAGACAATAATGATCAACTGGTGCGCACACGATTGCAGTCGCTTGCACGCATATAACAAGCCTCATTATTTACGCTGATCATTATTTTGACGGCGCTGATCGGCCACCGTCCATCACTTTCATACATACTCTCTTGTATACATATACCTCCACTCTCAATTTCCCTCTTCATTCTTGTACTTTCGTCTTTCTGTTTTTCATCTGCGCTTTTATTATCCAAGACCAAAACTCACGTTAAATGCCGCGGCTAACTCCGATATCATAAATCTGCCTTAAAGAATGGCTCTCGCGGTGTGAGTTGAGAGCGGCAGAAGTGAAGTCGTGGCGTTATTAATTGGAGCCGCGCAAGAACGAGAATAAAACAGGGTGAGTAAAAGAAAAAAGAGAAAGAAACTGACCAGGTGGGGATGTGATCTTTAGCCGGATTCGTCCGAAGAGTCAATTTTAATTACCCTCCACTTCTTTATTCATCAGCTTCGGTTGAACGAAAGTGGTGGAACAAAGCCATCCATATATATTGGTTCGGCCCCTTAATATCAATTGTTTTTTAATCTATAAATAGCTGCATCAATGTTACTCATCTTTCATTTTTCATGCCATGTATATTTTATTTTCTACAGAACTCTGCAATAAATTGTATATACACTACCACCAGCAAAATCGTAAGCGATAAAAATATATATTAATTAACTTTTGTAACGAGTAAATGAAAATGAAAATAGCAATTGCAATCAGTTGCAATTTTTCTTGTCAAGCATGGTATTTTTAATTATTTTTCACCGATAACGCACTACATATACATATCATTTTTTGCATATGAACATGATTATTATCTTCATTTCAGAACGTTTCAAAATAAATTTACTCACTCACAGGAAAGACAAAGCAAAAATATTGATTTAATCTGGCGCATTGTACGTGTGTTTATCTTGTCACCACGCTGTCACTCGGTGTAATTAATAATTACGTTGAGGACATCGCTGAAAAACTATTAACATAAACACTTTTTCATTTTAGATATATGTATAAATGTGGAGATATAAATGTAAATACTTTATCTATAATTCCAAATTAACCTACAATCTGTATATAGTCCATGCAGGTGAACTTCGCTAGAGGAAAAAGCAAACGCTGTGAGTTCAACGTTAAAGATTGGAAATTTAATGTACACACATATACGTATATGTGTACAGTGACGTTTGTGAGAGTGACAGGGTGTAATTAGGATAACATTGTGTATATGCATGCACATACACATTTTGCATAGGTATATACAAACGTGACGATAACATCGGTAATGTTGAGTGAGTGAACGTGTTTTCTCTTATCTTACAATTAGTCCAGAGCATATACTGACGTCTTTCAGACCACACATTTTATATCTATACATGCGACAATTGCACACACTCTTTTATTTTTTTTTTCTTCTCCTAACCATAATAAATTCGAATAATGACAATTGTAACAATTCGTCGCATTCTCTGTAACTTTAAAATGGTCAAGTTATGATGACAAGAAATATAGGAAAAATAAATTTATCAGGATAAAAGGAAAAAGTGAATTTGTTTCCTATACTTACAGTCAGTACAACAATAAAATATAGAAATGATAAATATATAGGTATCGATTATTGGCTACTCTCTAAAGTGCATCAGGTGTGCATTGAAATGATCAGCCAATGAAGAGTTCAACGTCGCACATTGCATCACGCTTATGTTCGAGTAATGGTCAGTGAAATCGCGAGTGATATAGTAATATTATATTAGTACATAAGTGTATATGTATATGGATATAGTATATATAAATATATAGTGGCTCGAGGCTGCTTCATGTATATAGTTGTGTGTTGGTGATCTCCCTAACAAGGCCCCCCTTCATGATGGTCTGTGTATATGGCTGGCAGATGAATTCCGAGCAATTTCTCGCTGGTCGCGCGGGCATCTCTTTGATTCTTTGAACTCTCACCGCGCGCTGACCGATCCTCGCGGTAATCATGCGAGCTCGCCACGCCCCGAAAAACACCTTCTCTGTGCGCGAGACGAAGAGTTTCCTCCCTCCCTCATCATCTTTCGATGTGTTTTCTCTCTTCCATTCTTTTACATACATATATATACATATATACATATATTCATCGTTGTTTTACCCTCTCTTTTCATCGTGGCTTTTTCTTCCGCACCTCAAACGCGCGCGTGTGCAATAATATCGCCGCAGAGAATCTGATTCTAGGATCGATCTTGAAGAGAGACCGTGGCGCTCGGTTTCAACGCTGCTTGCGATCATATCGATTGCTATTCGCACACTGGCACCAACATTCTCGGATATTCTACTGATTCTTCACGGCGTCTCGTTGCACTGTACGCGTAGAACAGATTATACACAGACAATAGCCATGTCGACAATAATATTATGATTTAAAATGCATTATTAGTAGGAATGTAAATGAATACGGGAAGGAAAATTTTTAAATTGCAATGAGGGCTTATAAATATTATTAAATCATTGTAAAGAAAAAAACTTTACAATTTTATAACAAAGAGAAAAGAATTTGTCACTTGTAAAAAATACTACGATAATATACTTATGTCTAAAGCTCAATGGATTATAGGGGTGCGACTGTATAAATAATAACGAAGTCATCGTCTCTCTACTGAGATTCAAGTCAATTTAATATATCATAAGGGGGTTGCGTGAAAACTCGCACATACGGACGCGCGCGGTTGATGCAAGTGGGAACATAAATGGCAATCTCGAGGTTGCGATAAATCGTGGATTCTATATACACATACGCGTTAGTATAGCTTGGGGTCGCGCGATTCTCGATACGCGCCGCTAACCACGACCCTCATCGTTCCACTCTCTATGTATACATAAATACATATGTATATATATACAATATGATTGATCCATGACCAAACATAGATGTACATATGTACTACTACTATTAAATAGCCCCAATGATTGCCCCGCATGATTTAATATTATCATTTTGTTAAAACATTCAATATATTCTTACGCCCTTGTTTAATATTTATATATAGATATATCGGAATTACAAATAACGCACACGAAAATGATTTATTTATTAACGTTAAGAATTAAAACAATTGATGATAACAATCAAGTGGTTATGCATTTTTGGAATGAGGGTGATGTATACACATATTTGAAGTGGCTACGAAAAAAAGTGACGTCCAATTATGTATAAGCCCTAATGACCCACGATAATATCAAGTTCATAACCAGTTCTTATAGAATATATATATATATATATATTTATGTATATATACTTAGAAGAAAAAAATAATAAAAGTAATATTGAAGCGAAAAAAAAAAAAAATTAAAATGGAAAATAAAAGAAAATATGATCCGCACACAAGCAGGAGTTACATTAACGATAAGATCAACGTCACGATTAGCACCGATATATCAAATCAAGAATTTTTATTTTCTATTATTCATTTATTTATTTTTATTCTATTGGATATTTATCTTCAGATATCTATGTGGTAGGAGAGAAAGGAAATAGAAGTAGTGTGATAATAGTTTTTCCTTCATATGAATTTCGTAGATTGGATAAAATAGATTATTCCTATAAACAAAAAATGAAAAATGGCGTGAAAGAGCGTGCGAGGTTGTGTGTATATTATATTAATATTTACTCAACAGGAAGTTCTTGCAACGGTGAATCGCAACGAGCACAAGCTCATAAACGCACGATGAAGGATATAATATACATCCCTCCGTCCCACTCCATTTCTCAGTCATTCTCTCATTCACTCTATACACTTGAAGCTACCGACGAAGCAGGTGCGCGAGACTGCCGTTTAGTCCCGCATCAGACGCATCGTCAAATAATAATAAGATGGTGAGGCAGATTATCGCGCTTATTTTACTCTCACTCATTTTCACGAATAAAGTACAAATTTTGTGGCTAAAAAAAGAAATTAACGTTAACTATACTCTTTACCTACATATATACATATATATATTGATTGGCAGAAGGTACGTCATTTTGATTTAAGTGAGATTTTGCGGTCAAAAAATATTTAAAGCATCGGAACCGACCATTTATATACATAAAACACGTTTGTTTGGAATATTTTCCATTCAATTATTTCGGCCAATTACAAATAATTATTCTTTTATTTCTTTTCTTAATCAGAATTTATTTCAGCATAAAGTCAAACATGTTTTCATTTTATTCATTCATATCTCTCTTTCATGGAGAAGACAGATTGGAGTTAGTGGGAGAAAAATAATTCTTTGATCTGCTTTTAAATTAATTTATGACTGACAGGGTTAAGATACTCAAAACTATTGTGTCCGACTGGAACTACCTTAAGGAGAAAAAGAAGCAACAGACATGGAGATAATATTGAAGTAGTAACGAAGAGGCGAGAAAAGATGGTAAGATCGTCGAATCTGCGGTATTCATCGAGACACTCTCAGTGCCAGAACGAGAGAAAGCGAAGATGAAGAAGAAGTTGAAAAGGGAGGAAAAGGAGAAGAAGAAGAAGAAGAAGAAGATATGGGTGTGGGGATTCTTCTCTCTGGTCGAGGTGTTGCCGGCGGTGGTATTAATTGGCGGGGAGCCCGGCCGTCTGTGATTAGCCTCCGCAGCCGCCGCCACCTCTGATCCTCTCTCTTCTCGAGTCCCGATCGTATATCTGCCGACGTACGTGTGTGGACCGCGTAGCTTCACTCACCGGCACAAGCAGAGAGAATCCTTTTCTCGTGTCTTATTTGCCTCTTCTTCTTCATCATCAACTTCTTCTTCTACTTCTTGTTCATCTTGTTCTTCTCTTTATCCATTTATACATCCTCTGTTGAATAGATTGAGTATATATGTACATTGGATGTGCGAGGACAAATTGGGTGGTGGGAAAAATTGCCAACGAGTGATTGGTATATTGCATAGGTTGAAAATCGATTTCCAATTGAGTATAAAAAAAGTTGTATATAGCCATGGGGCAATTCACATGATTCTCCAATATTATATTGCCTCATTCAATTTTTATTTATTGTATATACATTCTGAAGAAAAATGATTTGAATGGAATAAAATATATAATTTTGATTTAAATCTAAAAAATATTTCAACGATCGATATCATAAATAGAGACCATTGATTTCCAATGAATACGAAAACTTCTATTTTACAAAATACCTATATTCATGATTTCATCAATTTATATTTCAAACTGAAATATATTGAAAAACATTTTGACTGTATATTTTCACATTTGAAATGAAATCATACATTCTTTTAAGATATTCACCATTCTGAGATAATTTTTTCTGAAATATATTCTATTGTGATTTCTAATTCTGTCAATGTCTACGTTTCTTATCGCAATATCTTGTTCATGTTTCACGTCTATTTATTATACAGTTGGTATTCTATTAAAGTTTTTCATATAGATATATATTTGTTGACGTAACAACGATTATTCATTTAAACTTTTGTCGTTGGCGTTGACGTTTACTTTGCGTGTATGTTCCTTTTACTGACGCGCGCTGTGACATCAACTTATAATACATTGATGTCAGCTGGAATTATGCATGAAGTATGTGTATACATAATATGTATATATATATATGTATACATAAGTACTCAAGACACTTTATAACCCGTTGTACTTATATATATCCTACCTACTTCTGCTTTTACTTAAAAAGATATTGCCACAATCGATCGATATGTAAACTATGTGGATATCGTGTGACACCTGTACTTGAAAATCTTCAAAATAGTTTTATCACGACACTTTATTATACAAATCAAATTTCTGCACAAATCTCTCAAGTTTGTGGACAGCTTCGAAGAAATCAATCAGACAGGTAACCCCTACGTAAACGATATTGTGTATACACTTTTTTTCATCAATAACACATAACGTTCACTGTTAGCGCATTTTTACTTGATGGTTAGTAACATTTTTCTTTAGCAGAATATCGTTCAGCGGCTCGTCTGGATCGGATAGTAATACAGCTGGGCAGGCAGTTACATGCCAGGCGAGATAATTACAGAGCGCTGTCGGGCCGCCAAGTCAAACAACCTAAACATCAGTCTGTTCGGGACGCATTGGCGTCCGATTTCGTGGACTTCACTGGCTGGTTATACGTTCATACTTTTAATTTTATTCTTCGATGAAGGGGTATCATACTTGTGAATTCATCACTGCGATCGTCCAAATAGAAGCTTCGAAAATAAACAAATATTAAAACACGTCGACATTTAACGATAATTCAACGTTAATATGAAAACGTTCGTCTATTCAGTGAAGCATGATAAAATAATCGCCCACTGATTTAGTAATTTATGAAAAATATTATCGACTTATTAATCCAACACATCACATGAATACATCAATTAACAAATTGTTTACATTGAATTCGATGATATTACCTGAGTGTTTTTTTCTTCCTTTCATTTACAATTAATAAACGTGGAAAGAAATGAAAGGAAAGTCGATGAGACGCCAATGGGTCCGCAGAATAAGGGTCAACTATTTGTATTCGACAGTGATGAGAGGTGGAGAAGTGACGCGCAGATGAGAAACACGCACATCAGGGAAAAAGAAAGACAGAATATAGACACGATATAAAAGTATAAATAAATCCGGGGGCCCCCATAAAAAATGTAAATCGTCGATATTAATGATGAGTGGAGAATGCGTCTTGGATGGAGGATCAAACGATGCCGCATTAGGGATGAATACGAAAGAGTGAAAGAGAAGAAAAGTGAGATCACGAATGAATGAGTGAGAACAAAAAAATTAACTTTTACTTTCTTCGATTATAACTGTTGAAATGTTGTTAGATGAGTGAATGCAATGTAATACGAGCAAGCGCGTCAGAGTAACGGCGGCCAGTTCTATGTATTTATAAATATATAATCTATAAGATAAATTCAAGAAAGTGACAAGAGAAAAGATGCTTGTATAATTTAATTACAATAATCAATAATAATTAATTGACACAACAAAAACTCTATCTTATCAATTTCATCTATTGAATGATACTAAGCTCATCATAACTAATTTGTGTGAAGGTATATTTTTTTTCATGATTACGTGAAATATTCTAGCATCTGTGTACACAGATGAATATACGTATATATACATATGATGGATATCTCATAGTGTTGAAGCCACGAGAACTAATCGATTCGAAATTGAACCCGTGACCAAGTCCTTTTCCCATCATCCTCTATATATACAAACCTTTTCTCTACAATTTTCGATGTTTCTTTTACCCGGGTGCATGCCGACCACCCTGATGTTGGCCGCATCTCGCAGCTATATATCCATTGTCCGGAACGAAATGTAAACGCGAGGGAGTCTATATACTGTAGACTGTATGAGTTAACTTTTGGTCTGTGCGAAAAGACCGAAATTAACTGCCGTCCTTGTCACGGTTTCTTTTATGCCAATATATAGAAACCAACACTGTCCAGGTCACTTGATTATCATTTTTAAACGAGCTTTGCGTCATCTACATCTCCGCCCCATCGTTCATTACAAATATATATATATATGTACATAAATTTGTGCTAGTGTTGAATAAAACAACAATTGTGTAAAGCTCGACCGCGCTCCAATTGGAAAAGGTTCAGTGAATTTTTTTTCCCAGGGCGTGGCGTGAGGTGTTAGGTTTTCAGCTCATCAGCTTGAAGAATTTGTTTGTTCTACGAGCGGTAGTTTTGACTAATGACACCTTGCACCTGCATACGCCCAACACTTACCCCGCGCCAGGTGAATAAATCTCTACCCAAAGAGACAAAGAAAAAAGTAGGAAACAAAAGCCTAATCATTTTTCAATAATTACCACCAAACTTTAATATGTAATAGGGATCATGTGTGATGATTATGAAATTCATTCTTTCAATAAAACTTGGAACAAGATATTTAATGATGTAGAATAAGAACATAATGTCGAAATGTAGGCCTTTGATCCCTCAAAGTCCATCAGGGATTTAAATTAACAGACATAAAATGACAAACATACTTTCTCATTACCTCAAACTATATATGAAATAATTACATTTATATCGTCGCATTTAGTAAGACACATGAGCTAAATGTAAATTCTAAATAAGTCAGTGCCATTTTCTTTACTATATTATTGTAAGTCTATATAAGTCATACTAGATCGTAACAAAATATAATTACGAGTAAAGAAAAGCGGTCGCTGTATATTAATACATAGCATCATATATACGGAGTTGTTACAATGCGCAGTGAAGAAGTACAAGCAGAGCATGAGAGACAGAATAACATACTTAAATGAAGGAAGAGAGAAAAATTTCTCCTGAAAATGATAATATACTTCTGGTATATTATCATTTGAACTCACTAAACCTCTCTGGCAACGTCCTCGCGGTTACAATTCTCTATACTCCAGCTCTTTGACTTCGTCGAACCAAAGTCTTAAACTGTCTTTCTCGTAATACTCACGCGAGTATAAAGGTAAGAGTAAACCAAATTCATGGCAAACGATCGTTCCATAACAATGCATAGCACTGGCTTCATGCTATGTATACACGTGCAAGAGTATACATCGATAAAGTGAAACGAGAGGAGCAGTGTGCGCATCGTGGTGTGCAAAGAGCACTCAACAAACGCAGTGAGATATTTTAAGGATTCCATGGACGTCGTAAAGACACACGGTGAGTACTAACCTTACGCGCTGTTAGTGCTTTGGCTCACTTGGAACAGCGATAGGGAGTAGCGTCGGCAAAAGAAGAAAGAAAGATATTGAAGCGCGAGAAAATATACGTATATATATACATATATATATATGGCTGTTAATACATGACTTCTCTTTCGCCTTCTGCTGTATAACCATCGTCATCATGTATTCGTCGTTTTCGTCCCCTATTCTCTTCTTCACGTATTCGTCCCATCTATCTTCTTTTCCACCTTCTTCTTTCATTTCCCTTTCTTCATCAGCATCATCATCATCCTCCACTTCTTCTCCTTCGTCTTCTTCTGCTTCTTGTTTTACCTCTTCTTTGCCTTCTCGTCCAAGTGGATCCGCCTCTCGCGGAATAGTCGAGAAGTGCTCGCTGAAAGGGGGCGGCCATACCATGAAAACCAGCTGGAACTTTGTGTGTATATTGTAGAAGATATTTGTAAGCATACGCATGCATGCATGAATATATATGTATACATTGAGAATAAATATGAATGAGCGTAAAACGATTTTTCATGGCACGGTGCAGTAAACAACGGAAGCCAATTGAATACCACAGAGATGTTGAATCCACACGGATCGACAGTCAGTAAAAGCCTATGAAAAAAATTTCAAGGCTATGTGCAAAGTATATATGAAGCATTACAATATTGTGCATATAGGATGTGTATACAGATGGCGAAAGATAAAAATGAACGTTAATGGTGCGTGACGTTTGGCCATTGGTTTTATTTGTTTCGTTGGTAATTTTGACGAATCCGACGAAACCAATGCCTCTCATTCAACGAGATTACCGCGCTAGCAAAGGGGCGCTTTGCGAGGCTGCCTCGCGGCCTCGAATACCCAAGCATACATGCCACTTTGGCTAAATGCAGGGTGGTCGTGCGCGTTGGAAAGTGTAAGTGTTTCATGCTTGTGGCAAGTTATATACGTATGTATACAATGTTGAGCTGACGACAGTAGTGCTCGTGATAGTGTAGAGACAACTCGCACTGATGAACGGACAGCGCAAATTTTCAGGTCAACAATAATAATATTAAATGAATTTGAATACCAACAAAATGGCCATGGAAAATTGTTTATGATGTACAGCCTGAGGATAAAGTATTGCTTGCTTCGTAAATAAATTAAGTCTAACTGTTTTGTCATTTGTTATCAGGCTCATCATATATGCTGCTTCCACATCGACCATACTTATCTCTTTAGAAGGATAAAAAAATGTTGAGTATTATCCTGATAAAATTTCACATGCCTTTACCACATCTAAGTACTGTAATGATGCTAAAATAGTATGGGCCATGACCCTATGTATAAAGACAAAAAAAAGGTATTTGTGTCATTCCTCGTACTGAGATTGTGCTCCCCGTGTGCTACTTTTTCTAATAAAAAGTTAATTATACGTAAGTGAGATTTTGTTTCAGGCCTACAAAGTTTAAATTTCGGAAGTGATTATAACAGAAGTGAAATATCCAACAATTATCATATCAATTTTCTTCATTATGCAAGACAATTGAATAAATTCATAAAAATATATGTATATTAAGATGATATATCGTATCACGACACTACACAGAGTGGGAAGCATTATTATTTGTTATTAATCCGTAGGGGAAAGCCACAACCGATAAGTGGACATGAAGGAATAAAAAAGAAAAAGATGACGACGTAGAGTCTAGGAAGAAAAGAGAAGAAAGGTCGCGCGAGAGAGTTGATGTGGAAGGTGGTAGAAGATGGAGCTTTGCTCGTAGTCCGGGGCGGGGCACGCCCCCATCGCCCGGGCACAAAGCGGCCTGCGGTATAAATTGGTTTGTTTGCCGCGGAGATGAAAGGGGCCGCTAAATGCTATCTTTAAGGTGTCGGATCAACGCAAATGTGGCTGAGTTACTCGTAATTATAGGATAGACTCGAGCGAGCTCTGGCTCAGCCACGAAGACCAAGAGCTTAGCCCGCCTTGTATATACCTTGTATACGCTTATATACATATACACCTTCCCTTTACCCGTCTATCCACTTCTCTCACTTCTTCTCATATAATTTGACTCTTCATCTAACTCTCTTGCTAGTTCACGCCGCACGGACATAAGCAGTTCTGCGATACCTCGTTGCCGCGTGCTATAATATGATACAATACCTATACACATCGGCATACCCCATCGGGAACTCTGTGTATATTCTTGCCTTTCACTCCCACACACACAGATAAGATATGTGTGTACGTATAGGTGAAGTAAAACCTCCCCTCACTCAACTATAACTCTCCAAGTATCAACCATATTTACGACAACCTTTTCTACTTTCCAAACACGTTTAAATATTTCCCTGTTGGCTTTTATTTACCTCCTATAATTGGAAACAAATATACATGTGTATATTTAATGTCGTGATTTCATTTTACAAAGTTGTAGTTTTCGTAATTTTTTTCTTTTCCTATTATTATACATTAAATTACGCGTCACTAATTGACTGAAATGATAATAGGATATAGACAAGTATTTTTATTAAACATTGAAATAAATGTCAATCAAATAAATATAGGAATATCAATCATTTCATCAACTAGTCCTGATAGTCTTATTAATTTTGTTATGACCCCCAAACCTGCAGTTACTGAATATTACAAGTAGTAACATGTAAAATCTCTCTTTATACAGTTTCTACTGTGTTATTCACGATTTCCATTTAACAATTATACAATGTTGTTCGTGAATGTTGAGTTTTAATAGCAATGCGGAAATGAACGGTCTCTTTGCAAGCGCGCGCGTGCCGCTTCTGTAAGTTTGTTTCAATCAGTGAGACACGCGAACGATTTATCGACGGGAACGCGCTCTCAAGTAACTCAGGAGAGCGGAGAGAAAGAGAAATAGTGAGAGAGGAGAAAGGATACGTGTCAACTGAAGGTGTGTGTGATACACCTACACATTGAAAAGACATAATTCTGCTTGTACATTGATCGCTAGATCCATATATTGGATAAATACTCAACTATCCCAGTGTGTTTAGGTGCTTGTTCTTATTATCTATCGCCAAGCGTATGTGGGACGAACGGACGCGACCAATATTATACTATACTGCAATATAATAATTCATAAATTATATGCGGCGCGTATATAGACTGCTTAGTCCGGTGGCTGCTCTGTCGGCTTAGGTATATTATAAAAGCGACGAGCCTTATATATGTACATATTACTTGTTTGTTGCCTTGAGGGTTGTACACGCAACATGCAACATATATAATCTTGTGCATCACTTTATAGTAATGTATGGTACACACAAAAATTATGTTGCAGAAACAAAATTCAACTGTCGATAACATTCAATTTTTTCTCCCTTCGTTAACATATCAAATTAAAGAAATATTACAAAATATCATCTAGTATTTAATCGTCATATCTATTCGGACATAATATTTTATACAGTAGGCAAAATAAATGTCGTGTCTGACAGCATGTTCGACATGAACATTCACTGCCTAGTGAAACGTGTGTATATATGAACACATATGTAAATATATATATATATGTATGGCGCACGCTTCATTCCTCTTACATGTTGGAATGCATTTACACGCGTTGTTGAGACTTGCGCCTCGGGATACTTTGTCGCACTAAAGTTTATATACACACAAGGTAAAGCGAGCGTCAATTTCTTTTCTTTTTTTTTTTTTTTTCGGGGCTTAACCTTATATATATGACAAGCTCAGTATACATACACACAAATGCGCCCATCTTCTTGACTTCATTAGCATAACCAGTAGCGCGACCGTCGTGTAATTTACATTAATTATTTCTAAATCTCGCGTTTGGCGCCATGATCCCTGGCGAACATTTATAATTATGTATGTGTGTGTGTATTAAGGCGACAAAATAAAGGGGAAGTGACTGGCTATACAATTGATCGTGGGATTATTATATTGACACGGTGGTCTACTCGAATTCTTCTATATATATCTATACATCCATGGTATGTTATTATATTTTTTCAATTATTGAAAAATGACAAAAAATTGAAAGAGATTATCCTCATGTTATATGTTAAAAATACAATTTTACAGTCAGATTAAGAAAAATAGCTACGAATAGATTTTTTCATATTTCGTCTTTGCGATGCCAATGGCTGATTAATTGATTGTTTATTCAATTAATATGACGAAGACTTAATTTATTCTATAGAAACAACGACGATTAACATATTACTGGTAGCTACTATGCAATTATAACTATTTGCATATTGACTCTGAGAGAATTTTATTTTGCTATTTAAATTGCTAGATGTGTCATTGCATATTAATTTTAGGATGACATATCGACTTTATACTACTTCAACTGATATATCAGATTGTCACTGTATTTCTGCAAATGTTCTATTTGTATACAGGCTGTTGATTTCAACTGATATAAAAGTATAATTTGTCGGATATTTATAAATAAATAGGATGACAACAGTATTTTATGAGACAAAACGGCATCGAAAGTCTCCTCTAGTCCCAATCATCTTGTCGGTTTTTTTATTAAACTTTTTATCATTTTTCTCATTATCCTTGTAGCAGGTTCTTTCTATAACGATATAGCGTGGGGTGCACAGTGGTGGTGAATTGTTATTCTTTAAACTAGCAGGTAGATTATTCGTTGGTATGACTATATGCATGTATGCATACGCATATACAACGATACAAAACCGGCAACTCATCGCGCTTGTTTTCCGCTTGCCCGCGATTAGTGACCGTCACTCAAGCATCTGAGGGTGAGAAAGATGAGAAAGAGAAACGACGCCCTCCCGTTGCCTTTTACACCTCGAAAATTGGTCCTTCACACCTTAAAAATACCCACACCACTTCATACATGTATATATATATCTATACATCGATGTGTGAATATTTATTTTTCATTTTTTTATATGTTCGTTTATTTTTGTTCAATTTTTTTCTTCGTGTCTGCGTATGCATGTAATATTTTAAACAACACAAGTGGAGACACATCAAGTCGGTATGCGTTGAGCGACTCTTTGAGCTTAGTACACAGGACACCGTCGCCTCCAGGTGTGTATTCCTTCTTCTCACCGCACTGGAAGACCTCTCGAAAAAGTACGATCGTAAACGGCCCGAAACGTTAATTTATAACTCAGCTCCTCTCTGCGTATACGGGGCTATATATGCAATGCTGGCTAATCCAATTAGTTTAACGATCGATAAAATATATTTTTCAGTGTTTTTATCCACGTTCTGAATTCATATGTGCAAAAATCCCATAACCATTATAGATGTATGTGTGTACACACTCTGCAACTTTTTCTTTTCTTTTTTCTTTTCTTCTCTTTTATTTCACCTGTGCCTCTTTTCTTTCTTCCATTCAACTTCACGAATGAAAACCACAATTATTACTCACCAAATTTCCGTTTATTTACTGGGTTGCTTTATGCAGTCATGAGTTATATAGTGTCCGTTTAAAATGTTGCAAAACATGAAGAAACAATGAGATATACAGGGAAAACAATGTATATATCTACTCGCAAGAGATAAAGTCAGAGCGAAGATTTATATGTTTTCCTAATTTAGTTTGTACAATTATTTTTATCACAATAATATAGGTGCGAGTGTTTTATTACCCATGAACATTTGTAAACATTTTCTTTATGTACCACTTTTTACGTATATCTTGCAGAAAAAAAATAATTGCTCAGATATTATGATACATGAAGTGCTGTTAATTGTTGGAAAAAAAAATAATAAAATGAATTATACTACATATCCGATAGGCTCAATGTTGTGTGTGAAATAAAATAAATAACACAACTGGCATTGATGTAGGTTTATATATACGATAGAGGACAGATAATTAACTGTATAATGGCCATAAATTTTCTTTATTTATAAAAAAAATTCTTCGTTTATATATATCATCCGGCAATTTTATTCTTTTGTCGATTTTTGCACAGTAAAAAAATAAACGGATGTTAAAATCTGAATTCATGAATATTCTTAGAATAGTGGAACGATATTTATTTACATATACCTAACCAAAGATGCAATTGAATCTAAATGAAATAAAATTGATGTACCAATCAGCATATGTGAAACGTAATGTAACACATCGCTACTGAACATCTCTCGACGTTATTAATTTCATTATTTTCATGGCAGAACGCAGCTTTCATCGCCGAACAAAAAACACTCACTTATAAACATAAATATACATGTGCATACACAATACAAACACATGTACGTGAAACGGTAGCTGAATTATATGCGAACATATACACTTCTTGCCCATATAGCTCACGACTCTCCGTAATCATTTGCACGCAACGAGAATATAATTTTCGATGCGTTCAAAAATCACTCATCAACGACTCATTCACATATGTGTATATCTTTTTATACAATGTGTGAGATTCAATTAATCAATTGTTTTCATTCCTCTCCATGACTTTTCATATATTCTCCCTCAATGCATAATAATATAGGTGTTCCATATACGGCTTTGCAATATTGACAGGGAAAATGGGGGTATGTTGTATATTATGGGAATACTGCAGCTGCATGAAGTAAAATATGGAAATATATTTATCGAAATGATTCAAGGAGAATTATATATGCCAGCGTTCGAGATATGGACGCTACTCTTACACACCGGTTCAGGGCGTCATCGATTCAATTCACCAAAATTTATACATATACACCAATTGCGATATTAATGCGCCGATGATCATGACCATTCAGACAGTATTATCAGGTGCAATCATGATGGATGAGTTTCGCATGAAATGATTATTCAAGAGATACACACGGTTTTAAATTTGCAAAGCATCGCTTATATCGCGTTCAAGGAATGGTCGAATTTCAACGTGTTCTCTTTGCTATCGAAATTCGATCGGTCATGAGTAGAATTTTTTTTTATCCACTCTATGCAGATGCCTTTTCATAAGGACGCACGAGCCGCTCCACAAATCAGTGATTGAATTCCCGAAAATAAAAATTTCTACAACTCTTGATTCATTCGTTAACATAACGAATAAACACTTATGAACCGATGTGAGAAAGTTATGCAAAATTTCTCTTGTACAACTAAATAATTTGGAGCTGTTTCATGTCCAACGCAAATCGATTGCCGGCGATTCCATCTGTTCAACTCTTTTATAAATATATTTAGTTAACCATGAATACAAACATGATAGGGAACAGCAGTTTGACGATCGAGTTATAAGTACTGTACATGTCATGTATCACTTGCGTGCACTGCGGTCCTCGGGATGCAGATGTGTGTATCTTTACAACGTGTATATGTACAATATTATGTTTAATTTTTATTTCAAACGCTCGTTTGTGACCATACAATCATCCGCTCCATTCAGCGGCATATGCAAAAGATTTGTCTTATTTGTATACGTTGCGAGTTAAAGACGCAACTCTCTCACGGAATATCCCAAACCATAAAAAAGAGAAATATAAAAAAAGAATTTCTCAGGAATTCTTGTAAATCTTCAACGAAATACACTCGAGATGTTCATATAATCGGAAGTGGTCCCGTCACTTCCGCTCGTGCATTTTTCGACAATATTCGAACATACAAACACGTGTATACACTTATAGATATGAATATGTGTATCGAGCTTATGTTTATTGTGGCCCAAAAGGGCCGTTGGTTCGCAAGCAAAGACTCCAAGCTGTCGTGCATGGGTCCGTAACACAAGAAAAAAAGAAAAAAAAAAAAGACGAAGCTGACGACAATGAAATTGCGTGTGGCGAGGATGTGGTCACCCATTGTCCAGTCGTCATTCGGGGTTGTACATATATATGTCATGCCAATCGGTTTCGTTGTACATCTGGTCCTTTACCATTCGTGGACTGTTTTATTTTTCTGTCAATACATACCAGGACAAACGTCAATGAGGGTGTTAAGTATACGGTGAATTATCAGTTATATATTCTCCTGCTATATGAAGCATCGAATGCATTCACATTTCCTATATTATGTAGAAAGAATATTCCTTCATAATTATACTACCAAGTATTATTCGAATGGAAATGTGTATGTAATTCCAAATTGATACTACACAATGTTTTTTCTTCTTCATACCATGCATATTAATTTATGTAGCGGATAAAAAGTCAGGACTAATACATAATGTGAAATAATACAATGAGTGCATTCATTGCGAATGAAATAAAGTGAGAGAGCAAGAGAGGGCTTGCAGGGTGAGAGGAGAAGTAAGAATAAGAGAAAAGGGAAATATAAAGAAAAAACAAAATATATATATATGCAACGGAAAATAAATAAATGGAAGGGTGCTCTAACCGAGTGCACAAATGCTCATATTTATATATGCATATGTAACGAATAATAAATTATCCATCTCTGAAAATATTACGTACTGTCGCGGTAGTGAACGAAATGATCACTCGTATATTTATGGCCTCAATATAATTACATTTTTTTTTCTTTTTCTTCTTTTTTTTTTTTTTTTTTTTGAGTAATACAATGTTGCTGACATAATTATGAAGCACGAGTTGCAACGTCTATCAGCAATAACATTGTAGAATTTTATATATATTTAGTGTGCTTTGCTTGTGGAAATAAAAGAAAAGAAATATCAGGTCGAAAATTAGATAGCAATTGCAATAAGAAAACTAATGCATGTACAATAACGGAAAAGTCAGTAGTTTCACACACCCACATATATAGATAGAGATATGTATGAATGTGGAACACGGAAGTCTAATGCCACCAGTAGAATTATACATTAAATACTACTGCTTTTAATTTTCTCCAACTCTTTTCGTTATATACTTCATTGTGAGAAAAGTGCTCTTATAATTTCTTGTGGGAAAAGCCAACATCATCCTCCCTCTTAAGAATTCTTTTCATTTATATAATATGAATAATTATTTCTGCAGTAGCGAACGAAGGAAAGAGTTATTGATCTCACATGAAACTCCATTTTTTTTTATTTACAGAAAAAATAATATTTTTATAGATGAAACTTTCATTTTGTGTGCATATTATTCAGTGGTGAAAGACTAATAGAATTAAATTCTATGAATCGTTTTATAAAACACGTAAATTATAGTTTGGAATGAATAAAAAAGAAAATCCCACAGCTCTCATCGCTATAAATGTTGTACGCGAGGACAACAGTATTTAGCATCTACACAAATCCAAGGGCGTGGTGGGAAGTACATTTCTTGTGAGAGAATAAAAATGAACTTCCTTAACCCTTCTTATATATATATATATATAATAAACCATTCTTATCTTATACAACGACAACTCCGACGATGACAACGACAACGATCTGCACGGAGCTTTGTATTCTCATCTCATTCTGGGAGCCACGATGAGTATAACGCATAATATAAACACTACGGCTTTACTGAGTTGATTACTGTCATTATACAGAGCGCCAAGGCTCCCGCGCCAAGACCAACTCGTCGCTTTTGTATATATATATATATATATCTACATATAAATATATCTTATAGTCGTCAGTTATTTTCTTCTTTACGCATATAACGAGTGCCGCGCGACATGGCAAAAATTTTTTTCAAGTTTCACTGACTTTACATGCCATAATCTACAGTAGTTCACTGGCAATTTATTATAATTGAATCTTCTCAAATATTGCGCTTAGTACTGTACTTCCGATTCACTTCCCACAAACCATGCAATGATTAGCAAAAAAGCCAGAATTATTTTCGATTTGTGGAAGTGAAACTCGATTCATCCGATTATAATCGAGCTGTGTTTGTTACCATATAAATTGATATATAGTTACGGATGGAACTTTGTTCTCATATTGTTAACATGTTTATTCCCCCCTTTGTATATGTATGTCCACACATTATTATCTATTTGACAAGGAAGTTATATTATATATCTATTGTATAGCACTCCGTTATTTTGTATGGTTTATGCAGAACATATAAAAGACTCTTTCAGTTTGGTCACATCATGTATGCACATAGCATTGACGTGGATCGCTAGCGATTCATGTTGCATATATATATAAATATATGCGTGTATGAATTGGCGATTGAATTTGGAAAAATGGTTTGGTTTCGATTCAAAGTAATTTTGCATATTATGTGAAGTAAATTTCTCCATGTATAGAATACTAACGACTGTCAGAAAATTATGAGGTGTTTTGAGTTAAACGAGAATAACATGGAGGGAATGAGAATAAGAAAGGGAGTGTAACAGAGAAAGAGAGTGAGAAGAAGAGGCAACAGATGTTAAACGTGCTCGTTTGACTCATGACTAGATATATAAGTATAACGGTGCAACAAAAAGAGCGTATAATGCAAGTAGGTATATAATTCAACGGACATCATCTCCATTGCTACTGTGGCATGGTTCAACTTTAACCGCGTATATCTCAAATGAAATCGCTTTATGCAAGTATTTGTATATATATATATATGTATACATATATGTGTGTACGCTATATTTTTATATACATATATGTGTAGTTAGAGAGAATCGGGCTTTCTATAGTTGACGCCCCATCCTGGGCGTCGATGCGTTTCACGCGAGATAGAGCAATTTGTTTTGTTGCTTCCTTCAGCTTCGTCGACCCTTTTCGAGTAATTAATCATAAACACGATCGTCAATCTGAGTATACAATATGGGTATGAACAAATGTTCGCACAAAATCTTCGTATAATCAGTGCGTTACCAAAAAATATAATTACATGTTACAATATTGGCTAGAGAGAAAATTGAATTATTTCATTGTAGAAATTCACGCGAAGTAATTTTTTTCTGTTGGATTTTTTTTGATTTATAAAAAAATTAATTTTTCACCGTCACCTCCCAATTTATATTCTGGTTATTGTATGAAACCCCTCTGATCTCTCCCTTCTATGTGAATCTGTATGAATATTTATGATACTGTAAGGAGAAAAATTTTGTTTTGTTCACCGAACTTTCCATTGTGTCAGGTTCATTTATTACATCACGAAACTTTCCACCATTTTGCGAATAACTTATGAAAGACTTTTCTTGTCTTCTGTTACTAAAACTTGAGGTGCTCCGCGCGCGACTCTTTGGACACGAAGTTGAAGAATAATCGCCTTTAGTCGGCTCCAGGAAAGCAGAAACGAGTGTTTATCGAGCCGTGTAATTATGCAAATAATGTGCATGTTTGGTAGCACTAAATTAGACGCGCGCCTTTAGATATGCTTTGGTGTTGGTTTCCCAGTATGTTTATAGGGATGTGCAGCGCATTCCATGTATATACATACATATGACGTATGCGCGAGCAACAACAGCGGCCATTGAACATATACGTATATATAAAAGCTTCATGCCGCATGTGCACCGTGAAAGTAAATACTCTGCAACCCCACGAGCCACACTTCACGTCGGTTCTTGTGTTCTGATCGTTATCCAATGTTGATTAGGGCCAGAAATGCTCGCACTCTATATACATGTGTGCGCATGAGCCTGTGTGTAGTGCACACATATATGTATTCACGAGCGTGCCCTGATATAATTAATTCGACCGCTTATTAATTTCTTCTCTTTGTGCTGAATTATATTCCCATTGGAAATATTTGCGACGAACTCAGGTGGATCCATTTTTATCAATTTGAACTGATAAAGGATAAGGGAAAATTAAAAGAGTTTGAGAAAACAACAGAGAATGAAAAAAATTGGGAAAATTCGTCTTGTGAATTCAGAAGGAGATGATATTGTTATGAATGAGCAGTGGTGAATCTCAATTTTAAATCACTATATATATATATTTACGTACAAACAAAAATACGAACTTGTTACGTGACCGTGCGCGAGAGCATTGGGAATCGGTTTTGTCACGGACACGCTCGAGCCAATACTCTCTCGTCTGCTCGTCATTATATTATATATACAAGGCAAGATGATCGCAACTTGCAAATCTCCTTTTCACGTCTTATATACCTACTTCTTATTATATTCTCGTTCTCCATCAAATTCTCCTTTTTGTTCCGCGCGTGCTTTCCTCACCAACTGAGTTGTGTGTATAATTGATGATGCTATCCGACTATTTTATTTTTTTGTTTAGTCGATTATTTTACACCAAATGGCTGTTCCCACAATCGAGCTGTTCACTCGATTTGAATTAACAAATATTGATTCTACTGTCTATTGACTTACAAATGGTCTCTTCACCAAACAGAAAGATCACAATCAATTGTACTTATACGAGTGTATAGATGTAATGAGAATGAAAATGGTTATAGAATAATATACACACCTGGTCGTCACGTTCAAGCCGACATGATGTAGCGACATAAAACTGACAGAAAAAACCAACGACACGAGCTACACATAAACATCTTAGGTGGTCTTCGATCAATTTTTTGTTTTATTACCTTCTCGAAATGGCCTGAAGATAAAAAGTGGAAACAAAAAAGACGATGAATCGCGTCGTGCTCATGGCTTGTTAGACGTTATGTCTTGTATACGAACCCAAGCGCCGAGAGAGCGGAAGTCTACTCCATTCTGTCGGATCATCAAATTTCACAGCTATCCTAAATGCATTAGTCCAACATTTTCTTCTATTTTATGTTGTCGCTGGATGTTATGCTCCATAGGAGTGGTGTATTAATATAAAAGAAGGGCTAAACTCGATGGAAATGAAATTAGGAGTGGTATATACAGGTATATATAGAGATGGTGTTAAATGTTAAAGAGTATGCGCGCGCGAAAATAACTTATGCCGAGTAAAGATTGACCGAGTGAATAGAATGTGCTTGTATTCATCTGTATCTGTGTATATAAACATGCATGTGTACATATATAGTGACGATGTGGATCAGCCAGAGGCTCCCCAAGCGCGTGGCGAATCGCTAAATGAACAACCGCCATCACAGAGCACCTTTTTCTCCCTGTGAAGTTGTTCAGTTCCGTTTATACAGCTTGTATCCCATACCAAAACACCATCGGGTCAATTTACTCTTGAAATATGTTCAACATCTTCTCTTTTTCTATATACATTTATTTTTTTTGTTTATCTACACTGTGTAACAGAATTACTGAATTCTCATGACTCAATGGTACGCAACTCAGCTTATTCAGTGTCCAAGAGTTCATATTCACCATAACAATTGGACAAAAGTTAAATAAATGATATGACATTATTACTATTTCTACGATTTCAATTCGTTCCGCAGATGTGAGACTTTCATTCTTAAATGTATCGATATTGATATGAGTTATATACTTTTGATTTTCATAACAACGAATGAAGTGATCTCACAGAGGTATAAATGAATGGTCTGTAGGTGGACAATGGTGGGATGATAGATACTATCATGATCCTGATACACCCTGTATATACGTAAACGCAATAACAACGGCATGGGAGTATGGTGGTCATTGGAAGATGGATGGAATATGCCAACGGGCCCACAATCAACGCGCTTTAACGATTCGTCGTCGTCGAATTGAATTAATGTCACAATTACAGTGAAACTATGAATTAATAATGTGTCAAAGAGATGAAGGATTGAGGATAACAAATGATGCGGGCAAATAAATAAATGAGTTACTATATATGTATACACCTTTGATGCCGACAATTGTATATGACAACTGATTCCCACCGTGTACAAATTGTATTCGATTATGGCTATAGGCAATGTATATACACCAGGGCCCATTTGGATTTTCATGGAGAACAATATAAGTGGAAGAGAATCGGAGTTTATAAGACCACCGGGAGACTCGCTCTCACGCGAATGATGGTTCCACACAGCTATTCTATTATATGTAGAGGTATCAGACAATATTTTTTTGTCAAGTTTTAAGCCATTTGAACGCCAACGTTGAATTAGTGATCGGAAAGGCGCGAAGTATCTTTGAGTTCGTCTTTCATCATGGTTCAATGATTATCCTTTGACAGTAGTAAAAAAAAGTAAATAAAAAATATTAACAGAACGATTGTCGACTTCTGCGATGCACCTTTGAGATCTTTCGATGCATAAAACGTCGTTTATTTATTTATTACGCAACGTATAGATAAAAAACAGTTTGAGACCGACGAAATATGGTGGGAAGAAATATAACTTTGTGGTCTCCGTAAATGTAAATTGTTCAGTTTTTATCAATACAAATTTATTGCAAATATCCGGATTAATATTTTTTTTTTTTGTAACTGACATGATAGTTTGCAAGTAGAGAATGAATTTAAATTCATCGAGTATGATGAAAATATATCAATGTATGTATACATATATTCATTTATGTATAGCTGACATATATAAAAGTTGAGACAAGAAAAGGACCCTCATGACAGACTGGAAAGTGGGTATACGACACGGACAAAAACTAAGAGGGGGCGGGTCTCCCTGACGAGCTGGTAACTGGCTGTGAATAATTTAATAGATATTGCGTCCCTTCCACTCTCCTTTCTCCCTTGCCCCCATGCACAACACCGTACAAGCATATGTATACATATATATATTCCTCATTCGCTCGTTGTCCTCCATTTTATTCTTCTCCCACGTTTTTACACCCTTGAACTGACGCGGACGAAGCTGCTGTGTTTTTCTTTCCTCATGTCGTCAATTAATGCGTTTTATCATGGTTATACAATTTAATTTTAGCGAGATTATTGCCAGTTGTAAGAATATAAACATTGCGCTTTTGTGCTGAATTGAAAGCTTTTCATTTTCCCATATCATCGTCAAGTTGCTTACAGTGAATAACCATCAGACTTTATTCCATGAACAGAACATTACACTTTATTTTTCGTTTCTTTATTTTTTATTACAGATAATATTATCAATTAGATTCAATACATATTGATTATTTTATACACGTTAAATATAATTATAATTGTGAAATTGTTAGGCGGCATTCACAAGTCCTAAAGATTTCAACGGTATGAAGGCCAAATATAATATCAGTTATTCAATTCTGCTGATGATTATTGACAGAACTCGTACGGAAATATAATCTCACAGAGTATATGAGATATAATTTTACCATAATTTTTCCGCACCGCATGTGAGCATATAATTTCCTCAGCACATTTACATATAGAGTCTTCACTCATTCCTATTGGTTCCTGAGTATATAGAGCCAAAACATGACGTGGATTGGTTGAAAGCTATGAATAAAATGCGCGATCGTAAAAAATTGCATTTGCGGAGACTCTCATCGCGCAACGTGTACTCAAAATAGTGGCTATAGAACACAGCTAAATGAGTGAGTGAGAGAGCAAGAATCGCGTCATTAAAGGCACCCGCTAGTGGTTTTTACGATCTAACCGTCCGGTAGTTTAACTGCTAAGTAACGATAATTGATATCGCACCGTATCTAAATCTGTTGCAAAACAAGAGGGTTCGACAGTTGTTTATGTACAGGATGCGCTTTAAAAGAAACATATTCTTATAAGCCCGACGCAAATTCTACTCGTTGTACTTTACGGTCTGAACACTAAAGAACAAGTGCACCCGCAATGGAGAAAACATGAGAGGAACAGAGAGGCAGCCAGAGAAAGAACATTTCAACTTTGCGAGATATGTTGCAAATAAAATATATGCATGTTGCTGGTATGTGGATCATTAAGAACACACCATAGTACTCATTTTGTTCTACTCGAATATATATTCTTCTGTGCCAAATTATCATATATGACTCAATTATTTTTATGTTTCACATGTCTCTTCATGTCTTGGCAAAGTCTTTGCGGCTGTCAGATGAAAATTGTCCTATTTCTCTGACGTCTATTTTTGTATTCTTCAATTGAGGAAGACTCAGTGGTGTGGGTCGTGGCAATGATGGAAGACTAAATGGTGACACACCAAATGTTTCTTGAATACTATTAGAAAATGTTGATGCAGCATCTAGACGAAAAATCCCTGGTAAACCGCCAGGATAGAGGCCATAGAGGGAGGATGATGTCGTTAGGCCACAGGCCCCTCCCTCGGGGAGGATCTTCGATGTTTGGTGGAATGATGAGTGCGAGGCAAAGAGATTCGCTGTTGCCAGTGCTGTAGCATACACTGCCGCTGCTTGGTGCAGATTCAAAGGATATCCGCCCAAAGTATTATTTAGTCCAGGAGGATATAAAACGATATTACCGCTATTCCATGGTAAAACACTTTGATTCGGTGTTATTTCGGATTGTGGCATGCTCACATCAACATCTCTGTAACAGATCAAGTTGATATAGCCAAATTGAATGAGAAGAATAAAATTTCCTGTTGAAAAAAGTACCACTATCATCGTTAGACCTATAAATTGATTCTATGAAATTCTGAATATAAATTTTATTTCAACTTTGGCAGTCAACAAAACTCTCAGTGACTGAATTCTTTCACGAAATTGTTCACGATTTCCTTCAATTCAATGTAATATAGTCTTTGAAATGTTTCTTTCCAATGCAACATTAATGAAGAACTAATTTCTCTGTAATTTAATCTTTTTTTTTTCGCCAACTTTATTCGGCAAACAAGAATATTATTTCTTTGTTGATATAACAGCATGCGAAGAATTACTTCTGTATACGTTGAATTTGTGGGGATGCTCATGCATGTCACCGCCCATTTGTTTTGTGTGGGTAAGAGCTCGTCCATAGCGTCATGCAAGCTTCTTTCTATTATTATTCCTATTAATGTTTTTCTTTTCTTTCGTTTCACTCATCCACATCGTGGTGCTAAAATACATGCATCTGTCCAACAGAGAGTGACGACATACTAGAAACTACCCCGCCTGTTTCTATGTATCTGTATAGAGACAATATAATGTTTAGGATAACTGAAATTGAACTAAAGTGGTTGTTACCTGGGAGGTCGATGTTCGCTCGAACTACTGGTTTCGATAATACTCTCAATGTTGAATGACTTTGAAGCAGATTTCATAGCTTTATCCCGCTTGGGTATCAGCATTGTTTCGTTATCTATTGATACTTGATGACTTGACGATGCATCAATCAATGAAAATTGTTGTGGATCGAATTGTACATCTCTGAATGAACTCGTATCGTTCATGGATGGTTGGTCTATCAATGGAAATTGTGATGGAAGTCCACCAAGGTTGGATGTGAAGTTGAGAAAGTCAATTTGACGTTGAGTCAAGACCAAATTTTGATCTTGATAAAGATTGTGACTTCCTTGATCATGTGGATGATTTGCAAACTGGGAATTTGTTTGGCATTCCGTGAGAGAACAAGTACTATTGGCTGCTAGTCTGGCTGTGGTTTCAGCAAGGATTTGACTCTCGCCCTTAGCTCCTTTCGGTAATTTAAATCGCTTTCGACGTCGAAGATAAGAACCATTTTCAAACATTGATAATGCAGCAGGATGAAGAGCCCAGTATGCACCTTTTCCTGGTGTATGAGGATTCCTTGGAACCTTAAATTCAAATACACAGTCTCATCGAAAAATATTGTCTATTTATTCTTTTGTTTATTCCTATGTAAATGTAACTAAAATTGTAAAAAATAGTTTATTACACCAGTATATTGTGCTAAGCTCACAACTAGATCAATTTTGTGCGCTTTGTTATATCAGAACGATAAAACTTTTCGACAGACATCAGACACAATGACAGGTGTGTTATTCACAATTATCCTCCACACCACAATGGCATCATTCTGATTTGTCTGTGAAGCTACATAATGTTCATTTCTTTCCATTTATGTCCATATTACGTAGTGTCACGATATTATTCTCTACATTTCAGAATTATATACATTTTTTTACAATCCATTTCTTGTGTATCAATTATGTTAAATGTATTGCATAACACATCAGTATGAAAACATTGAAAAAAGAATAATGTAATATCGCAGCTAACACGTAAATTGGTGGCCGCAATAGAGTAAACGTTGAAATATATAGACGCGGGAAACATACAGGAGCTTTTTTTTTTAAACGACGCGTGTATATCTTTATAACAGTTAGCACGCGTGCCAAGTCCGGTAGAGGACGATGAAAACTCACACGGACTCATTAAAATGACAAGATAATTTCACGGCAGGTTTATCACGCTATACGTACACCACGCCAACTATATATATATATTTATAACTATGTGTGAGAGAGTATATGTATATTTATATACCTCATTCTGACTATCTCAGAAGTATACATGGGAGCGTGAAGACTTTCCGATTTGTTATTCTATCATTTATCGTTTGTTTAGAGCTTAAATATTTACAATGTTCCTGAACATCCCCTGTCCTGGAATTATTGTGAATCATCTGTGCTCTACATACTAGACAGTGAAATTAATTTTCGTCATTTTATTTTGCTCAGATTTTAAATATGCAATGAATAGATGAAAGACATTTTTAAAACGAGAAAATAAACATGCAAATATTATTTAATTAGCGAGAGGCGGAGTAAGAATGAGCAATTGCAAATGCAAAATTATAGAAAATTTTCTTGCACATATATGTATCATCTCTTTAGAAATTCATATCCTTTTCGCAATTTGGAATACACCACGTTATTTCGACATGAGTAGAGTTTCAATTGCCGTGTCCATGAATAATATTGCATATACAGACAACAAAGTTTGTGGCTAATATAAGGTTAAATAATGTCTCTGATAAGAGGTGAGCAACGACAAAACATAGGGAACGAAAGTGGTATACATGAAGCGGTCGATCGAAGTCTATAGACATTATGTTGGGTATAACCACCAATCTCCAACCGAGGGGAACTTTATCAGCTTGTTATATGTCAACGAGACGTCGAAGGGACAACGCGAAACATATTATATGACATGAGACTTAATTGTTTATACAAGGGAGGGTTGAATATCTAACTAGAATTATAAACCCAAGTTATTACTAGTTGGAGTCTTGTCTCCAACCTGAAATTCTCTCCAATATAAACATATTGTATATTATTTGAAATTGCATATGGTATGAATAAATAAATGTGTATGAGGCAGACAACTCCATTCAAAATAGGATAAATGATATACGGCTGAATTACTCGAGATAATGACAGGAGTTTATTACCCAAACTGAATTCATTTTATTGGAGTAATATTTCATTTATGTCTTCAGCACTTCAATCTCTTTCCATTTAATTCCATACTCATTATTCAATTTCACTTCTCAAGACAGTTATGATCCCACCTAATCAATTTAATATGATTCGATATTAATTACAACTCTTACACAATATTATTACCTTGATAAAGCAATCGTTAAATGACAGATTGTGCCTTAGTGAATTCTGCCAACGTCTTGTATCTCTTCGATAATATGGAAATCGATCAGCTATAAATCTATATATATCAGCGAGTGGTAACATTTTCTCCTTCGATGACCATATTGCCATTGCTGTTAATGAGATGTAAGAGTAAGGTGGCTTCTGCTCACCATTGTAAGATTCACGCGACGGCCTTGGCATTATAAAATCTAAGTTCTCGAAAATTGTGCCAATAATGATGCACCAATTACACGTTTATATCAATGTGAGTTCCTGCTAGCCGAGGTCTGCAGGACCATCCACAACTTGTATGACCACAATACACCACTCGAATTATCTTGATTTATCACTTGAATACATCATCGGTATATCAAGTCCATGAACAATGAAACATACTATGATTTTTACACTGCGTTATAATTGTGTTTGTTCATCATTAATAACATGAATGAATAATGGTATAAGTGCGATTAGAATTTGCGAACAAATCACCATTTGCACGAAGTTACGCTGTCTGACACTGTAATGTCCCATTTCACTGGAATCATCCCTGACGTGAGTAAATAGAATAAAATGTGTTATAATATTCACGCTAATGAAAACGATAAAGCAAAAAGAAAACAAAGACAATTACTTTATCATCACAATAACTGAATGAACCAAACTGACAGAATTAATCACAAAATATAATCACAATTAATTTAATGATATAATTCAAATAACAAATATGGAAATGGTTATCACTTGTAATAAAGGTCTTCTTGCAATTTATGATCAATCAATGATCAGGTGTTTGGATTAAAAGGACACTTATATATAGACCGGGTGAATCGCGAATTATTTTGCTCAACCAACAACAACGGTCCAGGCTAATATTCGACCGGTCTGTATACATGAAAAACTATATCGATATCTCGTATACCGTTGAAGAACCGTGGTGTTAGTTGGCGTTTGCGCTTTTGCCTTTGAGTCTTGTTCTTTACTTTGTTGTGTGCATATGGCCTTCTCTGTGTGATCCTCCCTTCTTTTCTATTGCTTGCAATTTAAAAATTGTATATCCAGACCAAGAAGCGTTTGCGTTACGCGCTTGATGATTTGCCGCTGGTACCACCGCTAGGCGTATACAATCTCGAACACCACCTCCATTACCACATTCCGGTGCAACCTCCATTCTGCTATACCGCTAGCGATTTGATGGTGTAGTGGGATATGAGGGTGAATTATGCTCAACAGGATCCACCCCTTTCAGTGGGTGTTGTTCAACATAAGCGACGCCCAACTATAACTTGCTGATCTTTACCGTCACTGATTGATTCTTATCCAGGCCTACTTGTAAATACACATGTTATAATTATCAATAATCAATCGATTAAACTGTTGGTTTTTTGGAAGAGAACAAAAATTTATTTTTCGTTATTTATTGGAAATGGAATAGAAATCCGAATTTCAAACATCTAACTTTGCACGAATTCCGTCTTAGGGAGAAAGCGAATCGCAATATTTTAATTATAAATTAGCAGAGAGTCCACAAATTTTATTTATAAATACAAATGGTTAAAGATGGACAAAGAATGTCGAAAAGAATCTGCCATTTGATATTCTTCCCCTCCGGTCACGGCTGATTATGCGATGACGAGCGAGAGAGCGAGGCTGGAGACCAAACTGCACCATTTGGTGCATATCGACATGTATGTGTATATACTGGTGAGCCACACGCGGGTGTTTTGGTATCGATCAATCGAGTATAATTTGAGCGTTCAGCATACCCGTAATACCATAATGACTTGCTGATGGGCATTGTTGTACATCTCTCGTTCTCTTTTGTTCGGTGAGTTCGATCTCGCCCCTGTTGGTTTGTTATTAGACTTACAGTCATTATGGTATATAAGGCGCGTTCGAATGCCGGGTGGAAACAGGAGCGGGCTTATTCGTATACTCCTCACTCCCGTTTTGTGCCCTTTTATTTTTTCTTATTCCTCATTGCATATTAGTGTTCTCCCCGAGTGCTCGTTTTCCTGTAACACGGCGGTGTAATCAATTTTACACTCCCTTATTGCCACTTAAATATTCGCCGACGAAAATTATCGTGGAGTTATTGCTGCATCGTTATTTATTCATTATTGTAAAATATATATCGATAAAGGGAAAAAAATATGCAAGTGTAAGGAACAATGTAGGAAAGCAACAGATGTCTCAACATTGTGCGATCATAATATATTTTTTTTTGTTTTTTTTGTTTGTTTCTTTACAAGTTGCAATTTATTTATTGTATAATAATAGAGCTGTGCGTATATAATAATTATCGACATCATTCATGGTCATCATTAAACGTTATAACGACTTAACGACCGAAAAAGTTTTCGATGGTTGAGTCGAATGTATATATCTATGCCATTATTAGTGTGACATGGATATGCACACTCGATTAGGTATAATAAATAATTTCTTATATGTCAAACGATATATTTATGTAACAATATCTATAGGCACTAGAACCTCAATTCTTTTCCATTCAAAAGCTATTTTCGTTTTTCATTTCATGTGCTTCGTTTTTCGGTTTTTTCCTTTGCATTTTTCGTTCGACAATAGAATGACAAGACTTTATTTCATCTCCTAGAGTTTTAATATCAAAATTATAAGAACCCGGATATCCGTGGCTGTCAATTCAGTTTTTTGAACTCATATAAACTTGGATCGATAATCAATTATTTGACATTATACATTTTTTGAAAATCGTATATTTATCAATGGTTCATATATTATGTAAATATGAATGAAGGCATCAAAAGGTAGAGAAAATTTGAGAGAATTTAGAAAGTTATTAGTTGCATACTGTCTCCAACTCGTCAAAAAGTTCGCAATATAATGGAATCATCAAAAGGAATATCGAACAGTAACAAGAGGATTTTTTCCAAATAATTGTGAGCTGTGACAAAAGAATATTATCACATTTCTTCGGCTTTAGACTCACGAGAAAAAATAGACGATCCCACAATTTATGGAGTAAACAATGATGAAAGTCCATTTGATTTTCGCTCTGCATGATTTTTATGAATTAATACGTTGTTAACATAACAATTCAATGTCGATTGAATAAATTTGTATATTACGTAGAAAAAAACAGAAAATTCATATAATTGGCAGGATCACACGTATTGTAATATGCACATTCTGATGTAACAGCTTTTGTTGGCGCTCCGAACACACTATCTTTCCCATGTTTCTTTTCTTTTCCATATCTGTTGCGATCTGCAATTGCATTTCCGCTACAAGCATTTCACAGCCAATGAAAAATGATCATTATTATCCTATAGTTTCTCCAAATTGTGCTGCAGTCATTGTGGTTATTCGATAATTAGATAATAACAGTTTGAGTAATTCCAGTTTTTCGCATCAATAAGCAAAAAAATTGAATTGACTGGAATTGTTTTCACTCCTCGTAAATATTTGGATTTGAAAATATGTGTGTATATAAGTTCAAATTCCTATAATTGTCAATGAAAAATATTATTATGGGTAATTCCATTGTTCAATGCATATGGAAGCTATAAATGATTAATAATTATATAAACGTTTAACATTGGACGAAATGCGTTACACATTTTTATGTGATATTGGCCTATATGGTTCATCAAAATAATAATTATCGTGTAACCATGATAATCCTTATACGCCAGGAGAAATACTCAGATGCGCGTGCGTCTTTATAAATATATGCAATCACGCACCAATTAAATGTATGTATATTAAAAAATATCGTAACTCGTATACCTTACTAAATATTTGTCGTGTACAATAATTATTCAAAAAAATTCTACCTCCATAAAAACAACCGTGGAGATGTTTGATTTTTCTATTTTGATTGCTCCATCTCGATCCAATAACGCGTTTCATACAATATTTAATATTCACTCTGAACCCAGCTGATGACAATGCGGAAGTTTTTGATTGTGAGAAAATATTTGAAATTATCATAATTATGTTGGAAGGTTGGTTGCGGCCTTATTCACATTTTTTTTTCGCTTCCAAATAACTTAATAATGGGAAAATAAATAATACAATGGAAGATACTTCCGTAAATATATAAATAGCACTCGCAAATAGTTGAGATGATTCATTTGTGGAAAAAAAAAAGAAAAATAGTTGATGATCAACAAATAACAGATAAATATATAATGGCAATCATTTTTTTCACTAGGGAAAAGAGTGAAGATGATAATTCTCATAGAAATAATATATCTCTTAAAGAAATGAAGACATAGCAAGTAGATGAAAAATTGTACGACTTTGGAGGGCCTCGGTATATGTATATATGTGTCTATATTGAAATTATTTAGTGATTCCGTCAAGTATTGTTACAAAGGAACATCTCGATTCAAGTCGTTGCTTCATTACAGATGATTTATGGCCGTATTCTTCATTTAGCATCGACGAGTGGAGAATTTCCGTTCGAGCTTGGGAGTTTGGACGTATTCTCTGAAATTAAAATTATGTTTCACTATTAATGCCGAGTCGCACAGGAAATAAAAAATAATAATCATAATCATTCCGCAGACAATTATTTGTAAATTTAGTCATAAAACAGCACAGTCTGCTCACTTTATTTCGTACCGTCATGTAAATATTCAATAAACTCTCAATCTAGTTAGTAGAAAAAAAAAAGAAAAGGACAAAAGCTTTGAAATGACGAGCATAATTCAACGCATTATCGAAAATGATGATCAGAAATTTGACTCAATCATTTTCACATTAGAATCATTAATATAATAACGAAAGGCGCTACATGAATCAGGCTTTAAACCACCATGCTTTATGAGTGGTGACTCATTTGTGTCTACCTTAATTTTTTGTTATTGATGCCCAACCACCAGCTCACTTATTTCATTCGCTCAAAATTGGCAGTAGGGACCTTTTCAATAGAAAAGTGCATGAAAAATAGACGTGTAAAGGTAACGAATGATATCAGAAGTTGACCGCGAACCAACCGGAGCGCATATACAATTCATAAATACTAATATCGGAATATACGTTACTTACAACTCGATACTCTGTATTGTTGAAGACGAACACATTGTTTCTACTTTCACATGACAATGCTTATGAGTTTTCATCAAACAATCTCTACATTCGTAACCCTGCTTTCCCAATCTTCGGGCTAAAGTTCGCTTGCATACTTCACATACTGTGCCCCTAATGATAGAAATAAATTTATCATTCATTGAATGAAATTGAAACGCATTAATAATCAATAGAAAATTTTCGTAATAACTTGCCCAGTCATATGTTTGGCAATAAATGTGTGATCGTTGAATATGTGCAGTTTAATCCCTTTTTTCCTCCACTTGCTCTTTTGTGCCAAGGATAATGGTACAAGGTAGTGTCTGAAATGAATTTAAAAGTGCATCGGTTAGATCTTTCATCGAATAAACATTCTCTTTTAGTTGCTAATAATATTCCTCACTTCTTGATTCCATTCTCAAGTGTTTCTAGGACTAAAGTTGAAGCTTCATTGACGTACGTTCTCGTTGATGTGCCGCTAATTGCGGATGCTTCACTAAGACTTGATCTTCTCGAGTGCTCTTCTTTTCCTGGCACAGATAGCAAAGCTGTGAAAAGGCATCCATATGCGTAACACACATTAACTCACATCTCAGTTGCAACTACATTAGCCAATATTATTCTATGATATCGAAAATACTTTCATATTCTTTCAATCAAGCACTGTTATATGTAGGAATTGGATAGTCGTGAATGCTTGAAAACTATAGACTCACCGTAGTATTAGTATCGCCATACATTAATGATATGTCGAGGCAGTAAAAGTATACGGATGATTTAATAAATAGTTATGATGAAAAATGGAGCAGAAGTCTGATGGAGGATGCAATGAATAGTGAATGATAAAAAAAAAACCATAGAATGGACAGCAAGAATATTGATCATTCACTTTTAACACCAATCAGAGAACGAGTTATATGAGACTCACCAGATCCTGGATCACGTGCTCTATCAGCAGATATCGATCTCGAGTGGGCATCTTCGTGGTTTGTATCTCCTTCAGGGCCGACGGATCGACTTCTGTTCTTTGACCTACTCAAACGTTTCTTGATTGTTCCAAAAAAGTCTCGTCGTTTCCTCCGTGTTCTACCTCTTTCTGTATATATGTATATATATGTAGATTTGCAATCGATTATAACGTTGTAACAATTAAGTATGACAAGGTGCAATCTTACCTCTCAAACTGTCAGAGTTTGAAGAGTTCGGAGTACTTTCTAGACCTGAAGTAGCGCTCGTATCACGGTTGGCATGCTGAAACAATTTTGCGTCAGAATATTATCTTCTTCATAAAAATATGAAATATCAATATGATGAATGTATTGATTGTGATTAATTGTAGGCTCAAGCGTTTACGTTGAAAATTGCTCAGACTTGGATGAGAAAAAAAAAATTCAATTACCTCTGGTGAAATCTCCTGCCAACTCCCGTCCTCTGAGAGTGTCACCTGTGGAATTAGTAGGCACTCAAACTTTATTATTTCCGTGCAATGCAATCGTTAATTGTGACGAGGATGGGTATAAATAAATGAATACAAAGGAAACAAATTGATGGCATCAAAGGCGGTGCATTTAAGATTGAATTTATGACAGCCAATCAAGAATGAAGAGATGACTAATTACTGATGGAAAATTAAATTACAATCTAAGTGAATTTTTACCTTGACTATTTGTCGTTCTGCTTGCTATGGAAAACAAAATCAATCAGCACTCATTATTAGTTCATGCATCAAACATTATAAAATCTGTTTTCAAAATCACTAACTACTATTTTGTTTTACTTGGCTCTTTTTTCATATCTGGATGGGACATTGTAAGGGCATAACTTTCTTACCCTTTGCTGACTGTGCACAATCAAAGTTCCCTTGTTGCCATTAGTTTGACCTGTCCTATACGGAGAATCAACGGTCGTTCCGTTTGTCAAAAAATCTGAAATAAAAGACAATTCTAATATGAATAAGAAAGTTGTGCAACACAATCATGACTATTTAATTGAATAAATGAGAAAATTAGTCAACATGATGGGTAATCACACGATTCATCTAAATGAATAATCACATCACACTAACTAATTCATATATATACTACTCATTCCGCCATGCCGATATTCATGGAATGTATGGGACATAAATATTTTCCTTTACAACAAACTAGAATCAACTGCACTTAAAACGCACAAGCAAAGTGCCAAACTTGAACAATTCCTCTTTGAATTCATGAGAAGGTTCATCAACCCAATCTTTTTGTCACGAGTGCATCCACGGCCAAAATTCCACAAAAATATTTTGGCAGTTGTGGTTAGTCAATATATAAATTTCAGCGCTTCACGTGATCTAATCACAGCGATGCCCGTGGTATCTAGCTGAGGCAATAGAAAAAATTATTCTCTACACATTTCCGCAGGACAATTGCTTCACATTTGTTTCTGATGCCATTTCTTTTTTCTCAATAACAGAAATAACTAAGGATTCGTGCTTCATGACGGGCAGATGACATACACGTTGGCATATTCAACATGATGAAAATCTAGAAAGGGAGGGTTCACTCAAAATAAGGGTGTAGATGCCTCGCTAGATATTATATTCGGTAATTACCCCCTGTCGATTGAGCAGTAGTGTCGTACAAGATAAGAGTGCTGTTACCATTGTTATAGTTAAGGCTACTATTGCTGATGAGACTTGTTGGGCTGTATGTGCGCGTAGGCGACGCTGGTTTTATTGTTTCCTTAACTTTGAATGGCTTAGTTCCAAGTTGTGGCACCTCAGCTCCTTCAATAAATAAGAACTGAAATCAAAGAAAATTTACGTACAGTATTAAACATCTTCGTTAATTTGAGAAATGCAATTATCTAATTATGTTATTATATCCGTGCATTTTTACCTCGACAGTGAGTGTTCCAGTTACTTGATCAGCCTCATATGGTCGCGCTTGTAACGGTATTATTTGTCTTTGGCTTGGATTCGCAAGTAGTTCTTCTACGCCAACAATTCCCAATCCCAAAAATTTCTGGCTTTTATCAACATGATCGTAAATTTCAAGTAGCACTTCCGACGTATTTCGACTGACATCACTAGCGATACAAAAATAAGATACAAATAAGCTAAGTAACAATTATACATGTAACAAAATCTGGTAAATATAAACTCACAACAAGAAAGCTTCATCCCACACCGGATTGATTGTATTCTTTTTTATCGATGTCTGATGCTTTTGTGGTGGTTCATCCAATTCTACGACGCAAAAGGGTTCGGTACATTCTTGTTGGCATCCTAAATCATTTGCACGCACGACTTTGACAAGCAAACGTCTTTCACCAGGCATGTACTGATGGCGTCCTGTCTGCCCAGTTGAATTCGTCTGAAAGAGATTAAGCAATAAATGTGAGCATTGAAATAATTCTGATACACCAAGAGCTTACATTCAAAACAGAATTCATATGCTAATGAACATCTTACCATACTGTCGTAGTGTAAAGGCAGTGAAAACCCAGTTTGCGGCGGTGGTTCTCGCCATAGTCGTGGACACGTTGGGTAGTTGGCGAGATTTAGATGGACATTGGTGCCCCTTAATGCTCCAACTACAATTTCAGTAACAACTTCTTGTAACTGACTTTCATCTAGATCTTTTTTTATCGTGCCCACCGGCGCCAGCGAAACTTTGACCTTGAATAGAATGAATACCAAATTTAATTCAATATAACTCTTCATCGATGTCAATTAATTCAATCAATTTTCATGCTGACTATATTAGTATGTTAAATTAAATATTACTGAATCTCTTGAATATATTCTATACCTCAGGCCAACCGTCGCATTTCAAGTCCAATTGAAGTTTTTCAGTGATACAAATGACATTGAGACGAGCACGGAAACGATTGACATTCACACGATAGTGGCTGACCTCTACCTTATCTCCTTTTTGACGGAATGCTTTCAGTTGCAATGCAGGTGTTGCTTCACAGTCGCACGTTATCGTCTAGGAGAGAGGTGCATAGATAATTAAGATATACATTCAAACTTGCAGTCCTTATCGATGAAACAAGATTAGTGCCCCATAGATATGTTTGAAAGATATTCATTAATTATATCTTATTCATTATCTTTTTTGTCCACTTACAACGTCATCTTTGGAATCACATTCGCAAAAAATATTGGAGAACGTTGGCGACTGTGTCTCTGGTAGCACGCGAACAAATTCAACGCCTACTCCATGCTGGAACAATCATTGAAACAATTTAATTAATTCTGCATTCTCTTTTGGTCATATCTACAATAATATCATGACGTAACTATACTGTTACAAATGGGGAACAATCATCTTATCCGCGATCTAGCGTGACTACACATATACATATATGAAATATAATTATTGGCAGTAGGGTAATATACATTGTTTATATGTGGGAGAGCTGTAAATATACAAGAACAATATGAATTCATCTTAAACCTCAACTGTGCCAACAAATGCAGTAATGTTATTCTAAAGTCCAGTAAATTGCGTGTAAAATAAAATAAGAATCCATGAACGTCTGGAGGAACTGAGGAGAATATTCAGATGGAAAATGATACATCCTCTAATCCACGCCTCATTGACTTGCAAAATTTGTTGTAGGACGTGATCTATATGAAATTTACATTGTGAGTTCTCAACATGCCGGATGATCGCCTTGTAAAACATCATAAATATAATAACGCAAGCTCACGATATGGTTGTTCAATGCATGAAATGGAAATAGCAAGCAATAATAGAAAAATATGATGATCCGATGGAGTAAAATTGTATAGTATGTGATGGCAACCGGTTCTCACCGCGTGGAGTCAAATGTTATTTTGAGAATAATGACGTCAGTGGTGGTACACAAGGCAAGGCTGTTGATAGTCCATGACGAAATTCTTCTACCGCTCCCACTCTATGTGACGTAATCGGCATGAACTAACTATATTCTATCATATTCGCGATAATGATTTTATGTCCAAATTTTATTCATCAACCCAGACAATTTCTATCTTCAAATATAACTTGAACAATTTCAAATCAAACAGCGAAATAAAATACTGTAAATTTGTTGTGTAATATGATATGTCCAGAATTCGGGAATTCCATTTGCTAAAATTCATCCAATGATTATTGATATTTCTCCTCAGAGTATGAAGAATCTGTGGGGATATTCTTACTCCTATTATGTAGGCAAAGGGAGGAATCAGCTTCCCTTGTATTCAGTTATCGACTATGCAGTATGTGACTCATCTTTTGAGCCCCAGAAAAACATCGTAAACGTCGACATTTGTCTGGTAACCACGAGGTTGTGTGAATTTTCGTGCTCTGGAAAGTGGGTTACACATATCGCGCATGCTCAACGACTGGTCCGCGTGTATGTTGCCTTGGGCTACAGTGGGAAAAATAATTCATAGAATTAGTAAAGAATCCGAAAAAAAATTATAAAGATAACTTTTCTGAATTGTGGGGACACTGATCGTTTGAACTCTGCCAGAGGAATCAATCATTCATGGCATCCTATAGAGATTTTGATCGATGATGTATATTTTTATCGCAACAGAGCAAGAAAAATAGTTTTTAAATCTATCATAAATCGACCTCATCTTCTTTTCGAATTCCAAAGTATATGCGTATATTTGTACGGTTATTTTTTCGAACATACATTGGTTATCGACGAAATATACTTCGCAGAGAGACCGAATCTTCGATATCGTTTCTAATATTATAATTGTGTATAGATAGTTGATACAGGAATAATCGTGTTTACTCCTCATCGCTCTTCCGATATATAACATCTCATTATTGCGTTTTATGCCTATCCCTGTCTCATGTAAATAAGGATTTAAAAATAGAACTGTCAAATGTGCGAACAGATTGAAATGCCAGATACGAAACTGCATTGATTTTATGTTGTTATTATATCGCAATCTTTATATAGATGTGTAACATTCGTTCTTCATCCTCGACCATATTTATTGAAGAAAACGAAAGATTGATCGAATTATTTGGATATCGATGTTTTCTTTCCACATCATCTACTATTGTTTGTCCTAAAAACGAGATGAAGAACCATAAATTACCCATCACACGTCAGGTTGAGACCTTTATCGGTACCATGATTGTCAAAAGTAGATACATCCCTTGAAAAACATAAAATACTCACCTCATCAACAGAGCTTGCAACAAACTCGTTCAGTGATACAACCCATATCGAAAGAAGCTCATTCAGGATGACCAAATCAGAATGCAACCAAATGACAAGCTCGTTGACCCATCGCACTGCCTCTGCGTCCGCGCCAGTCGCCGCCGGCAAATGAAGGGCACGAGAGCTTCTTGCCGGGCTTATTAACGGCCCCGATGTTTTCCTGGTAAGACGCTTACGTATTGGTGGTGTTGGTGGAACGTAACCACCGCCTGAAGTACTAGATGTTAGCTGACCTGTGGTTGCACCGATGACACCACCGCTGCTAGCACCGCCCACTGCCGCATTGGCTGACGCAGACTTTGCCATTGCAACCCTAATGGGTTTCTCCTGGGTAAGGAGTTTACTGGCAATACTACCTGCTGACACAACACTCTCACCGATACCATGTAAACCATGATGAGCATTCTCTTTACCACCACTGCTCGTAGCTAAACCTGCACCAGCACCAACACCAGAACTACCACTTATAGTTGTTCCACTAATTTTTTCATGTAACACAAAACGATTGTAAATATATTTTCCAACGCACAAAACAATGAGACCAAATAGCATCCAACCAAATATCAACATCGATAATGTATCCATCGTTGTATCACCAGACGAGTCGAAGCTGCATATCAAATCGTCTACCCGCTCGGCCAAGTCGGCCATATTGCCCCATCGTTCTGCCAACCAAGTCCAATTGGATTCCAAAAACATTCTTTTCTATTTTCAACCCGTCGAGCGATCCCCCCCACCACCAAATTTTCACCTAGACTATTTTTAAACTTCGCATATACCCTGGCGAACGCGCGCGCACCATTCACCCATCCGTCAGATGTATTGCCGCGGTGAACGGAAGTGTGATTCTCATATACAAGAAGTTTTCTACTTCACGTTTGCCTGTTATAACTTCACTGATACTTCCCGCAATTAATTTAAATACTGGTATTCAAATGAAATTTTGGCGCGACTTGCAATCTTCAATAAGAAATTGTTGCGCTCATCTGTAACGAAAAACAATCACACAGATAATAATTCATAAATATTAATGTGTCATGATCAAGTGCAATTTGAAGTACAAAAGGTAGAAGTTTTTGAATTCGACAAGGTGAAATAGAGGAATTAAAGTTGGATCCTGTTCAAGAATACTGTGCAGAAGCTGACACTTCATGAAATCTTGCAATTTCCTCTGAGATAATTCAAATAAAAATCAAAAACTTAACACAGTTCAAGTATTTTGTGGGGATGTGAAACTATTCCTTCATGCCACTCAAAAATAAGTTGTATATTTACATCACAAAATCTGTCGAATCAAGTTCCAGTAGGTAGCGATTATACATACACATGTATATATATGTATTAATCCTCTGTCAGCGGCACGTGGTCAACTGTTGTTACTCCGATGATCGTTGCCTGGCAGCCAAGAATCTTCGATTCAACTCTCGCTCCATACTTTGGTCAACACTATGTTTCTCGGTACAATCACTGGAACAATTACAATACAATAAGAAATAAGTATATAAATCACTTCTCTATTAATTATTAATCATGATTTTTTCTTCGTTAGTCTGACAAATTATTTTATTATAAATTCATCTTGAAGTTTTTATTGCATAATTTCGATTGACAGAGACAATTAGTTCCAATATACAAAGTCAAATTCAAACTTCAGTTATATCAATGGCAATGATATATGTTATAAGTTCAAAGATAAACTTGTAAACTCGCGGGGCACGTATAAATATCACCCGCCAATCAAGAAAAGATTGTAATACAGTTGTATATAAACATTGTATAGTTCAAGCGGGGTTTTGCCTTGCGACATAGCCGAATAAATAATTGATTCAATTGTTCACCATTGCACGAGAATTAAACCACAAAGTTACATTTATGGATTTATATTCTTACCAAGTAATGAATTATAGATACACTATTATCGGTTCAAAGAAAGCAACTAAACTTTCATTTATGTTTTATCGCGATTCAAGGTACAACCGTGAAGAGCCATTAAATGGTTTTTAATGAGAAAGTTGTAGATTATGATTGAATATCATAATGGAAGCGAGTATGTGCTCAAATATCCATTTGGAGTAGCACACGGACAGTCTTACTTAGTCTGCCTTTCGATCAAAATACTAAACGTAATACTGCCACGCCGTCGGCGCATCGTCATCGCCCCTCTATGTCACATCGAACCGCGCTCACCACCATTATCCTCGTTCCCTTCACGTTTATCTCCTGCTCCCACTCTTCACCGTGAAATTCTACGGCGTTCACTCGACCTGGCCCGATCGTAAAGTCGTTCTATTGATCCAATGCGCACCCATACCACTGACCGAGTCAATGCTGCGAGCAGTCTGTGCAACAGAACTCACTACATGCCACACAAATCTTATACACAGTCAAAAGATTCCAGTGATTCATTCGCTACACAAACGTGAATTAATAGGTAGATTTTAATTTTATCATGTTCTATATTTTCCAATGTACTGCGCGGACGTATGTTGACGTTGATGTCATCGTGAAAATAGAACTTCGATACTCCGCACTTTTTCACTTGACCGCGATAATGGTTACTATGTAGAGACGGAGAGAGACGAGAGGAGAGAGTGGAAAAAAAGAGAGCAAGCATGTGATAAATATTATAATTACTTTACATGTTAAATCCAGCACAATGGTAAAGAAGAGAACATGCGCACATACATAAACATTTATGTGGATACATACGATACTCATTATTTTTATTGTTGTTCGTTCATTTACATACAAATATTTCCTCAAGATAAGCATTAAGAAACAAATTGGAATTATTCATTTAATTTTGCTCGAATTTTTACTTCTCCCCTTTTTCACTCCACATTTCATGTTCGCTCACCTCCTTCATCTGCACACCTTTATCGTTTTTTATCGTTCAACCGCGTACTATAAAATGCATGGATTCTTGAACCATTATATCGATATGAAGTTACTTTTAGCATTACTTAATCTCTAAGCATTCTTTTCAAATACTATGTGGCGTCCTCAAATCCGCTTCTTTATTCCTATTTCTGCATCTTCTCATTCCTCCTTATCCATTCAATACTATATTCATATTTGTCCTGACTTTCTCCTCGATTATAATTTACAAATATGATCGAAAGAAGGTAAAATAATTGTCTATCATTTCTTATATGCAGATTCAACAATATTCGTATTGAAATTACGAGGACAATATTTAAAAGAGAAACACAATTACTGAATCGCAACGAATAGCGCGGTCCAATGATTGTTCATCTCGATGCGAACTACATGAAAAAAATATGACAAAGAAATAGAACTCGAATTATTGCGGCAATATAATATCAATGTTTACGCTTGAGAATACCAATAAATTCATTTGGCGAGATAGGAATACAACGAATTTTTCGGCAAAGATTCTGGAGAATGACTCTTCTACCGCGCATTATCCAATATAATAACCCGAGATATTATCCTCAAGTACCAATAAACAAAGATCACGTCCCAAATCACAGCCTCTTAATGGCAATCAAAGAGTAACTGCCCAATATTCCAATGGGATTATCATTAATGAGAACAATTCTATTGACACAAATTCGTAAATATAAAAATATAAAATTATTCTACGATTCTTTGTTCGTCATTGTGGCTATAAAAGTTTTTTTTACTCCAATAGGACTTCTCAAGAATTCTGTTTGATGACTCGTATCATTTCCTTCATTCATCTTTGCCGAATAACTCGCTATGAATTACAAATCAATTATGAAATGGAATATTATCTTGTACAGAATGTACAACTTCACACAACTCTTCCCAATCTATTTTTTATAAATTCACTATAATTATATTGTGGTTAACACCAAAAATTAACAATTGAACGAAAATGTGTTTCATTTAGTTTCATGACCATTATTATTACTTGACTTCATATCGAGTCCCCATTCAATTATACGGGAAAGTAGTACTATAGCGATGATTACAATAACCTTCCACTCATTCGCTCAATCGCAGCATCATTTTTCTCATTCTCCCCTGTTTTTTTCTTCCCCTTTCTACTATTATAACATGTTTCAGGATTTTAAAAAGGAATAATTACAACTCGTGTCGCAGACATCTGAATTAATATTACTTTCCTCTAAAATTCCCTGGTCCGCCCATATTCACCATGAATTGTAGTAATGGGAAAGAATGAAGTGTAACGTAAATGATGAAGCAGTGGAATTTCGTTATTCTACTAAGAATAAACGACTTTTCTAAATATATTTAGAGCATTGTATCATTAAGTTTTCTTTTTTTCTAGTGTCATTACAACATATCATTGTTCGAAGTTTCCATTTCGTAAAAGAATGCTTACAATTGCTCGAAATACCGAAGTGTATACAAAAAACTTACAATTTCACAGACACATCATACACATAGTGATTTTATTTTCGTCTTGATAAAGATAAGAAATGTGTATTTTGAACACTAACAAAGAGCTCTCCATAAATTAGTTAATTTATGATCAAACTCTTTGTCATGTATACGCATTTGTATGTATAGCAGTCAAAAATTCAATCGTGGAAAATAAATACATAATATACTGGAAGGTATTAGAATAATATTTACAAAAGTGATAATATAAAATATTCTGAAAAAAGGGGACCCGGACTTTTTTGACATTTATACCAATAAATACACCGAAAAACTTATTGAGTACATGTGCAGGAATTACATCAATCAATTTCCATATCAGCTTGCGTTAGATAAATCAAATAAATAATCTAAGCAAAGAGATTTGACTATTCTGGAATCAATGACATTTCTCGAAGATAGAGACAATTTGTATTTCCATACTTGGGAAAATTGAAAAACGATTTGCCATAAAAATTTTCCCGCATGTTTTCAGTTCGTCCTTACACAGTCATGAGAGGAATTCTTTTTTGTTCTCAACAACTTTGTTTTTGTGTTTCGAAAAAATTATTCCTACAGAAAAATCTCTTCAAGAGTATCCGATTGAAATATGAATACTTTATCGATAAAATTTAATATATATATATAAATCCTATAAAGCGCTTTATAGTGATTTTCTCTCACATGAATTAGAGTAGTAGACCTCAGCGAAAGCATGTGCACAATGCTAAAAAACAACAATCAGCCTTCAAGTATGTTATGTGTTGGTATATACATATACCAATAATATGTGTATGATTATTCTTTCCGATGAATTGTATTTCGTGTTTTATAGTTAGTATTCAATTGAATTGTCGATTATTGTTCGCCTCGCGAAAATTGATCGAAATCTGTGCGTTGTAATGTTTTTTTAAGATTAATCCTTATTTGTCAGTCAGATGCGATTTATTATCTTGTGTTCATGTTTCACCAACTCTTTCAGTTGAGTCGCTTAAGTTCATCGAATCGTATTGATATTTTGGATGAAACGCACGTCCAGCTTATTTACACATGCAAGATTGCTCTTTTTTTGGTTCAGTCTTCAACATCAAAACAACATATGAAATGTGTTAATAAACATGTAAAATTTTTTCTTAGATATAATTCCACTGTCATGTATGCCAGAATAGCTTGGAATGCATCATTCTATCGACAATAACACTTCATTTATCATTATCAATTTTTCAAAAGACTGGTAGATTGAATCTAGTCAATTGAAGAATGAAAGAAAATACTGTCAGAGCATATAGCGACTGCTGAATATTAGCATTCATATTTTGCATCGACTTTGTTATTATTGAAGTAGCTATTCATTAAGACGTTCTTATCATTCGATTATAAATGTTTGATTTTAACTTAAGAATTGCTCGCCACGAGAGGTCTATCTGCTCATTAGTATCCATTTTCTCAACGTCATTCCATCGTAACAATCTTGGATCGAAACCTTCTATACATTTTGTATGTATGCATTCACATTAGCGCTCACCATCTCACAATCATATATTCATTATTGAAAAAAAATTGGTTGTAACCAGAGTCGTGACATAATTACTGCGAATGCATTACTCTCTTAAACGTGAAGAATCACATGAGACGAGAATATCACGACCATGATGAATTAGATTCAAGAGCGCGGAAGAAAAATACATGTGTTGAATAAAAAAAAGTGAATGTGCACATGTGCGAGACTGGAAGTTGCTATATGATGTACATAAATCTGAAAAATTAAGAACGGAATGTATCGGAACATGAGTGTGATATGTAGTTACATAAATGTAGCAATCGACATTTTCAATTCACTATTTTCGTCTTTTTCCACTGTGTGTAAATAATCAACAATTGGGTGCAAAGGCATTTCAGAGTTTTATGGATAGAAAAAGAATATGTCACGACATCTGGTCTACTAACATCTGTACAGCTTGTACACACAAGGTCGTTTCACGATATCAAGTATAAGATACAATGACGATGAAGCATTCATATATCACGACGGACCAATTGAGTCATGGATGATGACTGAAAGAATTCGATAAATAATGGTGGCAATGACAATCGTTTTCGATAATATCTTATGATCAGAATCGTACATGGAGTTTCTCGACAACGAAATGTGCCAAGTGTGCAATCAATTACAGGAATTGATCAATTTCATGAGGATTCGATCGGTCCGACGTGAATGTTGTATTAGTTGTATTAATGAGTATTGAAAATTTATCTTGATTCAATACAGCTAAGCTAGATAAACGTACTTACAGACGAATGGCAGATATACATGGATATAACTACAATTTTCTCGCACTGTACGTAACAAAAAAACCTGTTTGTAGTTGTCGATGATGTATATGGTTGGTCGAACTAACTAGTCAAATCTCTCATTTATCAATTGCAATTATGTTTTCCATCACCCAGGAGTTTTTTCATCCTGTCTTTATCTCCTATTCAAGTCTCCTTTTAATGCTGAAATGTAATCAATAATCGATGAGTTATATTTACAATCTAAAGCGGGTATTGAGGTAATTGGTGATTATAATATATAACATACCCTCAACTATTTCGATTTTCATTTTTGCGAATTCTTTCCGCACTTCTTTTATTATTTCAGCTTTGAAGGCTTCCATCTCTTGAGCAGTGAGCAAAGCCCCTTCGTTGACACCATTTACTCGGAGTAACGTGTCCTCTGATGCGGACCCGAATCTTTTGCGTGCTGATTTAGGTGACTCTCCTCCTCCATTTGCGAATTTGTTATTAGCTGCATTATTTTTGTCCCATGACTTCTTGTCTGGTGAACACTCTGGCTCCTGGAACAAAGAGAAGAAATAAAAATCTCGAATAAATATATATATATATATGTAGGATTTTCATACTATTGCACTCGAAACGGAATATATGGACTCACTGGTGGTTGTTCAGGCTGCTTCTTTTCAACGGCAGCACGACGACGCGCAAGTGTTTTAGCCATTTCATCCATCATTGACGCCATACCACCGCCAGCTCCACGTCCTAACGTCCCATAATTACCGCCAGCTCCACCGCTTCCACTACTACTAGTGCTGGATCCACTATTTTCCACTGGCTGTGATTGCTATTACGATCAAGTGCTTATGAATGAATGATATCACATATTTGAGAATAATAAAAATGAATGAAAAAGGAAAGAGACCATACCTGTTTTTTTTTCAATCTCGCTTGTAATGCAGCTGCCAGAGAATTTGCGTCGGGTTGTTGTTCATTATTAGGTATATTACTGTTAGTTCCAACATTGTTAGCGTTGGGAACAGGCGGAGGTGGTGGTGGAGGTGGAGCAGCAGGACCACCAAGAGGCCCCATAGGAGGTGGCGGAGGACCACTGCTTCCCATGGGAGCATAAGAGTTAGCAGTCGCTGTAGGACCATTAGGATATTGATTCGCAGTATTGGTAGGGGTTCCATAAGAATTTACGGCAACATTTCCGGTCTGTGCATATTGCCCTTGTGGCTGATTCACAACGCCATATTGTCCAGTTTGACCTTGGGCAAACTGATTGGGTGAGCTGGCATATTGATTTATCGAATTACTACTACCATATTGATTCGTTGGATATTGAGAAGAACTCTGACTATTTGTAAACTGACTATTCGGCGCTGTATTAGTCTGTCCATAATTTGGATTATTATTACCATAAAGGCTGCTCTGACTCGAATATTGTGTCTGATTCGTGTTATTTGAAAATTGATTAGACGATGCATTGTTGAATTGGTTTGCCTGTGTGGTGCCATAAATGGATTGGCTTGATGCTTGGTTAGAAATGTTCATTTGAGATGGTGATTGTGCGTACTGACTCATCATTGGGGGTGGTACAGGGGCATTAAAGTTCATCATTGACGGTGGACATGGTGGAGCTGGTGGTGCTGCTGGTGGTTGTGGAGGTGGTACAGGTGGACCACCGGAAATTTGTGGTTTCGTGACAATCATTGTACCAGGCATTGGTGGAGGTTGAGGTTGTGGCGCCGGTGGCGCAGATGACGTTCTATGATGTCCTGACTGCTGTTGTTGTTGTTGCTGTTGTTGTTGTTGTGGCGGTGGTTGCTGTGTTGGTTGTTGTTGCTGTGTTACCGATGGACCACTCGGTGAAATAGCATTGACACCATTCGAACCTATAATTCAAATCATGCTTCAGTCAAGGCGACTAGTTAGAAATTAATTATTTCATTTACCTTGACTTTGCTGTGACATTCGGCGCTCCTGAATAATTGCTACGTCTTCTCTAGTCATAGTTCTAGAAGAAAATTCACTCGTTAAATATTTAGAGCCTAATAAGAGTTTAATATTTGATGGGTAGTTTGTGCAAAGCATAATGCGTCAGCCAGCTATATAGACTAACGTAGAGTACGAAAATGTATTTATGCCTCTATAAGATATGACAGTTACCTAGGATGGATAATAATGCCAGAAACCACCTTAGTGAATAATTCTTATAAATTTATCTAAACTAACACCATTCACAGTGATATCTAGGGAAATATTTAAAAACTTCTACGCTATCACTAAGGTGGTTGATGATTACAGATAAATGAGAAAAATATGAGTGGCTGTCATGTTTTTCTCTCAATCATCATACAATCTATCAAATTTTACCCCCCTTCGTTCATTCTCGTGGATATGTTACGTAACTCTATACAGTATTTGTTACATAATTATATATTGTTGCCAAATGCAAGTCACTAGTAAAAATAAGAATTTATAGAGGCATTATTTTCTTATATCCTCCTTCACAAACATGTGTCAATCGATACTAGAATTGAGTTGCATGCATTCTTTATTATATATTCATCGCTAAATAAAAGTGTTCAAAATGAATGGCACTGATGGTATTATCAAGATAACTAATCAACGATCAATGGATGTTCTTGATACGACACTTCAGGTCATTTAACAGCGAATCACCTCGCAGTGCCATTAAGTTGAGGAACAGCAACGGCACCATTCATATTTGATGAATTATTCTGGTTTGGGGTGATGGGTGTCGGAGGTACAAAGGGAAGTGTAACACCACCCACAGAAATATGTCCGAGTGATAGAGATATCCGTGGAATAGTGCTTGTCATCGAGTTACAACTGTGGCCATGAATTTTACTGCAATCACCGTCAGAAAAAAATTCCGCGGCAATATCAGATGACTTGATAAAATAATCTTTTTCCTTTCTCAACTCTCAGAGGATGAAATAAATGACCATAAAAACCCTCACCTGTATCCCATATCCTCTTCGTATTGAGTATTGCTCTGAGAAGGTTGTGGCGGCTGTGTCTGCTGTTGTGACGGCTGTTGAGGATACACTGGTTGTTGTTGTTGACCAGCTGGTGTGCCTGCTGGAACGAGACTCCTCGATATGTTGCTTCCATTACTCAGCACCTACATCGAGACGACAAATACCAACAATTAACAACTTACAATGCTAAATCCCATTAATCTGGAATGCATTTGAAGACATCATGGGCATGTCTGCTGCCGACATGAACTACTGAGTTGTTATTACTGGCTGACAAATAAAAAGAACACGAATATGAGTGAAGATGAACGAAACTTGAAATGTTGAAGGTTTGCTTGAGCACAGAAGTGAGACGGGAATCATGAAAAATATACTTCGTGAGCTGTTTCATGTTCAAAGAGAATACTGGAGAGAAGTTAAAAGACGACGATGTGAGATGCAAAGTATAATTAAAAGCATGGCGGGCCGTAGAAATTTCATCTGAGGGAACGAGTCGGCAGACTTTAGTAATTGATAAGGTGCTGAGAGAATGTTTATGGATGCGCACTAGTATGTGAAGTATGGTGAAGTGTCGTCCGAAATAACAACAACTTGCATACGATGGTGGAGCACGAAAAACGGAAAAGTGAAGAGACAATAAACAAAAAAAATTATACTCACGTCGAGTGCTTGCAGCATTGCTCTGGCAAATGCATCTGCATCATCTTTGCTTGAGAAATTGAGACCGTACACTTGATTATTGTCTCGCCATTGATGAAATGTTACTGTCGCTTGGTTATACTTCAGGCCCTTCAGTATAGCACAATTTATAACGATCTCGTGGTCTTGGAGTTTGCGTCCAACAACCCGAAATGTATTGTGCACGACATGATGCCATAATTGTACCTTTGATAAACCAGATGAACTTCCACTTGGGATCCAACGTTTGTTTACGTCATCGTAAACCATCACCGACGCGCGGGCTGATGATATGCTCACTTCGCTAAAATGAGATTAAAATAAAACAGCAATTAAATTCATTGAATAATACATGTACTTGATTCATTTGGGAATATTCTCAAATCTATGATGCCTTCCATGTTAGCACATTCGATTCAGTGCATCAACAGGTTTTATCGCCTATATGAAATGCATCTCATCAATTCATCACTCGAGATGAGGTTGAGCTAAATCATATTCATCATATAAATACGAGTAAATGTGTGCACACGTTAAACTCAGAGAATCCCACGTGGACTCGTACTGGGAAGCTTTGGATGAATTTACACTGTGGTAGAATAATATATATATATATTAACCGCATAACAAACGGAAGTGCAGCCTGCATTGATTGTTTTTTCTCGGGCCCCTTAGTTCTAGGGGGGTTATAAACTTGAACAAATGACCCCATTATCACTTGATAGTATTAGATTAAAAGACTAATAATTTATATAGACAATCCAACTGCGTGCACCATTTTTCATATGCGGATAAATTGAAAGGCTTAGTGGTGAGCGAAAAAAATAGTTTACTGGAATTACTAAAGATATATAATATCGTTATCTACTGTGGGAAGTCATTTAGTGTTCATTTAGTCACAAGAGACAGTGAAACGCATATTAAATCCGTGGGAAGAATAAGAATTACAAAGAAACTGGAGCTTCTGAAATAACAATTTGCTGAAAATTCTTCAGCGAATTCAGCGCGTTTATATAAACACTGATAAGTGCACATAGGTGTTCAACAAATATTCAACAAAAGTTCATATGAATGCGTCAGTGTACTATTCAATATCCCTGAACTATTTTCAGTTAGAAATTATGAATCCCAATCTTTTTCCACTCATACCATATCAACAACGAGTTTGAAGTAGAAACACGAAAAAAAAAAGAATATATAAGCTAAGTAGACTCAACGAAGACGAGAGGGTCACTGAAGAGTTGAGGTAATTAGCGTAAAGTACAAGGTATCCACTTTAGTTATGCATCTGGGCAAGAGGAGATTGGGGAAAAAATGAACAAGAAAAAAAAATAAAAATGAGAAGGGAGGAAGAGATTTTGGTATTATATCTGTAGATTTATTATATTTCATGATAAAAATTATAACCAACTGATATTTCAATTCTGAAATGTTTGTGGTCACCATTGTGTGTCACCATTCCAAAAATTCTTACCAGCATGATGATAATCCCTGTGAATTGGGTTGTGTCATCACATCTGTTTCAAATTCGCCATCCTCTGCATTTCTAATTGTCTCACCACCATATACCGTTATTGGGCGAGCGTGAACGCTCGTTTGACTTGACATTGGTTTCACTCGACTCAATTGACCCGTTTGACACTCTAGGTACATCGAATTTGCTCTGCCACTTGTTCGCAACTTTCGTGACATTGTTACAAAATTAATTATGTAATTCGCACGAACTTATTATGAGAACAACTATTACGAATTTCTTTGCTTTGATTTAATGACTACAGTATCAACGTTAATTGTTAACTCAAATTAAGGCCTGAAACGCCACAACTTTCATCCAGAAGGATTGGTGACAGAATGAGCAGGAAAAAAAACATGAATAATCGCAGTACAAGAGGGAAATAACTGAGAGAGGATGTGGAATATGAGATATCACATAATTTTGTCACGCTTCCTCTATATCTAACAATGTATAGACAGATACTGAATAATATCGTAGATAACCAAAGTGTGATTATTTTCATTTTGTTTATTAATTTATTCTCATTCGTAGAATGAAATGAGAATGTATAACTAACCGTTGGTATAATATTGAAAAATGTGAAGACAATTGAACGAGAAAAAAAAGTACTCGTGGTTAATATCACAGATGGAAAGTAGGTTGAATAACAAAGCGTATTGCTGGAGGTCTCAAGCGTATTTCATCTCATATTTCCACCATCCAATTTCGGACAAAAAGTTAAAGAGAACACGATGAGGTCGACGAGGAGCGCAGGGACCGGTCGATGCACTTCCTTCTTCCTAGTGAATATATATATGTATAAATACATGAGCATATATCTGGTACCCATAGATACTACGCCACACAAAAACACATCGCACACCTACATGTAGTAGGATCCAGCCACTATTCTGACACGCTCGCGCTACCTTGCTCTGTGCGTCCAACATAGATTCGAGCGTCAACTCGCTGCATGCTTGCTGAAACTTGACTCGAGCGAAAATTTATACACCCACTGCACTGCCACTGTCGAACTACCACTCCGAGGGTCGCATTTATACTCTCTAACGATGATTGTCACGAGAAATTAATTACGCTTACATTGATTTTCGTAATAGAAAGGAAAAATAATTGGGAATTCAATTGTGAAATTAAATTAGTTCATAACTTTTAGATCTGTATGCCAGTCAATGACTCTGGTAGTTAATTGTCACATGTTCAATATTTCAAAGAACTATTTATTCTTTTGTTTATTCATTTTCATGATTGAGGGCAATTTCATTTATTAATTCTCAACAATAAATCACATATCAAAACCCTACCAGTTCATAATGATTAATTGAGTGATCAACATGTTGGAATAAATAAAACAGAGATAACAATTATGCAGAAAAATTTCAAGATACAAACATAATAGATATATAATCGCAGTTGTGGATATTAAATTCTCCTCAAGATATTGAATTTCCAATGATGAATCAGGTCGATCCAGCAAAGTCGATTCAATAAATTCTCGACTGACAGGTGGTGCCACGTATAACAAGAAACTGATTAGTCATCGAAATTATAATCAATTATATTTCTATGAATAATACTCAGCAATGATGTTTCACAATAAAATTGAAAATTCAGATTAAAATTTTCAAATGATACTAAATAAAATTTTATGGTGAGATTTATTTTATTCAAATTCATAAAATGAAACTTGAGCAGCTATAGATTGATGTTGAGACATGGCACGAGCAACCAAGGTGAAGCAGGTGGCACACGAGAATATTGAAGAAGAGACTCTTAGACAGATGAGAAAGAAGGTATAGCTTGATATAAAAGAGAACGAGTTTTTTTTTCGCGAAGACTTACCGCAGGGTTGTCATCGTTTTGTACTACTCGATGTTACATTTTTGAATCAACGTTGGAGACGCGACAACATGAGCGAGAAATACAGAGGAAACAACCCGAGGGATTTTCCTTGTTGCTTTCCGCCAAGGAAAGTATGTACATTCCAATTGTACTACACGAGACAAATTTCGAAGAAAAATGAATACAAAAAAATGAGTGGTAAAAAAAAGTTGTTGACAATGGTCAGAAAATCTTGAGTGAAAATGAGAAATAAGGAATATATATATATATATATATCTAGCAAAGAGAATAATATCCAGACGAAAAAAAAAATGAACATTTTGTCTTCCACTTATAAGTCTTCTTATATTTTTTGAGAAATGGCGTTGATATATATTCCAATCAGTAATTGCACCGAAGAATATTTTACGTTATTTTACTTCAGAGCTTTGGGGGCAGTTGAAAGTGCAGTATAAATGAGAGCTAGATTTCTTTCAAATCAACCTATGCGGACTTGTAACGCTCGCGTTAACAGGCAAAGCGTGGCGTTAGCTTATATACATATATATACCGGTATTCACTATAGACAAAGCGCTCCAGGGTGATTGTGAATATTCCAATAGACATTCCCCGCGCGTATTATTGAGGGGGGCGGAAAACAGAAGGCGAAGCATAGTCGAAGATAGAAAAAAACATCTGCTGATGATTAAACAATTCCAAAAAAGGAGAAAAAAAATTTGTGAATGATGTGGAACAAAGAGAAATTGCATTTCGATATCGTTAGAATATTAAAAATATCTATATGTATATTACAGTAACATACATGTACGCTTATTGAACTCCTGAATTTTCATAGCGCATATCGTTGAATTTTTCTTGGACTTTCTTTTGTTTAATGACGATTAATTGAACTTCCTATTGTATATTTATTCACTACTTTTTTTGTTGAATTACGACGCTTTGGCCTGTCTTATGACTCGCATGTTCCTTTTACACTTGGACGGTTCGTTAGTAAATTTAGAATCTTTCCCCTATGTGAAACAGAGATGAAGAAGAGGACACGAGAATGAGGGAGGAAGTGGGAAAGAAATAAGAATATAATGCGCAAAGTTTCACTTTTGGAAGTGTGGTGAATATCTGTCCTTCCATCTTTGTCTTTCTGATACTGTCTTTTCGATTCTCTTCTGTCGCGCATATACACAACGTGCGTATAGAAACACACGTTGGGCAAGGACACGAGCGGAGAACGTGCATCCGGCTAGCCTGTTCACCCTCCTATTTTGGCTAGAATATCCCTATTTTTATGGGTTCGTCATTCACATTGGAATTGCGAGGGCGAGGGTGATTCAAAATTGGGGAGAAATAACATCCCTTGGCAAAATAAATGTGTAATCTCTCTATATTGGTGAGAAAGAATACCACCATCAGTTTTTCATTCTATATAATTTTTTTCTATTCGAATCCATGCAAAACTCATTCGCATGTCGAGTTCAATGTCATATCATTTGTTTATGTTGAATGACTGAGAACATTTTTCTTTTATAATTCATCACTTATGAAGGTTCTGGAGAACATGTGTTTGCGTTCACTGTTTATACAACGATTGTGTATCAACGCAACGAGTGATTATTGATATATTTATACACGTAAATACATAGTTTCGTGGAAATGTCATATTCTCGTCTGTAATGCGCACAATTTATCGATATCCGTATGCCCAGTATACACGTCATTCATTCTCATTCCAATGATTCAACTAAAATCGTTTCTACACATTGATTATGCTATTTCTTTTATGAATTCTATGGTTTTCCTACTTCCATCTACGAAATAACTTGAGTTCCATAAATGTTCATGTTGTTGATCAGGTGTATTTTGACTTCAAGATGCTTACATGTACTACTCAAATCATGTTTTGTTAAGGAACTCATGTGGGTGATTCAATGATTTGAATTGTAAATTCTATTCACTTTCTTTACAAACACAATGTCTATCATGGTGATAAATTATACATTCGATGAATACCATATATATATATTCTTAATAATGATTATAAATATGAATCCAAGACGAATTGGATGAACGGGGAGAAAATGAAAAAATGAAGGTTCAATGACTTTTCCAGCAGAAACGCGCAATATAACAGCCTTGTGCGTTTTGTGTCGACGCACACGCATGAAAGTAAGCGAAGAATATACAAAAGTCGTGAAGCAATGTTGAACATGTGTCCTTTTAGGTAGCCAACAAAAATGAAGTAGAATATGTACACGACAGCTGGTATACTCATCTACTCCCTTTTCTTTTTCTTTTCAACACCAACACACATTTATGACGATATTCTATAACGAAAAAAATGTTCATCGGGGTCAAACGCCCCGTGTGGTCGATGTAAAAAGAAATAAAATCCTCGAAGAAAAAAAAACGCCCTAAGGTGAGTATATTTATACGTCAAAGCTTTCTTACGTCTCAGATACATTTGAATTCTACAATAATTGAAAGAAAGCAAACAAATAATTATACATTTGATAAATTAAAAATATTAAATGTTTGAAATTCAATGGCTGGAGGATGAAATAATAAACAATGGAGGATAAAGTACAAGAATAAAAGATGCCATTCTGTTCTCTGTGGAGAGTATACATACAGCAAAAAAAGGGAGGAAGTAATTTTCATAGGTATGTGAATACTCACTTCATGGTCGTTGTACAGGAGGTTAAGTGCTATGCCCTCATGCAAACTGAATTTCTTCCGCGACACAGTATTTCACTGATTCCATGAAAACACGCGAGATTGGGACACGATTTGCGGTAATTAGACATAAATAATAATGATCGCTAACACCACCGTGACACCCTACCGCTGCACCATCTGACCGGCCATATTGCCGACTCTGCATACTCGCGATTGCTCGCAATTATATATATCTATACTTTATTCTCTATCCCTTCCTCTCTCCAACTCCATCATTTATCCTTCTCTATTGTTCATACTCTTCGAATTCTTCGAGGAATCGATAACTATCGACGCATTTCGAGAACTCTCGGGATTTCATTTTACTTTTTAACAACGCGAGGGCGCCTCTGTCGTAATGTTGACTGTAGGAATCTGCATTACTGACTCATAAAAAATGATATCTACAGGACTTGAGATCCAATTTCGTGTAACTGCTATGTAGCTAACAGATTAATTCTTCAATTGTAAATATATCAAAAGATACAGGTTTATATAGTCCATATGAAATTGAAAATTCATTGAATTGTAGACTTATTTTCAATTCATATCGTTAATAATCAATCCATTTCATGGTGTCACTCGGTCATTGTGACGAAGCAGAAAATCCATTGAAACTTTGATTCGATCAGGCACGAACGGTTTGTGTAACAATTCAAATTCTGGCGGGCAATCATTCTTCTAATTATTTTTTTATCGGTGGAGTTTTGTATGAAACAATATGAAATTATAATGATAAGATTGGCGGCAAGTGGTAGCACCAGGTGGCACTAGTTACGCATTGAGCGACGAAAGTGTGACGCGATGTGCGTACAACATTCAGGTGAAAATATGTGAATTATCGTGCAACAATTGATGATCCGCGAATGCGGAGAGAACGTTCATGCGATTTATGGAATGAGCGATGGAACCAGACAATCGCTAAAATGACATGTAATGTTATATAGTTATGAACGTAATTGGTACGTTACAAAGGGAACTTTTAATCGCAACAACGCCATTTTGTGAGCACACGCACGAATACGTAAACATCAAACTTTCTAATTGTGTTTATAAGTTTGAGTGGTGGCTATCGAATCACAAACTTGTGCCAGCATTAATCTGACTCAACTTGGATATAAACGTTTTTTTCATCAATGTAAAGTGTACATTGTCAAATTTGATGACTGAATCACTGATGGTTGCATTGTTTTTTCGCGCCAATTCATTCAATGCACCTGGTACATCTGCTCATGAAAAGGAACAGCTGTCCAGCCACCGTTAATGCAGGATTCTTATCGCTTCATTATCAAATTATTTGATTTAGGGAGCGAGATAGAGACATATTTATAAATTATGCAAGGTACATAACCACTATAATGTCAACTGCGCAGTATCAATATCCAAAAAAATAACCATCCAAGAAAATCACTTACACTTCAATCAAGATTCCAGTATCTGCAGTATTAATAAATTTTTTAACAAATGTTACTTTCAGGTAATGCGTATTGACAGACTCAATCCAGTGAGTCTTCATAATTGAGGAATGATATTCTCTTTGAGGACAGTGAATGCCAGATAAGTGGGACCAAAAAAATGTCCGGTGATTCGGGATGGAATGCTGTTATTCATCATCCATCGGAGTTGGAGCTCCAGAATTGGAATTGGGACGAGAACGATGGCGAACCAGAGAGGGAATTACCCTCAACTGTAGATATGGATGCGATAAAAGGTGGTGGAAGTTGGGATCCAGCGACTGGCCATAATGAAACTGATTCCGTTGATTCGGAAGAGGATTCTGATTCCGACGAAGAGAGTTCGGGTGGCACTGATGGTAGTTGTTCTTATTCTGATTCAGAATCAGACGATGAAAGTAGTGGCGAGGAGTGTGATGATTCTGCATCAAATTCGGACTGTTCTTCCCAGCATAGTGAACAAACATTTTCCATAAGAGAAACGAACTTCGAACAGGGCGCACTAAAATTAAAAATAAGTATGAAAGGACAGAAGAAAGAGGAAATTGATAAAAGTGAAAAGCAAAAGTGCGAAAAAAATAAAAAACTCTCCCCTCGTAAAACAAAAGCGTCTTGTAGTGCCAATAGAACAACAGAATGTAGCACGGATGATTCGGACTCGTCGGCTGGACCGACGCCAATTAATCCATCACACCCAGGATCGCAAGTGCTACAACCACACCAACAACAGCAGCAACAGCCACCACTACAAGAAATAAATCAGGAACATCTATCTGCAATACTTCCAGACCAGGAAGATACTCCGTTTGATGGGTTCGAAGATTCGGAAAGTGGACGTTTAGTGTCAAAGGCGATCGAACGTATGTCATTGGGCGCTGATTCTGACTCCAGTGAAAATGTGGATCAAAACCCTGTACCTGTTTATAGTTCAACATTATTACAGCAGTTTGTTGAGAAAACCGCATTGCTATCAGAACCACGGAAACGACGTAGTAAAACGGTAAAGAAACCCGTTGAATCCGAATATGTGTGTTCATCCAATGTTTCACCAGATTCGGGTATTCAATCAGTGGATAACAGCCCATTGCATTTAACGATCACTCCAGCAAGTCCACCTGCATCATCACAATCACCAGTACAAACTGCGCCACCAAAACCTGCCGTTAATGTTGACAGGGTTTTATATCCACCTAAAAGAAAGCCAGGTAGGCCCGCAAAAATGGTTTCAACTCAGCCGCGTGGTCCTGGTAGGCCACGCTTGAGGCCTGAAATCGTTGAAAAAAATGATAAAATTGAGAGAGACGAGAGTCCCACCGTGAACGTTAAGAAAAACGAAGCTCCCACGAGCAAACGAACCAAATCGGTATCGAAATGTACTAAACAATCAGCAGTTCCAGAACATAAAGAGGAAACAATGAGAAATCAGAGGTTAAAAACTAGGAAAGTGGGGCACACGAAAACTGATGTATCGACATCAGTGGATTCTCGCAAGACTTGCCGCGAAGATAAGACTTCAGCAGCGGAGGAAAAGTGCCTGAATAAATCTAGTGTTAGAAAAGTGTCGAGAGATACAAAAACTAATAATGAAAAAGTGTGTAAGAAGGCGAGACAGGATAAATCAATAGAATCAGATAAAAGTAGCGCATCACCGTCGAGACAAAAATCTAATAATGAGCATATCCAAACCACTGATGAAAAAATAACCATCAGTAGCAGGAAGAGCTCGAAGGAAAATCGCGGCGAAACACCACCCACAAATAAAAAACAAAATACTACAAAAAAATTAGTACTTCCCACACCTAGGAGGGTATTGAAAGAGAATAAAAGTAGTAAAAAAACATCTGAGGCAAGTGGAGTGGCCGTTCAGACAGTTATATCTGTTCCAGTGGATTTGAAATCTGAGAATGTTGAGGTTGAGACATACAAATGTAATCATGCACCAGTACAACCGTTGTTGAACCATCGTCATCACAAACATCATCATCACAAGCATAAACGGCGAGTTGTTGTCCCCCCTAAACAACCAATACGTGTCGATCCAACAGTCGTTGAGGAGCTGGAAAAGATCATTGATGAATTTTCCAAATTATGCAGTTTGGGCAAAAATAATACAACTACAAATCATTCAGACTTGCCGCAAATATTCCGCGTGAAAAAAATAACGAAAAAGCGTAAAGGTGGCGATACAAATGCAAACGATGAACAAAAATTAAAGAGGCGCGTGAAAAAAGATAAAACACCGGCGAATGCCGATCAAAAAAGTAATCAGAATTCGAACACGCCATCAAATCCTAATGAGCAAAGACTTCCATTGAAAAAAAGGCATTATCATCTATCGAGTCCGCACAGTTCGCAAAGTTCAAACGCCAGTTGTACTGAAACAAATCCCAATGAATCTAATTCGATGGAAAGTCATATCGAAGAAGCAATAGAGGCTGCAATTGAGAGGTATAGCGGGAGTCCTGTGAGTTCACATACGAAGGAAGTCGAAAATATCACTCTGAAGAAGAGGTTACGTGACGCTGAATGTACGACAACCGATGCTGTTGGAAGCGAAAGCTCAGAGGCTGAAGATAAACCTGTAAATCGTTCGGAACCACCACGTCGAAAGAAAAAAATTGTCCGCGATCTTCGTGTTACGGTTACAAAGCTGGTTACAGCTGAGAGCCAAGTATCAATGAGTAACATAGATAAAACAGATAAAAGTAATGGTGATAAGATCAATGGGAAGAGTCACATAGAAAAGCCAAATAAAACTGAAAAAATCCTATCTGATAAGCAGACGAGAGTTGATAAAAACGAGCATGCGGAAAAAGTTGAACAGTCGAAAAAATGTTCGATCGATAAGAAGGAAGAGTCTGGTATTATCACCGTGGGAAATATCGCTGATAACAATGCTATTGCAGACGGAGACGAGAAGAAAGAGATTATAAATAATGTACCCAATCCGGCAAATCCATTGATGGCATTAATGCTGACGAAGAAAAAAGTACGAAGACGAAAAGCTATTAATCGCACAGGTTTTCCGACTTTAAAACGTAAAAAAAAGAAAAAGGTTGACGTTGTCCCAGAAATTGTTGATACTGAGAAACTCACGCTAATTCCACGAGTCAAAATAACAACGAACGATTTGGAAATCTCTGAAGTTGAGGAAAAGTCTGTACTCTCAGAAACTGATGTGAATGGGGTCTTGCCGATTGTTGATGATATAACTCTAAGTAGGGACAGCGATCACGAAAAGCTTGATGATTCAACAGAGTTCAAAGATTTCCATGATTTTTCATGTCACAGTTTCTCTGAAGACATCATGGATTCATCTTATCTGGGTCAATTACGAGTCCGTAGAGATTTAGTCAAGTGCGATGGCACGAAACCTTGTGACAAACTGTGTCCCGTGAAATACGAAAAAATTCAGGATTCGCGTATTTATGATGAAAATGCCACTCTGGAAGAATCTTTAGAGCGTTACAATGAGAGTCAACGTATTGCTGAATTGAGCGAGGAAAATGTGAGGAAGCTAGAACGTGCTACTTCACAGTCAACTGGAAAAATAGATATAGCTGGCTGTCTTAACAATAATCACAAGAAACGGAGAGGTTCTGTAAGCCCATGCAATTTCACATTGAGAAGTATTAAGAGGCTAAAACACGCAGGCGATGACACTGAAAGTGATGCCGTGCCGAGTAGTGATATCGCCAGTGATGAACCAGATGTAGGTAAGCCAATAGGATCGTCTCACTCACGGCGGAAGCAACCGAGATGGAAAAAGCGTTTTCTCCTAGCTGGATTGTTCTCAGATTACTATAAAGAAAATGAACCTCGAAAAGTTACCAATTCTGACGGTCCCGGTAAAAACAAACTTACTTATGATCCTGCAGAGCATCCACACGGTTTATTACCTCCGCCATATCATTGCGGTAAATTCCTCCGGCAGAGAAAAATACCCTTCCAATTACCATACGATTTATGGTGGCTGCACACACATTCGCGATTACCCGGTAGAGACTTGGTGCCATCATGGAATTATCGCAAAATCCGTAGTAATATTTATTATGATGTAAAACCGACAACACTATATGAGGCACAAGCTTGTGAGTGTAAACCTGATAGTGGTTGTGGTGATGATTGCATAAATCGTATGGTATTTAGTGAATGTACACCACAAATGTGTCCATGTGGTGAAAGATGCGGTAACCAAAAAATTCAACGACACGAATGGACAGTGGGATTGCAGCGATATATGACAGAGAATAAGGGTTGGGGTATTAGAACTCGTGACTTCATTAAAACCGGTGTTTTTATACTCGAGTATGTTGGGGAAGTTGTATCCGACAGAGAGTTTAAAGCACGAATGGCCACCAGATACGCTAATGATACCCATCATTATTGCTTGCACTTGGATGGCGGCTTAGTTATTGATGGTCATCGGATGGGTGGCGATGGGCGTTTTGTCAATCATTCCTGTGAACCTAATTGTGAAATGCAAAAATGGAGCGTGAATGGATTACCGCGGATGGCACTTTTTGCCTCCAGAGACATCAAGCCGGGTGAAGAATTAACATACGATTATAATTTTGCTCTTTTCAATCCATCAGAGGGCCAAGAATGTCGATGCGGTAGTGCCGGCTGTCGAGGTGTTATTGGTGGCAAGAGTCAACGAGTTGCGCGACCACTTGCAACACCAGTATCACCTCAGATAGACAGTTCTGAAAGGAGATCAGTTGGACGGCCGCGAAAAAATATCCGCAAGTCTAATATGGTACAGTCAACGTCAAAGGGACTGTGTAAAACACGCAAAGTTGGTGATCCAAGTTTTATCCATACACCAATGGTGAAACCAATGTCACAACAACAGCGGCACTTCGCTCAACATCATCACTGTTTCTTATTGAGAAATTTGGAGAAGATTAAACGTATGAAAACACCAGTGTCACAAATACAAAGTCAAACAGGAAAAACTAAAGATAAAATAGTTACAACGACAAAGGAAAAGAGTACAAGTGAATCAAAAACGCAATCCGATGTTTTCTTCTCGCAATTGACAGCATTAACTAACAATGCATCGAGGACGGTGAGAACACGTAGATTAGCTCAAGCGCAAGACGATCCGGAAGTCAATAAAACAGCTAAATTGGCTAAGGTATTGAAAGAACTTTATAACGTAGTTGCATCGGCTAACGATGAAAATGATGAGTTATTGTGCACACCATTCATCACACTACCTCCCAAACGGAAACTACCAGATTATTATGAAAAGTTACAAGATCCGATTGATTTGACGACGATAGATCAAGGAATTGGGATGGGACTGTATAAAACAGCGGAGCAATTTGATATGGACATGATCAAACTTTTCGATAACAACGTGAAATTTTTCGGAAGAACGTCAGAAATAGGTATAGCCGCGGCTAGACTGCGGAAACTTTATTTAGGTAGTAAAGCCAATTTTGTTGAGGCCATTACTGAAGCTATGGGCGCACCACCTGCTCTAAGATTCTTACCACCTCAAGGATCTACAGCTGGCGAAGAAGATGTGATACGATGTATCTGTGGTCTTCATCGTGATGAGGGTTTGATGATACAATGTGAGCGATGTCTCGTGTGGCAACATTGCGATTGTGTCAAGGCTGATACCAGTGCTGAGTCATATCTCTGTGAAAGATGTCAACCGCGTACTGTTGATTTCGAAATACCTCTCGAAGGTGAGGAAGAGGAGGAAGGGAAAAAGCATTATGTTACATTGATGCGTGGTGATTTACAATTGAGACAAGGCGATACTGTTTATGTGCTCCGTGATACACCCGAGAAACATACATATAAAACGATACAGAAATTTGATTATGAACAAATGGATATATTCAGAATAGAAAGACTATGGAAAAATCCGGAAGGTGAACGATTTGTATTTGGCCACCATTATTTGAGGCCACATGAAACTTATCATGAGCCAACACGAAAATTCTATGAAAATGAGGTTGTTTGTGCTCCACTTTATGAAGCCGTACCTTGTGATCTTGTCGCGGAGCGCTGTTGGGTTTTGGACCCGCACACTTATTGTAAAGGGCGACCAGTCGGAGCTACACCAGAGCATACTTATGTTTGTGAATACCGGGTCGATCGGGCTGCGAGACTTTTTACCAAAGTTGCACGAGCACGTCATCATGTCTGCACGAAGCCGTATGCATTTGAAACTTTCCCCCAACGTATTAAACATTATCGTACTTATTTGGTGAGTTTATCAGAATGTTTAATTGTTTGTACATACATTCTAGAGTTGAAATAATGCTGAGTGTTATTTTTACAGCCACACAGTTTAGAAAGTATACAAGCAATCAAAGCCATGAAAGAGAAGAAAAAAGCTTTATCACATCAAGATTGCGTTGAACACAATAATAAATCGGATAGCAATGATATTGTCAAAATCAATGGCAAGGATCAGTTGAAATCTCTTGGAAAAAATCGTCATAGATCGTGTGAAGGGCGTAATTCAGCAGCAATTGTGACTCCCGCTCAAGTAAAATTTTTATTAGTGTGACTTTTATTGAATGTTATTCGAGAAACATATTACTTATAACACTTTTCCTTTTCAATATGAATTTAGAGAGAAGAACAACGGAAGAGACTGAATCGCATCTTGACAAATTTACTCGAGAGGATGCCGAATAAAAAGGACCCATTAGATCTCACATTTTTGTTGGAGCGAAATCGCAGGAATCGTAAAAGACCCGGCGGTTGTAAACAGTGACAGTAAAATAACATGATTGCCTTAGAGTTGCGCCACTAGTTATAGTGTGTAAGTAACGTGTGAATAATAATTTTTAGCAAAAATCAAACAGATTCTTTCCTAGACGTCGTCTTTCGGAACGACCAATGGCATTAATAAACATATTTTCATTTTTCTTTATCATGTACTTTATATAGATTATTAGGTGATTAGACGAACTATTGCATACATTTTTCCATGAATCTATCCCGTCCATTCAGCTTATGGCTTTCTATCGATTATATTAAGAGTTGAATTATCACCGTATGTTGAAATGGTCATATCAGTTTACCAATACTTATGCATTGCAAAGTTTTCCATACATATTCAACAATATATCAAATACACAGACGATTCATATTTAGAAGTCGTAGTTTATTTTCTGTTTGTCCGTTGGTGTATGAAACTTGATGAAACTTTTATTCTTTCGTTAAATTTAATGTTTGATACAACAAATTCTCAATTCGGAAATTAAATGGGAGAAAAAAAGGAACAATCGCAAGGGGTATGTGTACGTTCGCCTACCATTAATTTGGGTCACAGTTTGGAATTTGTATAGAGTTAATTGTAAATTATTTCAATTCTTATTAGACCCAATGTTGTTAAGCCCAAAATAGTTGATCGTACAAATTATAAGAGACATTAAGTGGGCGCATCGTAGGCGCGATTGGAGCTTTGTTGCACAAAAAGGAATATTATATTTTTCATAACCCAGTGTTGTCAGATGTAGGTGTAAAGTAGGACTAAAAAATAACAGAGAAACTACTATTGTATTTAAATTATTATTAAGAATCATCATGATTACGATATATAGGAGCGATTATTTTTGCAGCCAAAAATCGCGGCGGATTTTTCTTTTTTCTTGGATTTATCATTGTACATAATTGAGTATCGAATATTTATTATAAAATTTGAAATCAACACCTCAATATAGAATTTACCGAATGTATTCGCACGATGCCTGGGTACCAGTCATTTTTTGAAATTGTTTATTTTGGTTTTCAAAAATTCTTTCAGGTAATGGTATTTGATTATGAATATTCATTTGGCCATGACGTGGGAATGTATTCTATCTCCTCTCGATTATTGGCGTATAAGGCTTATTTGTATTTAAAAGGAAGAAAAAGATTTATTTATTCATAACGTTAAAAATTGTGAAACCAAATTTTTCGAAATAATTTATGTATACAGAAGTTTGAAATAGATTCAAAATTTCTTTTTCACAATTCTATTTCTCCAATTGATTCTTGGTTTATTCTACACATGTTGATATGAACGAATTATCATGCCTTTTGAAAGCTCTTTCGAATATAGTTATATTATCCAATATCGATTAAAAATATAATCAGTTATACCTGATGGGTTCTATTTTTTTTTCTTTCTTAACACATGCGGATTTGAAATATATATATAAGATGAACAATTGCAATTAATAGTCAGATTTTCTTCAAAATATCTAAGAATTTCTCGTGAGAAGCACCTTTTCAGGAGAACGATATGTTAAGCGAAATCAACGAAAATTTTCTACTCCTTGGTTTGTTGCGCCGGCAGCTTCATACTAATAATTTAGTAATATATTGCTACACAAAATACTGTATTCTTTTTTAGAGAACTTAAATATACGTTGAAGATTCAAATGACCTTTTTTTTTTCAATCACCTTTTCAATGTAGTCATATCACGAACTGTGAAGGAAATTCTGTAAATGATTGGTGGCAAATTCTGCAAATAAAAATAAAGAATCGGCTGTATTCTCATAATACGACGTTATATAAGACATTTTCCTTTTATTATTACGAATGAGTTTGTACATTCTTATTAACAAATAAGTATATAGAATTATTCTCCAATGTACTCGCAGTTAATGTTATCATGTAAAAAGACTCGTCGAAATGAAATTTAATGTGTTCATGCTAATTTAACATGAAATTCACCCATTTAATTTTTTATTAGTTTCAAAATTCCGTTGCGCATAAACGTATTCAGTACCCTGATGTAGTACACTCTGATATTATATTCGAAGAACCATTTTTATGTTTTCTGCATTTTTCTTAAAACTGTTCTTTGCATTTGACAATGAAGTCCGACATTCCAACTGAAAAAGTCTATTCTCAAGGGTACGTCTGCATTTATAACTACACAAGCACTTCATTGCGACTGTCGCAAAAAGTATTTCCTATTTAAAACTCTCTCACGTACGCTGTACAGGATGGTGCAGAGGAGATTAATCGTACATCGAATATTCACCTACTTTATGAACATGTCAATTGAAAGAAAATTGCATTTGATTGAAACTAACTGCTGTGCAGATTTTGTAACGTTTCTGTGTCTACGGAGTTATTAATTCTTTTGCAAAACTGTCATTATCATTCACACATATACTTTATCTAATTATCTTTCATAATTTTAGGCGAATAATTTTATTCTCTATTTGCATCTGGCAAAATATACTCGAACATTACATATATTCTCTAAGAAACTTCATTCCAATATGTTACTTACTCATCTATCTTATTTTTTTTAAATTCATTTCGTCGAATTGGCCTCTGTGGCAAGTTGCTGTTGTGTAATTCACGCAATTACGTAATGTCGAAAAGAGAAGAAGATTAGAATGAGACAAACGAAAATCGTTTTTCAGCATCTGCTTGCTTAGTATATACGCTGTTTGTACAATCGGAAATTCTCAAATACAGTAAATGAATATTGCCGGAGGTAACTTTATGTTCATACAACAACGAATGAAAAATAAATTTTGGACTCAAAAACGCATTTCCATTTTAATACATTTAATACATTCCAATGGTTGATTTAAATTAATTTTATCTTGTTTGTAGTCATAAAATGTAGGAATGTGAAGTTGAAGAATAATCCACATTGACAGTAATTTCAATCTTGAGTAATGGATAGTGTTGATAATAGATAACTCGATATATGAATAATTCACGCACAAAACGACATATGATCATTTTTTTCCTTTTTTGTTTTTCAAATAAACTTTTTCATAGATTACAAAACACAAATTATAATTGCTTATTCACGACACAATTGAATGATGAAATCTGTACATATTTACATTACTTGCCACATGAAAATGATCTCATTTAGAATTATTGTACGATAACGGTGACATATCGGATCATCGCGATAATGAAAAAAGTGTATCTTCTTTCTTTTTCTTTTTCATATCAATATTTAAATATATTTCGCCAACGAAGTGACATTCTGAGTTTCATCATCTCCGCGCAAATTTACTTTATCAACGCATAAAAAGAAAAAGAAAATGCAATCAAGAGTTGATATCCCCGAATCCATAAAACAACACGAACGTCAATTTTGTTCATGAAATTCAATAGCAATTCGTTTTATTTTTATTTTTTCATCGTTATTCTTGGCAGATGATCAAATCTCAAAATTTATATCTTTCTCTTTAAGAACGCCCAGGAAGAATAAAGTTATACGAAATATGAAAATGATATTCAACCCATATGATAAAGATCCAGTGTGGCTGTAATGATAAATTTCTCAAGTACAAATACTTACTTTATAATTATTTGTTTTCTTTTTGTTTTCTATTTTTGTTGTTGAGTGCCGGTGTTGGGACTGTCAGTCGAATAATATGATTGCGTATATCCTTGCCAACCTGCTTGTGGATAACTGTTGTATGTTGATGACGTACTAGTTGTTGAAGCAGCGGGTGTAGCACTAACGCCAGACGACGTAATGGCCTGAATTAGAGAAAAAAAAAACAAACGAAAAACATTCCAAACACTCTCCATGATTCCATCGAAACGATTTTAATTCGCAATAAAATTTCATTGATAGATACAGTTCAACGTTGTCTTACAGATTGCCCACTGCTGCCGGTGGATTGCCCACTTTGGGACGATTGTTGCTGTCCGCCCCAATACTGATTGTAATACTGTTGGTTCCAACCACCCCAATTACCATTACCATAGCCCTGCTGACTATAATTACTCTGACTGTAATTTGATTGGCCGTAGCCCTTCCAATTGCCCCAATTTTGTTGTTGGCCCCAACTACCTGACGGATTATTACTACCATAACTTCCTTGTTGCTGTGACTGACTCGACCAATTTCCGCTAGATTGACCGCCACTACCACTACTGCCCCATCCGCTCGATGTGTGTCCGGAGTTATAGTTATTGCTACATATGTCAACAAATAAACCGAATATAAATTCGAACTTAATCTTTTGTACACTCTTTATAAAAAGGGTGATTGTTTCGAATTTTTCATATTCGATTGCGGTTGCTTACTTCATAGGACCCCATCCACCACCTTGTCGAGATACAGTGGATCGACTGCGACTATCATTTATTGTTGATCGCCGGTCATTTGAACTACCGCGTCTGTCACTTCCACGATGCGACGGTGTGATGCTTTGCCCGCCACGGCCACCGCGCCAACCACCCGAAGACCCACCATATCCACCACTAGTGTGTCGCATGTGTGTACCACTACCACGTGGTGCTCTATCGCGCCAGCCGTTTCCACCTCCACCACCCATGTGATTGCCACCACGCCATGTCGAATTACGATTTCTGTCTGAATCTGGGTAGGTTTAAACATCATAGCTTGTTAAATAAATAGATGAAATATCGATGTTTATTTTTAGAATCATTTGGGAAATACGTACATCCACTACGACGATCGCGATGGTCTCTACTGTCTCTGCTATTCCGACCAGATCGTACATCACGGCTGTCTCGGTGACTATCACTGCGACTCTCGAAACGTGGTCGTTTACTTGTTTGCTGTTGATTATAACCAGCATCTTTGCCTTCTTTGTTGTATTTTGCAATTGCTTTTTTAGCTTCCTCTTCGTCGAGTTCCACCCACTCAATAGCATCGAATGACTCGCCTACTGATGGAGCACCAAAATTTGCTGTAAAATGATCAATAATGTTAGTTTGTTCAAGTTTAGATATGCCAAGTGCACATGATTATGTGCGTCTCAGCAGTGACAACACAAAGTGTGACAAGTCATGAATTGGTATCGAAGAACATGCACGATTGATGATCGTGTATGATGAACAAATTTTCCATCATGGTCATTCATAATGGCGTAATTACATTGATTATTTGAAAAATATGAATACATTTCATTGATGAAAGATATCATTCGATGTTTTGGAATTTCGTATACGTTTGAATTTAATGTAAAATGTAATTCACCGGAATCAATAAATGCGACGTTTATATACAACTCAAAAACACACTTACAATCAAGGACCTCATCGCAATAATTGTAATTTAATATAACTCTAGGATGGAGCGATGTGCTGTTGAAAAGGTATTATGAAACCAACCTTTCATCTCCAATACCGCGGAATCAGGAACATCCTTGCCTTCAATCGCCTCGCGTTTAGCAGTACGCGACTTCAATTCTTCATCCGTTGGTACTATAACTATCGCCTTCCGTTGAAATCCATAGAAATGCCTCATTTTGCGCCTTTGTGCGGAAGGATATACGTTTGTCTGTATCGGTCCCATAGAAAATACAGATGTAAAATTCGTTGAATGTTATGGGCGCGCGTATATAATATCTTTTCTTTTTATTTATTTACTCCTTTAATTCTATACGGTAGAGACATTTGTTTTATTCTTATTCGCTTGAATCACATTCTTTCTCCGTTAAGTTAAACTTAAGCTTATCATACTTATACCTCTTGATGGATAGTATATAAATCAATTCTTCATATTCACGTGAAGTTTTCATACTTCATTGCAAGCGATATTAGTGAATTCTTTGATTCTCTATTTACAATAATACATACCATTGAATGCCTTGCATCTGGAGAGGACTGGACTATGAACAATTTTTGCAATTGAGGTACAAAAACCACTCACCTGTTCTGATTGGTATTGCTCAGTTTCATAAATTGATCAATGTCATTTATGTATATCTATGTACTATAGGCATTGCCTCGTATTCTTCTCCTATCAATGAAGTTTCATTCAAAATAATCTACTCATATTGCCTCACCTGATCTAATATGTAGTTGCGTCTTCTAGTTGCAGCCACTTCCAATAGTTTATTGAGACAACGAGTACATTTTTCTATCAACAGTTCCCATCTGCCATGATAATTTCGTTTACGTGGTAAACCGATAACCTGAGTAGGAGGAAATTATTGGAAGTTTACTTTTATATCGTACTGATCAATAAATTTGAAGTTGAAATATGTACCTTCATTTTATCAACAAGACTATTTGTTCCCAAGATATTGTACATCTTGTCAGGATTTTCTGCTGCATACTTGTTCGCCCATACGGTTTTTCCCGCTGCTGGGAGACCTATCATCATTATCATTTCACATTCCTCCCGTTTTTCAGGTCTTTGTGGTCCAGGTACTCGATCTTTAAGCTCAACTTGTCCAACTGGTATAAATCCTTCTAGAATCTTCTCAGTCCATGCCGTGTCATCACCAAAATTACAAACAAACGCGCAATTCTTTGTCAATATATGAGGATAAAGCGCTTTACCCTCGAGTTCTGCTTTCGAGAATTGAAATGCTTCTCCTAAATTCTCGCCATTCAAAGTATATGAAATGACAATATTATCGTCTGACATATCCAAATAACATCCAAGAATGTCATTTAATCCAAATTTAGCGCCATAGTCCGCGAAATTATTCCCCGTCGACTTCTTTCCCGTGCCGCCATACCCATAACTCAATTTTTCTTCTCCTAATTGCATGGATGTGGATGCCACGGACCATCCAGCTCTCAATACATGTGGATATTCCTCACCTTCTAATGTAACATTACATTCATGGGTGATTTTCACTTCATAATAAACTTTGCCGGTTAAAAAACCGAATGATGCTCTGGCACCAGCCCACACGTAACCGAAACCATCATTGTGCATGGGTGTCGCGGATAAAAACTTTGATTTATCAATAACCAAATTCAAATCAGAATCATACCAAGAAAGTAAGACTCTCGAGTAATCAATTTCTGGCTCATCGTCCATTTTATTGGGCGGTGGACTTTTGTGTCTATCGTCCTGTGAACTCGTTGATCTTTTTCGTTTTCTGTCTTTGCGATCACGTCGATCCTGCTCTTTTGAATCTCTTTCAACGTCATGCTCTTGCTTTATCGATTTCATATCGGTATCCTCGACCTCGGCGCCTCTGAGATTATCCACATTTTTCGTTTCATCATCACTAATCAGTGATTTTTCCTCTATCATTTCAGTTTTCGATTCCGTTTCGTTTTTAATATTCAACGAATTTCCGTCTACACCTGATTCTTCACTGGCAATATCAGACTTTTTGTCCTTATCGTCATGATCTTCATCATTTGTTTCCACTGCATCCATCGCTTCGTCTTTTTCTTGCGTGTCCATACTCTCATCTATATCTTCTATATATTTATCGTCAATCCCTTGCTTCTCTTCAGCATTGTCATCACAAATTTCATCATTGTTATCAACATTTTTACTTTCATCTGTTGGTATCTCTTCTTCTATTTGTTTCTCGACAAATTCACTCGAATTTTCTACTGTATGTGTCTCAAGTGATGTCATTTCCGAAATAGGTTCAGGTTGATTAATTGATTCATCTTGTGTCGATGTTATTTCTGGCACCTCGTCTGCAACTTGGGGCTTTGAAATCTCAGTCATTGATGGCTCACTCACTGGCTCAATGACTGTATTTTCATGCATTTCGGTTTGTTCAGGCTCATCATTTTCATCTTGATTAATAACAGAACTTTCTTCGGTCGGTGTTTCCAATAATTTCTCAACAATTGGCTGTGAAGGATCCTCAACAATCGGCGGTTTCTCAGGCGATAAAGGCTTTTGTGTTATTGCCGTAGTTGAAATCTTTGGCGACCCTCGTATCGAACTTGCCTTCGTCGGACTCCCACCTGATGAACTTCTCGGTGATCTACCAGTTGATTTCGCAGGCGAAACGGCCTTGGTAGGTTCAGGAGTTTTTTCTCGCTCATCTTGAGAACTTGGATCACCAGAACTTTCATTATGTGAATCCGTAGGCACTGTATCTCCAACATCTGCAATGAGAATTCAATCGGCATACAAAATCATGTGAATTTCGTTTGGAATTGAAATGACGATGGATTTGATTAAATTGACAGTAGAATGTTCACATGAGGCTACTGCCGTAACATTAGCAGTAATGGTTGATCACATATATCAATATCAAAACATCGGACATGAAATGTTGCATTTTCTACAGTCAACGATTAACATTCCGTCCGCTACGATAAAAATATTAATCATAACCTAGAAATAAGTCGATTGCGAAATTTAAGGAGCGATAAAGCAATGTATGTGAATGAAAATTGGTGTGTAAACAGCGTCAACTTACGATCGCCAGTTTCATCCTCCAACGCCTTGCGAAGCCGCTCAACTAGTACAGCCTTATTTCCCTTGGTGTCTAGTCCACGTTTTCCCAATTGACTCCTCAACTCAACGACTTTTAATTTAGCGGGATCCATTACTTATAATATCATATAATTCACAGATACTTGTACACACTTGTTATTGACAAAAATTGCTTGCAAATGGCCCATACACGCGCAAGTGACCCGCGCTACTCACACAATATGGCGGCACAACCGCAAACAACGCGTTACGTATATATTCATTCTTATTGGTCGAGCTTATCGTCTTTTCGAAATGACGCCAACTTCACTGCCTACCCATAGCTCGTTTCCATTGGCTTTCAATATCACTAAGCAATTTTTATTGGTTGACACTAGTTGAGATTTCCGTTGCTCGTGTACTCTTATCGGTTGGAAATTTAGCGAACCATTGCATTATCTGGTTGAATTATTCAGGAGCAATGGATCAACCTTTGTTCTCCATTCCCTAGATTGGCATTTATATCGCCAATCTGTGCCATTTTGCAATTGGCCAGCTTCACTGTTACGAAACGACGTAACCAATCATTAATGCATTCTCGAATCGATGCAATGATTGCAAATATTCTTCCCTGTCGGTAAGACAGTATTTCAAACACATAAGCCGCTTTTATCCCTCGTTTTTTTCATTCCTCCTTTATCTTACAGGTCATCATAAACTCTTTTTACTTCAGGTCCCCCACTCTTTTGTCAATTATGTATGATGGACCACGGCGGACGGGTGTAAAGAGTGTAAAGCAGGGTGTGCGAATTCATGTGGATGTGCCGCCAAGAGAGTGAGGATGTCTGCGATTGGGATATTCGAAAATATTCAAAATTATTGTATAGATATAGAAGTTTTTGATTTTTCATTGAATATACATTGTGACTCAAGATTGTTCCATTTTATAGACACATACCGGGTATTGTTATCCCTAAAGATTTGAATTATTTATTGTTTATAACGATTAACAAACAATTATTGTTGTGTGAGTGTGGATTCGCACGTCAAGTACGTACAATAAATTTATATCAAATGAATAGACATGATTCAATGAATAGATATGGACCGCTTGTTGGTGCTATCGATGAGGGAACAACGAGCGTTCGGTTTCTGGTAAGAGTTTGGATATCAATCTAATTGATTTCGATGTGTAGCCTTGAGCGATTTTTAGATAAGGAATTTCTTCATTTATGCCATTTGATAATTTTAGGTATTCGCTGCTGATACTGCGGAGGTTTTGACGTATCATCAAACTTCAACCACATTATTATATCCAAAAGAAGGATGGGTTGAACAAGATCCAATGGAAATTTTAGCAGCAGTAACAGAATGTTTGAATCAAACGGTTATCAATCTTCACCAATTAACAATTGACCCGTCTGATATTGTTGCTATTGGTGTCGCAAATCAACGAGAGACTACAGTAGTATGGGATTCTATCACTGGAGAACCGTTATATAACGCAATTGGTATGTAAAATTGGCTGATTGTAAGACATAATAACTTTTGTGAATTATCCGCAAAAAATTGACATTATCTCTATTTTGATTTTATTAACAATTGCTGCTTTGTACCCAAGTTTGGATGGATATGCGAACAAATAATATAGTGGATGATATTCTGAACAAAATACGTAATAGAAATATTAACTACCTCAAACCATTGTGTGGGCTACCAATTAGTCCATATTTTAGTGCATTAAAATTGAAATGGTTAATAGATAATGTACCGAAAGTTCAAGAGGCCATAGCTAATAAAAGATGTATGTTTGGTACTATAGATTCGTGGCTTATATGGGTAAGCACTCTAATATCGCACAAATCAAAGTATTCACATTTGCACGAATAATTCATCATTTTCTTTCAAGAATCTAACTGGTGGCATTTATGGTGGTGCACACAGTACTGATGTTACAAATGCTTCACGCACTATGTTGATGAATATTTCAACATTGAAATGGGATCCCACGTTATTATCATTTTTTAATGTACCTTCGGAAATATTGCCGCAAATACGCAGCTCATCCGAAATTTATGGGCATATACAAGAGGGAATGCTCAAAGGTGTACCAATATCTGGAGTATGTGAAGAATTTTTATCGAATTGCATTGGGTGGTTTGATTTATTACATCTCATTAATTTATTTTAGTGTTTAGGTGATCAACAATCGGCGTTAATAGGCCAAATGTGTTTGCAACGCGGACAAGCGAAGAGTACATACGGGACGGGTTGCTTTCTTCTATATAATACTGGAACTGCCGTAAGATTCATTATCCGATTTTGCTCATTTTCGGTGTACATCCAATTATTATTATTCTTTTAATTTACATTACTGCAGATTGTTCAATCAAATCATGGATTACTCACCACAGTAGCGTATCAATTAGGACCGAAGTCTCCGCCTGTATACGCTTTAGAAGGTTCAATAGCAGTTGCGGGTGGTGTTTTAGACTGGTTGAAGAATAATTTGAATTTATTAGCTGATGTGAAAGATTCCGAGAGTATGGTTCAAAATAGTTCATCGGGGAATATAACATTCGTTCCGGCATTCTCAGGCTTGTATGCACCTCATTGGCATAGAGAAGCCACAAGGTGACTTTTTCTTTTGATCATCATTTCAGAATCCCTTGATATCGATAATATTTTAATCAAATTGATGATGTGTCAGTGTCATTTGTGGAATTACTCAGGATATTGATAGTGCGCACATGATAAAAGCTGCTTTACAAGCAGTATGTTTTCAAATCCGAGATATTCTCGAAGCAATAAATGGAGACACTGGTTCCGCATTACCTAAATTGCTCGTTGATGGTGCTATGACAGATAATAATTTACTCATGCGAATGCAAGCTGATATCTGTGGGATTCCAGTGGGTAAGTCAAATAATTGATTAGTGATTCATGATGGCCGTATTGCGGAGTTGTGTAATTTAATGTACGAGGAATTTAATTTCGGGATTAATTTTATAAGGAAGTTAGGCCATTGATGAGTGAAACCACAGCGCTCGGAGTAGCGATGGCTGCTGGCTGTGCTGATGGAATAAAAATATGGGATATTAAAATTGACTCTCCTGTGCCAAGTGATACGTTCTTCCCATCAATTTCAGAAGATGGTATGCCTCCCAAAATTCATTACAATTTTCTGAGAGTATCTGTATTATTCATATATATATTTTGTTTATTTCTGGTTCAATCAGAGCGAGATATTTTGTATCATGAATGGGAGAAATCTGTCGATAGAAGTCTGAGATGGAATCCAAAATCAGAGACACTGTGTAAGATTGATTATCGCCTGTAATTTAACTGAGACTGTGAATTGTGTGAGTCGAGGTTTATCAGAGTTGGAATTTTTCAGCAAATGCTCCGTTAGATTATCACCGAGTCACGAGTGCTGGTCTGTTTGCAATAGGTACTATCATTATTCTCGCCTTTGCCCAAAGCCGATTGAACGTGTGATCAATTAATGTCGATAATTCAAATCGATGTTAATAAACAATGTTACCAAATGATCTGTTGTTCTAGATGATAAATGCATTATGTACAGGGAAAGACACAGAACAAAACAAACAATCATAGGTATGAAATACAAGTCTATATTTATCGTTGTTATCTATTTACGTCCATTCCACTCCTTCAACATTTAGTTTGATCTTCACTAGCGATCAGTTTGGCCACGTTGCACTTGTTCTTTGAAAAGTACCATCCGATCCATTATCGTTTCCTCACGTTCAACATTTGGCGATTTTGGTGTCACCTCAGGGAGTTGTTCAAGAGATTTGGTTGGTGTCGATGTTTGTACTGATACTACAGGCACAACGAGCCAGCTGTCTTCTTGTATATTTTCTAGTCCTACACGTGATTTCTGGGGTACCAATATTCGGGAAATGAGTGCACGACATGCATATGAAACCTTTGGTGCTTTTGGAAATGTAACTTTACTTTGAACTTGCTTGAGAAGAAAAAAGTCAAATCATGAAGAATTGTCATTGATTGTTTCATGAAAGTTTCGCCACAGATATATTCTAACGCACGCGAATGATGCCATAATGTATACCTTGGTACCTTAAGAAGCTGTGCATGATTTTTATCATCAAATGGAAGACGGCCATATACCATAGCATATAAGACAATTCCGAGAGACCATATATCTGATAATTGGGGCTGGTAAGGTATACCGCGTAGAATTTCAGGCGATGCATAAGCATAGCTACCACAAAATGTTTCACTCAATGATGGCATTCCATCTTTTGTTGGCATCTGGCCGCGGGCGAAGCCAAAATCCGATAATTTTACATTGAGATACTGGTCCATCAGTAGATTTTCGCATTTAATGTCTCTGAATACCGGAAATGAATTAATTTATCATTCGGACAGAATGTTCCATCACGATGGTACCTGTGAACTACACCGTGATTGTGGCAGTATTCGACCCCATTTAGAATTTGTTTGAACCAGCGACGACTCCGATTTTCATCGATATATGTATCACGTCGTATTATATCAAGCAAACTCCCATTTGGTGCAAACTCCATAATGATGTAAACTCTGCATATATGAATCCACAAACTATTAGTTGTCAATTATGATCAGAATTTTATTGATTGCAATGTTCACTAACCGATGAGTAGTTTCTATTGCTTGCAAAAAACGAATCAAATTTGGATGCTTCAAACCCTTAACAACTTCAATTTCACGTGGAAGAAATTTCTTCAAATAATCACCTGGCGCTTGGAATTTCGAAACAATTTTCACGGCAACTTGACAATCATGTCGATTCGATTTAGCAATCTGCACGATTTGTTTTTTATTGCTTTCCGTTCTATCATACGATCAATCCCTCATTTTATCTGTCGATTAGATACTTACTTTGACGGTAGCATATGAGCCATTTCCAATAGTTTTACCAAGGGCATATCCATGCGTAGACAATACTGTCGGTTTTCGGTCATTTTGATCATCAGTTTTCTCATCAGCTGGCTTACTAGACGTAGATGGACTTTCATTCGAGCCAATATTTGCCATTCTAGTAAGTGTATGAATATAATTTTTGAGTGGAGGAAACCAATGAATCGTCCCAAGTTTCACAAAACCTGTACTCACATTTATTGGTAAATTTTGCCATTATAACAAAATGCATTCAGTTATCGTTGATTTTTTTTGGTAAAAGAAAAAATTTTCTATTGCCTAGCCTGTACATTATGATTTAACTTTTTCTGCCGAAATATCAAATGCAAATCAGAACAACCAATAATATTAATGATTTTGTGTGATAGATGAATTTGCTGCTGCAAGTTTACGATATTTTTGAATTATGCTTAATTTTCACTCCATTTTAGAAAATAATGGATTCAACACGCGGTAAATGTAATTTTGAGATATTTATTGTTTTCTTATGAATTTTTGATCGTCAAAAGTAGTAGGTTAATTGCGAAAATGGTTCAAATTAAAACAAATTTAATGCCCGAACTACAGATGGCAGATTCTGTCGTCTATTACAAATTAGGAATGTTAATTTGATTGTTATTCAAGAATGATCAGCTGGATGGCTTGTATTTTTGAATAATTAAAGGGCAATTGGTATATCGACTCAGCGATAGTTCGGAGAAATTGATGGAATCAATTTTGAGAACTTTTGTGTGTCGCAAGGAATGCTTCTACACTTCTCAAACATTGTTCATATGCTTTGATGAATCCTTCTCGACCATTGTCCTGCAAAATTACAAAACGAAGTTCAGAACTGTGACGTAATACTCCATAGAAGGAATAATCACAAGAAATGCTTTCAGATAAATACATAATATGGATCACGGATGATATGTTCGCCTTTGGGATCATATGAACCGAGCAATTCTATCTTGGCTTTGCTTCCTTCGGGTTGTTTTCTTTTCAGCTCAGAGATATTTTCATCATCCATTCCGAAAATCCAGTCGAACTCATGGAAATCTGTTGAAGATATCTCATCAATCAAACAACATAGAGAATCAAAGTTCGTCGAAGTAAGAAACAAGCATAACTTATTAAGCATGGAAATTTACTGGTCTAGCGCGATGAGAATAATTTTTGATTCCCTTTTCTTTGATTGTGGTCATCGCCCGGTGATCAGGGGATTTGCCGGTGTGATATCCAATTAGAGCTGCACTGTCTACTTCCCATACATCCGATAAACCATTTTTATTTATGTAATCAGCAAAAACTGCTTCGGCTATTGGCGATCGACAGATATTACCTGCAGCGTAAGATATAATATTAGAGATAGAAATTACATAATAGCGGAGTCCTACTTTGGATTATTTCCGATAAACTCACAAACACTCTCATGTTCGGCAAATCATATTTTATAATAAATCATTTATTTAGAGTATATCTTGGAAACTGGATACGTGTTACCTAAACATATCATCAAAGCACGTTGCTTTTCAGCCATGTTGACTATATGCGAGTAATATTTCACCTAATCAGATGAAAAATAAGCAGAATGTAATTGAAACAAACTATGATTATTCTCCAATTCTATAAATTAGATATAACACGAGCGTTACATACATAATCTACGAATGTGAATGTGACCAATCATGTTACGAATATTTTTGCATCAATATGGCGTCGCCCTATCATCCGTCCATTTCATATATATTAGAAGATAAGATGGCGGCATACGTGCTAAGGTCAAATGAGTTTCTCTTGGAATGAGAGCGCAGAGTCAGTGGTGTCGATTGATGGTACTACAGCGATATTGTATTCTCTCCCGGAAAAATCAACGAGCGCCATCTGCACATCTCGGCTCCCATCATTGGTATGCGTGTGAGACCACGAACGTAACCATAACCTATAAGTAAGCGAAGCCGCCATTGATAATTCATCCTTACAAACAAATAAATATTGGTACGTACATGCATATAAATGATTCAATAAGGATGCTTGAACATTCTGTTGAATGCAATGTTCGCTCCCAATCGCTGAGAAAACGTCTCATTTAATCAATGGATATTTTTTTTGCAGAAAGCTTACTATTGTTAGTTTGTCAGCCTTCACCACATACTCAGACGTATAAAAAGCTTCTCTGATATGGCAGACGTTTTGGATATTGATAATGCAGAGGAATTTGAGGTTGATGATGAAGGAGACCGTAAGTATTTTGTCTATTTGTTTCATATGTTCCTCTGTGATTACTTAACAATGTTTGATCTTCCATTGTGCCAATATTTGCAGAGGGTATCGCACGTTTGAAGGAGAAGGCAAAAAAGAGGAAAGGAAGAGGTCATGGCGCAGAGTTAGCTTCCACTCGAGATGATGTCGGTCATTATGAATCAATGAATGTTGTCGAAGATGATAATGAGCCCGGACCTCAAAGATGTAAGGGAATCAACTTTCTGTTACCTGTTCGGCTTTATGGTGTCTTATGATTGTTAATTGTGCTTTCTGCAGCTGTCGAAGGGTGGATACTATTCATAAACTCAGTACATGAAGAAGCACAGGAGGATGATATCCAAGATAAATTTTCCGAGTATGGACAAATAAAAAATTTGCATCTGAATCTTGATAGACGCACTGGGTTTTTGAAAGGATACGCTCTAGTTGAATATGAAACCTTCAAGGAAGCACAAGCCGCGAAAGAAGCATTGAATGGATCAGAAATTTTAGGTCAGGCTATTTCTGTAGATTGGTGTTTTGTGAAGGGCCCAAAAAAGTAAGTTCATTCAGGGATAATTGACGTTTCTCATTCTCTGAACGGACCGATTTAATATTGTAATTAATGTTACAGGTTGAAGAAAAGGAGTCACAGAAGACGATAAGGCTAACTATTTATCTTTCTTTCGAACTCATAAGATTCCATTTCCTCTGCTGAAATTTTTATATTATCTAAAATCCCATACAACATTAGGATCTTCAATAAAATATCTTCAGTAACTATCAAAGATTTTTTATTATATCATTTATATGACCGTATTTATATGCCAATGGAGATAATGGCCACAAATACGTTCCAAGCTTCAGAGTACAATGTGTTTATTGTGTTTCAGGGTATTTGTGTCAACTTGGATACAGTGTTCATGAATTATATGAGAACTAAATATATTATTGTGTAACATGAAATTTATGCATAGTAATTGAGATTGGCCTTCTTTTTCGCTTGCACTTCGTTGATCGCCTCCATCAGGTCTTCATGTGTAACTGCAGTTGCATTACGTCTCAAAGCAATCATACCCTAGAGAAAAATAATGAAAATTTTACTCGGATACAGAGCATTAAAAATACGGGAGATGGATCAATTACTTACAGCTTCTACACACACTGCTTTACATTGTGCACCATTGAAATCATCAGTTGATCGGGATAGTTCTTCGAAATTAACATCAGGTGACATATTCATCTTACGTGAATGAATTTGCATAATACGTGCCCTTGCTTCTTCATTGGGATGTGGGAATTCAATTTTTCTATCCAAACGTCCAGATCTGAGCAATGCAGGATCTAAAATATCAACTCTATTTGTTGCAGCGATAACTTTGATATCTGCTGTAGAGCTAAAACCATCCAATTGATTCAGCAACTCCAACATAGTTCGTTGAACTTCTCTGTCACCGGCTTTCTCCGAATCGAAACGTTTCGTACCAATTGCATCCAATTCATCAATGAAAATGATGGCGGGTGCTTTCTCTTTAGCTAATGAAAATGCATCACGTACAAGCTTAGCACCATCACCAATAAACATTTGAACAAGTTGTGGTCCAGCCAGTTTCAAGAACGTCGATTTCGTTTGCGCCGCACATGCCCTAGCCAATAAAGTTTTGCCAGTACCTGGTGGCCCATACAGCAATACACCTTTTGGAGGTTGAATACCCAAATTTTCAAACTTCTCCTTATGCGTCATTGGCAATACAACCGCTTCAATCAACTCTTGAATCTGTTTGTCCAATCCTCCAATGTCAGAGTATTGTTCTGTTGGTCGCTCATCGACTTCCATAGCTTTGACTCTAGCGTCATATTCAGCCGGCAATGTTTCCAGAACTAAATAGCTGTCCTTATTAACGCCAACCAAATCACCTGGTTTTAGTGAATCAGCATCAACTAAACCAATTGCAGGTAAGAAATATGTTTGACGTGTTGATGTCTTTATAACTGCACACTTCCCTTTACGTTGTGAATCTAAATCAACAACTGCACCATCTTCTTCGCCCATATCTTGTGGATCAACATCCAACAATTCGATAACGTTCGACACCAAATACGGCAATGTTTTATTAACCTTTATTTTTTCCGTATTCTCTTTTATTTTATCATTTTGTGCTTGGAGTTCGTGTGAAATACGCATTACTTCACTCTTCATTATTTTTATTTCATTGTCGAGTAGACGAGTTCGTGACACAATTTCATCAGTTGACATACGTAAAACATCTTCTCCCAGAGTTTCCTGAAAATTCACATAATTCAATTAATAATTCCAAATATGTTTATTGCTATGGTACTATTATTTGATAAATGTCTTGTCATTCACAATATTCATAACCTCCAATTCCTTGTTGGAATTAAGAGGTAGCAAATAGTTAGCAGATTTTACCTCACGGTCTTCCCAAATTGATTTGTCTTCTAAAGTAGTCATTCTTAATTTGTTTTTCACTTCTGACACACGTTTTAATGCTAATTTGTTTTTAGCCACACAGATCAATGGATTGAATATGATGCGAGTGAATAGAGATGCAAAGATGAAAGTGCAATTACGTTTGGGAATGAAAGTTAACCTACAAAACTTCCCTAGTAACTCAGTGCTGTGCAACAGAATGTCCCTATGAATTCAATCTTGAAAACACACTGGAAAAGTTCAAGTATCGCATATTATTGGGATCTACAACGAATGGAGGATGAATTCGGTGGGCCAAGGCGAAAATGTATGCGGATGGGTGTATTGCAGTATTAGTAACTACAGAGAAAGGTAGGAACAGAATTTAATGATAAAATATCTGATCATTGTTATTGTTCGATTGAATTGTTGTGATGGATCATGGGTGCATTACGCTAATGATCACATCAGAGGAGGTAGGAAGCAATGATTCGAATAATCGATGCCGCTAAAACTTTCATCGTTGAAATGATTGAGAATGAATCATAGAACCACGATTCAACATTTTAGATAGTTCTTAGAGATGATTCAGAACTACTCGACCTTTCCGAACGATTATTTTATTTTCAGCATTACATTAATGAACAATGGACATGATAAAATATTTTATGTTCCATCTTCGATAAAGAGCGGGGGGATAGAAGGTTACATACATATTTAATATAGTGCGATATTGTTTTTTGTGTTGGCTCATCGTAAATGAATTTAGTGAATTCTGTATAATCTACTCTGATAATCATACCTTCTCGAAGATTATTCGTATACTGTACGTATCTGATGACGTCTTATTTGCATATCATATATCGTTGGAGAGGATGAGAAATATGTGTGTTCACTGCGGAAAATGATTATACAAGTAAACAGTTTTCACTGAGAACAGTAGAGTATATATACATTTATCTTGAGCGTAGAGTTTACTCTTGTTAACGTGCAAGGGAGATAAACCGTCTGCGCCAAGGTATATCTGGAGTATATTTCTAGTTACTCATGTGGAACGAAATTACAGTCTCAAATGTTTCCTTTAACTGCCACGAACACTCGTGTGAATCAACGAGTTCGGTCTTTTGCTGCAATTTTCGTTATCGAATTGTCTACGTATGGTTTCGATTGAGTAACGGTATTGTTTTTTTTATTAATGGTCCCAATGGTGATTTGCCAATCGATTTCATTGTAGGTGCACCATTCAGCTTTTATCTCTTAGCGTTAGATTGACCGTAAAAAAGTCACATATATAATCGTTCAAATACAAATTTAATGTCCGATATCATTTTTGCTACTATTGATGGATATATTATGAGGATAGATGGAGAAATTTTTTTTTTTCACACTCTAGCGATTTGTGACTGCCTGCGCTTTTATAAATGAATAAATCAATCCATCACAATTCGCGCAGAAGGGATGATTAAAAAAACACACATTCAATTTAATTTCCGTGCATTTTTGCCTGTCCACTCCGACGAACTGGAAAGATATTTGAAAATTTATAGGTAATTTGTTCCAGCAGTTGCCACTGCTTTTTATCACCATACATAGTATAAGTAGTCATAACTTGGCAAACACTTATTCTATATTTTTGTTAGTTAAATAATCATCCAAATAACGATCACTTTTGTGACCGATAAAGATCTTGCGAAAAGAAAGGAAAATGTGGAAGCAACGAAAAGCCAGGGAAAAAAAACAACATTGAAAAAATTACAATGATGGGGAGTTTGTTTGAAGTAGGACTTTTATTTCATTGATATTTAGATATTGTGGCACCGCGTACGGTAATTCACGTAAATTTTGTGGAATTTGGGAGCTTTGACGGAAACTTTTATGTATTAAGCTTGTGCTTGGCGAAGGAGATGGACGTGTTCGTTGCCAAAATTATGTTCACTGCTTGTTCAACCGTGAGTTGACGTGGGTTATTACAGAGAAATAGGGGATATTATACGTCAGCCCATTCGAATCTGTCTCTGAATGTTGGAAGTAAATGGCGAATGGCAATCTTCGAAATGGATGTTGCAATTTGTATATGTATATGTATTTTTATATATATATATATATATATATACACATATATATAGGAGGCAGGTTATTTTTGGCGTTCATCCAATTATTTTATTACCCATGTAAGTTAATTAAGGAAATATACATGGATAAACCATCACAGAAGAATGCAATACAGAGAAACAAGTTCATTCTTGTTGTCACAAATGTGATGAACGAAAATACTGTGAAGAATTTATCATTTGAATTGATCTGTGGTAGTATTGTCATGGTTTTTGTATAAATATACAACACATAACATATATGTATATATGTTTCGATGTGTGTGCGTGTTGACTTCCTACAATTCTACATACGCAAATCATGCGGAAAGTATTATCTTTGATGGCGTATAGTTGCAGAAGAATTTGAAATTTTATTGCAGTTCGAATTCCAATAGTCAACATGGTGATTGTCCTTTCCCGACGATTCAGAAATACATTTCCGTGTGTTGGTTGGACAGAACAAATTTTTTTTTTTACAGCTTTTTTTCTGGCAATTTTTCTGCGGAGCTTTGCTCTAATTTTGTTTTTCTTTTTTGAATTTATAGTATTTGATTGAAAAAAAAGGTGGTTCGATTCAATATAGGACCAAGTTCCAAGCCAATTTTTAAATAGTTGAATAATCGATTATGAATTTGATTGTATCATTTGAGACGTCATGATTTTTGTAAAAGCGGAAATTAGGGAAACCCGTTATGCTAAATGAGGTAATTTGTTGATTTGATAACAAATCTAATTGTACTGATTAGCTTTCCAAAGATTTGTATTTTATACTAAAGGCGGAACTTATTTATGGGAGTTATCTTTATCGAAAAAATGCAAATGTAACTGATCATCATTAGAAAATGTTTGAGAAGAAGATTCTTCATCTGTCGTTGATTTGGAATCCTGTATAGAAATTTCAAAATGAGGTTAGAGGTATGAATGAAAAAGCTGGGAGGGAAGCATTGAGTTGAAAAATTCGAAAATACACAAATTTTTATTCCATATTCATGATGTACAATTCATAAAATTTGCGCATATCGAATTTTCAGTAAGTCATAGCACTGAAAATATAATGACAACAGATAATTGAAGAACTGAAAGAAAAAATTGAAGAACATAGCACCAAGTAAGAGCGAGTGATGATTAGGATGTTGAACTATTCCGGTAGCATCACCCAGCTTATAGTATTAACGAAAAAATAAAATTGTAAAGTCGATAAAATAGTTGCTGGCGGTTCATCTGGCTCGTACACTAGACGGGATAGCAAATGGTTGGTGCGGTTGGAGATAGGTTTTAGATACTATGCACGTCGTTCACCGCGACTGGTTGTGTTTTGGCGGGTATACAGCGACGAGTGGTATTACAAACGAGCTGCTACAGACGCGCGCGGTCCAGTGATAGAGCAAGATACAGCCTGGCATCTCCGCGGAGTAAATGGGAAAAACGGAGGGATATGAAATATATAATTGTGGACGAGGCATGCGCGGTTCTATCATATTGATCTCGCCATAGTAACGATTCCCTCTTCTCTCTGGTTGATGTTGGCACATACTATATATTGTGGAGGGGACGTACCGCATGGCATGTACCAACCAAACGCCACCCTACCTGTTCACAGCGCGAGATGTGTGTGCGAGATAGTGAGCTAGTGAGCACAGCACACACAGCACTAGCGTCTATGTGGGCCGCACAATCAAGGGATGGAAGAGAGTGGAACTATGAAGCGCGGACTGCTGCGCTCTGCGGCTAAATGAATATCAGTCCACCGTTGATCGTCGACGGGGTTACATCTGTCACGAAATAAATGTGCCCAGAGCCATCAACATCCTAAACATTTTCGAAAAGTAGTCATTTTCATATGTGTGTCACTAGCCGCATAGATTAGTTAATGCCTCGAGAATGTTGATGGCTCGTTTGATAATATAACATTACACTCGCTCATTATACTCAGAGAATACAATTGAATTGAAAGTTTAAACAAATTGAAAATGCGTCCAGCATCAACAGTTTATATTCTCTGACGTTTACTCGTGAATTTAGCGTCACGAGTAATTTGTCAAGTAGAAACAGAAGAGGTCCTGAGTGAAATACAAGGAAAAAAAAGAAAAAGAGTGAGCAAAAGTATACGCGCGGGACACGAGCAGTACACCATATGTAGGGGGACAAACGCAAGTCCCGTGAGTATAGAGAAAGGACGGCGGCGATTGAGCGACGAAGAGAGATAGTCTGGTCAGTTCCATTGTACCGTATGACCTGGAAGGCAGTGTGTCAGCTACAAATTGTAGCGTGTGTTGGGACGATGTCGACGGCTCATCATGACACACGACGACGAGATAGGTGCAGGAAGTAACCGTTGGTGCAACGACGACGACGACGACGACGACGATACAATCGCACGTCCCATTAAACACACTGAATTTATTATTTTTAAATGGAGTGAATAATGATACTCCATCATCAATGAGTTCAACTGAGCTATTGTGAAAGTGTGGGGTGCGTTATATCGTCAAAAAAGTGTCACGTGTGTCCAACCTGTATCGACAAACACCGAAGGTGAAACGACACGGCGGAAAACCGTCATAATGACAATGTCATTGAATATACCTGTGATTCACCAGGCGACTATTCCATTCGTTACATTGTCGTTGATGTTGCATTACGCTCCGATTGACATCGAGCGGCGATCGCTTTAAAAAAAAAACAACCCTCTTGTGTGCGGTGACCACGTGACAACACGTTTTCAACGCGGAAGGTTTTTCCTCTCTCCTTCATTCTCTTCATATACACAAACCCATACACATATATATATATTGCAAACGTATACAGACATACGACATATGCACTCAACACCATTGTCACGTTACTCATTTCGTTTTTACATTAAAAAATGAAACGCTACTGGACCTTTATGGCGGCGCTCGCCTTTGCCGCATCGGGTGAGTTTAATCTGGTATCTTATTCCCCAATTCTCTTGTACTTTTCATGGTTCAACGATGTATTGTCTCAATACTAATGCTATCCAATCTTGTTTTCCGATCATTCATTTATGATCATTTCACATTATCGACACATTTATATAATTGTCTGACATTCAATGATAATCAGTAGGGCCAATCTTTCAATCTAATTTATTGATATATCAACATGATGAAGAAACATTGTTCCAAGTGTAAGTCTATTGCATTTTAAAATATCCATGGCAATGAGTACATATGAAATCGTTCGAAATTTACAATTATATTTACTATACAGAGAGTGTCAGTGCGAATGCAATTATAATATCAGCCAATGGCAATACCATTTGCAAATTTATTCAGTTATTTTCTTCTCAGATTCACTTCATCACATCTGTTTCACTCTTTCATCTTGTTTAATAAATAAATCGTAACAGTGTAAAATACCAGAGTTTTTTTTTCATTTTCATCATATAACTGTCCGTACGAATACTATTGATTGACCCGCGTGCAATGTAATTTTATTTGTCAGCCCGGCATATATACGTACATGTATATGGATGAATGTAGTGAGTCGCTTGTGTGATGTAAACAGAGCAATGCCACGCGCGCACTTGCTGTCACCTTTACTTGTTCATTGTGCCATGTAAGCGCGCACTCACGTGTGCTCTAATTCGTCCTGAAATAAAAAGAATTTAATCAAATAGAGAAAATGAAAGAAAAAAAAAAGAATAGAGAAAATTGACAAATAAAATATCCAACAAACGATAGAATACAATGACAATAGCTGACACTAATGACAACAACAACAACAACAACGGTAACAATAATGATAGGACGATAATATTAATACCAACAGCAGCGACGATGATAATGACTGAATTGACGTAAACATATGAAATAATTTCGGGAAAGGTTTCAAAGTTTTTCATTGTCAGACTAAGTAATATCACAACTACTCCCGTGTGTTTCTTCAGCATTTGTACATATATATATATATATATATATATATATATATGTCTGACCACTGTAGCTCATCATCACTATCGCAACTGAGTTTGGTAAAGTTATACTCGGCGTGCGTCCAACGTTAGTTAACTTATGTTCATATTTGTTACGTCGTTAGGCTGTGGTGTGCCACCAGGCATGCACGTGTTGCACACGGTATCAAATGCATCCCAAGCGACTTGCTACACCTATATATGTGTATATACACCTCGGGGCATTTCTGTACAATCATAAAAATTTCAATGTTTCACGCTATACTGGAAATGTACAAATATAAATATTATTTTTCGCTGTATGTACTGCAACTTGGAACAATACAGGTATGAAAGACCGGTCTTGATGAAGTGTACAGTACGATTACATATAGTACACTGCTGTGCTAGAGATGTTTTTATTAAAATCTATTCAAAATTTGTGTCAAAAATTTTCTTGTCATTATCCTAACACAGATGATAATTTAGTATTACTTCAATGATTTAGTACTATTGGAATATTAATTTTGAAAAGAGGAAGAATTGATCAAATATGATAATTCGCATTAATTTATATTGAAAAAAATTCTAATACTGATAAGTGCTGAAAACATAATGGATCTCTAGTGATATATTTCACATTCAATTTGTTACAATGAAATAGAAATTGATGGCAAAAGTTGACAAACGTAATCGATTACTTTCTGAGTGCACACGGTTCATCATATTAGTGATTTCCGTGTGGATAAGCCAGTTCAAATCCAGTCGTTATCATTAACTCTCTGTCCTGTCTATCAAGTCATACCCACCGTCATTTACGTTCACTCACGATCTCTCATTCACTCGCTTTGATCTATCAAATTCAACGGAGTTATGATCCATCAAGTATCACTTCTGCTTCGCTATTGAACTGGCCTATACAAACCTACTCACGAAATCTGATATCTAATACTATCATTGATCAATTCTGTCATATATATGTGTATATATAATTTGGCTTGGTTAATGTATATGCAACTGTATTTAATAAACCATGACAAATATATACATACATATAATACAAGTGCGATGGTGCATGAATACACTTATTCATATAGAATTATCATTGCGTATGTGTTCTCTGTGTTGGGGAAGGCAACAAAAATCTATTTGTTTTTTATCGAAAAAAATAAAAGAAAAGAAACAAAAGTTATATCAATTTATTGGATTGTCGATACTCGTGATAAAAATTTCATGATTAAATGTGTATATGAATATGAATATTAATTTCCGTTTTCTGATTTCAATTCTTAATTGTTGTTCCAATCGAAAAATGATTATCAATACATTGAGACATCGATTTTTTTTACTAAATTTAAGGAGTGAAGAGTGTTATTGAAATTTCGTTTGCTATTGTATATGTATTTGTCATTATATATTAGTCTGTATATATGGGGTATGTGTGAATATACGAATGCCTGAAATAATTCTTCGGCCGACGGTGTCACAGTCGTCTTGCATCTCATCGCTTTAAAGTCTCAACTTTACCGTACGCGCTCGGTCACAGCGTTGGCGTACGGATGTATAGGGGGGGGGGGGTAGAAGTACACATTCACACATAACACGCACACACGAAACCCACGTACTCGCATAGTTGAGGACGTAGAACTATATCTTGGAGTTTCTTGGAATATCCCGCAGGGAATTTCCAAAGGCTGTCCTAGAGTCCCTTCGTCTTACAATTGTGTATGCATATACATATATAACACAACATACATAGATATATGCGTGAATATATATGTATACGGTGGGGGCGTAACTCATGGGTAATGCACGACTCGAGGGTGTACATTGTCGCGAGCGCATGACGTGCAAAGGAGGAAGAGGAAAAAAAAACGAGGTTAGGAGTGTATAGTGGGCGAGCGCTTGACGCAAATATATATCAACAGTATATGGAGACAAAAACCCCTGGAGAAAGTTTGCGTATTTTTTTTCTCCTCGCTTATGGACACTATATGAGAAAGGATGAGATAAAATAGACCCTTAGCGTTTCCGTATTATATCCGCTGGGTTCTTGTCACTTCTAAATATAATAATAAAGTCAGCGATATAATTTCTTTGAAAAAATATTGTAATTGTTCAGTTGTCTTGAAATATTTTGATATTTTCACTGTATCTCGACATATTTCATAATATTCGGAATGCTTTCATCAAGGTGCAAACATTTTACATTCGTGATCCGAACAAAAGCTGATTATGAATAAACATAATAGCATTATGATTTTGGGGCAAAGTGATTGGTTAACGTTAAGTCGGATATCAATAAAAAACAATTATACAACCATGTGGTACAATGGATCGGACATACCACGCAATACCAGTTAGAAACTTGGTAATGACCAACTTGGCCAAACGCTTGGTACTGTCAACGAGTATCCTGGATAGGATAATATATATCGACTATGGATTAGCGATGTTTCAAACTATTTAGAAGGGGAGGGAATGGGTGGTGGAATGGTGTGATTGTAGCGAGCACATTTGCACAAGAGCCCATATACTCATATTCCCATTGTGTCTTACGCCACATACAAGTTATATGTACGGTAAATGTGTTTGGCTGACTATTGGTCGCGATGACTACTTTACTATCGTATGGCTCAGACCATATGCTATATGGACTGTATGGTAGGAGGATACGATAATGGAAATACGTATTTCCGTGTACGGCAGCCCAATATCGGGTGCAGACAGATGGATTTAGCTGTATGACAGAATAGTGATGGGTGCCAGTAATAGTGGCATAGTGTGAGCGAGAAGCGAAATGGGAAATTGCACAAGACGAGTATGATCGATAATGACGACTGTTATCGATCGTGGCGAGTTTGCTGGTAGAGCCAGAGATCGACATGCCATTGCTATTTCATATACTTGTAGATATATGCATAGATATAGTGTCTACTGTATATAACTGATGGCTGCAATCAGCAGTTTCGAGAGCAATTGGCAAACATTGGCTTTCATATATATATATATATATATATGTATGTATATCGTGTATATAGGAAAATGAGTACAGTAAATTAGGTGTGATTCTGTGAATCAGTTCTGCGGGTGTGAAATCACTTGTGTGTGCGAAAATAGGGTGTATATATTGGTGAACTCCTTACTGGTAATGTTGAACGCAACTTAAATTGGAGTATGAAACCCGCATATTCTACTTTATCGATTATTCTAATTCAATATTGCATCGAATGATGTACATTTGAGAAAATGACAATTTTATTTTTGTATTTTGTGATGAATGGATAACGAAACTAGAAAATATTAATGGTGAAATTGAGAGTATGAATTGAAGCGAAAATTTTTTGGTTTAAAATCATTGTGTTGTGGGCCTGAATTTTATCAATTATTCGCGGTAATTGTCATAAAAATTGGAACATGCTCATTATATTATTTCATGTGTATATCAGGGAAAATTGTGATCGGAAATATGCCGATATGCATCGTCGGATATAATTTTTGGACTATCTTTTTCTTAACTGTACTATTTTTATGTTGAAACGTAAAAATTATACGATTGCCTTTGGCATTTGAATATTTTTCGTGGTTTGAAAAATATTTCGTTGCACGCCATTATTGTGGGCCAAGTTATGCTGTTTATACACATCGGGTACTTTATTTCAAAACAACGTTCGGTAGTATTTCAAATATATGTATAGATATGGTTGAGTGTATGCAATGCGTATGCACTCTGCCAAAAAGATTGTGGAGGAAGTCGTTTGGCCGTCTAGCGGCGCCACCTGGTCGGTCTTCTGGTTGGAAAATAAACTGACCAGTTTTTCACCCCCTTTTTTCTCCCCTTCGTGCAAAATAGACCGGAGCGCATTTCTTGTCGTTTCGTATTTTCTTTATTATTATTCTATTCTCAGCGTTCACTGCATCTCTTCAAATGTTCTTTAATTTTTTTCTACTCACAAAATAATGGTTATACGCTCGACTTGATTGGAATTCGCGTATAATCATCCAACAATGGTGAAATCCATCTGAATAATAAGAGGACAGTTATTAATCGTATAGTTTTGACTATACTCAACATGTAGAATTCATCCGAATAGATATGTACAATGACATGATATAAATAAGTATATTGATTTTTATTTGCGATATCTTCATAGACAACATACAAGTCTCGACAAGCGGCGAATATATATATAAAGTGATAGAACGACATTGTAACAAAACAGCGACGACGATCGCCGACATCATGTTATCAGTAGTTGCATTGCAATTTTTACTCATAACAATGGATATGGAATTGTTCTTATAGAACAATGAGTTTCCAATTTTCTAGACATGTTACACGATGGACTCTTCATTTGGCGGCATCTCGCATATATTGAACTTGCACAACCGTTGCTTGTACAGTTATTGAATGATTAGGTGAAATGAAGGAAGAACAGCAGTAATAGAAACAAAAAAACGATGAGAAGTGGGAGAAAAACCACCAGTGTAATAATAGAAACGGTTGGAAAAATTTGATAAGAATGAAATAATGTATACAACGCTGGAATAGCTCGGGGGAATGTCCTGATTAAAATAAATACTAATAAAGAATGGCGTTTTATCTGGGTTCATTAGTTAGGGAACCTTTCAGTGGAAATAAAATGCCAGAAAGGAGAATGGAGAGAATATAAAAATTAATATCGGGCTTACATTGAAAAATATTCTCACTTATTTATATGTTTATATTCTTTTGTGTTTTTCTTTGTTCATCGAAGCATTCGTAAACATAATTGCGTGAAAAAGATCTTGAAAACAGAAATTTCCATACTAACGTCATTCTTATTTCATTCATTATTATTTTTTTTTATCTTTTTTCTTTCGTTGATGTCAGACAGATGTCAAAGGGCATCGACTCGTGGGTTTTCTGTCGTTGATACTTTAGAAAAGAAACCTCGTAGTTGTTTTCCGGGCAGTGAAAATCGATCTTAATTCGTTCTGTCTTCTCGTATTTCTGGCGATTACTTGAGACCTGCCGTCAACGGACAATCCATCTCTCACTTGCTCACTTTTTTGTGTTCACTCATTCTCACAATACATTTAGCACTATATTTTTATGCTGCGTTTCTCTACTCTCTTCGTATCTACACGAAATGTTTCGCTGCTGAGTCACTAGAAACTTCCGTTGCTCAACATCTCCAAATGTCAGACAGAAGAATGTTCTATCCTATCTTCTGTTTTTCTCCGTTCAAACTGGCTTTTCAACCCCTCTGCATTCGTGCACGAGCCACTCTTCCCAGTCTTTTTACCATTCATTGCCCCTCATCTTGTCAACGCTTTCTTTTTTATTCCCCACTCTTGCATTACTCTTCATCGTCTTATCTCCACTTCCATTATCGAATTTTGTTCTTTGTTTCCATCATACCTTGTGATACTCTACATACTATCCATTCAATGTCTTTTCCTTTAAAATCTATATATCTACACATCATGATGGGATCATACATGCTGATGCATTTTAGTGATATGTCACGCCTCTCTGAATGTATTTACATCATTATCTAGTCTCTGTCAATATTCATTTAACGATCGGTATCTACCAGTCAAGCACAGATTTTCGCTAAGTGTACACGGGCTGAGTAAGTTTGTTGGGGGACGGAGCTTGGACTTTGATACTAGTTTGAGTATTCCGGAGAAAGACGTACATATATATATAGTTTGGATAGGGTTGTTCATGTATTTGTCTTGTGTTATTGATGTGTGTCATGGACGCGTATATTGTTGTGGGAACTTTTTCATTCACTTCCTTTCAGTCGCTCGCGGCACTTTGGCTTCATATATGTCGATTGCAAAAGAAAAATGGATATAGTGGAAACAGTGGGAAGTTTCTACGACATCGTTAGGCTTTCCAATTGTCTAGCTATATCAATGCTATTCATTTGAGTACATATTTTCGTTTACATAGATATTGTTATTGGCCAGAGTTTCTATTTGACACTATCTAATGTTTGTGTTATGGAAATACGAAATTATCAATCAACTTGTCGTTAAGTTTATACGAAGGGTATACGTAAATAAGTATCATTTAATAATGGAGTTAATGTGAGATACTTGGTAACGAAGAAGCTTCAATATTCAGTTGATACCATTTTAATCAGCTTCCCAAAGGGATCATTCCAGAGAGAGGTATTTGTTGAATTAGAATCCACTCCCTTGAGGACGGATCACTTTTGTAATGGGTCAGCAAGATTGCCTTTCATCTTTCTGTATTTGTCTATGATTATTGTGATCAATTAGATATCAGTTGGGAGATTAATTATTTGTTCGTATATGAATGATGTTAATTATATTACATTTGTTCATTTCATTCACATCATAAAGACTATAAAAGACGAGAAAATAATATTTTCTGTCTTTGAATGAATCAATTGATCAAAGAATCTCTGCTTTGAATGTATATAAGCTTCATGAACAAGCACAGTCATAAAAGAATATTTCTACTGATGGCATTCCCACGTGTTTCACGTAAAGAATAATCTCTTTTTCTGGAGAGTGCATTACATTCGAGCCTGGCCAAACTTTTGTCGTTTCTCTTGTAATATATCAGCTTCACGACTCTTTAACATCGCTCTTTATCGATTTATCTATCTCTATATATATATATATATATATATATACATTTCACGTAATGACACAAAAAGGTGGAAGAAAAGGCAAAAGAAAAGTTTTCGAGGAGTCTCGAAAAGTGGGCTTTGGTCGGCCGAATTTATTGCTATCCAAAGATTTTGGTGGTTTCGAAAGCTTTATCTATTACTGCACCATCATCACATCTTTAATTTTTCACGTTCTTATATCACAATCATATACTCACTTCCCGATACTATTATTTATATTTCTATGGTAGATTTTCATTCATTCTCACCTTCAGCAACAACCAAAATCAATATCAGTTGATTACAATGAAAGGATAGATATTGTGATAACCAATTTCCGTTAGATGATTAATTGCTGGTTACTTAAGAAATATTCAGAAGATTGATTTTGCGAGCTTCTTCGAATGTTTGAGTTGATTTATTGGGGCATGAGAATTTGGAGATTTGACAGTACATTCATATATATATATATATATAAACTTAGAATGGGGATTGATTGATGTAGTCAATCATTAATCAGAATTACAGTGTTTGCTCGAGTTTAGTTGGTATATTTGAGTAATTCACTGTGAATCTGACATGAAATTATGTCCATCATCCTTTATCAGTGATGACTCAAGGCTTTAAATTTCGTGTAAAATCAAAGATAGTAATTGACCAATGGGATTACAAAGTTGTAGATTTGATCTTGTTTCTCTTCGTTTTTCATTTAATTATTTAATGTTCCATTACAGATAACTCGTTTCAACGAGATTATCAAAATACGAAGTAATGAATTCGTTTTTTTTTCTATTTTTTTTTTCGCTTATCATCAATCTTCGTGATTATATATATATTTTTTTTTGGGAAATTGACTGGTACGCAACACCATGGTAAATTTATCCGCACGAATGCACGACAGGTCTCGTTATCGTAATGTGGCTGTTATCGGCATCATGCCGCTTGCATCTTTACATTATGTGTGATGTATATTACCTTTGCGTCCTCATGTTGCGGTGTGAATCGAACCGCAAACAAGATGAAGATGAGTAAACATATTTTTTTTTTTTTCCTATATTCTCGTATTCGCAAGTTGTATGTTGTATTATTCGTCGTGTCCCTCGGGGCTGTACGAGGCGGCATTGTTTTGTAAGGGGTTGGTATGTATATTTCCATTTTTGGGTGACAATAACGAACAATGGTCTAGTCCAGATCTGGCGATGCAGCTATGCAGTTGTAAAAGTGTACCATACTCCCATGAGCAACGAGAAATTGGGGGTACTGCATTCTGTACATTTTTATAGAATAATTTCTGAAGCGGAGATTTGTTTGTCTATGTATATGTAAACAGGTAGAATAATTTATTGACGCTCTCCGGAAGTTCGTTTATGAAAAACTTGGTTATGGAAAATCTTCCGAAATTAGTTTTGCGCTGGGATTATTATTATTTTCCTCATTTTTTTGTTTCATAAAGTACTGAAATTTTTTTCTTTCATCGTCCAAACATACGAGCGATGTGTTTGAAATCTGTCTATTCTTAATTCTTTCCATTCTCGTAATCCTCTGCGTATTTTGTACTTCACTTTTATGTAGTTTTTTCTCCTTTTTTTCTTTCAATGAAGAGAATAAAAAAGAAATGAATGAATGTTTGTGGGAGCTTTGTGACAGAAGGAAAAATCAATTGCCAGAATGCTTCCGAACATTCCGAGGTTGGGCGTGACAGCATGCTCAGGAAATTTTCTCATCTTTCGTTTATTTTCATAATAATTCTTTTCTATTTTTTCTTGTATTGTACTCCATCGCTCCTTGGCTTCAATCAAAGTCAATTACATAACCGTATTGATTTAGAATCGGGACAATGGCAGTGTATGTTTACTCTAGTCATGCTGCTCAGGGTCGAGACCGTGAGACACCAGCTTTGTTAGACATTGAATTTTTATTGAAAAAATAAACATACATATATATAGGGATAGCTTTTGTGTAACGTGTTTTGGACAGGTCAATAAGAAAAGCCATCTTGGAGGATGCTTGGATGCTGCTGTATGTCCAGAGTTAGATGGAATGGAACATGCAGTGCATCGGGTAAGGGACATTCGCGAACATTTGCATGAAATCGAGTGATCTCTCCACATGTGCACATGCCATACATGAATAAGACGTTTGAGACATCTTTCCAATAAATCGTTTTACAAAATTTATCCACTTCTATGTTCATCGTTGAAAAGTACTCGTATATGACAGCTACGAAAAAAAAGAAGTGAATCATAATAATAAATAAACAAAGCCATATGAGTAAGAAAGCTAACGTTTATGGAAATAATTTACCCACGCTAGAATTTTTGCTTTAAGAAGAAAGATAGGGACAAGAGTGGAAGATCTGTTCCCAAGAGACTCGACATTCATACCGGTCGTACACCTCCAAACCCTCTCTCTCTTTGCTGTAAAATACTCGGCTCTTGCTCCCTCATTTGGTCGGCACTTATTTCCGTATGGGAAGAAAAAGTAGAAAATGTAAATGAAGAGTGAAAAAAAAAGAAGGAAGAATATAGTGCAGTGACTCTTATCCGTAGTTGAAATAAACTCATATGAAAGTGTTTCATATATTAAAAGAAAAAGAATTTTCCACCGGATTCATTGATATTCATATGAAATCACAAATCCACGGGCGTCGCTATTAAAATGAATAATTGAAAACGAAAATCTCCCGATATGCGGCTTTTACTGTGAAAGGAAGATATATTCATATGGTAACCCAATGTGCGATCAATTTGAAGGGATAATTCCAGCGAATCGAAAAAGCCCCATAAGATCCTTTTTGTGATATTCGTAACGTAATTAATTTTTTATGTTACTAAAATATTCCAAGTCTCTCAATCAACTGTCAGAGTATGGTGAGCCGTGATTTTATCTTTTTCTCCAATGAATATTATGGGACATGTGTCAAATGAAAACGCTTGCGTCAATGATCCGAGCGGTGTAGCGTGAACAAGCACGAGTTGGGGGCGGACAAATGTAAATATCTCCATAGAAGGTTTATTTTCGCCCACCAGTGTAGACTAATTTGTACAGTAGGGTGGAAAAAAACAGCTATATTGTTTCCGGTTGCGTGAAACGACGAAAACATTGGATGGAATGGACACTCTTGGGCAATTCAAACTACCAGCGTTTGTTACAATTTATCTCGTGAGAATTTACTCTAAATTGCGGTAATAATATTTGATGTAACTCGATCTCGATTGATCGTGTACTGCGCGAACATTATCAGAGATAGTGACAACGTTTGGATGCAAAAAACGCTGGTAAATGCTTATACAATGTCAGGATATATGAGAGACGTCTGATGTATATATTCTTGTATGCTAGTGGAGGAGGAGAAGTTTTATACGCTGGCGCGTAAACTATGGCTATAAAAATGTCTGATATGTGGGATCTGTCGTGAAAATTTAGCGACCATTTCGAGCCATTTATTCAGAAAATATTTTTAATCTCCTCATCTCATGTATCCGCACGTTGATAGTTTGTATTTCTCATTCTTTTTTTTTTTCCATTATAACTATTATTATTATCTTTAGCCTATTTTGGACATACAACACATGGATTCCTATTTGACAATGAGAGAAGAATCATTTTTCCAAAGATATATATATATATATACTTAGAATTTCGAGGATTTCACGTAAATATGTATTTTAACGAGAAAACTTTTTACAAGTGTAGGTAAGGTAACGATGAAATAATATCATAGCGAGTTTGAAATAATGGAATTATTTCATAGCTCAGTAAGATTGAATAAATCATAGCATATTCCACGAATTAAAACAATTTAATCTTCTTTTTGCTCCATCTCTACATTTTTCTCATTTTATTTCCTTAAATCAATTGTGAAAATAATGTTCGTAAGGTTCGTACTACGCTAACAGTATGAACAAAAAGTTAACGACATAACCATGGCATAAGTTTGGGATATAATGCGTTTATAATACTTGGTCGGGATAGGATAGAAAAAAAAAACACGTTCATTTTCAAATTAACAAACTTTTTACATATACAGATGCATAGAGATTAATGTCTCATTGGACGTTGAAGGGCTATCAAATAGTGATCGCTTTGTGATCGAAGTAGAGGATGAAAATGGACGTTATATGGCATACAGCATTATAAACCATATCTCTCCTTGCTTGCCCTTCTTACGCGTCATTGAAAGTTTATGTCGCGTAGATAACAAGAGGCCCAATAGCCATGGAGATATATTGGAGCATTCGGACCCTGATTACGTGGAAGTATTAGGGAGAATATAGGGATGATAATGAAAATGACTCAATGCTTCGATGCACTGATGTGACATTAATTGGATAATTATTCATATTGTCAATTAATTTTGCGTGTCAAATTGTGTGATAATATCAACATTAATAAGATTGTTTCCTTGTCATTGAGTAGATTTATGGGATATAAATGAAAGAAAAAATATATGGCTGTGATATTATTATGGTTTGGTTGTTACCACAGTATATTTCTGAATAAGCTAACGGTATTCGATTTTTCCTTCGTATACAGGGATGGGTCATAGAAAAATGAATAGGTCGGCAGTTGAATGAAAAATTGGTGATGATACTGATAATAATGTGCACTGTGATGGGATGAGAAAAGTTGAAGTTGGTAATGTAATGCAAAACTCACTTATAATCCATAGTCGGAAGGTTACTAACACGGTCATCCGGAAGATACGATATAACTTTGTGATTATATTCAAAAAAACTTGCAGCGCTGGGGATATTTCACAGCTAACAAGTCTTTTATATCCTACTATGTATACTTTACTTGTATACATATATAAATATCTTTTATACATAGCAGTAATTGTCACCAGGGTTATAAACTGGGAAACGGTGATCTAGCGATAAACAGGATGATTTTTATTTGAAGTGAAATCTTGAAAGCATCACCAAAATATTAGTTTTACTTTATTTTATAACAAATTGAAGCAGACAAATTCTACGATACAATCATTTTTATTCTCCGACACATGAATAAATGAATTTATATACATTACTATAGTGAAGAAATAATTTTCTAACAACTCCCGAGTGTTGCATTATTTGCATACGTCGAGCATTACCATATGCATCAGAATTCAAGCTGCAATGAGATATTTTCTTCATTCTTTATCCCCGTATCGTTTCAATAAAATTGCATTCCCTTTTGTGTTGAGCACATTGTTATAAAAATGTTGGTCTATCTATCATCGGAATTTTTGAAAGTCTTAGTATTCTTGACAAAGTTGGACAGAACGTATATTACGTGTGTGGTGTGTGCACATAGAGTACTCAATTTTCTGGTGACATGAGAAAATAGACGAGGCCGAGTTGAGCCAGTGCAATTTATTCTAACTGAACCATTGGACATTTGTGAAAGTAAGGAATTTGTTCTTACGCTACGGGAATATAACTAGGATTCACCAGTATATATACCAAAGTAATGGTCACTGAAATTGGCCATTCTTCAGGCCCAAAGAAAGCAGAAATATTTCTTGTGGCATATGTGCTTTGAGAGGGTGAAGTGAATCTTTATTCCAACGTGTTTTTCTCTCGCGCAATCTCGCCCTTTCACCTTTTATACTTTATTCACATCCAACGCGAGAGAGAAACGTTTTCATCCTCCCACAGTTACTTTAACCATATATATATATATATATATACATTCAAGTCAGAAGTGCACCCAAGAGTTTTGTAGCCGCGGTGATTCTGAAATATTTACCGCGACTGTGACTTACTTGTCAAGGGGAAACTTGGACATTTAACATCTCGAACGAAAAATAGCTGTATACATAAATGAATGAAGACAATTACATATGTCTTTTGACAAGATCATATGTACTTGACAATTTCCAAATTAATCATCCCCATTATAAACTATGTGTTGTTTATAAGAATTGTATGTGAATTAAGATATTCATGATCAAATCTGTTGGCGTGGCTCACAAGTGGCAAAAGTTCCTATGAATGAGATACAGAGACTATTGTGCAAGATGGATACAAATCTAATGAAGCATTACAGAAAAGAAATTTCAAAAAATGACATCGAGAAGGTTGGGCTGTATACGTGATCGTTAAATTCTACAATGTGGTATAAGGGAGATTAGAGTTGGTGGGAATGAGGATACAGTGCAGGTGGTTGAGAAAGATGGCGAGAGAGCTAGTGGGACAGGTTGGTCGTTGGGATAACAGAAAGATATGTGAGACAAAGATTGGGAAGTTTTAGTAACAATGGGAAAGCGTATATGTATGGCGATGAAGAAAAATAAATTGATAAAAAAAAAACGAATAAATAGAGAATTGTAAAGTGGCCATGGTGTCAACGGTGAAATTACCCTGAATAATTGATATCGTTTGAATATACTACGGTGTTATGACATCGATGTCATTATTTCAACGGATTTATCGACGATTATGGAGCATTGAAGCGATGAGAATTGCATACGAAATGACGGTGAATGAACATATGAAATGGTGATAATGAATGTAAGAATAAATGAATGCTTGTCTTTATCATCAATATGACAGGGTATGATGAAATTATAATGATTGGTTAGGGCTGGTAAGTGGTGGTATTCATGAGAAGCGGCTGCTAAATGACCTGCTGGAAAACTACAACGTTCTGGAGCGGCCGGTGTTTAACGAGTCTGAGCCTCTCGCGTTGAGCTTTGGCCTCACACTGATGCAAATAATCGACGTTGTAAGTCAATAATATATCACACGATTTTTTTCAACGTTTCTCTTTCTCGCTGTCGCTCTGTTTGTGTATTTTCTCGAAAAGTATCTTTATAATATTTGTTATTCTTTTTCTCGTTCCATCCCTATCTATTTTTCGTTCTCTCCCCATCAACCGCTCACTCACATGCATGTTTCTTTTTCTTTTATTTTCAATTTTTGCTACCATATCTTTTCTAAATCTACACTGACAACCGTACACATATGAATTATAGTGAATGCGCAAGCGTGCCATGCAGGCCACTCTTGCCTGTATTTTCGCATGCACATACGCGCTCGTACACATTCAGACGCACACACACACATATCTACAGATTAACTTAACATTGAAAAAGGTGGACGTGCATGAAACAGTGTAAACGTGAGCTGCGTCGCACACGTTCATCTCCGTGGCAGTCAACGAGCATGGAATAAAAAGCAAAAATAAATAGTGATGACGTATTTCGTCCGCATTTTTACATATATTTTGACGCACAGTATATTTACATATTGTATGATAAAACACCTCTATGATTTTCCGATTTTATGGTGAAACAAAACGTAGACTAGAAACGATTTTCCTGCTTCAAAAATATTTCACCAAAGAGATATACGAAGAAATAGTAGCGTATGTTACTGAACAATGTAATTTGCGGTGAAACTTGAAGCTCTGAATTTCTCAATGATTTTATTAAGTTATAGAGATGTTTTAAATTTAATTCTTACATCCATGTAAAATTCTCGATCAAAGTCACAAAGAGTATTTTTATGAAGTTCATATGAAAAATATAAAGTGCTTGGAATGCGCGAATGTTGAGATACTGCGGAGCTGATTTACCATGACGCTCACAAGATGATCAAATTAGACTATTTCCCCACCCTCATACAGGATCTGCTTAAAGGTTCCTTGATCACTCGACTCATAATGGAAATAGACAGACAGCTGTCTGGACAAAAGTTTTCATTTTCAGATAAACTTCTCCCTTACTCATTTTCACATTCCAACGCCTATCTCCAGTATATCACCTTATTCTCCCCTCTTCTACAAATTTAGCACAGTTATATACTCTCCGAAAGAGAATTATCATGGTAAATTTCGCCACAATTTAGTTAAAGCCTCACCCATTGTGATATCGTGTTCCCATTTGAATTTCCATAACGTTTAGTACGTGTACTAGTAGATAAAAAAAATGATAAATAAAATCTACGCAATAGTTATATGTATTATCCGTGTGTGTATCTACATAGCATACACATATTGATAGATATGTATTTGTTTGGTCGCCTATACGACAGGCCTCACGCACGATCGATGGTGCCATGGTGTGCATGGAAGAGTGACGTTAAAATGAACAAAGGCCGGCCAACGATATATTGTACAACTCATCGATAGCTATATATCCCTACTCGTGTGCATTCTGTACATACATATATTTATATATGTATACATCCATGCCTGTAGTTGTACATGCCTCGGCAAGTTTCTTCACTCATGTGTCACCGCATACGATGATTACGATGCACCGTGAGATATCGTTATCGTAACAAATAACAAGCGAGCGTGTTAGCGTCCCCAGTTGCAAAAATAAGGGTAAACATTTGTGTGTCTGACGGTGAGATTGAGAATATGTATTTGATAATGGTTGAGGGCTTCAGCATTGATTTTTCCAGATGAAAATAACATCACATGATATTATGTGAAGAATAAAGTTGAGAATGAGTGATAGCAATAGGTGTATAGACATTTTTTCGAATGCAAACACGTATCAATTTTCTTTGGGCATTTTCAAGTATGCATTGTTCTCGTTCTGCTGTTTGTCAACTTTCATTTTCACCCAGTCTCTCCGCCACCGGTTGTTTGATTTCCTTTCCCCATCTCTTTTGCTTCCGTATACGGTTTATAGTTGACGATACGCAGGACAGTATTGATTGGCGGCTGGATGGTTGTTACACACGGTTTATTTGTAGTTGTATTGGGCAGAGCGACGCTGTATAGCTATGCGCGCTGTCGCTTCCACTCTATTCTTCATTTAGATACGCATCAGCCCTATGTGGTTCTTTCCAATACGAACAATACTTCCCTAGGGGGAAATTAGGCACTGGGAGAATACGAATATGTGTCGAGAAGCAATTGTGACAATTTACGAATTTTCCCGCGGTTATATTTCATTCTTTATATATATATATATATATATTTGTTTTCATCTGATGCTTTTCCAAATCCCCATTTGATCAATTGTAGAGGATGAATTGGGAAGATTCAATGAGAATTTAGAGGATTTGAAAACTTTGATATTTTATAGCAAGAACTCTGAACAAAGTTTTTTTTTTTTCAACACAATTGAGTCAGTCTCCATAATGAAACACTGAATATAAATTGTTTCAAAACATTCGGTCCTATTGGATGATATTGTCATGAGAAAATGGTTGTTGAATTACAAATATTTGCAAGAAAGGATATATTCAATGGTAGCGACAGCAATCGCGAATTATGTTGTCTCTAAAGTTCGACTATTCTCTTTTTTTATTCCTTTTTCTTTCCTTTTTGAGCATAGGGGCAGACAGCTCTGACTGAGTACAACTCATACATTGAGAAGTTATTGTCAGCTATGAAGAAAACATCTATATGATGAACAAACAAGCTACATATCTGAACAGATCTATGTATTCTCACAAATGTTCGATATCATGATACAGTACTTGAACGAAACTAGCTTGCAAGTATATACCTTGGGAATATGCGAAAGAACTAGATTGTTACAAATGCTTGCCATGTATTCTTTCGAAAAGAAAATTTTCTCTTGTGTCTGTTTTAAGAAGTGATAGTAAAGAGAATTCATTCCTAAAGTCGATATGTAAATAGATGTGGTTATATATATATATATATGAACACTAACACAAGTCGTGTAGTTGTTGGTATATCAGAAATTATGCGGAAAAAAATTAGCCTATCAATCTGATACTTTTTAATTAAAATAATTGTATTACATAATTTCTGCTCAATGGAATGTTAGTATTAATTTTTCCATTTTTTAATTTTGTTCTAATCCAATATATATATATAAATCTTTTTGGTGGTCCGCAAAAAAATTCTGGAGTTCTGGTTTTGTGATGTGCAACGGTTGCAGATCGATGGATGTTGGCCCCTTTTGCATTCAATAATTCGAGATAGATTGCCGATATTGCGGTGTGGTGATGTGTGTAGGTCATGTGAGGGATTCTACCTCTCAATTCTCGTGCACCCTTTCTATCCTCTACGTATTTACACATACGCAGACACATTCACATGCATATCAATATATGTGTGTGTACTGTCGACTGTAGTCATCGGTCGAATGTCGCTTCAATTTCCGAAAAGCGGAAATCCCGAGATGGCCGTACGGTTTGCTGAGAGCTTGCGGTCAGTTCCAAGTATTCTTGTGAACTGTCGTATGCGAATTCTTTCATGACACTATTATTATATGGTTAGCGAGAAGGAACGAATTTATTCTTCCATTACGATGAATTTCTGCATATGTGTGCGCGCGTACATCACATCATCGAATATGCGACCTTTATATATAGAAATCCGCCACTGTCGCTTTTGTCGCTTCTTCTTTTTTTTATATTTCTTTGTCATTCCTTTTATCGTAATTTCGCAATGCGCATCAAATATTTCATGGTTTCCATATCTCTCTGAATCCATATATATATATTGAATACTGTCACACCTTCAGATTCACATATATATCTAACACACATGCTCTAATACTTTTCACTTTTTACCAGTTTCAAAGAATGCCAAGAATTTTTATTTGCGAGAATTATTCCCACTTTCAATCATTAATATATTTTCCAGGACTTTTTTAAATGGTGCTGCGACGATATTTAATTTGCATGATGTATTGAATATATAATGCTATTCAGAATTTATTGAATTATTTATAAGCGGAATGGGGAGGAGAAATATATATATATATATATATTCATTGTGGTATATATTGTATTAATACCGTTCATTATTTTCTTTGGCAATGGGTACTTCTGGGTACTTTTTCCGATACTTTGCTCGTTAGTTCAGAATCTAAAGAAGGAGAATGTTTAAAATTTTAAAGAACACACCAAACTGATATCGCGAGAGTATAGATGAGAGTAGTTTGAAGGTAGAGAAAAGCACCCAAGTTAGTGGCAAATATATGAATGTTACGGTCTCTTGTGGTTCGACATATAATAAGATTTTTCTAAAAGTCCAATTTACTCAGTCGAAATTCATATATGCGCTTACTCTCCCAGTTGACGTTGCATTATCGAGCCACTGAAGCACTCAGGGACTTTTATATCAACAGCTTGCTTAATTAGTCTTCCGTCAATCGTTAGTTTTATCGGTTTGCTTTATAAACGAATGACGAGAAATACGTTTTCTCACGAGTTTTTCTCCCCTTTTTTTTTCATCCTCTCAATGCTATTCTCATTTTATTTGTAGATCCCTCGACACTCATAACTTTTTTCGCTTTTTCACGAACCGCAAATGACGTGGCGAAACTCTGTAAATTGAGACAAACTCTGTGGCCATTTTTCATATGAAATTTGTTACCAAGTTGAAACTTGTTAATGAATCGGGAACAGTAATTACCGATACGCCAGGGGAAGTCAGCTATTGCTCTATTTTTCCTGTTCCACTTCTTGTGAATATATATACAACCGCCGAAGGACTCGTTACTACTTCCGGGTCTCTCAAGCCTAATCACTATTCGTACTTCCAACTTAACTGAAATTCCTTCGAGCATTGCAAGAGATTCTGAAAAAAATAAACATTCCATTTGTCTCATACTGAAACTTGATTTTCTAGAGCACGCGTCGGTTGTTTAGTCGAACTGCCAATCACTATCAACGTTGATGTATTACTGTTGTTCCAACGAATAAAATTCCATTGAATACTTCTGTTCCGTAAAGTTCACTTGAAATTAACATTTATGTATGCGACATCCCTGTACGAAACAAGAGCTGAATATTGTGACCACATATATGCAAACATACTCACATATCCTCTTATGTACAAACTACGGGATAACAGTAATACTAGACGGAATAAGCAATACGATTTCCATACTCCCAAGAATTGTATGTAGAATGGTGCTCAACAGAGAAATGTATAGTTCTTGCTGTAACTATGCGGAACTATTTGATTTATAACGAGGAAACGGAACAGGTAATTAGATTATATAACACAGTTGTATAATGTCTCGATAGAAATATATCAAGTAGCGCTGGCAAGAGCGCGGTAGAAACCATGGAATAACATTTCAGTTTCTGCTGCGAACAAAAAAACATTGAACACAAAATGAGAATTTGAAATATGTAATTGTTTGCTTTTATTTATCATTTGACGTTGGGGTTGGAGTATTACATAGATCTCTAGTTTAATAATGATGGTTCCGTGCTGAAGTATCACACACTTGTGTGCATTTTTTATTTATATATAACTGAACCTTCAGCATGAATATAACATTTATTATTATTCTGTACTTAAATATACTATGAGTTTTCTATGTGATCGGTTTGGAGGGGGCTCAATTTGTGATCAACATTAACTATTCCTTTCTTCGGATGAAATCAAGAGTTTATGCGACGATCGATATTGATATTGAATTTCACATTATTGGCACTTAATAAGACACGCGAGGGAACTTTTTATTGAAATTAGACGAACAATGTGATGTATCTACAGTTCATATATAGGAAATTTTGGTAAATATTTGAATATTTATATATTTCAGTAAAATTTCTTTTCTTTTTTTAACTGTTAGACTATTTGAAATATTTATGTGTACATGGGAACTAAAAGCTTCGGGTGTGGTGCACTCTTTGCTTTTTGGCAAAGCACTTCGTCCTCTTATACTGTAGTCCGAGTAGAGGGATACATAAGGCGTTTCCCTAGTGTAGGGCGCTGACATCCAACCTCTGATGTTAGATGTAGCGCAGTGGTAACAGTAGCAGTGCATATAGAGAGGAGAGTGGGTGAAAGCTGATGTGCAGCCTCAAGCGTCGTTCACCATGCTGTGGCACGTATTACGTTAATAAGGTTTGGACTGGCCGTGGCCTCGCTACGTGTCAGTGATGCGACCCTTGGGACTCTTTTTGAAACTCCCACTGTCGAATTGCAACTTCACTATCACAACCTTTTTCATATATATACATAAGGTTTAACGTATACATTAATGCGTAGTTATTCAGTGAATGTATATATGTGTATGGTGGCTTCTATTATTTCGTTTATCACGTCTCAAAGAGAACGCCCCATCCATCGTCTTTCTTTACGCAACCCTGCGCGTAATTCTTTTGTCGTAAATTCGATACTGCCACAAAGAATTTATCCTCTTGGGCTGTGGCATTGGATCGATCAGCCGTTGTACACATATATACAGATACAATGAGGGCTTCTGCCGTTGATAGAATGAGATATTTGACGTTAACCTCCTCCTTACTCTCAAGCCCTCACCAGCCATCAAGAGCAAGAAAAATTCAATGGGCTGAGCACTTTTAGCACTCATGTTATCACCTCTCACACTGATATTTCATGCTTTACACTCCATATTCCACTCTGTCACAATTGACGGTTACTTTATGAGCATTAAAATTATTTAATTTATGCAATGTCGATCATGATGAGTCGACTAAATTATATCGTTATGTATTCTATATAATATTGGCAAACTGTCGGGCATTTTGATAGATCTAATTTTTCATCAATCTATTAGTGAATAAATATATTTAGTTCGAGGATATATTTTGAGGAATATCTACTATTTGAATATAACCATCAGGAAATGCCAGAACAAGAAACGACACAATTTCCCATTACATGATCATTTCAATATCTCTATATACATTATTCATATAATTCCCTTTTATTCTCTATCAAACCAACTCGGAACAAATTGAGTTTTCGAATCTAACGGAGATATCCATTTTCGCGTGAATCGCAACACGCCAGTTCGGTGATAAATCGCTCACATATCTCAGTTGTGTTTCGAACTGCGCGAGATTTTGTCAATTCATCATAGATAATTGAATTTGTGTAAGGCCAGTCTTCGACAAAGTAATGGTGAAATTTTTTTCGGCATAGTCTTTTTCCTTTTACAAATGAATTTTGGCTTCATTGAAACTTCTGAAACTATGATCTAATCTATGCATTCCACGTGACTGTGAATATCATATTTCAAATTTATATCTGTATGCTCAAACTTCCATCATTACGAAAGCTCACGAGGATTGGAAAGTATGGGGAAATAGTCAATTTCGAAGAATCTGTCAGTATTAAATAAAATACATTTTGAGAGTAGACGTGGGATATGAATATGAATCCGAACTCATTACAGTTGGGTTTCAAACGTTTTTCCTTTTACAATTCGTGGAAATTATCTTATTGGAGAAAATTTGGGAAGAGAATATGCCTGGAAATACCTGTATTTATTATTTTTATGAGATTAAATAGAAAAATCCATTACAAGAAATTGAATATTGTACCCCGAGGACATTGAATTTAGGGACGTTCTAAATGTTAATAAGTGATAAGAAAGAATGTGATTGTGAGAGTGATAACGTGAAATATCGAATAGCTCTGAGAATGCTGGCGCTCTACCACGTAATTTTAGACTTCAACCGTTCAAGGATTTGGCTCAACGTAGAAAATATTATGTACAAAGCGTAGTGGGTGAATGTTGGCCAGTAAACTTTTCATATTGAATGCTCAGGGGTTGTGATATCATCTTTCATGATACCATTTCTATAATTTTTACATCACTGCAGCGGTAACGGGTTTGTTACTGCAGTGACTGAAGACAAACTTTTGTATCGTGCTACAACTTCTCATAACAGATAATTTGATATATAACATTAAATACAGAAAAAGAAGATGCACATTTACACAGTTACACTTTCCAACTAACAGTTCTTTTTCTTCGATACACCAGATTCTGTGGTGATGTAAAGAAAAAAAGGAATCCCGATAAATGATGGGATGTCGTGTGTATGGTACAGGTGTCTACTTATATGTACATGTGTTACTTCCATGCAGTAGGCGTCGTTGGTGATGCCTGAGGGATCTTTTTCTTCTTGTCCGCTCGTCGCCAGCTCTTACTACGCGGAGTGAGAGGAAAAATCATTGAGCTGTGCGGCATTCGCCAAGCCGTATGCTTTACAACTACATATACATAAAAGCGCAGTTCTATATATGAAATATGTTGTATATGTATGTATATGGGTCTACGAGCCGTGACAATTAGCTGTGGAAAGGTTGCTGCTTCTCTCTACTCATCTCCGGCACAACGACTGGGGCATATACATATAATCGTGGGCAGAGTATTCCTGATGATAGTGTCTTTTCCACTGGTTTCTCATTAAAAAAATATTTTTCAAACAAGAAAGGTGAAAAATTAAAGGAAAAAAAAATACAACAGATCGTTTTTTCTTTTTTTTTTTCAACAAGACTCCATGACAGAAAAAAGAAAAAGAAATTGTTGTGACATGAGAAAAATAACATGATGGGAGGAATATATTTTTTTTACATTTCGAAAGATAAAATGGCTGATGCATTTATAATTATAGGCTTCTTTCATACAGTGTCCGATATGGATCGAATGTGTCTGATTTTATTAGACACAGTCTCGACATAAGGAGTGAAATAGAAAGTATATTTGACTCATGCCATATATTATTTATTTGTATTAATTTGGCGATTATAATCATCAGAATGATTCGGCTGGAGGTGAATTTATCATTTTGGACGGAGAAAAAGGTCGTTATCAATTCGAACTATTGCTCTTGATTCACAGTCGATGGTTTTGATATAAATTACTCGTTTACTGGGTATTTGTAAAAGTGCAATACGGGATAAAGAATGAGAAAAAGATATAAAAGTCGATTGGAAAAAAAATAACGATGTCACATGAAATTGTTTGGCTTCTGTGACTTTTCGAACCACCTTTATCTTTTTTTTATCAATGGATAGTGTGCAGTTAATATGGAAAAAGATCAGAAGGGGGAAAAGAAGAAGAAAAAAGAAGCGTTGAAGAAACAAGAGAGCAAACGGGAGAAGTTAGTAGAGCGAGATGGATTCAATTACAAGTGGACGCGAGCGTGGAAGATGTAATAGCACATGAAGTATCTTTCTTCTGCAATGGAGACGATGGCAAAGACGCAGTGACGACGCGCTAGAGTGTGCCTTGAGACTTCACCAGCTTCCTATTTCAGCTGCCCCTCGGCTTTCTCATGGGAGCGATAAATCTACTGCCTGGAAAGATTAATAGCTGAGCGTATAATTAACGAATTCGGCCCTAAATCTTTCTCGACCACGCGCTCGTCGCGACCGTTTATGTACATGTGTGTGAGGTAAATGCCAACGGGATTGGACGATGGCAAGTTTGTTTGTAACTCGGTTAAAACCACACCACAATCTGGATCATCGGACCTTATTCGCGAGGGTCAACATGACATTAATATCTTGCGTCGTTTATAAGTGCGGTCGAGATTGTATCCATTAAACAGATTAATGCATTTTCTCTATTGATTTTTGAGCAAATGCTCCATTCGAAGATCACGGACAAGAGAAAATGAATAACTCCATTATTTATACAATAACCATTGTTTTACAAGCCCTCGGCAATTTTCATTTACATGAGTCAACTAATTAATAATTTTATGGTCAAGATAATAATAATAATCATAATAATAATAAAAATAATAATAATGACAAATTGGCCTCGATAAAATGTAGGATGCAGAGGTATATGATGAAGATAAAAGGTAAACTGGATTCAAGAGCAATATTCCCAAGCGAATTGAGGTAAAATAGGCGTAATCTCCTGGATTCAGTCTCATCTCAATTAATTTATATTTATGTAGTTAAATAATTCAGTAAGAAAATTTAGGCAATATAACGGCTTCCGTGAATTTATGGCTCAAATCCAAATTCACGAAAAATAATGAAACAAAAGAGTTCGTATAAGGCCGTCAAATTTGTTCACGTATAGTGAAGGGTATAAATGAAAAAGTTGATGAAACATAAACACGTGAAAATAGTGAAGTGGAGTTTGGTGGTAAATTTTATCTGCAGCAATATAAGCAGGAAAAAATAAGGAAAAGACACACCGCTGCGATAGATTCACTTACGTGAAAACTATCGTGGCAAAAGAAGAGTTTTGCGTTGGGTGTACTCTGAAAGTTCGACCGTCAGGCAACATGAAGATGCTGAAAGAAGTGGCTAAACTCAGTTAAATGCTTTATTTTCAAAGTGACTTTCAGTATTTAATTGGTAAGATACGAGGTACACATAACACTCTAAAGATCAATTATTCGTTTCTCTCTAAATGAATGAAAGAAAAAAAGAATAAAACCAAAGTGAAATTTGTACACGCGCATGGGAATGGAATATTTTTTTTGCCCATGTTGGTTGGTTCGCCGATTAATTCGCTAATTAGCTCCCTTAATTGCGCCGAATCCATTGGCTTTATGCCATGAAATGCATTCCAATAAAATTTGCATTGGGAAATATATTTTTATCCATATATACACCAGACATGCATAAACTTACGCTCTAACGTCCTACGCGTTCAATGAACAAAAATACCTTTGTATATTCAATTTCGCTGTGCTGTTTTTCACAGGATGTCGGCTTGTCAATATATATATATACATATTCACATTCCCGACGAAAAGTTCTCTCGGGGTGACACGAATTCCTCAGTGGATAAGATTCACATTGGGACAGACAGATCGAAACACCGACACGTGTAAATTGTCTGTATTTTTCAAACGAAAGGATGTAAATATGTTTGTTTATTCGTACAGATTTAGATCGAGCAATTGACATGCAATGGTATTGATGAGAGTATTTAGTTTAAGACCAACAAGTTGTGTGATAGTTTTCGCATATTATTTTTCATTATTGATGCTATGGAAATAAGTACATGACATAAAATATTTTCCAATGCATTTAAAGCCTTGTAAGTTATGAAGTTTCGTAGTGAAATACCGATCGATAAACGTCCAATTGAAATCAGCGTATATTTTCTTCAGCAAAACTATGTTTTCTCAATGTGTTCATATGACATTTCGAAAACTAATCGACTTATTGAATTCAAACAAGTTCCATTCTATTATTATTTGAATTACATACCAGAAGTACCTGGAATTTCCTGCGAGAAGTGGAACAATCTACAGAGAACTTTCATTCCAATTATCGTGACTCTTGGGCTTGATGGTAACTTTATGAAGAATAAAGAATATTTTCGATTTATTTTAAATTAATATAAATGCTGTTCTGTCTTCATCATCGCCAGTGGAATTTTCAAAATCCATTCGAAATGTTTCATGAAGATAAATTGTAAATAAACGATAGTGACATACGAAGATAATCAATCAGTGAGTTTGACTGTTATGTCTATGATATATAATATATATGTATGCACATGATGTGCAAACTATATAACAGTGTATTCGCAGTTGGACCTGTGACATCTAACGGGAACGATGGTTATTCAACGAGCGTTGTATTTGCTATAGGTACTCATGTGATGTCACAGGTGCACATCATGTTTATGTGAAAAACGATTATAGAATGCAATCTGGCAGACACAAAATTTATATATAGATCTACATGCGTTCTCTGATCATATTAATTCAATGTTGGATTAATTTCAGACATGTGAGAAAAAAATCAGTATCTCGAACACAGAGTTTGCAACAATGATGAAAATTTTCGTAATTTATCAGGGGTTATTCTTTTTTTTCTTCTCTCGTTTATACGATAAGACGAGAAGTTTCTTCTCTAGGGTTAAGCCCGGAGCCGCAACATTTCTCATCGCTTGGAATTTCTCTGCTATATCCAGTTTACATCTACTCTTGATGATTGATATAGCTGGGAAAATTCAATTATTTCAATTATTCCTCGCGTAATATTCATGTCCTGGAATTAAATAAATTTTGGACATCAATAATTTTATTTTCAAAGATATTCGACAATTATGTATCATCATTATCATTAATATTATTCATACTGAGATTCTTCCTTCAACGGATTGAGTGTTGCCAATTTTATAGACATTCATCATGAAACAATTTTTTGTTATACTTTATGAATGAAAATTGTTTTATAATCTATGCTGTCAGTATTATCATTTATAAATGATGATCATTGTCTTTTACTTAGTGATCAGAAGGAAAATTAAAGTTGAAATAATATAAATAAATGATTAAAAAAATAAATAATGGTTCCTCTGTTTGGTTGAGAATGGCAGTAGTTTTAGTCTATGCACGTTTTGCGTACGGCACCCAAGTATAGGTGGCTGTATGTGACATTATGCTGCATGCGCACATTGTTCACCAGTATAGAAATTTACTTGCAGGTGGTGTCTTGCCGCATATATGCTTGTATAGATGAAAAAGAGTAAAGGAGCGGGATGGGTGCGCGCGTTGATAAACCCATGGAAAATTCGTGACAATGCGCTTTTCACGTACCTAGGTACTTATGACCATGTTTCTTCTTCTCTTGTTCCTATACTCATGCCATTCGTGGGTGTGGCTACCAATATATGCTTATACTTTCTAGTATTGATGTATATCATAGCGATTGTTTCGACGTGTCGATATTTAAGAGTTTAATACCCTTCTTTTGAAAATTTCGTGGAGCAAAATAATATGAAGAATAATTAATGAAAGTGGGATATGAGGTTGGAATAATCACAAGTTTAGGTATGTAATCTAAGTAAGAGATCGGAGCGTATAATTGCGGCATTTCCCTTATTGATTAGAGATTGATTGGTATTATTGGATTGATTGATTCTATCCGAGCACACAGTTGAGGTGAAGTTATTATAGATAAACCTAATATAGTTATAACGCATATTGTATCTACAATTATGCTCTTAATTAATCATATGGTCAGCATTGATAGACAAAAGGCCCTTTCAGCATGGATTACGACCCCTGACCCGACGATTGGGGTTAGATAGAATATGTAGTAGGAAGGTCACACCGGTTTCACAGCGAATTACAATCGGATATGGGGTGAGAGTATGTGCTTGCCATAAGTCCCGGGAGAGAGACTCCACTCTGGAGGGAGGATATAGTATGAGTGTAGGGTAGAAAGGTGGATAGGTGACTCGGCGGATATATAAAATCGTTCGAACGATTCCCGCGAGTGACATTCGTGTAAGAACTGAGCAGAAGACAACCGAATCGCTCCAAGGATGGCAATGAGCCAGTTGCAACATGTCTATATATCTATGACAATTTCCTATCGATTCACACTTGAAGATCGAGTTTAATGGTATGATAGTCTGTATGCATATAAGTGGCGTATGTTTTTCAAGAGTTTGTCGATGTGCCATCTCTTCAGGGAAATATTATCATGATATTTATATGAGATAATTCGAGTTGATTTTCAACACTGCTGATTCCACTGATCTTTTTCGTTGATACTGTGAGTGATGCTCATGGAGCAGATAACTCCCACGAACATTATCGTATCATTTGGTTGTATAAAAATCGTGTGTAACACATAATATCTGAATTAATTAATGATATAATTGGGAATAAATGAAGAAATAGAAAAAAAAAGAGAAGTGGATATTGCTGACGCTTGGACTTTCGGTTTCTCATTTCACTCGATTTGCGCTTGTACCTTCTATGGCCCATGTAGTGGGAAAATTGACTCTTCATATAGATTGGTTGAGGGACATTTGATTGACCAACTGGCAAATATCGGTGGCTGACCACCTTTCCTATTGCTTTTGTCTTCTTTTTCTTTGAATAGAATATGATTTGTATGGAGCATGAACATGTGAAAACCCAAATTTGAAATGAAATTCGTATACTGAAACTGATATTAAATTCAACCACGTTATTGCCTGCGGTTGGTCAGTATAACAACCAACTATGGCCATGTCTATAGTCAAATATATATGAACATCAGTGGAATGAACATTTATAACTTTGCAGTGACATATTCTGCTTCTGACATATTTCATCAATAAACGTCAAGGGATTCGTCAATAGAAAAACTTTGTCAGATAGAAAAAAGTTATTTCTTGCTTGTTAATGTGGGCAATGATGACAATAACATTGAATGAACCAATAAAAATTCGTTCACAGCATTGGATATATATTTAACTTGTCTCTCAAAGTTTTATAGTTTTTCCTGCGTATGAGATTTCTTTCACGCTCTGATGGGCAAATCATACGAGTGATTTGAACGTGGACATAACGTGCAGACTCTGCTATTCTATTGACTTCTTCTATTTTATAAAAGTCACTAAATGTTATTGTTAGATACTTTGTACAAAATGGTATTAATGTGTCAGTATTGTTTCTGTTTTTCCTATTGTCTTGTTGATGTTTGCACGCTTTTTCCACCTATTGGAAAATGATCAATATAATTTTTCGATGAATTCACAATGTTGTTCATATGATAGTATGAGAAATAACCGGGACCAATAAAACTACGACCACGCGACATATATCATTGGCGTTGAAATATTTATTCGTACAGATGAGAGTTTTATATCTAGAAAAATGTGAAATCAAAGTTATGAGGGCGATTGTGAAGTTAAACTAATGTTTTTGAAGGCTGAATGATTAATGTAGGTTTGTTGTAATGAAAATAAATATAATAAAATTCAAAAAATTGTCGTGGAGCAGATTTTGTGGATGAACGATATTATTACATCATCTGCAGCATGTTTTGCGCAGCGTGTGATAACTCACAAGCTTTAGCTTGGCTAGTCGTACTGAAAACTTTCATATTCTCATTTAACTTTGTACCCATCAATGAAATTTAATTAACTAGATATTGTGATGTTTTCATAGAGAAAGTAGAAAGAAACAAAAATAGCGATAATGAAAAGTATTCGGTGAATAATAATTTTTTTTCAAAGACTTTCAGTAGTTATAAGTGAAAAAAAATGCACATGCATAGACACATACTCATGTGCAACCGACACTACCGACGAACAATTTTCAAGAGACTATACATCATAATATCACGCGAGGGACCAGGCCCGGTAATTAAATCCCACTCTGTCAAAGTCCTGCCATCCTCCATTCCCTTGTCTGTCCTCGTGGTAATCAAGTGGTTATTTCGATTAGAGCCTCGCACCTTATTCCTTTAATGTTAGCTGCAGTCATAAACTAGTTTATGAACGAGGCTGGTTGATGAGTTGTGTATAAACAGACAAAATTAACAAAAAGCACAGACTATAATAAACGATGAAAAAATAATACAATGCATGACTTTTCGGGGAAACCACTTTGTTGTTGGAGAAGTTTATTTGTGTTTGACACGCTTTGAACTCACAGTTGGGGAATAATTCATGTTTTATTAATATTCGGGGGTGATATATTTATATAAATGAATGCGATTCCAGCCACCGCTGATATTAGTTGAACTCGTATCGCATAATTTCCACAAATTATTCTTCAAGTCTATTCATCGTTATAACTTCATTATATAACTAGATGTATATAACGGTTTCAATCTTGATTGTGTAATGCATAGATAATGCAAATGAGACTTTAAATAATACAGTCTATTTAATGGAAAAATGACTGAGGAAAAAGAGTTTTTCGCTCTTAATAAAAATTTGATAAATATTATTGAGAGAAGCGCAAGTGAGAAAAATCGCGTCACTTTTCTGTTGAAATAAACTGTATATCAGAATATATTTGCGCGTTCATTGAATATTTATGCTGAATTTGTATGGGCTATTAATATGTATTCATTTATGGTAGACTATTTGATTGCATTTAGATATTATTCCTCAAGGTATATATGCATGTGTATGCCAATGTATATGGAAACTTCAAACTTCATACTCACGGTCATCTATATGTAAAACCACAGATGCAGCATATGGAGATTTTACTATTTAAATTTCAGAGAATTTTCGTAGAGGAATCTGTTTCCTCAGGGATTCAATATCCATCATGTTGTCTCTTGCAGACTATTATGAAACCTACCGGGTACTGAAAACAGATGACGTGTACTTAAGTAAAAGAGACAGTGTATGTGAAAGATGTGACAAGTGCGATGTTGAACATAAAAGGCAACATTTGCATATCGACGCTCTTCAACTCGTATTATTTATGCGGCATCACGAGTTTTACCACTGATATCTTTAAAGGCTACTCTTGATCGTGACTGTTGACAAACTTTTGAATGAATAAATGAGGCTATAAATGATCGAATTTAATATATTTTTTATAGTGAAAACCTACGGCCCATCGGTTTTTATTATTTTTAAACTCAACCGAATGTAGTCCCAGGAGTAATTCTGTAACACGTTAATATAGACGAAACGGTACGATCATGTGATTCAATGTTTATATACCAGATATTTTATGTATTCAATTTTGTGTTGATACAAGCAACGTTAAATATAACGAGAGTAAATAGTTGTAGATGTTATGTCGTGAGGAAAAGTTATTCGGAGTTTGTTGCTATTGAAGTAAATCTCGCACAGTTGTGAATTTGTCCTTTGGAGTTGTTGAAATTTCTTGTTGGTTTCGTAGCTTGTAAAATGGAATGAAGATAAACATAGTGAAGTGAAGAAAATCAGGAGACGAAAGGAGTGTATTATAGAAAGGAAGAGCTGAAGCGTTTGATTTTGTTCATGGGATTTAGTGTAATGGATACAGAACAATAGGTTCCAAAGATTCATTTATCGTTTTCCAATGTCAAACTTTATCAAATTGGTGAGCTGATAATATTATCGAATTTATATGTGGAAGGAAGAGGTATGACGTAAAATGTTAGAGAAATTAACGCATCAGTGAATCTGTAATAATCAACTCAATATCTATTCGCGGAATTGAATTGAATTACCTTTGTACTGTCGAGGTAAACACATTAAATGGAATTTCTTGAGAATTATAAGGGTTTATTCGTTTCAATTGCAATATCGAAAGGTTCATTTGCCACAGGTGAAAAAGAAAGTATAAGAAATGAACCGTCTCAATAATCGAGAGGAATCAAAGTATGTTATTATAAACAATCATGGGCAGTGGTGAAATGAAAAATTTCACGAATATATATCAATCCAAATATTTTAAATTTCAATTAATATGAATAATTTTCATTCACACATTCATACGCCACTTCTTATTTGCATGTATGTTATGAAAGAGGAAAAAAAATATAGGAGTGATTGCAGAAATAAATTTGCGATGAAAAATAAAAGCGAGGAGAGCGTGTGTACATACCCATGAAGCGAGTTTATCATTCTCGTACGGTGAATAAATTCTGAAGATTGATTATTATGATGAGTGGCGCATGTGATTTATGTAGTTAAGTCGCACTATATGATGTTTGATATATAAACGTGTGGCAACCATGTGGCAGAGGTAAAAAAAAAATCGAAAAAGGTTATAAAATATAGCATTAAGTGCGGTGAAATAACGCCAACACTTGCATGTGAACTTACATCACTTGGATGTACTATATCTCGAGCTAGCCATAAATATCTTTATGAACGCAACAAATATCTGCATATAGATATATATATTGATATATTTATCTATCACATTTTGTTTTTATGACAATGATTGCATGAGATGAGAGTGATGTATTGCAGTTCCATGTGACGTATATTGTTGTTGTTTGAATGTGAATTTGTAGATTTTTCGCATTACCTCTCAAGCCACTCTTTCTTTGACAAGTACTTTAGTATCAGTTTTTCTATTCAATATTTTGTAGATCATTGAGACTAAAAGTCGATTTGAGTTTTGTTCGAATTCTTGATGATAATAGCAAATGTCAAACACAAGTAAGACAAGAAATTTGAAATGATAATTAAGCAAACTCTCATATATTTAACAAGAGTGAATCGGTGCATGTATGATCAAGATCACTTGGGGATAAATTTATTCATTGTACCGTTGAATAAACGATTGGCGATTGAAGGTCTAAAAGCGGAAATGAAGTTGAGCTGATTATACTGATGCTTAATTTAGTCAATACTGTTGGGACGGTGCCGACTTCCTCACGATATAAATTCAAGAAGCCAGCCGATTATAGAGAGCCATCTCCTGAATATAATTAAGCGAAAGTGAATTTTATATCTTTCAAAACTTTGATAATTTTATTTGAAACATTTACAAACAGATTAATTTATGTACGGAGATGTCAATGGATTTTTAATGAGACTGCACTTTATGGCCATATTCCTAAGTTGTTGGATTAGGAATAATTTATAAATTTTCTGGAACATGAACATGCATGTACATACACATGTATCATTATAATGAAATTGCAGATAGTATACCTACTTCACATGAGAAAAACTAAAATGAAAATGACTCATATACACATTTCCATATATTCGAGTGCCCGGATTGAAGCTCGCAAAACTTCGAGATTTTCGTGTGCATATGAGAGTATATGTGGTCGCGTAATTTCCCCTACCGTTCATCTCACAGCCGTCCTCACTGGCCCACTCGGCTCTTGTGACTTTGAGCGCTCAACTTTTCGTAATACCAACTGGGCGACGAGGGCTTGTTGGGCGTCCAACCAAGCTATAAAGCCTGAGGGTTTATCAACGGCCTGTGCGTTTAAGCCCGTTCCGTCTCTTCAAATGTTAAAAATTTGTTTTGTTTTGGTTGTTTTTAAATTTTTGTTTGCGATTTTTCGAGTGTGAACGTTAGTTAAGCAGAATCCGGATGGACTTCTGATTGATCAAAGAGAGATAACAAATTTACCTATGCATATTAGCGAGAATATTTGCGATTGCAATCATACAATACCTAAAGTCCATCAATAACTCTATATGTGAGGAGCAAAGCTTAAAATTGCAACAAAAAAATTTCAGAGATTGTTTCTTGTTGAGAATGAAGTTATAATGAATTATAAGATGAACATTTATATGATGGGGAATGTGTGGGGTGATTAATTGAGACAAATAGCGAATGTGGGTGACCAATCGATGGGATGGCGCAGTTGCTAATATCATCGGATATTTGGTCGCATGTATATCTATGGTGGCATTGCGATATATACACACAGTGGGTTTGTCCCTCTCAGTCATGGATGTTCTCTACCGCACGATCGGGCGATATCTCACAATAACGTACAACGGAGGCTCAGAGAGAGCGTGCTGAAGTGAAGAGGCGCGGCGGGTGACTCGAGAGTAAAATGGAAACAGGAGCAATCGAGGTGAAGGTGGGATAGCGACAGCAGCTAGCTGAACGCCACGTGCGCGCAGGCAGGCGGACAAAAACAAGTGCAATAGAGAAAGAGTGTGCAATGCTACTGCTACTGCTGGTGCTTCTACTATCATACTGCTGATGTTGGATATTGTAGCGGTTGGCGCATACGAGAATGAGACTGAGTAAACGTGAAGAACAAAGAAAAAAAAAGTTTAGTTCTGTGTAGTGGTGTTCAACCCATATATCTATATTGATTTCGAACAGATACATATGGTGAATGTGAGAAGAATTGGGAATAACGTCTGTGACATCACGGTTACAACTCATAAATTTTCCAACTCGACTTTTTGCCATTTCACTACACAGCTCGGGCAAATTCCAAAACGCACCCTCATCCTCTTTCTCTTTCTCTCGCTTTTTCTCTCTCAGCATTTGAAATTAAATTATTGATGAAACTCGTTACACTCAATTTTACCCTGTGGTTTCCCCAACTCTTCCACACACTCACACACCCATAAACTATCTGTACAGTATTTATTCTCGTGTTATCCGCAAATTGGAATCAGATTTTTGTTTTCTTCTATCTATTAAATTTTTTTTCTCTAATGATTTAAATCAGGATGAAAGAATGGTCCCATGTGGAAATTGAATATTAACTTGAATTGGATGAGTGAAATATATTGGTGGGCATATTGATTATGGTTAATCATTTGAAATTATTGTTTACTAAGTATGGGAATGAACAGATGCTGTGCATCTGCAGATTAAGTATTGACTCGCAGTATTTTGTATAAATCGAAGCAGTAGTTTTATTGTTAGTCCATTCATTCATTGGTGCATTCATGTTCTCAGCCGCAACATAGTTGATTTTAAAATATGATAAGATAACAAAGTTTGAAACTTGATAAACTTAAAATTTTCGAAAAATATACCGAGTTTCAAGGCCCAATCGAAGATAACAAATTATGGGAGTTGACTGCATGGAAGAATACTCGAGAGTGGAGTAGCGAGATTTGTGTACGATCAACATTTCGATGCAACGTCGACGATTTTGATATTCGCATGAACTAGTCCTCGTCTGCGCTTCTTATATTGCAATGGAACATGTTAGAATGACACAGATTTTTAAAGCTTCACTTCGTCTGTCGAAATACTGCTGACATTGAATTTTTTTTCTCAACATTAATGACTCATTCAACTCTAAGGATTATCTGTTACACAGTTTCATGCAGTCACATCATCATCAAATATGAAAAAAACCTGATCAATTCAATGATATTGGAGGAATTAATAAATATTCGTTCCAATATCTCCGGAGATGGGGTTATGTGTAGAGTAAATAAACGTTGAGGAATGATGACTGAGATGTAACATACGTATACATTCAATAATGATTTATACACAATATTATAGACATACCACTTATCTGTTTTTGACATCACAACGCTTCTAGTTATACGAATATTCGCGTGTCGCAGGTCTCACGAACTCATTCTCGTTGCGCGATGTGTCGGGACAGCTGTTGCTTCATCAGGTATAATAATAATATATATATATACACATACATAGATATAGAAGAATCACGCGCGAAATACAGAGAGAAGCATCAACAGCACAGCGCGACAGACTCGACTGCAGCGAGTAAAATATAGTTGACGCGCGCGGGACATGAGCAAATGTGCGAGTGGCGCGATGATAGCGAAGAAAGCGGCAGTTTATATATCAAACAAAACTCGATAATATTTTTTTCCGAGGACATGTAAAGGGCCATCTTTCGGATAACGTGATGTCGATAAACTCATATTGGGTGTTGTTTAATAAAGGGTACTCATAGATGAACAATGCCGCCACCACGACACAACAATTGGTTATCACTGTGTGAATGTGAGGCGAACGATTACTGGCCGTAATACTATCGATCGATTGCGCTCTCCATTGCCACCGTGACGATATGATGTTATGATGCACTCGATCGTGGCCTAACCGACGCTCATATTGCTATAGATTCTCATCTTTTGCCTTGTGGGCGTCGTTTGATATGCTTAACAGTCAAGTGTATATGTATATGTATATATCTCCATTGTATGAAGGATATAATTACTGAGTGGTGCAGCTGTATATGAATACGTGGCTGCTAGAATAATAGGATGGAGTATTACAAAGATATGGCGCGGGCGCGAGCGCTCTTATCTCTCGGTACCAATCAGTCAGCAACGCATTTCGCTTGCAAAATTGGGTCGTCATGCGGCTAGAGAATGGCATTTAGGAATTTAATACAGTAGGTGAGGTTTACAGTGCGCAATCGATATATCAATAATTTATTTATCGTGCTCAATATGCTGGTATAATCTCAGTGGGATTGGTAAATGTCCAGAAATGAGGTAGGCACATTCTCAAAACAATATACTTTTGCGGAATGTATAGGAAAGAAATTTATCTTGAATTTAATCGTTCTGACCTTTTGTAACATTTTCAATTTTCCAAAATTACAGGATTTGAGGATTGCGTGTTTTAATACATTTTTCATGATTTTTGAGTGATATAAGGGTGGACATAAATATTTGGTACCCTGAAAATGATTATCTGATCCTTGGATGAACACATTAAAAGGAGTGGAAGATTATAAGATAAAAATCAAGTGAATGATATTGGCACAAGTTTATTAAGCCCAATGAATTAATTTTATACAGCTTTATGGTATTATTGTGCTCCTGATTAAACTGTGAGATGAAAACGCTGACGCGTTCGCACGTTTCTTATATATAGAACCACATCGCGTGCACAGATATATTAACAATAGGATAAAGTTAAATATTGTGTGTTTCTTGATATCGTTTCTATATATGAATCGCCTTGTATTTGTATAAACACTGAAGTTTATACAGGGGCTCTTACAAAAGAATTCGACGATGGAAAACCTTCGATTTGTTTTTCATATAAATAAGAATTTGACACTGTTGAGATTTCTCCGTTGCAGTTTTGTTGCTATCTGACATATGTGTACTACAATATGCAGACAAACAAGGGGGAAATTTTGCTACAATATAAACATATACTTTAGTGTACACGCATATAATTGTTATACATTTACCTACTTTGGTCCATCTTGACGCCTTGTGGGCACTATAGTCTGCCTCAAAGTTGTCTACTACTATGAGAGCACCCTATGTCTTTTCTTTTGCCCTTTCATTTCTGCTTCAACTGTATCCACTAGCACTGACCCAATTCCAACATGAAATATAAAGTAGGGTGAGGTATTGATATTGTTCGCGCCGCAAACATCAGTATGGAATATGTGTTTTCGACTTTTTTTTTCCCCGCCGTCACTCCTACTCCCTCTGTCCACCACATTCTCCGTTCCGTGTTAACGAGCCCTGTGAAACGACGAGCTTTGTGCTGCGCACTAGACTGTGACTGCACCGAGATACGAGACACTGTTATGTGGTGGCTTCGACTGTGATCCATGTAGTACATTTAAACACCCACTCACCCTCCCATTAACCTAGTAAAATAAATAAAGAGGGAAAAAATATAGACCCAATGCTTAATGTAATGTATTAAATATTCCGGCTCGATAATTTTTTTTTTTTTTTATTATTTAAACACTGATTTTGTCATTTGGTAGATCTATTGGTGATGTATTGCACAAATTGAAAATTTATGCTGTTTTTATTTTTGTTCATATGCATGATCCAAATCTGTCGCTTTGTATACTAATTGTTATTGCAGAGATGAAATGTTTTATGTTCGTTTATTTGTTATTTATTGGATATTGTTGAATTATTATGAACCAATAATAAGCACCTATTTTATGATATTACAGGACGAGAAAAATCAACTACTCATCACCAACTTGTGGCTAAAGTTGGTAAGTATTATTCATTTATACATTTTATGATGAATTTTCGATGAGGTGAAATTGTTATTGATGATTCCCATTATAATGCTTCGTTGAATATCAATCATTCTGATGGATTCCATACGAATTTATGCAACTGTTCAATTTGTAAATTTATTGGAACAATTCCAATATTTCAACGCAAAATAGGAAAAAAGATAATGAGGGGAACCATTAAATATCTCTTAATGATTTCGAATAAGTTTGTGGGAACGACGATTTGTCAATGAAGTCATACTTGGGATAGAAAAAAAAATTTCGTCCATGTTATATTGAAAGTTGTTAAATTTATGGATATGAAAACTAGTGGAATGACATGAAATGCACGTTGACAATTACATACGATGTATTTGTTCGTGATCCGTCATTTTTTTTTGTATTTTTATTTATTTGATTTGGATTTGTATGTATCTCAGTGATGATTGATCATAATCGTGAAATTTCCACTTGGAAGTTCCATCAGTGAAACTGCTTAGTCAGAAATGTATAAGCTGCAGCAAACTGGTTGGATTTTAATCCGTATTAGTTGTTCAGGGACTTTTTACTTTGTGTTAGTGTTGCTTGCCTACAAATTTCCAATCATCATCATCATACATCATTTATTGGCACAGCGAGAGCAATCTATTTGCGTGTTGATGTATCTGCGTATACACATGCATTGATATATTTAATGGCCATTAAATCAACTACCGTTTTCTCTCCCACTTTTAACAGTTCGCTGATCAAACAATAACGTTGATTAATTATATTTGCCAGATTTTATACTGCGGATGAAATGAGTGAAAAAATATTCTTATTCAATTTTATTCGTAATCGTTTATCGTTTAATTCAATACAATAAACTACATGTTTAGTGTGCAATGGAATGTCTAATTTATGAAAACACATATACATGAATAATGCATTATAACTAATCGGACCAACAAGTTAATTCATTCATCTGTCATCAACTATTGCATCAATTACAACAGAGAGAATTCACGTGTCGACTAGTTAAGAACTCAAAGGATAATTTTTTTGTTAAAATTTCAACTATAATCAATGGTCAACAGAAATTAGTGTATGAATATTTCAAAAAATATTTTCAATTATTGTATGATAGAAATATGAAAAAAGGGTGATAGTTTAATAGGTGGGATGGGAAGAAAGAAAAATTGTTCGCATTGTGCTCACATGGGTGTGAGTTAAATACCCAGAAATGTTCGCGAGTCACATTATTTTCCTCACCATATATATTTTCAGATTCTCTTGCTTTTTTTTACGCTGATTTTTCGAGACAATAAAATACGAATATATCGTTGAAATACTTTCTGGTATTCCATATTTCCCCGAATGATGAATGGGATGAAATATAAAAATGAATTATACTGGCACACATTGACTTTTCCTTTTTCCTCCTTGTGCCTTTCCTCTTCTTGCTGCGCTCACACTTCCACATCCTTCCCCAAAAACATAAATCTGCATTCAAGTCAATGGATATATCGGAAGAAACATTTATATTCTTATATATGATCGTAGGTATATATCGCCTGTGCCCAATAAGAGAGAAAAAGTCGTGTGGAATCTCGATGAAAATTCACTGATGCGCGTCACACGCGAAGGAAATGGAAAAGCTGTTGCAAAACTTTTGTAACAAGCATGTGACATTTCAAAACTTGGAATTTTTACGACTTTTTCGTGTTCCTCCCACTGCGGACTCACAAGACTTCCCAGCACGCGACCGAAAAAAAATTCAGTGCAAAGTTTACATCACCAAATAATTTGGTGTGTTACATGCAGATGTATATATTCCCTTGCATTACTTGATAAAATGATATATCAATGCTTGCAATTGAAAAATAATTAGACCACAAAATTATTTATAGATTATCGTTTTGTATATATATATTACATGGAAGGATAAAGATCGTCGATCCCAATTAATCTCGCGATTCACCTAAAAAACTTTAACACCAATTACAGCATATTTTCAATTCAGAATTTATAGTGAATAATTGAGTGATCGTGTCGAAAGTAATGCAATTTTGTTCGTAAACTTCTCTATTAAAGATATTCATTTCATTCCCCACGTAACAAATATATATATCAGAGTTTATCAGTAGTGATTGCCACAACTACTAATACAAGGCTGAAGTTTAATCTTTGCGACTGAAAATCTCGATCCGCATTGTGATATGGATAAAAAGAGGAAGTGTTCTGAATGGATAGAGAATAAAATTGTTATTCCATATGTTCAGTCGCCATATGGAAAGAAAAAAAAAGAATTATTTTACGACATTCTGGACGAGGCTCTGTGATATTTCAGCATAGACACGTCACGTTCAGATATGTGTGGTATATATCTATAAATCTCTGCAGAGTGGTAGACAGCATGACGATGAATCAATGCAGTCCCCTTATAGTTTGATGAGAATTATTCATCGTGGCTATTTTCATCCCGCCAAACATTTTCATCCCAGTGTTTATTCATTAGAGGAGGCGCGAATCGGCTGACCTGGACGTTTATAATTGGAATGTCGATATACGTTCCAAGGTAGTTCATTCTCTCTGTTGATTTATACATCGTATTTCAATTTCTCATCTCCCTACTATACATATACTGCATTGAGACCTGTGTCTTTTGTAATAAATGCAGATAATAGCATTAATTTATACGACAACGCCATTGAGGCCAGAGCTCCCAAGATTCAAACACCGCAATTTTCTTTTGGCTTTTAATCAAATGCTCAAAGTGAAGTCTTCAAACTAAGAAAAAACTGAGAAAAATAATAGAAAGAAGGAAAGAAGGAAAGAAAGAAAGAAGAAAAAGTGGATGAAAAACAGGCGATAAATGAAGAAAGGGTTGCGAAGATGAGGTGGTGTAGGAATATCAACTAGAGTTTGGTGTGCTTCTCTCAGTAGATCACGTTCTCTCTCTCCACTCCTTTATTCCGCGGAAAGTTCTAGAATCAATTAAATTGAAAACCTACTACCTAATCTTCACGTACATTCACTCAACTCTCAGTGCTATTGATTCTACCATTTTCGCAATAGTGCGGCCTCTCATTTGATCTCGATTTCCCTTTAATATTGTAACCATCCAAAGTATATACCGTTGCATATAAAGATGCATTCATTCAGGCTGTAGCAAAACTTGGAAGAAAAGGGTTTGAGGAAATAGAAGATTCGTGTATAAAATACCTCTTGAATTATTAATGAAGATATACTGATGTAGAAAAACAGGATAGGAACAAAAGAATCGAATCAATAAATGAATAGTACGAAATGGTTGAGGATTCAATGATTTAGTATTGAAATATGTGTTAAGAATAAACGTTTCTGATATGAATTCACTTAGCCAGAGTCCAACAAACGAATCGTACAGCTCCTATGTCTAGTGAATATGACGTGATGATACATAGTGATATTAATGACTCGAAATACTATTGTGTAAATACATCTAATGTGTTGATATACGGGTCAAAGTTTAACAAATATTATAGCTTGAGCAGGCTCTATTGTCACTCTAGCATGTTCTTTCTCACTGCCAATTAGTATCTAAATAATTTGTTGCACTGATTGTCAACTCCAATTAGCACAAAGTCAACTGGCGTGGAATAACAATTGCCATGGAATGATTAGTATTTGATCTTTGGTGTACGTATTTAAATAAATTGATTATCTTATGAGAGAATGAGCATGTGAATTGGCAGTATATGAATGTGCAGTCGTACGCAAGCTGATGGATTCATCTTTATGAAAAAATGAAAAAAGAACTTATTACTATTTGACTACACAGGCGTTCCTGGAAATTGTTCATTTGCCCGAGTTGCGTTTCATCATGAGAAATAAATATGATTTGGTTATTGGTATCATGACGATGTTGAACACATATATGAACGGTGCATCAAGCATTCAGCCGTCCCCCAGGCATAAATTCCTATCATTGCTTCGGAACAAGTGCGCCACACGCCTCGTTCCTTCCTCTCTGTCCTTTTATATATCGCGAGTTTGAACGATAATGCTCCATTTTCTGGAATTACAGTCCTTCGAAACTTCACTAGCGTACCCAGCGTTGCTCAACCGCATTGACCAAAATGGGAGCAAAAGAGGTCTGGATATATATGTTTATCCATGCTAAGTGAAATGAGGGAGATAGAGAGAGAGAGCGGGAGAGAAAGAGAGAGTACTAAAGTGGGGAAGAGATGGCGAAATAAAGTGACACAAAACTGAAATAATATTTGAGTAAACTCGACCGCCCCTCGTAAATAGGTTCGCATTAGTTATGCTTTTTAATGATCTTCCATTTTGCCATTATGTCCTACAGCGAATATTAACCTTTGTTCCTCATTGTTCTCATGCAATGTACGCCCCCGGCTCACATCTGTAAGCATGAAATACCGCAGTGCTCTGTGGTCGTTTTTATTATTTTTTTTTCTTTTTCCTTTTTTCCCAAGGTTTACCCATGTTGCGATAAAATCCACACGAGATGACGCTTGACTCCCCGGAATAATTATCATTTCATATTCATGCAATGAAAATCTGGTGAATGTTCATCCATGATTTATGGAACAATATATATTATTTCTTCTCAGCTTTTACATTGTATCAACCAATGTGCAAGAAAAAAAAAAGTATCGTTGCAAAGCAGAGAATGTTAATATTATTCATAGACTTTTCTCATATAAAAATCGGATCGAAAGTTAATTAAGTTATGAGTTATTGTCTATAATTTTGCAATGTCGGTTTTATTGGAATTCAGGGTTACAAAGGATGCAGACAATCCGTCGCAATTTACATTCCCAAATTTGAGATGACAAGAATTCTATCCTTATCGTTATGTAATGACAAGTGAATAATAAAAAAAAAATAATAAGAGGAACTGAAGACAACTGTAATGAAATTGGAATACTTTCAATTCGGAATTAATTGAAATTATTGGAATTCTCGATTGGCAGATTCCGAAGACAGTATATGCAAATGCCGTTGAAGCATGTTTAATTTTCACGAATTGAATGCAGTGTGAAGCATCGTAGCGATGCGTAGAGTGATCGGAAATGAGATGGTTTGTGAGGGCGGTGATAGTATGAATTACACAGTCTGTAGATGAAGAGGATTACATACATACATACATACATACATACATGCATACATATATACATGGTGTACGTTAAAAAAAAATGAACAGAAAGAACAATATATATATATATATATATATCATTAGATACAAATGGTGGTTGGCGTTCCTGAACAGTAACTTCGACTCACAGATATTCCATTCCAATTTCACATTTGGTTGCTAAAGAATGTGATCAAATGTTTTAGAAGCCACCACCTGCAGTGTCTACTTTTTATTCCTCCATTGCGCTCATTTTTTTTTTACCGCTATTCGTTTTCTTCCAATATTTTTTGTTTTATACTGCTTGCGCGAAAATTGAATTCCCCGATGTAAAATATCGTAAATTAGAGAGGAAAAAAAATAATATGTTTTTTCATTCAATCAATGGACTTGACGAGGGATTTCTTTTTCCTTTTTTTTTTTTCATAAGCGAATAACTTCTGTTCCCAGCCATTTTCATCAATGAATTGAATTCATATGAAATACATAGATATGGAGAGTAGATGATGGTGGTAGATACATTTGCCATGTAAATGGACATTATGGAGCCTTTGACAGGCGCATGATCAATAATATCTATGTACCAATGGTAATATTTTTATATTCTGTGAAAAATTAACTGAATATTGAATTACAATAGTAATACTATTTTATAGTGTGAAGTATGCTGCCTGACTACTTTTCCTGAATTGTCCATGTATGAAACTGAACGTATTTGTCTGAGAGCTAGTTCGCATTTATCGTATTGCACTTGAAGACTAGCTACGTGATCCAATATCATTGGAAGTTCTCGCTCTTCCTGATTTTAGCATTTCCCAATGGCAGAAGTGCTCGAGAGAAAACAAATAGCGATAAATCTGTGATAAGTTGAGATATTGCCCACATTCTTCCATTTTGTTATCCGAGATAGCAGATGTCATGCAATAATATTTCAATACAACTCCATTTTCATGATATTGAGTTCGATTTGGTCCTCAAATATTTTTATACATAAGTAAATACACATAGTGTATGCATTGAAATATCAAACAGTAAAAATATTTGACAAAAACATACCGAATTTATTGGATAATATTTGTGATATTGTGACATTGAATTATTTTGATATTGACTGATATTTGTAATGAATCGAATAATACAGTGCCTATTCTTATTGAAAAAAAATTATTGGTTTTGCTTTTACAGGAATGGAATGATGTCAACATGAGGTGGAACGTGTCACAGTACGGTGGTGTAAAAGATCTCAGGATTCCGCCTCACAGACTCTGGAAACCCGATGTTCTCATGTACAACAGGTGAGTCGACGATAATTACAATTCATTCTCAGCACTATGTGACAATATGTAGTCTACATGATTTCACCTTGATAAATATTATCGCCTCTATTATTAGTTCAAAATTGTCGATCTCATCATATCGAGATATTTGGATGATAATCCAGATTTAAATTAATGGAAATGACTAATAAATTTCCAATGGGGAATTGGGAAATGATATGAGTTATATGATGTTTAATTTATTCAAAATATATTGACATTAGTCACAAATTTCAATAAAAAACATAGTTAAATATATTATTCACTGCAGGACGAATGTATGATGCATTGCAACGCGCATGCACTCGACTGCAAAGACTGCATGCGATACTGCAACATACCATCTGATCAAAAAGTAATTCGTGTAAAAGAACATCCGTGTATTTCGCATTCCGAATACGTTTTGTCCGAGTTCATATATATATGTATATATATATATATATATATATATACATACGATTCTGTCAATATTCCACACCGCACTAGCGTGATAAAAAGTTTATATTCGCTTATTTTCCGATTTACTATTTTGCTCCACCATATAATGTACATTCAGGTATATCTATATCCACAAATATTGTTACATAGGTTTATTTATGTATGAAAAACAATGCGGTTGTTTTTTCTTCGTTCCTCCACTTCATTTTTTTTTTTCTTTGTATATATATATGCAAAATTTTTTTTTGTTTCTATTTCGTTTTTCATGTCAGAGTATAAAATGCAAAATCATCGTGAAGAATTCTTAGGGTGCCGTAAATTTCGATTAGTACATCGTTGGAAAATCTGGTACAGCGCCCGGAGGTATACGCAATACCAGAGCACACGAGATTCCGCACGCCTGAACGTACGGCATTCTCATCGTAGCAGTAGGCCAAGAAGGAGTAGTATGTGCCTAGTACTAGTAGCAGTAGTGGTACTATGGAAGTAGATGCAACCAACCGCGTGGGTTGATGATGTATATATATGATAAAATAGAATGAAGGATAGAAAATACTGAGAGTGACGAGAACCGTCGAGGACGGTGCATGCTTCCTATATAAACCGTGTATATATATATATATATATATATCTATATATGTTTGGAAACATAACATTGGGGGGACATGAAGGAATGACATAGTAGGAGAGGCCCCGACGCACATGTACGATCTGATGTTGGTATAAATCGTGCAAACTCGACCGTTCATTCTCCACAATGCATATTGCACATATACTAAATATATTTATACGTTGAGCTTATTGGAGCCGCAATACATACCATTGTGTACATACAAACAAAGTTTATTCAATTTAATTATTCATCCAGGGTATAAAAATAATATGTAACGTGTATTTATAATCATATTGTACGTGAAAGATGAACAAAAACCATTTAACGACTCAATTTTAATTTACTCTTAACACTTCACGGCAATTAACAGTTTTCATGCGCCAAAATAATAATTCTATGTTCATTTTTGAAACACGAAGCTCGCAGGCGTTCCCACTTGTCCCTGTACGTCAAATAATTAGAGACTACTTTGCGATAATTAAATGAGCGATGAAAAAATATAGAGGTATTTATCTAATTATTGAATGTTCATAATTATATAGGAAGTAACAATTTTACTTTGAGTATTTTGTCTTTGCCTAGTTGATGCGTCCATACACAAACGAATTTAGCAATGGGTATTGAGCTGATGCAAAGATATATTAGAATGAAGGGAGGAACGAAAGACGTATTGCCATCCATTCTAAGCACAAGCAGTTGTATATATTCGATTGGCTCATTTTCTATATTGGCCTATCATGCTTATCGACAATACTCCAAGTATATATATATATAACCAGATTGAAATGGCGAATGAATGCATTCCCACCTACACACTACAGCGGTTGCACATTGACGGGTTGAATATTCGATCGTCGAAATTCTCAACTGATTCAACGCTGCAAATGCGCATAATCAATGGCAGTTGGGTGTCTCTCGTTTCCTCTTCCCCTCCTACAGCCTACGCTTCCTCACTCTTTCTCTCTCTCTCCTTCTCTTCTTCCCACTCTCTTTTGTCATCTATATACATTGTGCTGGATGCCCTCGATGAAACATCAGCCATACTCTGGCTTCTCTGTACTCTGACTTTGGTACGATTAGTGCGCGACGTAAATATAAATCCGGAGAAAGCGCATTGAGGGGTACGGGATGAGAGTGTAGGGGGCGTGCTCTCTTGGTGCATGACAAAATGAGTTCACATTCAGGGCACACGACGACGCTTCGATAGTGCATGCGGGTGGGACGTGAATGGGAGAATGAGTCAAGAGGCGGACAGATATAGGAATATAGTGGTATATATATATATAGTGAGTGGAGAAAGCGAGAGACAGAGCTGTTGGACGCATGCCAAGGGCAAGTTGTATTAGCCATCGTGGTGCATTCGAGATTTCAAGCCAAAGCAGATTAAATTCGTGTTTGTCGATACGTAATGAGCGCAAGCGGAGCGGCACAGTACAACGCGCAGTGGCGCACTTCTAAGCTTTTACGGTATTTCAATTGCTGTATATTGTCTCTCTTGTGTTTGACTCTCGAACATCGTGACGACGCGTTCAATTGCTTTGTGAGCCATTTTGCGCGCATTCGCTTTATTGGAACATTTATCAGTTTAGCCCCTCGTGGTCGTTTTTCTCCAATATCTATGCTATTATTTGGCATTCTTGACTTCCTCGTATAATTAGGGGTCGATGAGGTACAAAATATCATTTTACCATACAGACAAAGAAACATATGGAATAGAAATTGTATTATCAATTCTATCTCTCTGCTAATATCAACACTTATTGTGTTGGTGATATTATCAACCTGTACCTAGTTTTCCATATTGGAATACACAGTAATCAACTGATGACAATCTCATATTCAATATTGTGCCAGAAACAGTTGCAGGGTTTCCTTAAAGTTTATTTTAACCGGAGGTTACCAAATTCAAAATATATTTATCGCTATTTTGATATCTATGCCACCATTTCAAATTACAAAGTATTTATTTGATATTTTGGCTCCAGTCTTCCTCGCCGCCACGATTGAATTTTCATCTGGGTCAAAGATGCCAGCTTGTGAGAAATGTTTTATATTTTGGAAGATAACGCTTTGAAATTTTACTAAAAGAAATGAAGAAGTGAAATATGTATATTGGCATGGTAATATAAGTTCATTTGTAACATCGAATTGACCTCAACTCCAGAAGAGAGATATTTTTTCGTTCTCCTGAACATTTGAGGTCTTCCCAATTCAACGTATATAAAGAGAAAACACTGAAATAAATTACATTGATATCCTTTCTGATAGAAGTCAATGCATAAAATAATTTAGTAGGAATTGATAATGAATTAACATTGATCAATTTGTGTAAGTAATCCTGTCTTTCATCTCTGATTCCAAACACTTTCATTCTATTTAACAATATCATTGGATTTTTCCGCAACGAGTGTAAAGTGTAGTAGTAACAAAGAATAATCCAATGTTTCAATAATTCCGAATCAATTCGGATGTAGCGCTGGCAATACATAAAAAATATTGAAAATATTCCAAAGCATCCACATCCAATTAATGATAACACGATTTGAGTATTAATGCTGTAATAAAATGTTTTTTGCAGAATGTTCAATCCTACTTTGGGATTGAAATTTGCGTTTGATTATATTTTCAATGTGCAGTCGTGCAGAAGTAATTTGAAGGACCGCGGGAATTGTTTGTCCGGTGAGATTGGGAATGAATGCAATGCCTTGAGGGAGTTGAAAGAAATGTAGTGGTTTTGGTTCATTTCGTGAACTCAGTCAAACGGACTATTATTATTGTTTACATTTATTTTTTAACTTATAATCGTTATATGTATTAATAGTAAATTAAAACGATTGAATTTATCGTTTTTATATTCTGTCGATCGATTTTCACTTGATGCCGAGTCATTTTCGTTCTTCATATCGAATATTCTCTCTTCACCAGAAGTCTCCCTTTTCTTCCGACACCTGATGCTTTTCCAACTTCCACCTCACCCGATCTTTCTTCTTCTTGCGAAATTCTCCTCGACACATTCGTTTTGCGTTCAGCTGAGGCATAATAGAGAGGGTGAGAAAACGCCCGAAGTGTGAGTGAGATAATTAACTTTAATAACACTGTCACGCCGTTTAATGAGTCACCTCTCGACAATATGGAAAAGGAATGAGCGACGGGTGAAAAAGAGGGAACGGGTGAATTAGAACACACGTTTAGGGGCGGATTGCTGTCGTTCAAGCTTCATCTATAACAGCAATCACCAATAACGATGAAGAAAATAGAATGTAGGCAAAAGAACAGCATGTGTGTAGCGGAATCAACTGGAGAGGAAAGAGAGTAAAATATTAGAATGATAAAAAATAGTTGATAGATTCTAGTCTCGATTTATTTTTCTGTCTTTAGCTACATAAGTTTATACAAATCGGTAGTGGTGCGAAATATTTCTAGTGAATATCTCGTTTTTCTCCCATATTAACTTTTCTCTCACAATAATATCCTCCTTCCTCATATTTCAATTGATATCTTTCTCTTTGTGCATTATGGCTGTTCGACCGAGAAACTAAGATGGAAAACTTCATTCTGCATTTTCTCCCATTGCAGAAAGAAAGTATGAGAAAAAAAAAGCAAAAGATGGCCAGGCAACGTGAGGTTCTGCGAGCGGGATTGATAGAGTTGATGGGGGTACGGTTGTAGGGGGTTGAAAAGGAGTGTGGGAAGGGGGTAGAATACTCTGGGTGCTTTCGGAAAGAATGAAATAACGGATTGGGTTGTGGCCAACTGGCCGGATTCCAACCAATCCTCTAGCTGTAGTGCGCGATGCATGTATGGCTACTGGGGTGTGCAGCTTTCTACTTCTATATGTATATATTGTATATATGACTGTTCAACCCGATGACATAACTCGGGTTTGTGAAAATGTCCCGTTTGGGTTTTCCATTCAAAGCATCTCACACAAGATATACGATATCAGTGATACAAAACCATATTCGCTCTGACCATATAATAAAGTGGTAATCGGTGTATAAATACGACGAACTTTTGCGTCTGTGTAACAAGGTTATGCCATTGCACATGCATTGGCAACATATATCGTGTAACGAATATAAAAACATTACACGTATCGAATATTTAAATATGAAGATTAACACACGAGAGTAATCCCGCTCCCTCTCTGCCAATGTTCAAGAGTCATTTTGAATTCTCATTACTGATTTTTCCTCCCATGAAATTACTTCTAGTTTTTTCCTTTTTTGGTCACGCTGGGGTTCTTTTAAAATTTGCAACTTCAGAGGATGTCACAAACATAGAATACGAGAATATAAACAAGTCTATGTTTCAATATAACTTTGGTGACAGCAATAGGCAATTATAAATATATATTTCAATATGCATAAAAACCGCGCGCGCATACGTGCAATGAATAATGGAACGCCAACGGGATTGCAACGAGTCACTTGCCAACCGCACACCTTATTTTCTAATTCATATCGCCGCAGATAATTTACATTTACAAACACACCTGGCAATATGCACCTATGATAAAGTTCAATGTTCGTAAATTCACCTTGTTGTCGTGTGTTCTCCAACTTTATCATCAAAAATCAAAAGAAAGTTCACTTTATGTCATTTCTCTTTTGTTTCGTATTTTAGCACTTTAATAAAAGTAGGTGAATTATAGTGTCACCACCAATTGAGTTGCTGAGCTTTTGCTATGTTTGTAAGCATTCAATACATTACATCGTCATTAGAATTGATTCATAAACGTGTGATATTCAATACATAGATAATATGACGATAGATGTGTCGATAGCTGTCGGAATTCAACTGATATATCTTCGAAGAGTGAAAAATATTTGGATAGATCCAATAGGAATAACAATGACTACTTTTTTATGTAACCCATTGAATATATATAATAGTGATAAGGAGGCCAATTAATTTAGTGGTACGACTGTTATTCCGGATATTCCCACTTTATCTTCACCCTTCTCTCGAGGGGTGATAATTCAATATGGAGAAGTAATCACGTTTATGAACATGGAGTACATATAAAATTATAGAGTCGACAAATCGAATTTTTATTAACATTCTATCATTCATTCATTCATTCATTCATTTATTCGTGTTGTAGCGCTGATGAAGGCTTTGACGGAACTTATCCGACGAATGTCGTCGTAAAGGATAATGGAACTTGTCTGTATGTGCCACCCGGTATATTCAAGAGCACATGTAAAATTGACATCACTTGGTTTCCCTTCGACGATCAGCGATGTGAAATGAAGTTTGGTTCGTGGACCTATGATGGCTTTCAGGTGAGCATTAAAGTGAATCTGGGACAGAGTAATATGAAAGAGATATTGACAGAGATAAAAAAGTAAAGGAGTTTAACACAAATAAGACAGAGCTTATATTGAAATGACTTTTCGGGTCTTGCATTCGTCTTTTTTTTCAATTTAAAACATTCATGTTTGATATTCACTGTCGGTGATGAGAAACTAGACCAAATACTCATTTATATGCCAAATGTTGATACTTTATTGAATGTCTGAATATCAGTGCATTTAAAAACATTATTTGGACTTATGGGAAATGAATTTGATATTATGTCATGCGAATGCACAAACGAATTAAATTCGAATGAAGGGAAAGACATTTTTGTGACTGTGCAAATTAAAAGTCGTGGCAAGGAATTTGTCTTGGGATGTTTGGAAACGAATAGTGTATGTAATTGGATTTATATCGAGTTCCCCTGGTACGATTATTTGCCCTTGCCAATCGTTTTTATTCTCTTTGGTGATAAAGTAACATGAAGAAAATTTCTGAGTTCGACAGCGTATTTTTGTTTTCGATTAGTTATCGACTTTTCCATTCGATTCACTAGAACATATGTTTATATATATGTATGAAGATTGTCGGTGATTATATTTGAGACTAGCGATCTTCATTATTCCACATAATAACTCTTCATAGTAAATATATAAAAAAAAGTCATCTGTGTTGCATTGTACATGATTATTGGCATGAAACATGATAAATGAGACAGTTAAATTTACTCGACCTCTAGCAATTTCATTTCTTGTAAGATGATATAGTGGTTCATTGAAAATATTCAACTACGTTGGGCCAAGTTGCGCTATCACGTGTTATACATACGTGGCACTGTTCTCTTATTTGTTTAAACTTTAAAATATGTATATGTAGTACAGATCACGAGAAGAGAGTAAATAAGTTAGACATGGTGAACAAAACTCGTCTCACGCGCACATGGAATATATATAAGCACGATACAAGTGAACTTGGCAGTACATTAACAGAATGTTTCCAACTTCTTCAGTTGGATCTTCAACTACAGGATGAGACTGGTGGGGACATAAGCAGTTTCATTACCAACGGCGAATGGGATTTGTTGGGTAAGTTCCCAATTATTTTGCCCAAAAAATTTACAGACTATCTGCAATTCCAATCATTCTCTAGCATTTTATTATATTTTCTCAATCTTATTTCTTGACATCTTATTTTTTTCCTAGCCTCGTCGTTAATTTTCGTATTTTTATTTTATATTTCGTCAGTTCATACTTTATATTGGAAGTCTGAAGGAGTCGCCAGAAAAAAAAAATGTCTTCCATTCCAAAATCCAATCAGATCAATTGATTTTTGCAAACATGTATTCAACACTGGAGAACTATATGTAGCCCGCACAGTTACACCTTATATTGAACTGGATAATTTCTCAAAATCGAGAAGATTCACTACTTCAGTGGAAACGTGTTCATTTCGTATTGTCTTTTAAGAAGTCGTGACACATCAGTACATGTTTTGGAATTGTGATTCCATAAACAAGACAATTAGAATGATAGTGAACATGATTCATGCATTTTAGAAAACTTGATATCATTTTTTCATTACTCATAGTATCTTCACGTATTCCACTTGTGTAACCATGAATCATATTAAGTAATATTCAAATGCACCTATACATATAATACATACATTAAATATATATGAGATTTTATATGCGGCGTGAATGAAATTCAAAATTCTGGTCCTGCACATTTCATTTTCATACGAATAAGTCCTTTCGATATGACTCACTGCTTGCCATCAACATTTCCCCTTCTCTTCATATAATATATATATATACATAAACAGATATATATGTATATATATATTGATTGTCTGTGTTGACCTCAAGCAATCCGATAATCCAACGTACGTGGTTGACCTCGAGGATGAGACGTGGTTTGGAAAAGGCGAACGTCGCCGTTGCACCCTGACAAATGATAATATTTTCGCCTTGCTTTCTTATCCTAGTGGTGTCTGTTCTTAACATCAAGCACGTACTATCTAACGTTGCAGTGATCTTTTTACTTTTTTTCTTACCTTTTTGCCTGTAATATCATCCCTATTTTCCCAATTCACTTCTCTCTCACACCTGATACCTAGGTAACTTGTAACATATATTAACTGTGAACGTATTTCAGGCGTGCCTGGTAAAAGAAATGTTATATACTATAACTGCTGTCCAGAACCATACATTGACATCACCTTTGTCGTCATCATAAGGAGACGTACACTTTACTATTTCTTCAATCTCATTGTCCCGTGCGTTTTAATTGCTAGTATGGCAGTATTGGGTTTCACATTGCCACCCGATTCCGGAGAAAAATTATCATTAGGTGAGTAAATTATTCAATTTATTCATAGTTATTCAATTGTCTATAGCTAATTTCACCTTTTTTTACCCTATTAACTCGAATGTAGTTCGTGTCGGCGCGCCACACTCATATTCATCACACTTTTGAATACAAAATTAAATAACTAGTCAATCAGTAAATGGGATTGTTCTGCACTTTCTACTTTTTCTCTCTCCCCCACTCTCACCCTTGCTATCTTCCCCTCATCCTGTCTGTCTTACTCTTTTCATTGAGTTCAATTGTGACCGTAACCTACTCGTTATTTTAGTTACAGAGTCACCGCGAAGAGATTAGAGTGGTGAGGGTGAGGTGGTTCGTTCCTTTCACCTCCTCTCTCTCTCTCTCTCTTTCTCTCTCTCTCTTTCTCCCTCATTTCGCGCTATACATGCTCTCACCTTTTCATCTATTATCCTTTGGCCATATCACGCGGCTCATGCACCACTTTGATACTTACATGTACCAACGATTATCGTTTTCTTCATTATCTTATTATTATCCTACTTGCAAAACTATAATTGATAGATCAATGACTCGCCTTACAGGGGTAACGATTCTCTTGTCTCTTACTGTGTTCTTGAACATGGTAGCTGAAACGATGCCAGCAACGTCCGATGCTGTGCCGTTATTAGGTGAGCGTTAAACTTAATTTTCACATATATGTTATGGTGCAGAGAGCCAGTTGATATTTACACCTCAGGGACTTTTTTTTCTTTTCTAGAAGAGATATTGTGATTCATCAAAATATTGAATTAACATATAGTTAATAAACATCACACTAGTACATAATTAAATGCTTTGTTCGTTTTCAGGTACATATTTCAATTGCATCATGTTCATGGTTGCCAGCAGTGTGGTCAGCACGATTCTCATATTGAATTATCATCATCGAAATCCGGACACTCACGAAATGTCTGAATGGGTAATAATCATATACCAATATTTTTGTTGTGGACGGGAATTTTATCAAATAGACCAGATTCAATAATCTTTCTTCATTCATAACAGGTGCGTGTACTGTTTCTCTCATGGTTGCCGTGTGTGCTTCGTATGTCTAGACCTATTCATGAAGATGACGGCCAAAAATCGCAAAAACCATCACCCGTGACTGGTAATGTTACTGAAAGAACGAAGGGATTATTATATTTATAAAAGTTATTTCATAATATAGAGTTGAAGAAAAAAAAAGAATTATGACGGGATATAACTATACATTTTACATCTGGCAGTCGGGCTAAAGTTATATTTGATTGTGTATGGTTTAACTTCAATTGCTGTGGTTAGAGAAGTTTCGAACCATTTGCTTAGCGTAAATTTGCTCACTTCCTGAACGATCTTCACCCACCCATTAATATTTTAGTTTCAATATTATACATGATGAGATGGACAGAGAGTTGAAACCAAATAGAATTTTTCTGTGTTCCTACCAATTCATATTTGTCATGATCCGAATGAATAAAATTCTATCTTGCCTGACTATCTCTCAGCTATTTCACTGATGATGTTTTTCGTTTGTTCTATATGATAACTAGGTCCAAGCAAAGCGTATGGCGATCTTGAATTGCCACAAAGGAGCAGCAAATCACTTCTAGCGAATGTACTAGATCTTGAAGATAATGCACTGGCATCGCACAACAACCTGTTAAACAATGTATACAGTACACCAGGTCCTCACCATCATATGGGTCATGGCCACAGTCATATACATACTGGGCCACAGACACCTCATCATCATCACAGCCATACACCGGCGCCAACGCCACATCATCAACATTCGACGCCATTGCCACATTCCTCGTATCCGCCACATCAATTGAGCCATACACCGCATCATCATCAACATCCGCAGGACGGCGCCACGCCGCAAGTTGAGACGATACTGCAAAGTGCCTGTTTCTGTGCACGCTATGAACTTATCCTGATTTTGAAAGAAATCAAGGTAAATATTTGTTCATTCACTAGTTCTTCAATCATTTATTCATCCATTATTTATCTACCTTTTTTTTTTCATTCTTTACCATTACTTGGTTCATATTTCTTTGTGTTCATGTTGAATGTATATATAGTAGGGCATTTATGCGTATGGAGATATGCATTTGCCCGATCAACTATACCCAGGTCGACCCCATTCCTATTTTCCGCTACATAGTTTACTCAACTCTCGTAAAATATTTTCGTCCGCGGTTTACGCCCAAATGACTCGACGAATAAAATTGTCGTGTCAACAAAATATTTTTTCCTTCCCATCTTTCCCCAATTATCTATTTTCCTATCTTTTTCTCTCGCTCTCCCTCATCCACTATATTGTGGTCTTTAAAATCAAGTGACCTACCTGTCGCTGCTGCTTTTTTTCTCCTTTCAATCTGCGCAGTCGGCGAATACGATCGATGGCTGTGTGCGAGGAGAGAAATATATGCTCGCAGAGAAGCGCAAGGGATAGGGTAACGCTCTCACTCTCCATATAACGTTATAGCTGACGCGGCATTAACAGTTTCTATCTTCACACACGAATGTTTGACCAAGATTATTACTTTTTAAGTCTTGAGTTTCTTGATCACGACATAGACTATGATATGGTTATGATATATTTGACAGACAGGAATGTCGAAGAAAATAAAATATGTCTCATTCTAGTTAATTATGTTCACTACATCTATTCCTTAAAAAAAAAGTCCACGAGGAAACTTATCGATGCAATGCAATTAATTTTTCCAAGATGCAATAGAAGTTTTGATATCTATAAACGTGTATATAATTTGTCCATTCATATTCATTTGTTCACAGATAATAACAGATCAGTTGAAAGAGAATGATGAGAATACGAAGATAACGAATGATTGGAAATTTGCGGCGATGGTGATCGACAGGATGTGCCTAATCATTTTTACACTGTTCACCATAATTGCTACAATCACCGTCCTATTCTCGGCGCCGCATATTATCGTCACGTGATTTAGGAAAGCACGTTCGCTGCAACGTAAAAACGTTGAGCCTCGTGTTTACTATCATTGGTTGTTACGGGTTGTTGTAGATGTGCCGCGATTATTGTCATTTTTTTATGCTTGTAAGAATGGAGAGAAGTCTTTTTTGCCACATTACAAAGCGTCGATAGAATGAGGTGGATGAAACAGTGTTATAATAGAATGAGCAATAAGGCACGAATTGTTCTACGATATCATGAAACTATCATCATCATTTAATGATTTAGAGGACAATTCGTGCGCTCTAGCAATTGACTTACATTAAAATATATTATGTATATTATGCCAATGCAGCCCATTCGCCAGTATTAAAGGGAAAAAGAATCACACGCGTACGTACTACGCTTATACATAAATGCACCAACATCAACGTACACTGGACGAGTAATTGGACACATGAGGAACCTGATTAAATTCCAAATGAAATTGATATTTATCGTAAAATACATTGAAGTATTTGAATTTATTACGACGTAATGATTCATTTTCAATTATGGGCCACCTCAACATAGAAAATCATAATTGAAACCAAATAAACAAAACATGATAATTAAATAAAGATAGAATGAATGGAAATGGGGCACACTGTATGAACAATTTTATGTGCAATGAAAAAATATGCCAATGCGCACATATTATACTCTCAAACACAATGAACTGCCAAGGTGATTCAAATGCCAGTGAATTTTATTATCCGTATCAGTAGTACGTAATGACAACTATGAAGGACTTATACTACGATTAAGTGGCGTGCGATAGCACACAATTCTTTGAATATAGGTTTAAGAAATCCATGACGAAACGATTTTCTTGTAGAAAGGCAGAATCATCTCATTTTTTAACCGTCGGATTGTGTTTCTATTATTCCAATATATCGATTAAATATTAAGAATGAGGCATACACACATAAATTTGTAATTACATGCGTTTAAACCAGTCGTATCGATGTTTTTCTATACATTTACTTTGCCTTTACTCTTATCTATATGTTTCACACCGGACTTCTCATTCTTGATTATCATTTCTACGTACTTCTTTGCTCACTTTTCTTCCTTCTCTCTTCATACACAACAGCACAGTTGCACGCCACTCATTAGATGACCTAATCTGCATTTACTCTGTACGAGGAAGTCCATCATCAGATTAACCATCAATAAATATTTTTTCAAAAAAACAAAAAGGAAAAAAAAATTCTTTTCACCTTTATTAAGAAACACGATACTATTATGCGGTATATTTAACGCGCGCGGGCTTTATTGTATGCATACCTATGAACACATACACACACTGATACGTAACTGACAGGCATTTATGAATCTATACGCAATCAAATGGAGATAAATCTGGATTCAAAATTGATATATGCAATTATTGTGTCCATTGCATCATCGCGTCTTCCAAAAACAACATGTTTACCACGCATTAAAATTTTTCCCAATATATACTGTTATTCTTAAACTACCAACCATGACTATCGATTACTACATCAAAATGTAATAGGGAAAAAATTTGATGAGCTATTAGAATATTATTAAATAGTGGAACGACACTTCAACATTTACTGTAATACCTATGAGGGTTTTTCAATTTACATTTCACTGTCAACCCAATTCTCCTTTTGGAATTTTAATTCTATGGAATCAAAATTAATTCTTCAGTGTTTTTTTCAGTTAATCTTCCCCATGGATCTATTTTTGTCAATATGCCTATACCTGACTTGATGTATTCGCAATTATTTGAATCGTCATTGGTAATAGAACTATCGATTTTTTCAATCAATATTTTGGACAAACTTTCAGTCAACTTATGAAATTTGGGGATAAATACTTAACTGGTGGTTTTAGAAAATTATCAAACAATTATAAATGATCCGCAAAACACCTAATGCAGAAAAAAAAGAAGAAATATTCAGTTGAATGTAAATTTGGCCAGAGGCTCTGACGCGACATCCAATCACATTATCTTTTGAATAATATTGAAGATATATACCTAGTAAGAGGAAAAAGGAACGTTGTTAATGATGTTAATCGTATAAATTATAAAAGTAGGATATCATAATGATATTGAAATAATGTCCGATCGAGAATGAAAAAATTTTTTTATGGCAACAGGCAACAATAACGAAAAAGAGGAAATTCGAAAAAAAAAAATTAATAAATCGCATAGATCAATGCTTAGTCAGACATTCCTTTCCTCTCTGGAAAAATACATAATTCGATTGAAACCGCGTTAGATGATATTGAGTTGGTAAATAATATTTCCAGGTTTGCAATACAAAATCAAAAAAAGGAAAAAAAAACACCAAGCTATATATCTCAATGAAAAAAAAGGAGAAATAAACATTGCGTCAAATTTAGAATTTTTCCATTTTATACAAGCCAATTATCTGTACGTATGTATTTACTCCCTTGGCTATAAATTGCATGCGTGATGCAATTTTGTCATTGTTGATAACGCGATTCTGTGGTGAAAGTAGTTTGCATTAAAAACATTTTGAAGGTTCACCTTTGCTGCATAGCTCAAGAGAAAAAAAACATAAAAGAAAAGCGCATACTGCAACAAGCTAGTGAAATATAATCACTCGCTCAATTAGTGGTGGGAAGTGAATTAAATAGCGATAAATAAACATGGTAATCGAAGACCGTTAGCGACATAATATATATGAAAACTTGAAATAAAAATTACAGGTATATGCACGAGAAAAATAAGTAAATAATTTATGAACGTGTAAATTTCGTCGCGCATAATATTCTCACTATGTTGCCAATGTTGATCATTATTCTCGGAGGCCTCGGATATTTTATGCCTCGAGTAATTGTATTGGCGTCTCTATAATCTCGAAATTTCGAATCAATTTGTTATGTCATCGTATAAGGGCTATCAAATAAAAGGTAAACATGGAATACTAACGATAATAACACTCAATATTACAATTAAATAATAACGAGACAATGTAATCACTCATTGTGTACGATACACCGTATGCTCAAAATAACTTCTATAAAAAGAAATAATAATGATAAAATGATAAAAATAGACTTAAATTAAACATTAAGTATAACGAGGTGTCACGAGCCTTAACAAGACATTTGCGAATAGAAATACACGGAAATAGCGTATTGTTTGTAATGAAAAGATTGATAATAAGAATCAAATAATAATTTTACAAAATAGAAGAATGGAAGAGTTATACGGTAATTGGCTATTGAAAAGCATTTGATTGGCTCCTTCGTTTACACGAAACCATCATACACAAGTCTCACGATATAATAGTTCAATAATAATCAATGACAACATTACTGTATAACTCATCACGGAATCATCAGCTCAATTGTGCAATTCATTTTATAAATCCAAATTTCATCTTATTGTAAAGTTTTTCCTTTCTCTCTTTCCATTCTTGTTTACGCTATCGTCTGATATTACACCATATTATGTATAAACAAATACACGCTCATCATCGATGAAGATAATCATTTCATAAAGAACTGTTGTTATATAGAGTAGAACATACTGTATTGAATAGTGATAGGTAATATAATGTGTATGTATTAATGATAATTTTACGGTCATCCAATGCAATAACACACGTATTATTTAATTATCATCATTGATATTATGATGTTGATATAATTGATCCATCATTGACCGTGAGATTGTACATACGCCAAACCAATTGTATATTAAGTTGTATTAATTGTAAGGAAATCAATCATTACATTATCACTGGAAATACGGGATGTTTTATTAGAATTAATTAAGCAAATGCAAGTGCCAAAATTTGTTCTATGGAAAGCTGTATGACGAACAACATCTTTTGTGTGAGGGTAACAAAAGAAAAACATGAAATCGCAAAAAAACAACGTTTTGACATGGATGACTTTAGTGTAATGTTGAGCTTTGCTTGAAATGGTTAGAAAGAATATAGAATGAGTACCCACAAGTTGGATCAATATGCAATTAATAGACTTTTATAACATTGAAATATCGCTAAAATATTCAAACAATATAGATGCAACTGGTTTTCTTTTTTTTGTTCAATCGTGCCCGTGCCAACAAATGTATAATTAAATTTAATTGGAGATGCGAGAGCATGGGTGTGGATTAATACGAAAATGCTACATTTGGGACAAAGTATTGCCAAAATTCGGAGTTTGCTTACGTACTTAAGGAAGTATATATACGTAACTTGATTCATGAATAATTTCACTGATAATCAAATGAATTTATTCATGCATGATTTTTTCATTCCACGTTGGATGATTAACCAACGCGGAACAAAAAAAAACCATATGAATGAACTCTTTATAACACAAATTGGGGTCCGCGACTTATCACTCATCACAATTTTCTTAATATATTCATTTAATTTTGATCCTTCAATATATGATAATATACGCGATCAACGCAGCTTTGTTCCTCAATTGAGAACAAATGCGCCAGTTGCTACAATAGCCACACTGTCAAGTGCTTAATTATAACTTTTACACGAATAGCTGAATAATCAATCGCAGAAAAATGAAAGAGGAGTGATTGTAGTTATATATCAAAGTGCAACAGAATTTTTACAAAAATGATTGTAGAGCTGTGGGAGAAACAAAAATGTAACATAATTATCATACAAAGATAGGCAAAGCTCATTCCCCAAATTATCAATTCCATGCTTTTCCACTTGCAGGAACTGCTTATGCTCTGCAATTCTCGTTCAGTTTTTCCTCTCTTCCTCAAATCAAATGACATTTTGTAGGTGAAAATGCGAGTAATGGAAAAGAGAAAAAAAGAAAAATGAAAAAAAACAGCCCAAAACACAATAATTGAAGAGAAAAAGAATTAATTAAAACATGTACCATTAAATATAATCTATATATATTTGAACTATTGAACGCTGAAACCATATTCCTATGAATACAAAACTAAATAATCAATTATTAAATATTCGAAAAAAATAGCTTGTAACCAATAGAATTATAGTATAGCAAACTGTGACCGTAAACTTAGGAGTGATTCAAGGTAGTTTTTTCGTAGACACTAGGGTTGAACTTTGTCGAGAACATTTTCTCTCTAAACTATACCTAAAACTATCTAAAAACCTACCTATGAATTTTAAACAAAATGCTGACCGAAAAATTACTCCATTCATTATGAAGATATAACTCTTCTATAACTTTTATCTTCTCTATTTCGATGAGCACGTAGATTTGGACATTGTTCCTCACGTCATCGGATTGGAAAAAAAAAAGCGCGTCGTGGTGAAAGACGGTGAGGAATATCTTAGACAAATTCCTCTGTTGAATAGAAATTAATAAAAAGTAAAAAATAAAAAACTAAGATGTGTATGTTATCAATTGAGATAAGAGTGTGTTCTCTAGAAATACTGGTGAGACGAATTGTAAAAAAAGGCAATGAAATGTAAAAAAAGAACAGAGTAAAAAAAACTCACCTGATCTCACTTGAACCTTTGGTTATGCCTCAATGACAGCCTGGTCTACTCAATAGTAAATTCATATTGAACGTAAATAAAATTTGTTATATTTCTATGCTGGGCTGTTTTTCGAGGCAACGTTGATTGATATGAAAATCCCTGTTAACTGGTGATCAAGTAATCGCCGCATTGTAATATTATTAACATTATTACGTTATTATGAAATTGTTGAAATAAATGAAATGAAAATAAATGTCTTCCATTTGCTCCTAATTTTTTTTCATTTCAACAACTAACTCTTATTTATTTAATTTCAAGGAATGGGTAACAGAGTAAGTTGAAAAATAAATGTCTCCATCATCCTCACGTTAGTTACATAATTTATTAAAGACAATGTATAGAACTCTTGAAAACAATACAATGACATCAGCCGCATCGACAACGAAACAATCTAAATCTGATATATATCCACGTATTTATGTCGATCGATGAATGAGACCATGATAGATATTTTTTTGTTCGTCTCAGCATTCTATTCACTATTAATGAATTGAAACCACAGTAGATTGCTACGCCAATTTTATTAGTTGACTATCTGGATTTATGTCTGTGATTTCTCTGCATATATATATATATATACATATATAAATGCACGAGAACCGAATATTGATATTTGATTCACATTAGAGAATCCATGAGTGAGCTAAGTATATTTATACGCTAACACACGGTTACATCATAGCGTCTTGTCTATAAAGATCAATTCTTATTTGTTCTTCATTGAACATTACCCTGGTTTACTTATTTTAACCAAATGATCACCAAAATTATTTTGGTGTTGGTTGAATGGGTAATGGATGATAGATCATCATTTAATTGGACAGTCGTAACAAAATGACTCATGCTAGATTGCTCTTCGAGCGTCTTTGCATTTCACTAATCATTCCTAATTATTGTATTTAGAGTAAGGAAGACTTGTGTCAAACTGTTTGGGTTGAATATTTTATCAATTTATGCGGAAGTAACTTCTGCTTTTAATAATTTAAATGTAGCATTTGTCATTCAATCGTTTAGTATGGTTCAGATATCTCATGCATGTTCGTGAAACTCTTCTGAAAATTTTTCTGACCAAGTTGATTACATACTTATTTTAAATGATTGAAATGAGATTATAGATTTCACCGATTATATGTGGAATCCAGAATAAACATTTCGAAAAATTCGGATTAACTCTGCAGTTCTAAATTTCGAAAAGTTGTGATAAGTAGTAGTTTCACAGTATTATGAATATCAATTTATGATTTTTCATATTAACGGAATCACATGATAACTATACTCAATAATGTTCTGCTCCTAATAAAATGGAAATAATATTGTGATCATATCTATTATTGAGCGATTTTGCGGAATTATTGAAATATACTTGCATTAGAGAAAAAATCTCAGTGGAATAATTTTTAAATTACTTGAGAATCACTACGTTAAGGAAGATCAGAATTATAAATGAATGAAATTCTTTCGTAATTTCAAGCTTCTCTCGAGCTCCTTCAATTCATAATCACAAAGGAATTTAATATCGATATTAGTTTGCGACGCGTCTCTGCACATTTGTATCGTGTAAATTATAAATAAAACAACAGACCTATGTATTATATTCCCTGCGTAGAAACTCATCAAGCCATCAATAATCAAATTGATTTCAACTATCATGAATTACTTTCCTCGATAAATCTCAATAATTCGATCTTGATCGACGTATTCGAAAATATGAGGGGCATCCATGAGAATTCCAACAGTGCCAGCAGTCGTGACTATGAAGAAAATGTAGAGTTGGAGACGATCAATCACCATCGCTACATATTTCCAATCTTCTCGAGTCTGTAAAAAAAAAAATAAGGTGAAAAATACATACAATAATTATTTAATAAAGCCAATTGAAATTCCATATAACATATTCAACGAGTTCGGAATAAACCTGTATATAAAGATCTTCATTCCTCAAATGTTCAGCAATAAATTCAACAGCTTCGGTCGCTTTTGTAGCTTCAGGACTGAGAAGAACAGAATCCGAGCTCTCCGATCCTCTTCTATCGCCCAATCCTTCATTATTACCGCCAGCAGTACTCGATGTGCTTGTAGTATGATGAGCTTTACGATTGATTTTACAGTTTGGATGATGAAGATCGGACAATTCCATTATTTCCATTTTAGTTTTTGTTATTGAACCCGGTAGATGTTTTGGTAATTCTGTTGGGCTTCCCGAATAAGTTGACGCTGGTAATGTCACATTGGGAATTTCCATCATCCATCGCAATCGTGTTTTCTTTGGTCGTCGCATACATAATATTACTGGCAAATATTTCAAGAAAATATTGCGTATTAATTGCGGCATTCGATGAGTTCTTGGCCCGCGGAAATTCCAATTAATTATAACCACTGTTACGAGAATACTCACAGTATTCATAATGAAAGTGAACAATAAATATTTGGCAATCAGAGGCAATACGAGAGAAGTTGGTGGCAAAATTTTGCTTACTAAAAGAAGAAATACAACTAGTGACAAAAGAATACTAATTCCCAATGTAACTTTTTCACCTGCTTCAGCTGGTAAATAAAATACCAAGACACATAGGAATGAAATCAAGACGGTTGGCAAAATCAAATTGACAGTATAGAATAATGTTTTGCGCCGAATTATTATATAAAACGTAATGTCCGTTTCAGTAGGAAAATCGCCTTGGAAAGTATTCAAATATGCCGGTACACTGATGATATCCCATGTACCACTCTTCCAATAATCTGAAAGATCAACAAAATTTTTGTCGTTGTAAAGTGCCAATGACACTTGATCCCCGTTAAATGTCCATGAGCCAAACTTCATAATACAGGTTTGTTGATCGAATGGAAAATATGTAACATCGATGGTGCATGAACTTTGGTAGATTGCTGGTGGGACCCACAGTACCTCGCCGTTCGGATAAATCAGTACGTTACTTTTATAGCGTACTTCGTAATTACCGTCAGCACTATATGAAAACAAACATGATTTATAACCATAACCAACACCTTATTTATTGGATAAAATTGTTGAAAATTCAATGTACTTGTTGAAGAGAACAATATCCGGTTTCCAAACTTTATCTGGTGGTAATCTCAGCACTCCAATTCCACCATAATCTGCCTCATCCCATTGCAATTGATAGTCGGTCCAAACAAATCTTAACCATACATTCGATTTCATGATTTGATTCTTCTCATTCTAAAATCACAACAGTTCATGTCTGATACTTCCGGGAATTTTCAATATTGAATGTCAAATAAAATAGGTAGTGATTTGTCATCTTACCACGTTGATGAGCTGTACGAATGCAAGTCCAAATCGTACATGGACTTTTTCTGTCATGTTCTGGACTGGTCTAATGAGCTTGTTGTAGCCGCGAAATAAATCCCGCACGAGTCTCTCCTCATCTTCAGAACATAAACCTATAGAAAAAGTAATTTATTATCAATTCTTCTATGATCACTTCACCTTCAATTATTTATTGTATCTGTACAATCATATTTGAATATTTACCAATGCAAAACACTGTAGAAATTAATAAAAATCGTAATATTCGCGAAAAACAGTGCATCCTGTTCATGAGGAGGCATCCACCCCAACTGCCATGTTCGTTTGACGCCCAAAAATCAATAGGGGATGATTTCCAGTGAGAGTAAGGGCGGTTCCTATTTTGCCGTCGTTGGGAAAACCACTTCTAATCATTTTTATAGAACTCTACAATTATCAGTGACTATTTAACGGCTATCAATTCGATAGATCAAGAGCATGTATACACCATTTTATTCATCGAGTCATTTTATTCAATGAATTGGAATACAATTTCGACATTGAAAGTCCTTAGAAGTACATTATTCTTGGAGAAATGTATTTTAAATCAGGAATATTCTTCCATAATACTTTAAATTTTTTATGATTTTATTATAACAGTAAACATTTCTTATACGAATCACGAGGACGGCATATTACTACTAATATGAAATATTATTCTTTACAAACATTTACACTCTTAAAATATTCAACAAGTTATTTATTTTACTTCCTCACAATTGGAACCTGCAACTTAGTCATACAAACATATTTAATAAAATAGTAAATGCAAAGGATAGTGAGGTAATGCTGGAATATTATATTTATTTTTTGCTGGAAGGTAAAACCACCCAAATATGAATGACAAATAATTGTCACATAGTGAACAAATAAATAGTGACGATGCATTCAAAATCAAAACGATCATTTAGTGTTCCTCAATAACTGATCACATAGTGGAGAACTAGAGCTTACTGAGACTCAATAAAATAATGGAAAAGGCAGTTCTATCTATTCAGCAACAATTGATGCAATGAAATGGATTTTGGTATAGTATCAAGCGTAATTCAGATATTTCATTATTCTCACTATTGGAATCACAGTTTTAACAATGTCTCTCATAAGTTGAATCAATCGCTGTCAGACATCGATCCATTTAGCAGTACAACACTATCGTTATCGGATTTTTTTGGTAAGGAAATAATGGAACTATTGTAGTTCCCCTTATCCGATTTTTTGAGCGATCGAATACACAAACAAATCATCGCAAATATAATGATGATTGCATTCAATATGAATATCATTGACATGCGATAGAACCATACAGTTGATTGCATTTTCCATTCGAGTGATTTCAAAATGCATTGGAACTCAGCGGTATCCGATGTTGGGCTTGCATCAGGATAGCACATTGTGCAATCCATATCGGTAGATCCTGAACACGCGGCGCACGTGTAGTGACACGAAATGCAAACATTTTTATTCTGATCGTGGTCTTCATATGTTCTGTGAGGACATTCCAATACACAACGTCCGTCGAAGAGATACCAGCCACTAAGGCATTCTGAAAAAATATCAAGTTCCACTTTAACATTTATATATGTGCACATCTCAATATTGTTATCTATTTTCTCGAATGGTCTGAACGTATATTGTGATATCTGTCGCATTGATACATATCTGACGTTTTGTGTATGTACGTGTTTGCGTGAGTTTGTATATACATACATATATATGCATAGATATATGTGACCTCTTATTGACGATAACTTTCGAGTTCTCAACGTAGCGGTCTATTAATATAGATTACATGCATCGATGTTGATGAAAAGATCGTAATGACAATTCTTGTCAATATTAATTACAGATTAAGCGAGGAAAACGATAAATGCACAGATAGAGAAAATGTGGAAGCTTTTGTGGCACAATAATGTGAGACTCAACTATGAATATGATTATAGAAAATAGCATGAGAGAAATTAGACTCACCGTGGTGGTGAAGCGTTCAGGGATAGGTCTATTGGTTGTATACGTATGTGGTTGTGGGTGCGAAGATGTGGGTAGAAGTAACTCAACTGAGAAATTCCACACTGCAACGCATTTACCGCACCGGATGAGACGGCACTCACAATATATTTATTTACTTCCTATGGATAACTTAAGAAACACACTTAACAAAAATAATAAGGATTTTTGCGGTAGGTAATTTCACAGCGAGAGATTAAAAGAATGGAGTTATTCGATGGGGTTACAAAAACGAAATAACAAAAAATAACAAAATGATTATGAATTTGTAAGATAAATAAATTAGATGCAATATTGATATGGAAATAAGATTCGTTATAAAACATGCAGATCATCATTAGGTATAATTCCATTACCATCTTCTGTGAGCATATATGTGATGAAACGTGTAGAAAAGATTGGCTGGCGCAGAAATTAGAAAAATAATGGCTTTTAGAACAAAATTTGTGGATGCAATTGTAATAAAAGGGTATTAGCGTGAGTTTTGTTATTAAGGATCCTTTTCCTCCTTTAATAGATTCATGATATACAAATTTCTTCGCATATAGGGCTCATTATATTTCCAATCACTTATTGATTATGAATATATCTAATGTTATATGCATATGTACTTGCGAAACTTTTGTTCGATCTCTCATTCGTTCTCACTCCCAAATCTTACTTTTTTCATTATGAATTAATGACTCTTACATGTTCCAGTAATTTCAATTATCCCCAGTTTTCTTTTTGTTTCATTTATCGCAATTCAAAACATAAGGAAAAAAATTATTGCGCACGCATGATAAATTTAAAATCACACACCCCCCATTCACCTCTGTAACTTAAGATATGTCGCCCTTCACTCCCACTTTCAAGCGAAGATACAGTTACATTGTACATACAAACATTTACAATTTTTCAACACATTATCATATGCACATACAATGGACTAATTGATCTTTTCACAAATTTTATATTTACTTATGATTTTGCGATGCAATTATGCCAAATGAAGATGCCCGTTCAATACAATATCCCAATAATAATTCAAAAATATTAAGCGCCTGTAATCAGGATTTCGGAATGTTTGTATTCATATTGATTTCCTATATAGCTAGGACAATCCCGATTTTCATTTGCCATAGCCCATCGAGTTGCAAACATGTATTGTATATTTTTCTGATTATATATTGCACTCAAAAATAAATAAAACGATATATTGATCGACATTTGATCGGTTCACTGGTATTATTTCCATATATTCGAAAATCAGAAGCGACATTGATTTTCTCTCTAATTGACGTGTTACAATCGAATGGTATCTTTACATATGGTATACTTTCCTTTATTTATGCTTGAGCAGAAAAAACAGATTATAATCGAATGTTTTCAACACTCAAAATTTAGCATACATAACCGAAGAGTATTGGACAATCAGTTGAATTTCAGAGGATTCGTGATGAATGTTCGAATAATTGTGTTCGCGACGGTGTATTTGGTGTTTTATTTTATTCGAATTCCTCTCATTATATCATAGGAAGATTATTGCATTGTGCTGTACTACCACTCGCCTGGGTAATTTCATAGTTAGTGCAATAATTTACTAATGATATTAGTTGGTTCTTCATTTGTCAAGCTCAATCAATCAACGTAACATAAGATTTCATTTAATTAGAATGATTTTGTGTCTAATTGAAATAATCATTGAATGATAACAGGATATGCAATATAAGAATTGTAGATATGTGAAGTGGATTATATTATCTACAATGAATTAATATGGAGAGATAAAATTATTTATTGTTTTTATGAATATATTTAACACGGCTGCTGTTGTATAATGACAATTTCACCGTATATTTTTTATGCCAATAAAACATAAGAAATGTACGAAAAAATTCCGGCACAATATTTCATAATATTATTATAATTCAACAAGAAAATATGATCATGTAACTTCTTCTAAATATTATTTGAACTCACTTTTCGTCTATGAAAATGATCAATATGGTTATGCGATATGGAAAAGGAACGACAGTTTTTCTGGCGTTATGAATGAAAGGGAGAAACTGCTTAAAACCGCTCATCAATAAAATTCGATCACAGATATCGTTTCAATTTACGAAATGTATAATGATAATAATCATAACACTTAGCTGAATATCAATATAAAATTACATCGAACCGGCTTGTTGTTCGACGAATATATGGTAATTAAATATTTGCTTTGATCGTATTATATGTCGGATTTAAAAATGTTAGTGGCGGTATTTCGATTTATTGAGAAGGAAAAAAAAATTCTATTTGATTTGCACGTGAATTGAACTCGATTTGTCAAAAAAATCCTGACAATACCCAAGTCAATTCATTAATCATCATAAACAAAAGAATGTTTGCGTTCATCGAACTCGTCATTCGTTTATATATTCATCATTATTAAAAAAATTTTTTTATGCATCAAATTACAGGACGGTATACCGATGAACATCGTCTTATTCTTCTTATTTAGTGTTCTACATCCGATGATTGTGAAGAATTGGTTTGATTGGGAAGGCCAGTGATTCTTAGCGCAATATTTTTTTCTTCTGGTTCACCATGAATCGAATATATCCATTAACTATTTCCATTTGATTATTGTTCTGATGGCTCATCGAATGCACGAGATAGATAAACGAAAGAATAAAACTCAAAAATGTGTCCGGTTCTATGATTCTCACAGTACAATGGTATATGAACTCAACTTACGGGAGAGTGGAATATTGGAATTAATTTGATAATTGAAGTATGTCAAGTAATGTTTACGACATATTCGCATTCCTATCCCATGTAGGACACGGCGGTGATCGTTCAATATTTTGTCGATTCGTCTAACTAATTGTACATTCACATCCAGATGTAGGTATTTACAGATAATTACTCATTCGTAAATAATATCGTTAATTAATGTGTCGAAATATTAAATATTATCGAGTCGTGTGGATTAGTTAATACTGATTCATCGTTTGTTTTACATTAAAAAGCACCCACGACGACTTCTCCATTTGCTCGTTCATTCCACCAATTATTACGACATTTTACAATGAAGTTATCTCAACTTAATTATTTGGCAACGCTACGGGTTTCAGTTGTTAATCGGTTGTTCGACTTTTTTCTCCATCGCTCAGTTATTTAATTGCACTTTTTGTCACGACATGATTGGATTTTACGGTAACAACGAAATTAATGATTATACTAATTAATTCAAGCGCACCGATAGCGGTTTGTTATTTAATTGGATATATATGTATGATACCATATTCATTGTGAAGCTATAACTTATATCATAATGTCAGGACCACGTTGAATCTTGGCACTTGAAAAAACCATGTATTATGAACACTTTATGGCACAATATTCTTGCGCCCACTGGGGTAGTTTCTTCTAACTTTCTATTCGTGCTCGTTTGCTAATATTTTTATATGTTACAAGGGCAATTATTATTTGAGTAACGATATGATATTACCAAGCAGTTATATATATCATGAAACATAAATCCTTCAACTTGATCCACATAAGAATATGAATTGATGAATTTTCGTTATAGAACATGAAGAGAAACAAAAATGTGTACACACAATACAAAGCATCGTAGCAACTTAACACTTATGTTACTACCTCAAACGAATAGGCAACACCACTTTATTCTAATTTTCGTCCTCAAAATTTAAAGTCATTACGTATTGAATCAATGTCGTTTGAGCAAGTATCCTGTGTATCAATGTTTTTGAACACTAAGGGAAGTTTTCAATTGAAGTGATTTCTTTCTACCATGCAAGATTCGAATTCATCATCAAAATCATTGGCAAACATTATATCGTTTTTCCATATACCTCGTTCAGTTTAGAAATCTACTGCAAATCATATTTCTATTGTGCCTATACTTCTTATTCTTTTTCGTTGATATTGAATGCAGTGGCAGTGGCACAAATTTAATAAATATATTGCATTTAGGAACGATCATATCGTATCATCATACGATTGGAAAAATCGAAACAGTATAAAACGGGACGTGGCGGTACAATTATAGAGCTAGCTCAATGAACGAAATTATTGAAAAATAGTTGAATGTGAAGAATTATGATGGAATTTAAGCTCTCAATTTCTAAATTCACGTTTTTACTTTGGTCGTCCTTTTTTCCGTTCAATTTCTTTTCATTTCAGCGCTCTACGGATCGAAAAACAGTATTTAATCCTCACAACGGTTTGAGATTCGTTCATCTTCATCCACACCAAGAATATGTTGTTTCAATCTCATCCATAATTATATTAGAACACACATGATTAACTTCACACATTATACCATCACCTAATACGTACACATGGCATTTGCTCTTTTACTCTCATGCGCGTAATACATCAATGATGTATCTGTTATTACCATATTATCACGCGGCCCATAGTCGGCTATATATAAATTCGGAATGCAATTCGCGGTATTGTAAACACTGGAAGCCAAGTGTCACAGCCAAGAGAATGAGTCCTATATGTATTATCATCTCGCGTGAACTCGGTGCGCAACAATTGTCGTTTCATTAAATTTCCACGACAATAACCGGCGCTTTTTATCCAGCTTAACGCGCAATTACTTCAGCTGGGTTCTTTAATCAATGTCTGTAGGAGTAGTATGAGGAGGCACCCACCTAGGCACCCGTGCAAATTGTTGCTTTGACATGCATCGCTTGTTTGATTTTCTGTAGTTGGTTTCTGCACCTCCGGGTGGGATATTTGATCCAATTGTTGTCGCCCAGTCCATGGATCACCCTCGGTGTCAACAGCATTTTGACCACCATCAAATTCACCCTTTGGATTTTCTACTTCACCAGGTATCAATACAGGCGGGACCGGTTTTTCGTGATCTAATGCAGCTTCAGATTCTAGCGATGTTTCCGTACCGTAGAATACCAATTTCCATTCTTTCAAGATGCTTTCTGAAATAAAGAGGAACTCGTTATCACATATTCAGTCATATTACATTGAGCCATGCTACAACGCTTGATAATAAATGACATATTTAAGTTATTAATAAAATGTCAACAAAAAATTGAAATTATAAATCATGCTGAAAAAAAAGTAATCAACGTAATATCACACACTATACCTAATCCATTGTGGCTAGCACTGGTGAGTAAAGGTAAATTTCCAAGTTTTTAATGATTTTACATTTAGTTCTAGGATAATGCATACATAATGTACACATATCATTCAATTACTATGAAATTCTAGTCTAATAAGTGACTTTTCATAGTGATAAATATCGACAGGATTTCATTCAAAGGACAGAAAAATACAATCGTAAAATTTTGATGAAGTCGATGTGGTACAATTCTACGAGAGAGAAGAGATTCATGAGATTACAAAATGTACGGAAACTCGATGTATGTTGGCGCCGCGTCGAGAAAATTAATAGAGCCTCACGGCGGCGACGGCGAAATTTTATTTCTAGACGCTTTACGGACACTGTGTGTATCGAGCATTACGATGGAATGTAACATGATAAAAAAAAAAAAACCCGACATGCTTAAGTAATAGAAAGCGAAAAATGAGAAACATCGTGGAATATTTCACGTAAAAATGTCCAAGAGAATTAATTTGCAGATTTTTTTCCGAAAGTTCTTTCGATTACATATCAATATTTAATATATATTATTATCATTTTCCGCATCGCATATCGATTATGATACCGAATTACAGACGAATAAATGTATGCGTACTATATTCGAAATCAACCAAGTGCATAATGCCGATGAAGAAATATCTAGAGTTTTTGGGCATAGACTATATCAGACGTGAATGAAATGATATCAGACCTATAATCAATATCACAATTTCTGACGTGGTTCGATATGCGCCACGCACTTTTGCGAAATTAACGTCAAACAAAACGGAGATAAAAAAAGTCTGCAATATATAAGAAAATAATCACAACAGCACTAATACGAAATACAAACAACACTCTAACTACGCAAAATTGCCTACAAACTGACGATGCAATGTGAAATCATTTGTGCACAGTATGGAAAAAACTACATTCCCGCAGTACCCTTATCGGTGAGCTGGAGATGTCTTGAATCAAATTGTTCGTCTTGAAGAAGATCAAGACCCTTGATGCGTGTCGCATGTTGATCCACTCCTCTTGCACCAGCATAAATCGGATAGAGCGGATAGAGTTGCTGGATTTTTGGATACTGCTGAAATACTACAGGAACTTTATTTGTGGCTGTTTTTATCGGTGGCTCCATAAGTATAAGACCTCTTTGTAATGGTGACGACGTTGGTGATTCGATAATTCGCTGTTTCTGCGGCCGATTTGTTGGTTTGATTGTTGTTTCTGTTATTGGTTTTGGTGTACTCCGACTGCGAGGTTTCGAAGTGACGCTCGATACACGACTAGACGTCAATCCCCGCAAAGTTTGTGTAGTTGGTCGTGGTAACAATTTATTGGTAGACTTCCCATTCTTGTGTTGGCCACGTACTTTACTTTTTTTTGGCGTTTGATTTTGTATATTAGCAACGTATGGTTGGCTCATATCACTTCCATTTGGTGGTTTGGCAAGTTTGGTTGGTTGCTTCCCCTTAATACCAAATGTGGTTAAACCGTTTCTTGAGTAATTTGATGATTTTGTGAATGACTTTCTGGGTGTATTGCCACTTGCCGGACTATACAGACCATACTCAGTACGATCGGGTAATGTAGCAGTGCCGTGGAATATCAGCGCCCATTCGTGAAGTGTCGCCCGACCTAAAGTATGTAAATTGCGCCCAAAACTCTGGTTATTGCGATTGTACTCTTGTAGAGAACAGTGTGGAGCTAGTGACAAAATTCACATGTTCATCTTTTCTATATCAATTCATGAATGATGCAGAATGCATTCGAAGAACAATCTTCAATCGGAAGTCTTACGATAATATTGAAGTCTAGAGAATCTATTTAGATTATGGATATGAATATAAATGTTGCACGACGCTGTTATATTATCGACGTGCTGGAAGATTCATCACTTTGCGCTAAAACTGTTCCGGGACTTATCATAGAATTACTGCGGTTTTATCAGTGACTAATATAGCCACATTGGACACTTTCAATGTACAGTTTGGCGCGACGTAATTTACAATATCATAGTATTGAGCATGTAACTCGAATATTTTGAGCAATGAGATTATGAATAACAGGCAGTGAAGGGAACTTGATAGATGATGTTATGCAATTTGAATATGCACCGAACTTGTATTAAATTTGATTAATAAATGTATTGTGAACGATAATGTCATACTTGGCAAAGTTTCATCACGCGTCATTGCACAATATTAAATGCTGATTATAAATACAATGCTGTTATCGTATTTGAATTTGTTGACATAACGTAGATAAATCTAATAACTCACCAAAATATCGACCCTCATTGTGAATTTCTAATTTCCATTTGCCATGCGGACGCTCGCCCCACATATGAACTGACATAAACGGCCATTGATTGAAACCCGCCTCAGAGATATCGTGCGGACGTTTTGCCAGTAACGTACTCGTTGTATTTTGCGGCGATGTCAGTGTAATTCTTAGATCACCACGTCTGGACGCCATCAGCGAAATTTTTGCCTTTAATAAATTGATATATCATTGGAAACATCTGTAAAATTGAATCATGAAATTGAACACCATAGACATGACAAATGTATAATACCTGTACGTGTTCTAAATAATTGACACTTCTGCATTCCTGCACTGTCAATACTAATACTATTTGACTCCGTGGTGGAATTTTCCTGCAAAATGAAAGGAAATTAGTGCCGTCAACATGTTTACAATTCAGTGCGAGATGACATTTGTGACATTGTCAATAGCTAAAAAAAGTACAAAACATTGCTATTTCCTGAATCATCCATATCTATTTAAGCATACCTGTTCATCTGTGGCCCCGACACTTCGCATTTGTGCTGCTCCGGAACGGTTCGCCACTTCTCAGCTAGTACAACCATTGCGGTTGCATCCATTAGACCATACCCGAAACTGTGGCTAACTATAACAATAGCATTTGAATACATACATTTTGTTCTGAATTGCACAAAATGGGGATGATATTTCATATGTCACTTTGCCATTAAATTCCTGGACGTTTAACGTTTTAACTCACCTTTTCTTCCAACCCCATTGGTTACCCAATCGTTTGCTATTAAATTTGACGGGTTGGCAGTTCTGACAACAATATGCTGCATATCACGCCATGTAAGGTTCATATTGGCTTGAAGTGCTAACGCACATATTCCAGCAGCTAAAGGGGCTGATGCTGATGTTCCCGTGTGTGTACTCGTACACCTATGATGCAAATCCGTTGTGATAACTTGCTTCTCACCCGTGCCACCTGAACTGTACGTTGTTGCCAATGTAGATGAGCATGCCTCACTGTACCATGGCACTAAACCATGTTCCGTTGCGCTACTAATTGACAGTGTCCAAATGCTATTTGTGTAACCGTCACAATTACAGTTGTCGTAATCACGGCCACCATTTCCAGACGCCCAAACAAATATTGAGCCCTTTTTATTTCGGCCCTTATTCACCAACAGATAATGAAATATAAATTATCACACTTTGTTCCAAGAGTTTTCTCAAAGTTTATGAATAGCTGAGACGTTTAAAAACAATTAAGGCCACCACTATTATAATTTCTCTTCTATCATATCTTGCATGAAAGCATCTTCATTTTCACGCCACCGTTAGTTTGATAAATCATACCGCAAAGTCAAAATAGAAGGAGTTTCGTGAAAGATTCTTTCTTATTAAAAAAAGTTCGCTGGGTATATGAGCGGGCGTGCAACACCGCTAAATATTTGCATATGATTCAACGGGTCCAGTTAATTACAAAGTTAGAATGAAGTAAGTTGAGAGTGGTAATAGGCGCTGAAATGGAATCGCGTGGGTTCGCGCGCTCATACCAAGAAAAGTTACTAAAAGCGTCAACTACAAACTTTCCCGTGACAGAACGTAGCCAATGATGGAATTTTTATCTTCGCATATCTGACTTGTTCACACTATTTTAATTCGACTGCAGTGAGTTGTCATGCTCTTACAGTTATTCAAATATTACCTCTTACAATATTATTATAATTTACACATACTATTTATTTCTGTATAATGAGTTGGAAATGTGTTTAATAACTTTCACAATAAATTCTTCCAAGATTGCCATTTCCCAACCTGATATCATATCAACATTATTTTATACAGTATTGTTCAATCTATTCTTATCTCCTAAATGAGGTATACTATTGAGGGTGAGAAAGAGAGAGGAATTGTAGATAAATGTTCACATGAAATTGCGATATAAACTTGAAAATGAACAATAGATAAGGTTGATGTTATTATTACGTAAGGAATATAGCAGTATATGACGGTGAATCTACACTGCTTTCCTTTATAGTGTGATGATAAATCCATTCTAGTCACGGAAATTATTTTGATATATATCGAACATGAGATACATGAAATTGCAATGTCATGGTGTAATGGAACAATATATAGTCTTAGTTGCTGCAGTGAATACTACCTTGGTGATGCCTTCCATGAATGCTCTTGTTGCTAGTTCACCAGGTCCATCAACCGTTTTTCCATCGTCATCTGGACCCCATGATGCACTATAGATATCAATATGCTGTGAATTGAGACTCAGAGATCTCGCCTCAACTGCATCAGTTACATCGCCGTCGAGCATTCTCACTCCTGAAAATATGTTTAAAATCATCTGATTAAGAAGAATATTCTGTATTTCTGTAGTTTTGGTTTTGAATTTTGCAGAGGTAAACACACAAATTCAGCCAGAGGACTGACCTCCAACACCAGCCTCATAAGCAACTCCAACAGCACAAATAGAATTATTTGCGGTAGCAGCTACTTCTCCTGCACATCTGGTGCCATGGCGATTACTCTCTGCTAGATCATAACGCGGCATCGGGTCTTTGTCATGGCCATTTACATCGAAACTTGCTTGAGGATCCTGGAGAATCAAAAAATACAAAAATCACAGTTTTAGATATTTAAAACTCTATACAGTAACTTCGGCGGCATTTAGTCCATCGAAACTTGTCTTTTAGATTTTGTTGATATTTCAGGTGAAAAATACACCATTTTACCCACATAATTTCTCATGAGATCTGGGTGATCATTTTCTAAGCCGTCGTCCAAGATTGACACAACTACGCCACGGCCAGTTTTCCCGAGAGCCCATGCATTCATAACATTCATGTCCAGCCCATGACCTCGATTCTGCAAAATCAGAAACGCATACAATCATTACTGATACAAAATTGAACAATAGCATATAATACTGAAACTGTGACTCACCAGATACCACATATGTTGCCACTTGTCATCATTAAAAAATACTTTCATATTAGCTGGACCCCGCTTGACAATTAAGTCTCTTTTTTTCCTCGATTTCACTCGCTGTTGTTCCGCCTTTTGTACCCTTGTATCATTTAATAACCGAAAATGTGTTTCCATATGCGGTTCAGTTGATCTCTTCATTATTGAGGGTAGTATGAAGTGATACCAATCCTCCACGATCTAGAACATATTGAAATGAAAGAAAAATTATTAATGAATTCGAATTATGAAGAAGTGATCAGCTCCACAATTTTTAGTCTGGAGATACATTTTGTAAGGAAAACGATGAATTGATAGTATGTGCACGAGAACATGACTCTCGGATATTGAGGTAGCTGGTAACTGGGATGAATGACGACAATTTCTCTCTTATGCTACAAAAAAGGTATTGGTAATTTCATGGAAAGTCAGACATATTTTCGCAGTGAATATGAGCGATTTCTTGCTTTTAATTGGAATCAGAGAGGAGAAATAGCAGAGCAGCAGAGCGTGGCAGATACTGCAATCGTTCAATGAATACTCCAAGTGTCCATAGCGTTTTTGCAATGCATGGCTCACTACGTGTGCTAAGTTTTTTTATTCCCTTAGCTCTCTGTGGCTCTTCAAGTGCTCATGAATTCGCATATACTACTCACTAAAACGGCATGAAATATTTGCGATTAATTACCGCATTCGAATTATATAAATGAACACAACTAGTATGTACAATCACAATTGTCGCCATGGAAATTGTTTTTTTTTTTTACTGAGCTTCGTTTTATCTCAATTACTGTAGTCAAGGTGTAATGACTGGAACCCAGTAGGGTGCGAATTACATCCGTTGACTGAAATAAAGAAAATAGATTCAGTGTATGAAGCAGTATTGCTGTGTTTGTTTATAAAGTTTATGTAAATGTCATTAAGTGTTTGTAATTAATGTTGTTGAGATTCATGCTGTGCTTCACCAATCGGAATAATTTTCATTTTAAATTAAAACCGTAACACGACAATTTGTGTACATAATAATGGCAGATGCAAATTCTAAATTTAATCGGATTTATAATGTTAAATGAACGAAAGTATATTGATCAGTCTTTCATTTTGTCTATTCATGGTATAGTTCGCTGCCAGTATTTTTGCTCCGGCGAAACTGATGTGAAATAAACAATTAAAAACATCAAGCGATCATTACTTCAAACACGATAAACAAAACACAAACATCCACTCGGAATATTTCAATTTCATCAATGCGTGTCAACGAAATGAAACAGTTTTGTGCGACAACTTCATGGATAACGTCTACCATTACCAACTTATTGATAGAAATCAATACTTAATTCACCTAAGATTAAATACCATTATCAATTAATGGTACAAATTAATCCTAATGGAGACGAAATATGTATATGTGAAGTCTCGATCACAATTTGGTAAACAATGTGTTTTCGACGACACCGATCCATGCATAGAAGAGAACATTTATCCAAATTCCGAACTGATGAAAGACTACATTCATATGAATCCAGTGGACCGTGGTGTGCAAGCGTCCAATCAATTTGCTGCGCACGAGGAAAATATAACAATATATAATAGAATAGTCTTTGACAAAATTGATGGAAGACTGTTTGAATGAATATCAGTGACATTAATTGGAAGGGTGTCTTATATATGGTTACAGGTGCAAACAGAAAGTATTATCACAAAAGAAAGTGGAATGCATCATACAGAGGGTGGCTGGCCAAAAGAGATTAATCCGCGTGATGAGGAAGCAGTGGCTAGATATCGACGACGCATTGAAAAAGACGATAATTGGGCTCCGAAAATGCACAATCTTATGGAAGTAAATATTTGAATGATTTCATAGATATTGGAAATAGTTGAAGGAATAATTGATATGAATCTGGCATGCATAAAAAATTTATTCAGCCAATGGAGCGATATATATTGCAAAATAATGCTATCAATATCTACGAGCAGTACTTCAGCGACATAGTTCCACCAAAAATTGTTTCACCAAGTGTAAGGTAATGATTCAATTAGATAACAAAACAAATAATGAAGACAAAATGATTATTTTGTTTCTTTCTTCTTTCAGAACTGTTAATATCTACAGAGATGCACAAGAAACTATTCGACCAATAACCCATCTTTCGTGGTCGTCAGATAATGGAAGGCAATTGGTTGGCGCATATTGTTCAGTGGAGTCTTTGAAGGTTTCTGATAACCTCAGTGTGTGCTCCTACATCTGGGATATCGGTGCGTGGAAGAGTTCTTCACTTGTTGACTTCTGAACAAACTTCGCTACATTTATTGTATACTAACAGAAGTAAAACTAAACTTTGATATATATATCACTTTCCCGATTACATCAGAAAATCCAAACAAGCCATTGATGGAACTGGAGACATCTCATCCCTTGGTGACCATTGAATTCAACCCGCGTGATCCATCTTTACTGATTAGTGGTCTCATGTCTGGGCAAGTTTGTAACTGGGATATTCGTAGCGGTAATACGCCCATTATGACTTCTCATCCGCAGTTCAGCCACAAGTAAATTTTCATATTCACTGATCAATTCATTAGCAAAAATTATGCAATTTGATTCATGCGATTTCCAAAATAAGAATTGTGACGGAAGACGATGAATGAGATATATTAAGTTGTGCTTCCTCGATACGGATGGGAAATTAATAAATCGAATTTCCGCTTTCAATATATGGGGATGAAGGTTTCCAGCCAACTGCGCACTTTGGATAAATTCAAAAACAAATTCGGAATTTTTTTCCTCATCAATTGAAGGGACTATTCATTGGTGGGACATAAGAATGCTTGACAGACCTGTGGAATCATTAATAGTAGATTTAGTGGATCCATTACGAGGGGATGTGGTAAGAGCGACAGGTGTGTCGTCGTTGCAATATGAGACGACGATGGGCACCAAATTTATTGTTGGACTTGAAAATGGTCAAATTATCAATGCAACGCGTAAAGCAAAAAACACTGCTGAAAAAATAGCAAATAGACTTGAATGTCATTATGGTCCTGTAATAGCTGTAGATCGTAATCCATTCAGTTTGAAAAATTTTTTGACGATTGGCGATTGGTCAACTAAAATTTGGGCAGAAGACACGAAAGAAGGAAGTCTAATTTCTACTAGGTGAGAATATCAATTGGGTCTCAAGGAAAATAAAAAAAACGTATTCTACTTTTTCTCCATTGTTCAATTGTATATTTGCACAGGCAACACAAATCTATTTTGACGGGTGGCTGTTGGAGCGCATCACGATGTTCAGTGTTCTATGTGATAAATAACGAGGGTACTATGGAAATTTTTGATATTTTGTTAGGTCTGAAAATGCCAGTTACGACAACACGTTTATGCGGAGACAGTTTACGGGCTATCGCACCTCACGTCAATGGTAAATTAGTTGCAGTTGGTACTGAAAGAGGAAAAATATACCTCGTTGAATCTTCAGATGCACTAACAACCACTTCTCCAAATGATAGAAACCACATGGCAGCGGTAGATATCTCAGAGAATTTTTGAGCTCTTATTTAAATCAATATATGCTAAGTACATCCCTTCAACTATTTTTCCATCATCATATCATTCCAGTTCTTTGAACAATGTAGTCGCTTCGAGAAAGCGGTCGACAGTCGTATGAAAGAAACTCGTCTTGCTCAAAGAATTATCTATCAAGAGTCAGAATCATCTATGCCATCGCCCAAAGGTAAAATTCTCTATTCCCAGTAGTGAACTCGATCTCTTCCAATGTCTAAACTTCAATTTGGATAATAAAATTTTAGCTAAAATTAAAATCAAGAATTCATCACGTAAGCAAGACAAGGATAAAAAATTCGATGATAAAAAAAGACTTGAGAGAGAAAGACGGAAGATGAAACAAAAAAAAACGAAAGATGTTTGGGCGTTGTTGGGTGACTCAGAGTTGGCTGATGTGGAACGTGAATATTTTCAGGCTATAGAAAAGGTATGATTATGAAAAATGAAGGATCTGGTGAAATCCTGAGTTGCATTTATCGATCAGTTTGAATAGCTTGAGGTTTGTGGCGAAAAAAAATCACATCGATTCGAGGGCAAAGAGATTAATGGTTGGAAACAAGCTTGGCTATTGAAACTTCTGGTCTTTTTTTGTTCATCGTCTCACTTCTCTATCTCTCTTATCATCCGTTCCGTTCCAGGAAATGGAAAAATACGCAGACACGGCGGCTGCGCACCGTGAAATATTGGAGGGAACTGCGTCGACATTGTCAATTAAAGAAGCCTCAAGTAAACGCGGGAAGCACGATGATCCGAAAGTAGATAAGACCGTTGGTAGGAAAAGAGATAGTCGAAAGCAGCGCGTCTTCAAAGAATCGGCCAGCAAAGATAAGAATGAAAGAGCTTCCAAGGCTAAAGAAATTGTGATTGTAAAGAAAAAGCACGATGCACCGATACACGGGAAAAACGACGGGGATAAAATAGAAGATGGAACTAAAGCAACAGGGCAGACTGAGATAATAGAGGAAAGAGTTATGATGAGCGAGAAAGCGTATGAACGAAAAAATAACGACGGTGGGAATGACGAGGTATTTGAAGCTTTACAGAAAACAAAGAATAAACGAAGGAGGAAGATGGCAAAGAATTTATCTCAGTCGATAGAGAAACAAATTGACGATGGAAATCTGTGTGATGATGGAATTTGTGCACCTGAAGTTTGTTGCCGAGATCAAACAGGTAAACCCACGTGCATACCCTCCTAAATACTCTTGATATGAGAATTTATTAGAAAATAAAATAGGTATCATTCGTGAAAGTTTGATAGTAATTCTGGTACTCGAATGGTTGAAGTACATATACACAAAGCTTGAGTGAGAGTTGTGAAACGTTGGCCTGGTGCCTAAATGCAAATTAGAGTTGTCTAGTCATCTCACACCCACTCAAAGGCCTGTAGGTCAACTAATTAAACAATCTATAACTAACACTACACGGTTTGATATGGACCAACTTTATACCAAGCGATTTGGGAGATAACAATATAATACCGCACCCTAGACACAGTTATTAATGTGGTTTCAAAGTTATATTTAATATATCCAAGCACATTCATCATTTACACAACAATGAATCACCCTCGATAATATTAATTAGCCAATCAGCAGCACCTACATTTTGTTGTAATGAATGTTCTTACATTTTTAGGCTCATCAATTCATTCGGAAGATGATGAGGAAACGAATAGCTCTATTGACAATCATGAGAAGAGGAAAATGACTGTTCTGATTGAAGAAATGATTGCGGGTTCACCAAACAATATTTTGCCCCTTCAACTGGAACATTTGCCACGTTACACAAAAGAGGAGAAAAAGGCAATTTTAAGAGAAAATAATTCAGCGCCAATACTATTAAGAAAAGCATTGAAAGACGGAATAAAAGAGAAGCAACAAATGAAGAATAAAGTAATCGATACACGGCGTCACGTTGATTTCAAACGTTCGTCTGAAATTCCAGTTGTCATGAACAAAGGTGATGAAATTATGAGCGAGTTGGAAGTGATTCCGGAAGCTTTGTCTTCAAATTCGATCACGGCCGGAAAGTTGGAATCGTCAACGAAAACTTCGAAATCGAATAAACGAGTTGGTATGCTCAAGATGTCAGATAAAAAAACGGAATCTCATACTGAAGAGTGTGAACCCATTGTGGCGCGATTTGGTCCTCAAGAAATTCTTGGTGCTATGGGAGCCAGAATAGCTGTTCCAGAGCTATTAGCACGAACCTCTGCCCCTAAACACAACGTAAAATTGGAAAAACCGAAGAATTACCCGCGGATCTCAGCCGCCCACATCAATAAACAGGCGTGAAACAAATGAGCAATTGATTTGAAATATTCAATTATTAAACATTTTATTTTTGCTTGGTGAACATGCGGAAAAATTGTTCATCTCTTTTGTGTTTTCAAGCATAACGTGATGAAAATGTATTGATCTGACTTGATAGAATATCGAAATTCAACATTTTGAAGTATATACGTTATCCCAAGCAGCGTTCTGCGAAACATGGTAATGAACACAGTGGAAGTGAGAAAAAATAAAAATAAACGAACAAATAACGTAGAGCCTCTAGGCACTCAGAAATTCTCGTTGACACAGACGAGAATAAACGTGAAGGGGGTCCGTGGTTTATATTCAGGGCATTCAGGGCAGAGACGAAAGCACGGGGATGGAGAAATATGCAGCTCTCGGTGGATAGTTACAAAATGAATTCACAGAGATGTCATCATCAACATTATCCTATTGTTGTCCCACTTCCGAAAAAAAATTTGGCGCCAGACTTCTATTCTTATTGCAACAAAAGGATGCACATAAATGTCATTGTATATGAATGTGATTTCCTTTTGGATACATACAGAATTGATTCGCTTGACCGTAGATTTTTTTTCTAGCAATGATGACACGATTAATAAAATTAGATATGTATTTAAACTACACATAAAAAGTATATTATGGTAATGTACTGGAAGTATTTTACATACTCAAAGAACTAAACTCAGAGAGGAGGAATTATAGCAGATAGAGACGAGACTAGAACCAAAAACCACAATTTCAGTTGGTCAAATGCTGTGTTGATTTTTTTTTTTTTTTTTCATTCACAGACGAATTCAAAGATCGATAAGAGCTAGAAAACTTGGCTGGTCTGCCAGATGTCGCCGCAAGCGTCCGAACAAACTTATGTTCCATCTCTACTCAAAGTCATGCGGTTGTAGATATTTTTCACGTCTATGTACAATTAATTGAAGGGAAAGACAGGGGTGCATGGGAGAGAGTGTCAAGAGGGAAAACAAGACATAGACAGAGGGAAGTAGAAAACAAAAAGGGTGACCGTGGGAGGAAGAGCAGGAGGGTGAGATTAGGGAGAAGTATAATTGCGCCGGACCCCTGACGAAACTTGATCAAATAGTTCCAATTGAATTGGTGGTCAAACTTCTGGTAAATTCAGGCTATCAATCGACCAACATTTCACAAGCAATGAATAATTCCATTGCTTCATTTGGCTATCTTTCACATAACCATATATCATTTCTCGTTATGTAAAGTTAAATTACGTTGTCGAAGCATGTCGTAAAAAGTTGAATTGTATTAAAACGTGGAATGCTCAGATGACATTCAGTCAGACAGTTGCAATCCTTTTTCTTGAAAGTTTGGCTTGTTAATTGTGCCAAGCACGTTTGTATTCCCTCAAGATGGAAAAAATCCCAAAAGACATATATCACTTGACACCACCGCGTCGCAGTGACGTTCTACAACAGCTAAGCTAAAGGATGAAATAACGTTACAGTTCACATCGGAATAGTTGTTTCAAAGTTGAATTTTCATTCGTCCCACGGAAAAAATGCTCGCTGGTGGCGAGTATCAAAATCAAATAGAGAGAATACACGGTGCAATCCACATTGTTGCTCTCATTTTTTTTTTTTTTTTCATATCCCTACCATGATGTTATGTCCACAAACTTTATGATATATATGATTTTTATATAATTTTTCGCGTGAATACCATTTCGCTTTTTTATCCAGCCATATTTCATACTCCATGGTCTCTTCACACCTAACGAAATTACGAAAATTCATGAAATCAGAAATGTATTTACTATCTGCGGTGAGCCAAACTACATTGACCGTAAATGAATTCAAAGTAAATACTGTTGTGAAATTTCCCAATTCATCTAAATTTCTCCACATTCCCATTGCAAAATTGAATTATTGATTGTAATAAAGATTAAACAAGATGTAATTCATTCAAAATTAGGTTGGATGTGAGGAAATCATACTTTGCCATTAATGCATACACATGTATATGTTTTGACATTAATTTCGTGATAATGGGAAATTTACACAAGTGCTATTGAAAGCCAATAATTTATTCAAGCAAATACATGAAAATATATTCCCATTATGCAGTACGATGGCGAAATAATTAAATCATGACTCAGCATAATTATATATTGTATGAAAGTGCGAATAAAAAAGTGAAGTACGGCACAAGAGATTGAATAAATGTAACGGAATATCAACTTTTGGATGATGCTATCTACAAAGTAGTACACACAATAGAGACGATGTGCAAAAAAGAAAGGCGAATATGTGAACATTCTCATCGAGAGATTAATTGACGGAGTTTGAAAGACGATGAGAATGGAAGTTAAGTGTCTAAGGATAAAAGAAGAGCTTGTATGATGGCTTCCAATCCGAAGGGTGTGCCCACATTGAAAAGGTTGTGTACCATGGGACTGTGCGTTCTATGCATCTCTCCCGACATTCGATCGAGGCAGCTTTTAGCTTGAAAGCTCTTCCGCAGCGAGATCGTGTATTTCTCGCGTCTCTTTTATGCACAACGAGAGACGTGATGCATCTGGAGTGTGCCCAATGAATTGACATTACCACCATTCTTTTTAGATACTCCGACTATATTTCTTATTACCTCTCTTTTCGTACAATCTATCGTAAAACCGGATTTCCATCACACAGAGTGAATGTAGCGTTCTACAAGAATCCGATTTCCGTGTTGATTGGAACTGTCGACGACTGCACTGCGACGTCTTTGTAGATAGAAACTTCAGTCACAGTACGTTTTTGTTAATGTTGATTACATCTGTGACAGAATTACGCGACAAGTTGGATCGACAGTTTCCAACATGAATTTGTTGCTCCCCACTCGCTCATCCATATTTTCTTCAATCCTCTTGTAGTAGTATACACCTGCATATATACACTGTTGTATCATTCAAAGTGATCGTCAGAAGATGTGCTGGATGTTTCAATAAGGGAGTTGAAAATGAGAATAGTTCATTCCTCACAAGAAACCGCCATTGAAGGCGAATCATAATGAGAGTTTATATCATCTATTTTGACATTATAACAAATGTATTCGCTAGTCATTTCATGAAAGCAGAATTAATTCTGATAATTGAATATAATTAGTGTTTTCATTCTCATTGTATACAAATTTTCTACCTTTCATTCGAGTTTATATAGCGTGGATTCGTATAGAAACCGAGTCAATCCAAAAGCAATTTCATCATATTTATTCGAATGCTGTTAAACTTGCATGGTCGTTGAACTTTTACATGGTCTGGGGCAGATAAAAATAATCGAAATGAAGTTATATTCAATTTTCATCTGGGAGATATCTGAATGTATTCAAAGTATTCCAACTTGAATTATAATCAGAACGAAAATTTGTGTTCAACATGGAACTGACATATCGGTGAGAAAAACCATAAAATGCGGAATAATATTAAAATTATATATTATTGATCCATGCAGCATTTTCATACTCGACTGGAAAGAAAAATTGAAATAAGATTCTAATAATTTGTCGTTGCGCTTCACTGAGTTGGGATAAATCATAAACTACGCTGTTCAATTCCCTCCCAGTGTGTGAAGACTCTGGAGGAATCATGTGTGCGCAGATTATATATTGATTTCACGTGGCAACAATATTTATAGCATCGCGTTATTTATCCAACACATGATCCAAGCAATTTCGTACGCGCGAATAGATTCAGCGAGTCGAAATTGTGTGTACAATCCGGGTGAGCCTCCAGATGTTGAACGAAACCATCGAATAGGGTGGAGTTTACTAGCCTATAAAAAGGGGATTGAAGCACACCAATGCAGGCCCCCTTCAACCCTCGCGTTTATACCCCAATACACCGTCGTTAAAAATGAAGAACCATTAAACGACTAATATTCGTTGGGGCGGCCTTTCTGTTGCTTTCTAATGACCGTAATTTTCGTGATCATGCAATTTACAAATACACAATACGCAAAGTTGCGCAATGGAAAATAACAACGCATTTAGGCATATACATATGTATATATTCATGCTGTGCGTATAATTGTGGCAATGCAAGTGCACCATGAAATTAAAGAGCTTAATAACGCACTCAAGTCCATTATCTTTATTGTTTGCTCTCACTCATACTTGTTATTGCTTTTATTGTAGTAGAAATTAAATTATACATTTGAGCTACCCGCATCACCAAGTGTTAATTGAAACGTAAAAATAATCATTCACATAGAGAAAAAAAAGAGAAACAAACAAAAATACGGTCATTGACCGTCATTTATTCACTCCCCCGTCACTCACACATCCAACTTGATTCATCATGGAATTAACTCTCGCATAATATGTTATCTTCTCACACTGAGACATGAAGTTGACAGAGAGTTCACAGGAACGAATCGCTGGTAGATCAGTATCATTCTATGAAATGAAGGAAGATATTCACGTTTCTTTTTTGGTCGCAGAAATTTGTCGCTACAAAGTTGAGCTGACGTTTTCACCAGTGTTGTAATTTTTCGTCTCTAGGTCGTCGATATTGTCGAACATAGAGGGACGCATTGTGGCGTAACATGACATTTGGGCTTGGCGCGCAACAGCATGATACACATCTAAGAACAATGACTGGGTGCCATTGAAGGGCGAGGGAAGAAGTGTAATGATACGAGCGGCTAGGGTACGTTAATTCCCGTTCTCCCTTAATAAATGTTAGAGAAGGGTGGCCCAAGTTGGCGGCGACCTCCATTTGTTTCTAGCATGCCACCTTCACTGTGTGAGTCTAAGTACCAGTGGGTGGAGAAGAAGTGAAATACCGCGAACCTTTGTCGCCTGAACGTACACAAGAGCTTGAGTGCATAGAAAGTGAACAATGATGGTTGAGCAATAGGCATTCCTTTCGAACAGAGAGACTATCATGGATTACAACGGAGTTCTTTTGTTAATTCCGCATCAAATGGTGATAATGGAAATCTTGATTAATGACTTTCCATCCAATATTCATATCCGAAGAATAACCACAGTACTGAGAATGTTTTGATATTCAGATACAATTCTGAGGGATTTCAGTATAATCCTCCGAAAATTAAATTCAACTATCACAGCAATACCGAAATTCCACGAATATTGATTTGTTTCGAAGTAGGCGACGACTCGCTTCATCCAGTCTTTATCTTTGAATTTTTTTACATAACGTTAGCTCATTTGATTCTCTCCATACTTTGATTCTGAGCTAACAGAAGTCGTGTCAACTGTAGAAGTTTTACGCGATTATTCAATTTTTATTCTAGTCGTAAGAAAGATATGTAAATGCAGTGAGAGGTAGCTGTACCGGTTAATTGCCAAGATTTTTGTCGGTTTTATAGTTTCTGCAGTGTTGATTGACTGTAAACTAATATAGAAACAATTAATTGAATCCGGCAGACACCGTTTGAATTTATCTACTACTAAATGTTACTAAATGATTACTACAAAAATTAGAGAGCAGACTCTGACATCAATTTTACGCTCATATTTCTGCGGATTTCCTCCAAGAAATTTTTTACATTAATATTTTATCAAACCAGCAAAAAAAATAGAGTAAGTGTGCACGCGCGCGTGATATTTGTGAGAATGCATGAAGGTTGCGAATAAATAAAGGGAATAGAATTCATAGGAGCGGAAGAGTCAAATACAGGACCACAGAGACATGGTAGGACTTACGGATATGATGGCTGCATGTTAATTTGCGGCGAATCCATTTCAGTTCAGCACCTTCCGTTTTAATGTTGAACTTTATTTTTCAACGTTCCTCTGTGCTCTTTCATGCATCCATATATATAAATATAGAATATCGTTCTTCTAATCAGTTCTATTTTCATTGATTTTAAAATTGGGTTAAAGTTTTCTAATGTGAATTTTATAACAGCGGATTTATCGGAGGTGATTAAGTTTAATGATGACATATCACATTGAGGTATCACAATAGAGACCCACTTACAGACTATGCATTCACATCCAAAAAGTTGACATACCAACAACCGATTTTATTATACCTTTATATACATCCATTTATCTTTTGTTTAACGAACAAAATTATACGAATGTTTGTAAATGAAAGAATAACAACATCATTCTTGTCTTGTTGGCAGTTCACATTTGTCTAATTGAAGAGAGAAATAGCAGTGGTGCCAAAGTTTCAGAGAATAGCAATAACTAAAACATTGGTAAGTAGCGAGGCTCGTAGTACTATGAGCAAGGAAGGTTGAGTAAAATTACGCAGCAGTTGCAGCTGCAGTTTCAGAGTAATTATGCGGACCCCTTAGACTTTCCGCAATAACCAGTAGTTTGGGTCACTACGCGCGTCACATCGCGGTAATAAATGGAGCACGGCAGAGTAAACGAAGGAAAATATCATTAGGTTTTAATTTTAATAGAATTATAACTACCGAGGGCAACCACTAAATCGTGTCTGCCGGGTAAATTGCTGGGGTGGGTAAGGTTTTCCCCATTGGAGAATCGATTTGGCTGTTCATTAAAGAGAATGGCATAAATTCGATAAAAGATCATGCTCGTGACTTTTTTATTCATTAGTGAATATATTTATTTTATATCTCATGAAAGCAACTGATCATGAATGATGAGAGTATTTCGATATTAATTGTTCATCTTCTAGAATTACGAAAAGGCGATGTAATACGAGAAGCTAGCTGCCTCTACTGAACTTGCAACAATCAAAGTTCGACTGTTAACTACGAAATGCTGGTGAATTCAACAGACAATGATATCGAGGATTACAGTGACACGTATAACGGAATTCAATCGTTCGAATTGGTTTCAATTAAAAAAATTCTACACTTTAAACATGAAAAGCACCAAACGAATTCAGGGCGAGAATGTTTTTGGTGCGAGTACGTTATCATATTGATTATAGTATTACGCACACACAGTGTTGAAAGCCGGAAATTTTTTATCGCATTATAATTTCTCGAAATGTTCTATGTTTTTAATGATAATAGCTGCCTGCATTACTTTCGGAACTCTGGTTTGCTTTCCACGATAATAAAATCCATTATTTTTTTCATATTTTCTTTATTAATATCTAAAGTCTTGCTCCGATATCTTATGACTGCGGCAAGATCGAGTCATCTAATAGTTACCACAGTGGCTTTTATCTCAATTATTTTCCCGCATCCGACGTGTTTGAATAAGTTAGCAAAAGTTTTTTACAAGAGATTAGCATCGAGTAATATTCAAATAATGTTACATCTTAACTTATTTTCACTTTACAAATGGTCCTAATATTTTGCTTTAGATTAAACCAAAATGCAATCTGTGTTTTAGGATAGAAAAACGAGCAACATCCAGTAAATAATCTCATACGCTGACAAAGCTTTTGTTTGTCTAAAACAAAAACAATTCAGCAATGTAATATGGCTACAAAAGTCACCTAGTTGCCGTTTGGAATCTTGAAGCAGTCTGTTTTCGAAACATTGCAATATACACACACATATACTTCCGACATCAACAGCATTGTCGGCTGCTTTCTCCTCTACACGATTTCCGTTTTATCGTTGTTCCCTCACTATCGTGTACTTGCGACTCTCCCTTTTACCTTTTCCTCCTATCTGAAATACGACACTGGAATACAAAGCATCAGGGGGAGAACGAATATTCGACATAGCGACACAACGTGATCATACTTTTCATGCAGCTGAAGTAAAAGTTGTGTGCCCAGACTTCACTTCAAGAGATTGAATTCCAATCTCCAGAATTTCATCAACTTGCCTTTGTATCTCCACATATTCAATATCATTTTTTTTTTTCACGTTTTGTTTTCCCTCTCAAATCATGTTAACATTCTTATGAAAAAATACAAACATGTACATACCATACACTGTGTATATTTGATAATGCAGAATATATGAATATATATGAGTCTAATACAAAAATCTGCAGATTTGTTAGACGCGGCTGTCATTCGCAATACGTAGAGAATCAAGTTCTATCATACAAAATGTATACAGATGTGTGATGAGAATTGCGCAAGTCATGGATTCGAGCCAGAAGATACTCCCACACATTTATATGTTGTTGGTCGATATTTATGAATGTTTCCGCATGATTGTTCGACGTCTTCTTGCCCATGTATTTATATCAATCCCAAGATGTATAAACATTTAAATCCAAATGTTTGCATCACAAATTATGTCCTGATTTGATTCAACCCACGAAAACAACAGATCAAAAATATTTCCACAATGTCATACTATTTATGTTTAGTAATGGTAATGTTGAAAACACTCCGTGGCGTCTGTCAGACTAGCCAAAGATGAAAACCATTTAGCGTGCGTAAGTGCAGACGATTCATTTTATTGCGTCTCCTGATTCAGGAGTATAACTATTCACGTCTTCCCATGATAGTCAATCTTTTTTGTTGACACGATTTCGAAACCCTAAAATAATTTTTGATGTAGGAGTTGACGAGTGAATTATTTCTAGTTGATGTTATGCGAAAAAGTGGAGCGCTAGTTATAATATCAAGAGCCTCTTGATGTTTTCGTTCATATACTCGAATTATCGATTTGACGACATAGAGAACAGGCGATTATCAAAGATGAGAAGAAGACAGTAGAGGCAAAAACGAGGCGCACAAATTCCGCGTCGTTTTCAAGCTAGCTCATCCCAATATCTATAGATTGATCCAATTGACTACCGTCTATACTATGAGATTTGATTCGAAACTCTCCCATTCCACCAAGCTTCATCACTGCTATATCGTTTGATACTACTAGATATAGAAGAGCTCCGGCTCTATTGCGGATACGATATAGATAAATATATACGAATGCACGTGAAAATACTGAAAAATGTTTTCTCGTGAGACTACGTAGATGGTGTTCAAGCATACTCAATGCGCTGAACCCTCAATCCCCCCAGAATAGTCAGATAAGAAATTGAGAGGCCATTATTTGGAATAGAATCATAGCAATCATATATGCGCAGATAAGAAATATGAACAAATCATATTTATCTGGATAAATCCTTGTATTGATATTTGTGATGAATTTATCTTAAATATGACTCCATTTAAATGGAACATGATGGACATTCTCTAGTGGAATTACAACTACTACAGAACATTGTGTATAAAAGTGTCAATAAATGGGAAATTACAGACACAATGTAATATTAAACCAGAATATTTCATATTACCCAGGAAAATGAAAAGTGTTCTGTCATCTCCTGTCAATATTTGAATTGATTGGCTTTTTCTTGACAAGTTTCTGCTCATCGCTCAACAAAAAAAAGAACGAAGACGAAGAGAAAAAAAAAGTGTGAACGAAAGTTATCGACATTCTCGTGTTACTTGAGTATTGCAGCACCAGTTCTTTGTAAATCAAATTATCGATAGCACACGAACGTGAAGAAGTTCAATAGACAATCGCTCAAACCACAAATTAGAGCAATGGTCGAGATTGTGGAATCAAATAGACCAGGAAAAAACGTGCTGTACTGATGGACATTGAGTGACACCGACAGTTACAGATGGAGTTTCCAGTATTTCTCATTTCCGGATTATACCAATCCACCTTCATTTCCTTCCGATTAAACTATCGTCAGTCAAAGTAGTTACGTGTGAAAAGTAATGTGCAAACGAACGTCATCAATGTAAAATATTTTTTACGTCGGCTGGTAAATAGACAGCTTGGGAGGTAGAAATTATCAAGTGATTACATGAAAATGGCCTGTTAACGTGAAACAAAATTACGTTAACGAATAATTTAGAAGGGACTCGAGTATTTTCTGGTATATATCTATCCTTGAACAACCTTATTAAAATATACAGTAACAGGTCATAGTTGTAATTTACTGAGAATCAACATGGCAATATGCTTCGTAGCAATATTTTTTCTTGAATAGAAGACAGAATTGCTAGAATCGTTAGTGTCATTCATACATTGGCTTCATCTAGGCATATATTTTTCCCCTGTTAGTCAGCAATGCATTCAATTCTTGAGTATTCAGATATACAAGAGCTAATTTGAAGAAAGATATTTCCACGCCACGGTTCTTTTCATGTATCATCACCAGTACTCAGATGTGCAATTCTCATCCTTGTCAGAACAACCTGTTGATTCTTTGGGCATTGGCCGTTTCATCTACAATTCTCGCAGGTAAACGAAACGAATGGTTGGTAAAACAATCGATCATCCTCGAGAATAGCAGCGCACGATACACGCCTTCTACGTGTATACATCCACTAGGTCGTTTCTATGGTACTAAATCTGTACTAACTAAATCTTCTGAGCTCACATCAAATAGTTTTCGCAATTTCATTCCTCCATTCGTGAAGAAGGTGAAATTTTTTTCTCAATATTTGTTGCTGTTGTTCAATAAAATTAATCCTGTGTCTGAAAAGTTTCATCACATTGCACTGGACTCACAATTAATTGGCAAAAGTCGTTATGGGATCAGGCCATTAATTGTAGGATACAGTGGAACTGACCAAAGATAGCGATCACCGTAATGAGGACTGAAAGACGATAGAAACAGAATTCAAATAGTGGATAATGAAAGAGCTATATTCAAATTCATGGGTGGACTAATTTTCATGAGTGCATTAACCCCAGCAGCTCTTTGACCAGCGCCAATTAGTCGTTGCATTCACAGAAATTCAGAAATAAAAACCAGTCCCTTTACTTCACATAAATGCGATTTTCATCAGGTTTCATGAGAGGACGAAGTTAGAATTCTATACAGTTTATACGCGGACAAATATACATGGAAATTGTTCCTGATTTGGAAATTACCGCTTTTCATTTATCATAATGCAACGCACCTCCTTTTTTCCGGATTGTCTGGTGATAACTTCTCTGCGTATTACATATTCTCATGTATATATATATATATATATATATATGTATGTATATATATATGTATACATGTGTTTGTGAACGTGGAATTTACAGTGAAAAAAGGACGTATGAGAATTGACAGAGAGCTGCATGAGTGTTCGCAGTGTAGTACCAAAAGCCGAGGCGTAATGAAAGCACTGGCTGAAGCTCTCAACAAACTCCAGTGTGCAAGTTCATTGTTCGGAGAAGCATTTGCATTTACAATCGTTTGATGGTATATACATATATTTAGACATACGCGAGTTTGGATCTTGACAATACCGTCGGCTAAATCTTTCGTTATTCGTCCATTGGTCGTAAACCACCAGAGCAAATAAATTCGTATGAAACAACAGCTCATGTGTGAATATTATTGTTGATTCGCGACAACTTCATCAGTTCATATTATCAAATATTTCGATATCTTCATCTTTCTGATAAACTATCAGTGGATAATGTTATATCAAAGACATGTTCATCAAAAACTTTTAAAGGGCGTTGATTCTATTCCTATCATGATGTATCTTAAAATAATTGTAATACATAACTTGAAGCATTACTCCATATCGAGTTACCCCATAATTATCTAAAGAGTAATGAACGGATCAGAGAGTAGAGAGAAGATAATGCAACGGTAAATTTGCGTCTGAGGAAAATACTGGCTTCGCATCGAAATAATTCTCATCAATATTCTAATATTAATAATACAATTTTTATGTACCACATTCATGTATAAATTGACGGGTCGCGGTATATTTTATACGTATCGATGCACACATATGTTTGTTAGTACTTGTGTATAACGCTACTGTGTTCCATAGAACTGTATCTACAATTCATCAAACCATTCGAAATATTGCTTTGGCCGATATCGATATACAGCTACGAGGAGAATAGTGTACCACGTTGGTGTAGTCCACTGACACTATATACAATGGACATTACGCCGAGTCAGAGCTGAGCCATCGATTTTCTCTGTACTCAACTACGTAATTTACCATCCATAGTTTTCATGTATACACCCAGAAAAGGTCGGACGATCCGAATCAAATCTCATAAATTTCATTTTAGCTATTGAAATGAACAAAAAAATATCCATTCAATTCAATTGACAATTTTGAGATTTGATTTGAATGTCAGAGTCGCATTTTGAATATATTTGTATATTTATGAGTGCGAATTCCCTTGTTTTAGTTAAAAGTTTAGAGCATATGAACTGTCATTCGAATTATTTATCCTCGAGATGTACATGCTCAGTGATGTCAAAGGGAACTGTTCCGTGAAATACATACACAGTACCCATGCAGATAGACATAGATAAACATTTGTTCATTCCTCTACATGTTCAAATATACAGAAATTAATATCAACCGTATGGAATTGATATTTTTGATTGCAAAAAATCATCAAAACAAAAATCCGTCAAACTGTTTTCTGTCAGTTTACATTTTCGTCATTTCAGTTACGTTTTTCTGGTGAAAATATACATGGAATATGGTTCGTAGGAATTATATCACAAACATTTCATGTCTTCACAATTCGTTGTTTTTTATACACCATATATATAATTTTGGTAAGAAATGTATACATATATATACTGCAGAAACCGAGAAGGGAGGACAAGTAATATATATACTTGGAGTGTCATCCAAGGAATCTTTAGGACGCAGGAACTGCATTCCTCAAAACACGGAATCCGAATATAAAACTTTCGTCTGGTGCAGATGTAGGGGCCACAACGCCAAGGATTTGCCAGCAATTTTTCCACTTCTCTTACATTTTTTCATCTTTCCATACAACATTTCTTCTCACACTCAACTATTTTTCCTTCTATCTATTTTTAATATTTTAACTCGTGTAAAATTCCACAATCACGATGTATAAATGATCAGAAAGTGGGAGTAGCGACGCGTGTTTCTTGCAATTACATTGAATTGTTCAATATCCATTTGCCACAGCGGTCGCTGTTGTGGAACGTCAACCGGGTGCATCGATATGGAAACCAGGGTAAGTTATCAACGGCAACTAGGGAACGCTGAAACATTCATGTCAGCCAATATCACAGTTCGCAATCGTTCCCCAGGTGCTTCGAGTCGTTCGATTCATGCATCTATGATAATCTACTGTGCTCTTCAGCTCACACATAAATCGATTCTATTTTCATACAAATTGTTGATTCAAATCGTTCAAAGTTCTGACAATCTAATGCGTATCTCTTTTTTATTATTTCGCGTATGAATATATAATAAAAATCATCCTTGTAATACATCCATCATGGAACATCATTAATGTTTATTCCCAGTATAATATTTCTAGGATTAAAAAAAGCTATGATGAGACTCGTTGCCATATGCAATATGATATCATGTTGGATTCATACTAATGAATCTACATAATTACGTTAAAACTCTCACAACCCATCCCAAGCTCCAAAAGAATATTTTCGTTCAATTATGAGCTATATTTGCGTGTTGGTTTCAAGGAAAAAATTACATTAACTGATATTCGTAGGTGATTTCGCATAGAGATGAAAAAATGTAAGAGAAATTTTATTTTCTACCCATCAAGTCGCAATTGGTGGACAGGCCCTTTTTTTTTACATATATATATTTATTCTCACTTCAATTTATTAGAGTATACATTGAAGAACTCAAGCGAAGTGAAAATATGAAAAAGTCAATGTGTCCAAACTTATCATCATTCGTATCATTTGTGGAATGATTGCGCTCATTGATAAGAGTAAATAATAGTAATACGAGAAATAAGTTATTGCAATTGGCAGACTAAGTAATGAATGTGGGTCACGCGTTTTTATCATAACTTTTTCCAGTACTCTCTATTTATACTGCTTTCCAAACAGTACTCACTATATGTCATAATAAAAATAAATATTATTTCCATCGAATTCTGGTCATTAATATATTAAAATTCTATGAAGTTTTTGTTTATTATGGTAATATTTTTGTCTCGACAAGTCATCAAATATTCTGTTGATGTAACTTCTTTCATTCTATGACATCATAATTTGTATCGTCATGTACAAATTAAGAGAAAGTTATCGTTTATGAAGAATTGTTGAACCGAAACTGATTGTCCGACGGTAAATTGGAATGAATGGTTCATCATAAACGACCACTGTCACGGAACATCGAGATGAAAAGTATTTACTCATAGACATGCACATATTGAATCACAACCGCGGCATAACACGCAAAAGATATAGTTGGTTGAGCTAATGATTGTAACATGCAAGGCCACTCATCTTCAGTGAACATACATGTGGTTAATGCGCAAGTATTAAATACGATAAGGTATCAAACTTATTTATGGGTCATGTATGCATATTCACATTTCCCGCGAGCATTTAACAATACCAACGGCAAAAAACCTCGACAATGACATTCAAAAGAAGAGAATATGCGAGTGAACAGTCAGCATAATATATCAGTAAAACAAATTTAATATTCTTTAAATTGCATGAACAAAATTATTATATTGTCAATCCATCGTGAGTATTTCAGATCGATATACGTTAATTAAAGCGGTAAAATAAGCTTTTACGTCGCGTACGGTCCGTCAGAACTGACCCCGATACAATTTAGAGTTAAGTGCCCTAGGCCACACGGCATAGGTCCATTCAATGAGCGTGCAAAAAAAAAAGAGGCTAAGGGCTTTTGACTCGTCTATATTGAGATTGAATACAAGGCCGAAAATTGTTGGCAACGCTATTATCTCGCCCAAATTTATCACATTTTAATGATTTATTTCTGCCTCAATGAGGCAATATTATCTACGAATTAAATTAATTTTTATATGACCAATATTACGTTTGATAAAAAGTTATATGAGAATTTTGAAACACCCCAAAGGTAAACATTTATTATTTACTCATACAGTCTCTGGCAATTGTGTGGAAACGCCTTGAACGTTTGCTTTATGTACATTGTACGAGAATATATGTTGCAGACAAGAGATATTACAGCAATTAATTACTTAAAACCCACCACAATTATTCATATATGTATATATATGAAATGAAACAATGATGAACATTACGTGTAATGTCTCAACTTTATACAAAAATACGAATATTGTGGTTAAAAATGAATTTCACTGTTGAATCCACCGTTAAAACATTTATTTTAACTATGGAACGAGGGACACAAAGTTTAGTGCACGTGAATTTTCGATAGATATGTATTTTATATCCATTATATTCATTCTACGACAAAAATTATTATTCATAACATACAATTTGTGAAATATTGAGTTATATCAAGGTTTTTTCCATTAACAGTTATACTCGAAGTCTATCTACGCTGTTGAATGTGCGCAATATAAGCATGAAAATGAAAAATAGTTAAGATCGGAACGAGTATCACGATCAAAGAGCATTTTGCTATTAAAAGTTGGAAGATGGGTACATCGTATAGTCACGTATGTTCGAGTGATAGTCAATTTGCCATATAAAACATGCAAGCATACCCGCTTCAATATATACGGAAATTTACATTAAGCGTTCGTGTCTATCTGTTTATATATATACACAGTTGTATATGCAGTTTCAATCGACTGCTCGGACTAACACTTCCTCTTCCGTCATTCAGGTAGTTACGAAATCACAGCATCGTATTTGCGTGTGCACATGTTTGTATATGCATGCTTCACCGATACCAACGTGATAAATATATGTGGACTGAAGCGAATTCACCTTTTCATTGTGCAGTTGGACATACACACGATGGCACAATCAACAGCCATATATATTTATCTCTCTGTTTTTCTATATTGCCGAAAGTGTTTGTCAAACGATAGTATAAATACAAGTCACAACTAAAATATCAATTTTCACTACACGTGTAGTGAATTTTGTAATATTATTGGACATTATAATTATCACAAATGGGGGACAATGTGGAGATAGTAAATAAAATGAGTTAGATCAAGCAGTCCATTGCCAAGTCAATTGAGTTAGCGTCGTTGCGGCTATAAAAAGACTTTCGCTTAGCGTAGTTATCGCCATTTAGTACGTTCACTTGGACGTTGGCCTTTTGTCTCTTTGGTTGCTAGGTGAGACATTTTCACATATTTTCTACATAACATCTCTTTCATTTTTCAATTCAGCACTCAACTGAATCAATTGATTCCCAATTTTGACGACAGCACTAGACTGTGCATCACCACTCATTGCTTTCAGGTCTAGTGTACATGTATGTACGCTATTGACTGCTGACCTATACACTCGACAGAAGTATATATAGTATTCTGTACGCAGTATTGGAATACGTTTTTCATGCTCAGGGAACGAGTCATATTCAATACGCAGTTGGAATATGTTCAAAGTTTATAGATATTGCCAAAAAACGTGACATCAACACACCACTACTGCAATATATGATGTCGACTGACTCAATAAATGATGAGAATCTACACATGGCAAGTCAGCAAAAATCTGATTTTAGTATAATAATATACGCCAAATTTCGTTTTGGATGAATGTAGAATATTGGTAAATAAATAATTATGATTTCTCTAAACCTCGGAACAAAACAAAAAAGTATCAATGGCAATTCACCGAAACATTATTTATAGAAATAAGTTCAATGATATTTATTGAAAAATAACTATGAAATCTATGTGAATAGATGGAAAATCGAGATAGTCGATGAACTGTTGGAGAAATTGGCGTGCGCATGTACGCGTACAGCTGAACAGATTAGATACGAAATGGCGGTATGAGCGCACGTACGTGCGCGCGTAAATTCACCACTCGACGACTTTTACGGCGTCCGATTCGGGAGAGGAGAGTCCCCACACTCTATCATAACAATAATTTCCCCAGAAATATCGGGGACGTCGGAAAACTGGCGCTAGAGATACGAATAGAACGCTAGGGACGAATATACATATGTAGTGAAAAAGAATGGGATGACCATATATAGTGACTGAAGCACTCGCAAAACGAAAAGTATATTCTATCATACTGTCATCTGCACAACTAAAGTCTGTAAACTTCCTACGATTATCATTTCCACTCATCACCATCTCAATATTGCTTGACAAAGTAAATATTGACAGCTCACATTGCATACAATTTTTCCTCATTCCAATAAACACTATATATATATATGATTTATACAAAAATATGGTGAGAGAAAATAGGAAAATTTCGGTCTGTTCATCGAAATATATTGCATGAACGTAGCCAATATTAACAGTGTCATGAAACGTGTAATTCGATATCTGAAGCATTGTACACAGGCTGTGAACGTTTTCAAACGTGTCATCTTTTATATGAAGAGCACTACACATTTATAAGCGTGTATAACGCGAATTCAACCCTTCAGTTCATGCTCAACACGTTAAGGACCAGAACATGAATTCACAGTATATTGGGCAAAAAGTTTCCTTCCAATTCGTTTATTGAAATGCAATTAAAACTTAATTAGACTGTAAATTTCAATGGCAGGTTAGATGAAGTGTGTGCTCTTGAGTAATAATAAAATATTTCTATCCAAACGATTCTTTTCGGAAAAAAAAAAACGAAGAACACGAGAAGTGTGCCCATTCGTGCGTTATCAAAAGTCAATCGGAAATCGTGCTGTATATTTTTCCATATAATGGACGCATTTCACTTTTTCCCGATTACATTTTTATCGAATTCCACACGTACATATACGAACAAACTCTGTTATATAAAAAAAAAAAAAAAACGCAAGATCACATTAATCTTATCAGTTTCAATCAAATATATTTTTCAATGTTTGCATTTTTCATACTGAATTAGTTTCAGGGACAGGCAGGCGAAAACCATGCACTTGATGAACACACATCAAAGTTGTGAGCTTATTCCTGCTCTCAATCGCATGTAGAGCTGTTCATATCTAGCTGCTCCATATGTATTTGTGTATTGGTGCAATACAGTTGCGATAACGAAATCATATTGATCCTTATTGGTATAATACTGTTCACTAGAAGCAGTTACACCTTTGTCATGTCTATTCATATTAATGCACATCCGGGACAACCAGGTGGATTTGATTTAAGCGGAGTATTTATCGTTGACTGAAGAATCACAACTTATTATAAAAACTATTCAATTCCGATAATCCGATAGAGATTATGTTGTTCAATAAGCGAAGAGTCAACGAATGCAGTTACATACTCAGAGAGAAATGGTGTTGCATAAACAGTAGGGATAAAACGGTGTAGTGACATATACAGAACAAAGTGATGCTCTATAATCAGTTGTCCAATGCAAACTATTATTTCGTTGAGTATCCTGCTGTACTCTAATCCCACTCGCTCGCTTAATCTTCCAACGATTGCATATAAATTGAGCGTTTCGACAGGCAAATTGGGCGTTGTCTCGCGGTCAATTCATCGATTGCATGGAGAACTCAACCATAATATAGTTCCATTTAATTAATATGTAACTAAAAGTTTACAAGTTGTTATTTCTCCAATGTAACTAATTGAATGTCTGTTTGATATTATTGCTATATTTTATTTCAATTCAGAATATATTTCACATCGCGTAACTAAATTTTCAAAGATATCATTGAGTAATAAGTCAATATTCAACTCATAAAAAAATAATATTCAATTGAATACGACTGTATGTAAATAGCGTTGAGCCCTCAAACAATACAAGAATTTATGATGAAAATAATTTCCATTGCAGTAACATAATTTTGAAGGGGAGAAAAAAATTCTCTAGAATAAATGTCAGGCTCGCAGGTACATATAGGAGTTGCTGTAAAAATACACATATACTTTTGAGAAAAGACCTTTTTGAATTTGCACTTAAAGTGAACGGAAATGGACTTGAGATCATCGTCCAATTCGTGGAGGGTCCAGTCAACCGAAGGTCTCGTGAGAAACGCGAATAACATCAAATTTAATATAAATCATCCTGAAAACGTGCTCACGGAAAACGTGTTTCAACGAAATCTTTAAAGAAGAACACGTACGTATGGAACTTATGCTGTAAAATTACTGGCGGTATCACCTGAACACGTTACAGGAACCAAGTCTCCAACTGTATCACATGTCATGTCTTTTTTTTCTGTTTCCCTCGTCATTATCGATTGATGGCATATAAATTGAAAGAGATACGAGACATGAGACAGCGTTTTTATACTTTTGCATATATTTTCATGAATAATGGAAAATTAATGACCAAAATAAACTGTCGGGTGGCAGCGCTTCTTGTGTTATGCTCATCTCATTTTCCATTTTTTCTTCTTCGCTGCTTTGTTGTCGCATTGTAGTCATCTTGGTGGGCGCATGTAGAAAAATGTTGGAGAATATATACAAGTACACACAGCTATCGGAAAATTTCTCGAGTTCCGCCTTCTTTCTTCATCTTTTCCTCCTACCAATCTCAAATCATCAACATGGAGCTACGTGCGGTTGAAGTAACATTGCTATTTCGGTTCTTGGATTCATCACCGGCGTATATATTTGTATGGAATTGCTATTATTATCCATCGATTCATCTACTACACTTTCTTTCATTGACTATGAATCATAGAATATTTTTCTCCATTTCAACAAATAGCTGTGGGCATGTATTTTTCCATTTTCTATCAGTTTGTACGATTAAACTATTTCAATAAGAAGAAATGTATGTGCCATTTCCTTCCTCTTGTTTGTTATTGATATACTGATGATTAAACCGATAGTCCGCAGGCCTAAGATATTTCATAATACAAGTGTGGAGAAAGATATAAACGCGAAAGCAACTTTTCTGTATGAAGGAAACAACCAATGTAGCACGGGCAAATTGCTTCTGATTCTTTTTCCAATACTTCTTCAATCATAAGATCCCCCGGAGGGTGCGCAGTGAATGTGGACCGATGAGAGAACGGAACGGCAACCTCTTCAGTGGATTTAAGGACCAACTTTGTGATACTACTCGAGCAAGACGAGTAAACGCTTCTCGCGGAATAAGCCAGCTCTATCTTCTGGCTCGATTTTACGGAATTCCGAGAATTTTTTCAAGGAAAAAAAAACGAAACTCAATTCTCATATCATCAATACGCAATTTTATTCCATATTTTGTTTGGAAATATTGGAATGTAATATATTTCACTCGAAATTGCTCCACGAATTTCTGTATTTCACTTTCCTCATTTCTATGTTTCATTCTGGAAATTGGTGTGAAACTTAAGGAACGCGCAATTACTAATTGCTTGAACCGTATCATCCTAAATGATTTTAGTTTTAGTATACACCTGGGTCGGAACCCGAAGGTTTACTGTGTCCGTATTGCGCATAAGATGCCTGTTGAGAGCCACAAGAATGTCAAGCACGTTCTGACACATTCGGTCTCGGCACATTTTCTGTTTGCATTCGGGGAGTAGAATGCCAGACGTTCATGAAACAATCGTCTAACCTTCTGACCAAACTCAACATGAAGAGAGCGGGGAGGCGTGGATAGGAATCCAAGCAGGTAGTGCAGAAGATATTGGGACTGAAATGTGAAGGGGAAAGAAACCTTCCATATTACATTCTCATCTGATGCTGCTTTTCATAGCGAATATTCTGACAGGAAGAAAAAGAGGAACAAAGCAGTAGGAGGAATGTTATATGCGTCGATTCCTACATTCTCATAACAAATAGAATGTTCACTTATCGATTTGCATCCAAACAACCATTCATGCGTATGTATATGATGTTACAAGCTGTATAATATAATGGTGGCTACGTATCGATCCAAGAGATCGAAGCGTATACGATAACGAATATGGGGTAAGCTGGTCCTCCGGACCTGGAATAGTCTCGTGCATAACAACTAGATCGAATTAATTTAGTGACACGCGATTGGTTGTCCTTCATCGCCATCATCATAATCATCAGCTTGTCATAACCTTCTAGCTAGTTCCCCCTTTTTTTTCATTACACTATTATTTAACTCTCTCACCACTGACGAAACTTTTTTCTTCCCGTTTCTGATTCTGAATATCATTTAAATTTGCATCCTTTATGTATACACATTTTCTCTTACACTATGACACTGTACGTATTGTGAAAAATACCCCGTTAATAATAAATTTAAACGTGTTATGATTGGTCAATACTTGGCAATGGAAAATTAACGATTACCGAAGGTACCAATGTGCCATAAAATATGACATTGATTAAGTTCAATTTATCTGCTGGCGGATGAATTTATAAATTTTTGCCTGAGCACAAAGACTATTGATGTTACCAGTTTCATACATTACATCTACGGATATATGTTGTCTTTGAAGAACTATTTGTGACAATCCATGTAGATTAAAGAATTATTATTTGTCTGCAATATTCATTTATCACCTTGGAAACAACTATGTATATATATATATATATATATCACTTGTGTGCACCTTATCATTCCGAGTATTGTAGATAAAATAAAAGAAATATTCGTGTCATATAATTGTAGGAATAGACAGAAAAAAGTATATATATTTGTACGAACAAAGAAGAATAAATTTTCATCGTTGGCTTTATGCGAAAGGAATCTAATATCACTGCAAAATATTCTCCTCGGCTCTATTGTAAGCCTATGAACACAATAGTTCAATTGCCAACCTTCTATGCTTCTAATATGTTTCACAATTTTCATGTCAGATATTGAACTATACAGACTTGAATACTCCTCCTCTATTTTGTTCATCTATACAATATCAGTTCCAGTTCGAGCTACCGTCAAAAGAGAGATCATAACCGATGAAGGAGCTGGCCAAAGTTTATCAGATATAAACTCGGGTAAAGTACGGGAAACGAGACTCTGCCCTGAATGCTAAATGTGTCATAAAAAATATATCAAATTCTGAGTATAAATGCGCATTCCAATGTGCCATTTCCAGATTAATATTATCTCCATGATTATGATTGCATAACCTCTGAGCAACAGTAATTGTTGGTACAAAGGAAATTGTTATGTAACTGTATATTTATTGTGATGGTCGTTCAATTATTCTGATTACGCACAAATGATAATGGAAATAAATGTATAGAGATAAAGATTCTTCCAATCCCCAATTAAACAGATACATGTGTTGAGCAAGAATAGAATGACAAACAACAAAATAACAATGCAACGAGTCGGTGAGAAGAAAATAACAAAAACAAAAATCTATGCGATATTCATTGATAGTCGCATTCATTCTCCAATTTCCATTCCTGGTTCCCCGGCTATGCCATCATCGGCTCCCTCTCTATCACTTCCCCTTTCTCTTTCTGCCACCAAAACCCCGCTTCTACTCTCTATTGCCACCCTATTTTTATTTTTTCCATCGTCTTTATTGCTCTTTCGCCACCGTTCTACCCGTCTTCGTCCCAGAATTTCCAATCTTACGCTTTTATTTTTATCCTGTGTTTCATATGTATATCTCTAGTCATGATGTGTCTCAATTTCCCTATATTTAGTGTTACCCAATGGTCTTACATATAGAAATGCGAGATTCACATAAAAAAATTAATTTAATCACATCGCGGTATATTGGGAATTAAAGGAAAAACCCAAACAAAAGGTTTTTCCCTCGATACAACAAATCAGCACAGATAATTCAGTGAGGTTGTATACGTTTCAATTCCATAATAGACTAGATAATTATCAACGCTATGACAATAAAATTTATACATAAATAATTGTACTCACCACATCGAGGAATAGAAATCCATGATCTCTGGCAACTTCGCGCGCCACCCTGGCCCCACCCACAATGTATGTTGCCCATTGATTGGAATAGGCCGTTGTTTGGCCTACAATGATAGTGAGCAAAAATATGATAAAACTGTGCATCCATTTTTTGGTACACATGATCGTTCAACCGACGAACAAAATTTAAAGTTTATCACTGCACTTGTGGACGCGCACCAAAGTGTTTATTGCGTCTTTTATAGATGTGAATGGAGGCAAAATCAATTTCATCCAATCGGAATAGCAAATACTCTGCTTAGGTCATCTTACTGCATGGTGGGAATGAAAATAACAACTGTATAAACTCACTTAACACAGCATTGATAATCACACGGAATTATATTCAAACACATGAATAAACACATGTGTTCTGGCTATTACGTCAAAAATATTTTTTCCTGTCCCCTGGAATCAGCGTAACCATGAGCCCGCTGATGCCACAACTGAATAGCGTGCCGCTCGTCTGCCTAGTTAAGTATTCACTTGACTGTGCGTCATATACTTCATTATCAGCCGTGGTTACGTGTCAACATGATCCGGCGCTGTCGTTCGCCACGGGCCATCGATACATTGGTACTCGCCAACTATACTCGCTGTAATAAGTTCCTTTCTTTGATGCAATTCAATGGAAGAATATGTGGACGTTGAGTTGACAGTCACGTGGTAATCCGCGGTGCGTACAATGATTTGGCATCGAGACGGAAAGACGCACAACCACATCCGTATTGCCAGTTTATTTCTATTTGTTCACTTGAATAACGTTGGTCTCTTCCATCACCCCCTTGACTATCTAGCACTCTGAATAATCATATATTCACCGCACCATCTTCATCGTTTGTGTGGTCCCCTGTCGCGCTCGATTTAATATCCACTGTTTTTCCTCTATCCCTTTTTTGTTTACCTCTGCCAAGCAATATTTCCTTTTTTTCATCCGATACAATATTTTGTAGGTTTACCTTCTTCCTCGAACACCTTTTCCTTCTATACTCTCACCCTCTTTTGGCCAATGTGGTTCGCACTTTCTCACTTGCTCCACTTCTGCCTTTATGTCGTGACTGACGAAAAAATATTGTGTATCCTCGTCAACATGAGAAAAAAAACCAATGACAGGTAGGATGAGAAGAAGAATCGTGGATTTACGAGATATGGTCGCATTCACAGGAAAGGCATTTAGCTCTCAGCAATTCACCACGATCTCTCACTCACGAAATCGTGTTCCCGTACTTTTTTCTCTCCGGTATTACTCGGATTCAGGTGTAAGCATTTTCGTTACTCTTCTCTATGTTCCCGTTTGTGATATCTTCTTCCTCCGCCTTCGGCGTCACAAATGTGTTACCAATTATCTATGAATTTGATAACATTCGCAGCGAAGAATTGGTATGATAAGATAACGTTGTAGCTATGTTTGTTCGAACAAATATCTTAGTTGCATGATGAATGCCATCGATGAATCGAGACATCTCCAGTCGACATTGCGAGCTTCGTTGTTCAGTCATATGCGTCATCGATCAGTTTATCCCTTTTTCAGAATAAAAGTATATTAAATAACCATTCCCTTTCTTCAAACGTCGCCTGTGTTAGTTTTCCTTCCAATAATTCATGTTGCTAATGTTCCTCCGTCGATTTGCCATACCTCTTTCTTGTGCTCACTTTATTCCTCTGGTTCAACACCCTTGGCCTTTTTTCTTCACTCCAGCTAGTCACTCTTCTACTCTTCTTCTCTTTATCTTCCTCGGGCAGCCACTCGTTTGATCTTTCGTTGACTCTCGTCTCTCCCTTGCGACACCGTGCTGAAAACTGAAAATGATACCGCTGGCGTTATCCCTTGAGTGTCACAAATTTTTCACGCGCCAACACGACCATCCGAAAATACTAACGATCATTTTCAACTTTTTTAACGCATGGCTCTTATTTGAACACATTTATCTAAGCTTTTTTTTTTCCATTCCATTATTTTCATTTTTTCCTATTTGTATGGCGGTACAAAAACCACAATAACACGATTTCATACATTGTGTGTACCAAATTTCAATCAATGAAGAAGTGAATGCTTCAGGTGCTTTGCATTGTTTCAACAAAACCGTTAAACCCCTGAAACCCAATGCGATTTAGTACAAGAAACAATCACTTCCAATCCTATTTCCAATTCATACTAATTAATTCTTGATGTGACATAAATATATTCTATAACTCTCAAAAATTTCTGGCTCATAGAATGTTTGTCGAAATTTACAAATGAAAAATTATAAATTGTAGCTGATGTATGGGAAAAACTATGTACAATTTTTTCGCATGGAATGTCTGCACAATGTTGCATTAGATAGACAATACCGACCTTCACACGAGGAACTTGTTAACGGAAGTGCATGAGTTTACTACGGAGGGTCATGAACGAACGCGAGTTCATAAATACATAACCAATGCGCCTGGCAATTCTACTATATAGCATGTGTAACGTAGTAATTGACCTGATCCATACTATAAATTGAGCGATAAAAAAAATGTAAGGTCAGGCAATTGATCGGGATTTAGCCAGTAACATCTCCAATTCGGCGGATTCTGTACTGGCGAATATATATATATATATATATATATATATATACCGAATATCATGCGGTACGTAACGCAATATATCATCGAAACGGTTCCAGTTATGTGAATGCTGGCGAGATTGGTATATAGTTCTATCAAACTCTATAGTAAATCTCTGACTAGATCGCGAACACTAAATTAGTGTACTGCTTCCTCTCCTCCGACTCTCTGGTCGATACGATTCGCTCACGGTGATTTGACGGTGTGATTGCGCTCGAGAACGAACGAGAGTGAAAAAACAAAATAGAAAATTCAAATAAACATATGGTTAAATCAATTATGACGTATATATACATATATGCATAAATATATATGTACGGAACTCCAATTCATCGAGCATTAATTGGACCAGCTTTCTATTTTTTTCTCTACACCAAATATTTTCATTTTATTCCGAAATATCAAACAATTCAGATACATAATTCATTAGAACGAAAATATTGCTTCATGAAACTCATTGTGGTTTTACTTAAAACACGGACGTTCTATAGCGACTTCCGCGTTTAGCCTTGAGAGACGGATAGTTCACAAACATTGCATCATAAGAAAAGAAAAAAAAAACGAGTCAAAACCGGTATTAATGTCACATTGAATGTCAAAATAACGTGTGATACGCTATATACAGACAGCCACTTTATGTATTAACATATATCACGATAATTGTATACAAGTGTAAGTGAGCGCGGTTGCCACTAGTAAGGCCTATCAAGATATTGTATGACACAGTGGCACACTCAATATCTTGACTGCGTTGATTGCGTCTTAGTTGAACAAAAGAGTCACGGAACATGCAATCGACTGCGTACCAAGATGCAACACGAAGACGCGCGTGGGTGCAACACATTCATCACACACTTCCACTCTTCGAGCCGGCGCAATTGTGTGCACGTGGCCTCAGAACGAGAATTGCACTATTACTTTAATTGTCTTTATGTCTGTGTGATAACACGGAAATTCGGGGAAACATGAGAGTTTCAATTTCATGTACTTCTCATATTTCTCCTTATAATCTATATAATTTACATAATTTAATTTTGTTTTTATAGAATTACCCAACTTCACTCAAATGATCCGTTTTACCTGTTCCATTATTTATAATTACATTTTTCGGTACTTGTTCTGCGTTTATTACTAAAAATAGACAAAGGTTATTGCAATCAATAATTAACCAACGACTGCATTTTAAAATACCCTCTGGCAATTGTGAACTTTGCTGAAATCTCCTATGGAAATTGCATTATATTGTTATTCAAACCGGTTTGAAGTGTACAACTACCATCAAGCTATGGCCTCTAGTGGATGACACTCGTAATTTTGTTTACAATGTCATCTGGGCCAAAAACCATGATGAATGTATACAAACTTTTGTCTCTACCTCACTAAATTCAATCTCCAATAATGTATTACCCATAAATAAAAATATTCACAAACATCTGCACGAATTTCAATAGATTCAAACTTTTCAACAAATATAAACAAAATGATTGATCAATTGTTATTGTTCACTTCCATTGTGAATTATTATACATTTGGTAAAATTCGAGACGCACACACAACACAACTCAGCGAGGTGAACATCTCTCGTGTCCCTGGTCGCACACCGTAGAGTGTACACATTTATATATCCAGACGACGTTTGGCCGTAACGGTATTGGGATTTACTGTGAGCGACTAAGAACGAGAGTTAGAGAATGAATAAGAGTGAGCGTGAGAGAGAAAGAACGAAATGACGACTACGTGTAAAGTAAACTAGCACAGAAGGTAATAGCTCAACAGGAATAATGTACAATCACAAATCTTTTTGTAGACAATGAACAATTCTATGTTTATATTCGATTGCATCTATCAAAATGATAGATAAATGTGTTAATCCATCTGAATAAATAATATCAACAATAACCCTATATATATATTAGCATTTGCAGACTGTCACGTGACACATGAATGAACTCACTGGAAAATGAATGAATATATGAAAGTTTCTAATTTAAATTTAGCCTGAAACGATATTCACATTTATTCACGTGTTGATCAATCGTGTAATGTCATGATGACTCATTAGTTGTGGAGGAATGAAATTTAAATTATTTGGTAGATAGTGCCTTGTTGATTAGTATTTTCATTCTTTCCGGACACAATTACTTTCTTTTCTTTTTTTTTTTGTACAAACTATTAGCGGTTCCTTTTGAATACAAGAGGATAAGCAGAGTGCACAAGTAGTGTCACTTCGATACAACTGAATTAGTATATCGGACACACGTAGTTGGCGTGTCCTCAGACAAAAATTCCTCAATATGTCGTGTGGTTGAGTTATGTCACCGGTACACGTATTAATTTTTCGTCGAGAGGAAAGAGACGCGAATTCTCTACACATAAACTCACCCCCTCGACGGTACACGAATGACTGACGGGCCGTAGCCGGACCACCCCAACGAAGGTTCACTCCATCTCCCTTTTCCGTTGCGGCGGCGCTGCCGCCAATGCTGCCCTCTCTTGCCCCTCTCCCACTAACGCTCGTTGAGTTCGTTTCCTTTCCCCTTACCGCGCCGCGCCCACGCGTCCCGCGCATCGTTCACTGGCTCAGTCGTTCTCCCGTCGCCAGGCGAGCGTTTCTCGTGCTCGCAACCGGATAGAGAATGAAAGAAGAGGGGGAGACACAGGAGAGAAAGGTTCAGGGATACCGGAGTCTTTTCTCTTCTCTTCTCTTCTCTTCTCTTTCCATTCCACTACACCATACCCACACCAGTTCCATCGTCCTTTTTCCACTTTTTCCTTTTTTTCTTCTTTCTTTTTCCTTTTTTTTTCCTTTTTCCTTCTCCACGCTCCCCCACTCAAACCCATTCTTTCTCGCTTGTGCACGTTTCGGTCTGCTTGGCGATCTACTCGTCACTATTGCCCCCATACCACTGGAGTGTGCTCTCGCTCCTCTCGCTCGCTACACTGTGCTCGCAAAGCGCACGAGAAATAAAAGGCCATACCCTACAACCAGCAACGCATTCTATTTTGCTTTCGAACTCTTTGTTGTTTATTCTGTGGTGTGTATTGTTAACTATCAATGAAGAACGAAAGATCCATAATACAACCACCAGATGTTCACAATAAATAATGACGTTAATCTCAAATTTTCATCCATCTCGACCTTTTTTTACCAAGGTATTCAATCTGAATTCATTTACACCCGCACGCTACGCGCACATTCATCTTCACCGTAGATAATATATGTTTTCAGGTAAGAATACATGCGACGAGCATACGCGCAAAGTGTATCGATACTGCGTGCCATTGTCCATAGCCTCCACCTGAATTTCATCATCAAAGTCTATCATTGTTGGCAACATGCTACCCAACATCTTGAAATCAACTGATATCCAGCCGATACGAACACAGAAATGACTATTATTTTCTCCAGTGTTTCGAAGGAAAACAATGATGTACATTATCCATGAAAAATAACGCTGTATTCGTTTGGAATCGATTTTTTTTTCAATGTCCTGTCCAGTTTTTGCACCCCCTCGAACTATTCATACTTTGGTTGTTGTTCACTCGAAAAATGCATTCACTTTAGTGATTGACATGACGGAAATTGAAAAAGTTGGTCGGGAAAATCAATGTAATTTGATTTTATGAAAGTAGCGCATATATTTTCTCATCAATGAGTTGTCCGGAAGTAATGCCGGAAACGTATCCTGAATATATTGCACTTAATATAATGAATATAATCATAGCAATGATGATTAGATACTTTTTTCAAGCTCTATCAATTACGCGTGCTTCCAAAATAATCGTATTTATTACTTTTCCTCATATCTACAATTGACTTATGGTATGTCCGTTCGATAGGTATACTTTATCGTGCCCTAATGAAAATTGTCTGTCCGAGAAAAGATAAAAAGATAACATTCTACGAAAATACTAGGGGCCTTTAGCTTATACCTACACTAACTCGAAATAATTACGTAGAAGGTTTCGAATAACAAAGTTATGTCATAATTCATCGGTCAGAGTAAATTTTCAGCACACAACTTACTTAACGCCCCTACCATGTTTGTACACAGTTGGAATCTGCAAAGCAATGACCAAAAGTAATGGGAGAAATATTTTGGTTCAGCTGCATTGTTAGAGACAATGTACAAACCGTGTCTACATATATCTTATGTGCACACTTAGTTCACTGCCGAACCGAGGAAAATTCAGGATGTGCTAATCCGCCAGCTAAGAATCATCCGTACGCGGTTGCACCATCTTTAGTCCGCTCTAAGTCTTCCTGTCCTAGCAAATATTCATATCTTAACCTTATATACATGCACGAAATGTAAATATCTGAATGTACATATGTGCCATCCATATATTGTAAAGTGTTCTGCAAGAGGTGTAGCAAAGACGCTTTGCATGACGAGCAGATGCACGCGGCATCAATAAAGATCTTATTCCATGGCGGCAGAACGTGTCTGCCACATCCAAAGGGCCATTTATAAGCCGATGAAACGTATCGTGTCCATTTCGAAATACTCCTGAATGCTGTCCTCACATTTTAAATCCTACCGCGTACATACAGTCCTTTTTCAAATGTTCACGTTGTTCTTCATCTCTTTACTTCCCAGTCCCATTTTTGATGGAAATATGTCCCTATGTAACATGGTAAAGTGTTGCAATCATTTCTCTGGCGTTGAAATGAACCCGAAAATATTTGCTGGTAAATTCCCCATTCACTTGCCATGTCCACGAGTTATCAGACCCCAATAGACATGTCAATCTGACGAAGCGCGACATTAACAAACAGTGGCGTCCATGTTGTGGTCACATAATGTCAATTGAGCTCGATGACAAACACAGAAATGCTTGTCGTAACTTACACTCCCGTTGCCTAATTGATAATAATTAGTAATTCGTCCTGGAAATTGGAGTTCCTCTCACCTCACTACTCGCTGTTAGCCTGCGTGCACGTAGATTATGGACAAAATCATGCCTACATACGACATGAAAATCGATGGATCATTAGTAATTCCCAGGAGCGCCGACAGTGATCGAAATGGATATCCAACATGCATACAGCATCAATTAACATGTGTATGAGATGGTGAGTGCGATTCTTTATGCGGTTACCTTTGTGACTTCACTTTCGCAGTGGCGATTCGATTTACAATGCGGTCACTTGAGTTTCCTTTATCCAGTGTAATCACTTTGAAATTTGGGCATTCATTTGTATTCAATTAGGTTGTATGTTCTGCATGCAATAGTGTATTTCGCGTCTGTTCAATTATATTTTAATTACTAATCGAAAATTACTGATTCGAGAGTATTAACTTCAACTGAATTTAATAGTATTTTCACTAATATTTCAATTTTACAGGCTATTATTGTTAATTAAAATGACCATTTGAGTGTTAACGATGTCATATCCATCGATTTCATGAAAAAAAAAAACGAATGGTCAGAGATTTGTTAAGTCTCATTGCGCGACATAGTAATCTTATCTCTTTCATTTTCTCTTTTGCACTTACATTCGCGCGCGATCCCATATATTTATGACCCAGGTGAAAAAGTTTTTCCGCTACACTCATTGCAGGGAATTGCGAATAGGATAACGTGCGGCGACACTAAATAATCTGAAACTCTTTTTTTCGTTCAACTAACGAGATGAGGTTGAGGTTACGTGAAATACGGAAAGTTTTCCATTTTGTTGGTGCGGCTATAGGACTACAGTATGGCTTTAAATGGATGTATAATATATATATGACTGGTTGGAAGAAAATGAGATAAAATCCAAGTATGCAAAAAAAAGGAAGTCAGGGGAAAAATATAGATAAATATGGATCGTATAGGAGAGTTTCAGCCGAAAAACCCGAGATGGAATACCAAGGTGAACGAATATATATATATTGAAGGCTAACTGGACTTGGTGAAGTGCCAAATGGTTATGTATTTAGAAGGGGAGACGCTTTAGAGTATTTACCAACTCCGTATTTCGTCCAATACTCTTGGCCATGTACTCTGCAAACGAGGTGACATACGGATGAGAATTCTTGAAATACAGTAAAGAGGATGGGATCAGCGGGCATGAACGAATCCCGACGTCAAGACTATTTGCTCTTTCATTAAATCTAACTAAATGCGAAATGGCTATCTCAATACAGCCTCTATTCTCGCTATTACATTTTTTGAAGATATTGCATAATCAGTTGAATACGATTCGCAATATGGGAAATTACATTCATATTCAAAAATCTACAAATGCAATTTACAAATGCAATAGTCAGCAGAGGAAGGGATTTATGATTAATTGTTCTAATATAATATGACTAATTACCACGAAAGTGATAAATCATATCTTTTTCATGAACATCACGTACAGCAAACAATTTTTTATTGTTCCCAATTCCGTATCCTAATCAATATGATAACACTTATCGCATGTTGGACTTATGCTTGCGAAATCAAACGTGCCCACTAACCATACAACATAAAGAGACAGTGACTGATGAACGATCAACTGACAAAGTCTTCATATATATATATATATATTTCACAAGGCCTTTGTTGATTTTGTGAATGATTCATATGTATATTATCTATGGCTATTGTTATACTTTCTAATGTAAATGCACAGATCTGCATTAATTCTAATGTAAATAATAAACATTGTGAAGAGATAAAAGTGAGATAAAAATAAATAATGATATTTATACGATATATTGATGAGAAAGCGTACCCCACTATTCTGGATCGCGATAATAAATTTTCATTCTTTTCCATAGGGAATCCAGACTGTCTGGTGTGAGGATGGCGCACACGCATTTTCCCAAACGTTCGCATGTCATGTGTACAACTCGGAAAATGGATAAATGGACATGTTGGCGACGAAGCGTGGAGGGTGTGAAGAGCACGGGTGCGCAAGAAAGCTTCTGCCTATTGAATATAGGACGAGACGAGAAACATTACACGTCATGGCAACCCGAGCATATTGTTTTGTATATATGTATATATATATATATACAATATACGACTCTCACGAGACTCGTATATCGCACCAGTTTACTCCCCGCGGCATTTGTTGTCGAGTAGCGCGAATATTATGACCCCGGAACAACGTTGCTGGTGACAAAGTTACGATTCTACCTTATACTCAAACCCACACACAGATACACTTGAGACTTTATTCCAGTGCGCATCTCCTTCAGGAATATACCACATACGGCCGTTGCGCCATCTCATCGTTGTCATATGTACGCGGATATGCTTGAGAACAACAAAGATGGAGCGATTACAAGTTCACTTTGAAATGTGACTCCTCATCTGTGTTTGTATGAAAAGGGAAATGACAGAATTGCAATACCCTCCCACTGATTTTATAATGCAAACCTGCGAAGTATTTCATATATTGTCTGGCAGACACCTTGGATTATTCACAAATGGGGTTGAACAGTAGAAGAGCGTCATCGCGTCAGAGTTATTTAATCGTGATGGAAGATATGTAAAGAGGATGCGGAATTGATGGTGTATAGTATACACAAAAGAGCAGTTCAAAAATGGCTGGTTCAAACACAAAGAGAAAAGAGCCAAACTACCAATTTACATTATTTTTTTGTTCTGGTCAAAAGGACCCATCGAGAAAAGAATACTCGCCTGAGTTGTTTTAGAATATTGTGCAAAAAACAACTGTAGTACAAGCAAATCAACCAATATAACCAATCAACAGATGCAAATTACTTTCATGTATGGAAATTACATTTTTTATCAATGTGATATATTGGAGTATTGCGACAAGACAAGGAAAAAAAACGGGAAGATTTAATGCACACGTAAAAGTTTCATATATGTGTGTTTCTATATTAACTTTTTTATCTGCCATAAAGAAGTAGTATAAAGTTGACGCATGGGTCTTCCAGTTATTTATATGACGTATACTTCAGTGAGTAGGAATATATATCTGAGAGCTTTCTTTGACGCCAGTTCATTTGGTTCTTCAACTTCCTTTCATCTTAGTAGGCGCTACATGCGTGTCTTGTACGCAAAGGTCACTAGTACATGTACATCAATGAATGCAGTAGAGTTATTTTCTGGTACTTGCAAACATACACCCAAATGTTGGAACGCCAAGGATAATAAATAACGCGAATATTCGACTGAATTTCGAAATATATATCTCATAAATGAGAATAAAATTGTTATTTATAGTGAAATTATGTTTTTGATTCATGACTAAATTGATTTTAACTCAAATATCTTCGATATTTTTCGGCGCAATCAATGTAGGTGCACGATTGCAGCTGCCAATATGACATTTAATTTTTTCACAACATCCGAAATTCACATCGGGAAAAACGGGAAATTGAAAAATTACGGCCAATTTTTTTTTCTCCTGAATATTTGAAAATCATCGCACCCATGAGTACATCCTACGGGATGACCGAGCAATTTCGTTAATGGCACACTACAGGATTCCACGAAGCAAGCACAAGAGCCCTATAATCGTGAAATTTCTCAGCTGCCCTTTATTCTATATGTACATTCCCCATTTCTCTCTAACTAAACCTCACAGAAGCAATATATCTGCGGCAAGTTTATTACAAGTGAAATTTAACCGACTTCAAGAATAGAAATTCTTCATATTCGCCATTTTCGCCGTTACAGACAATACAACTGTCAACAGACATAAACACGTGCATATAAAATGTGGAATAACAATACAATTGCACCGGAAAACATTCGAATTTTATATATTTTGTAAACCAAGGAGTTGACGAGACTATCGATTCAATGGCGCACCTCATGCGCGTAAGCCGATGATTATTCGTTAACAGGGTGGTGACGATGGCGGTAGTATAAGCGTAGAGGTGGTAGCGGCGATAGTGGTGCTGTGTATGAGATGGTGCATGTTGGCGATGAAACACTGATGCAGTGTGATAATATGAGCGAACTATAAACTCGCATGTCCTCGCTCCCCTTTTCCCAATTCAAGCGTTTACTTCGCGGCGAACATTATAATAAAGGACAGCAACAATGAATTGTATGCAAATGTGGTAGCAGCAACACTTGCATATGGAAGCTGCACTCAAAGCGTTGACACACGTGGGGTGAAAATTCATGTGCATTCTTCTACATATATAACATATTTTAATGATTTCAAAATTGTCACACTTCAAGAGAAAGTATTGATTAAATGTGAGGTAATTTCATGTAACATCAGCTACATGAGAATGTCTTGTATGGAGACGCATGGAATAAGTTTGGAGATAATTTTCGTAGGATAAACAGTTGGTAACAACGAATTTCCAAATACGCTATCTCGTTTTGTATTTCTAGATTATATAGTTACTTAAACAACTATATATGTACATAGTTATATCATTGATCATGTTTTTATACGGGATTTTGTTTTGTTATTTAAAACAAAACATAAATTTCCGCGGGAAAATGTCGTGAACAACAACAATAGAGTGGTATTGTTTGAGACAAGTAGGGAAGAATGAGTGAATAACATATTCATTCTTGAAAATTTATGGTGTTAAGAGGTATATGTATTTGAGCGGTAACATTTAACCGCTATCTTATACTATATGGTGGTGGTGGTCACTCATAGATCATAGCAAGATATTTGCTACAGTCCATTCGATCTCACAGTGGTTTTATAATGGAAAACCATCTAATTCATCTCAAAGGTTAGCACGATCTCCTTGTCTCCTGTTGTTTCTAGGTCGCTAGACAATTTGATTAATATCTTTGGATAGACTGAAGCAGCCGGGTAAGGTCCACCAAATGACATAATATAATTTACTGGAGTGGAATCTATCTCCTTTGAAATATCCCTGGAAGGTCATAGAAGCATTGGACAGAAAAGAGCGACAATAAAACGAGGAACGTAATACGCATGCGATAATTGCTTCGAAATATTTTTGCTGTATTATTAATTTGAATTTCTATGTTATCAAGATACTAGAGAGAAAATGAAAAGCTCCTAGCAGGCTCAGTTTTTATGCTGAACATAACACTGTGCATAGTCTTTGTGATATTAAGATATTAAACTTCATAAATAAATTTGATATTCAATGCCCCCCGGGGCAATTGCGAAACCGGGTCGCCACAGACATGAACTCATAGTACTTTTCATCATTATCTTTTATAAATGAAAAAAATATAAATCAAATTATTCAATTAGTAATTTTTTTCCTGGATGACTATTTTCTATTCCAATTTCCAATTTTACCTCAACTCCACCTGTTCAAATTTCAGCTACGTTTATAAATGGGAAAGATTCAATACAAAATTATACTCGAGCAACGTCATTCAACTGCACTGAAGTCGATCTTGTCTATACACCGAATATAATCGAAAGTATATTTCACAAATTAAATGGTTTCATAATTATTAATAAACTGTTAAATTAGACATTTGATTCACATGAATATAAAATAATTATGAATTGCGGAAAACTAGAACATTTCATAAATGATTCATATTTTCACAGCGCCACGTGAGGTGAAGAGATATAGTTGAATTCTACACTTGGCTCCTTGCAATTATTCTCGTAAATACCGTCTCTCTATTTTCGAGCATTTGGCGTTGCTTTGAGTATTTGCATTTTGTTTTATAATTGAATTCAACCACCAAACATAATTTGAACAATCAAATTGAAATTTTTCTTAGAATCTATCATGATTGCTACAATGTAACAAATCATTATTTCGATTGAGCATACACCGTGCAGGACAGTAAATCTACGTTAAAAAAACATTTGTTTTTGTGAATGTGAAATTCAAAGTTGCGAGTTCATAAGAGTGATAAAAAAGTTGTACATGACATCGAGCGGAATTGCAATCCAGTGAAAACTATCAGTTGGCAAATAAACGTAAATTGTGTGGAAACCCAGGTCTTGTAATCGTTCGCGAGCAAATTACAGTACAGTGGTCGAGTAGACTGATTGGAACGTCGATCGGCTTTGACGCTAAGTGCTTGGACTCAGTCGTGCAAAGACGTTTCATTGTTCCGTGAGCGCTGGAATTGATCCCTCTATCAATATTCATTGGATTTCATTACATTTCGAATGCACAATTAGAAACGTTTATGATTTTACCATGATACTGAATATTATAAAACAAAATGAAAATGAATGCTACAAGCGAAATTAATTGCAGACTATGCGTTTCAATTTAAAATTTCTGATAAATATTATGAAAATTATAAATAAAATGAAATTGAATTAATTGTGCGAAATAAATGCCATTGCAGGCACGCTCAACACACATTCATCTACAATTCGTCTCTTGTCTCACTCATTCGTGATCCCGACTAAAATGTGCGGACTGTGCTCTTATGAAAAATAATAGTTACGGGTTGCGCAGCTGACAGCAGTCAAATGCAACAACAATTTGTTTTTTTTTTGTGCAGTGGTAAAACCATCATCACCAAATAAAATTTGTAGGCACTTGAAAAGTAATAAATATCTGTTCATAAATTTAAATAGATAGCACTTTTTCTGCCAACCATTATCATGCCATTCCGCTCCACGAGTTTTATTGATAGAAAATTCCACGTATCGTTGTATCAGAAGCGTTATACATCACCATGTGAATCCCAGTAAAAAATTCATGACTAGTGGTGAAATGCGAGGATTCTATCGCTGGGATTGGTCATGAGTGTTATATTCTTCACGATTTCATTATTTTCATGTCACTGCAATATAAACAGCCCGAAACTACGTGTCTGTAATACTAGCTCGACCAACCGAAAGTACAAAGAGATTAATAGATACATTTGTATCGTATTGATTGAACAATTCAATTCTCTATGAGAATCCCACTTTTTCCAGCTACGACTTGTTTTCAGTGAAATTTTGGCGCATGTGAATTCCATTATCTATGTCATAATAATTGCCATAGATTGATCCTGATATTTTGACTAGCCAAAATTGTAAATTATTTTCTTTGTATAAAAGTAACTTCCAAACGACTACCATTTGTTTTGATGATGTTTATTCATGCATAAATACTAGAACCGAAATGCATATGACTCTATGGTGATAATTAATCTCATGTCGTAGGCATGCGGTATGCAGACGCATGTGTCACTAGAAATTACCATACGTCCCCATACATGTATTGTTCAATGTCGACAGTCGTGCTGCCATTGACAGTGAACAGGATTAATTGAATGCATCAATGTCGGTTCTTTCGACCGTCTCTTTCAGTGTAATATAGATGCCAATCCAATCTCACTGAATCATACTCCTTTCATTTTTATTATTGATAATGAAATATTATCATATGTCATATACTTTCAATTTTTCTCTTCTATATTTTCATGATATGTGAATATTGTTTGTATATTCAAACATTTTTATTACTTTTGATGTATTGTCACCCATTTACATGCAGGATACAATAAAAGCTTTGCGAATGCTCGAAAAATAGAGCGACAAAGTAATGAAGCTGGAAAGTAATGCCGATGTATACAAATATATTCTGAATGGAGAGCTGGAAAATAGCGAAAAAGAAGAATAGAGAAGACAAAAAGTTAGTACGTGCAAGTTGTAGTACAAGTCTAATGCGAATGTGTACTGCTTCTGATGGGGATTGCATATTAACCATCAGTAGATGTAAGTTATATAGAAATATTCTCTATGTGTTTAAATGGGAAACGAAGTGCCTGAGGAATATCGTTTTGTGTGTTCGTAATGCAAACATCGAGTGCAGGTGACTCTGTGTTACTAAATTCGATTATATTATCAGTATTATCGGAGCTCTCTATAAGGATCCAATTAAAGTGACAAAAGGACGTTATCGAAATCGATTTCTGTAGTATCTGTCATTTTGTCGATAGAAAACGCGCACTAAACGTAATCCTCACTGATTCATCAGATAATTCATTGTGATAATTGCACTCGAAATTTTGCGATGCTCAACAAACCGTGAAAAGTCGTGACAAACGAAAATAGCTCGACAAGTTGCACGATATAGAAGGAAAAAATTATGAAGAATAATAATGTACTATTGTAACCACTTAATTGATTTGAAAGTTAATCGACTGTATGCATCTGATATCAAAAAAAGAATGTGCAGTAGACGTACTCCCATTGTGAATGAGACGTATGTGAGCTTCTAACTTGAATGCAGAATGCAGAGTACATAAAACCAACTATATGTATATATATATACGAATATTTTCCATAATTATTCGACAACTTTGCAAAGACTGACTTCAATATAATATGAAATCATCGGAATATGTAAGCATGGATATAGAGGGTTCTCTACACTTGCGTCGGCTTCAACGCAATTGTTGGTATGAAACGATATTTCACCGTCAGATAGCTTGAACAAGTTTTATTGAGTTAGTTCTATTCACACAACACTGATTCCAGTGAACACTGAAACAAGTTTCTTCGTGAAATGTGACTGGTGCGCAGTTACCAATATGATATACGAAATACCAATATTATATGCCAGTGTTGGGATACAATTTTTGGTTGGGACCAACACTCAAAACTCATCAACTGTGCTGTTTGCACAGTTCATCCTCAAATCCCTGTGAACATTCGTCATACAATCTGAGTGTATGTAGGAATGTAACGTAACGCATGACACCTTTACATTGTTTATGTTATAGACCCCTGCACTATATTTCAAGCAAATGAAACAGTATTTTTTGCGATATGCTGTTTCTGTTGTATTTATCCATTTGCGAAAAATGATAAATGTTATTCATAAATAGTGATGAGGATTTGATGCAGTGGAAGGCTATACATCACCTTATCTCACGCAATCATCATTGTACTGGGACACGTATTCAAATAATACGCATTTAGAATTCACTTGAGTATGGTTGGATTTGATTGCATTTGGTCTGTCTCGCATGTAGACGCAGAAATACACTTAATTTCCGTCAACAAATCATCATGACATATATACACACAAGATTGTGTTTCAATTGTTTCGGATTTGATACTACAGTATCACAATTTATAAACAAAAGAATAAACTTATTGTGTCGATTCTATAATGTTGTGAATGTGTAACAATCCCAAACTTCCACGATCGTAGTGCATTTTATCTCATCGAGTGAATCGATGAATTGAATTGGAAATGAATATTTTGTTCGATAAAACATTGCATATTTGTTTGCACGCTGTCCATATGCATACGCATGACGAAATCTCTTGCTAAATTCACAATTTCCGCCCAAATGCTCCCCTCTGTTCCCGTTACCAAACTCTAATCAATCGGAAGAATAATAAAGAATGATCCTTTCTTCCATGGATACAATAAGGTAAGCAAAAGTCCCATCTCAATAAATTAACCGCACCATAGTCGAGAGCACGTTCACATATGTGTATTCATTTAATATATTTAAAAGCTTTTTACGAGAGCTATTAACAGAAAAGCACTCACACAACGGAAACAAAACTCAAAGTTAACTTTCACACTAGCTAATTGGTGAGCAAGTGAGATGATTGCATCGCGTGTATATAACTCTGTGTGGACCAATTTCTCACGCGCAATTTCGAGAATTGATGAAATGAAAAAATTTATATTGCGAGTAATGAATTTAATTTCCCTCATTTTAATGAAAATGAGGGTAGCGATTAATTAAATTCAACAGCGAATATTCTCGTAGCATCATTAAAAGTAATAATTAGTGTTTAATATAATAATAGATGCTTGAATAGTATCCAGTTTGCTCGAGATTGTTATGTTACGAATTCAAAGAGGTCGAGTCTGATACATCAACTTCCACATTTGAACTGACATGGTAGCGATAAACTAACATGACCCACATTACCGCTATATTTTTACTTCAGCCGCTGTTGTAATGAAAACCCATAGAGTGATAACATCAAATTTTAACTACTTCTATTTACACGGGAAATCAATGGGCCATCGTTTGTGATTATTCTCGGCCTTTACGTTCATGAAACACTTCGACCATTCAAATTGTTTCCCACAATAACAAATGTATCAACCAATTGACTCTCAGTCAAAGTTTCTCCAGAACATTATTGACACTATTCATCCAAGAGATTAAACCAAATTGCAGCTCGTATTTTCTCATGCTGAGAATATTTCATCTCGATAATAGAAAATCTTGGTTATATCACTCACATTAGTTTTCAGATTATTATCGTTCCATCTCATTATAATTCCTTTCATTGTAACTTTTCACTGAACTGATGATCATAAAATGCTTTTCATGCAATCTCATTAACATCATACTGGCGTCCTCGGTGATTTTACTAACAGTCCCAACTTAAATGGAAGTATGTGTAGCTGTAGCAGTTAAAATCAACACCGAAATTATCGACAGTCGAGTTTTACGTGAACCTTTGTTGGTATATTTCGCATGTATGATGCCAACACATTCGTGAAGCAGCATAAATCATGGAATTATGAAATTTGGGCAATAAGCATTGTAGTGACCCTGTCTTAATGTCAATCTTAATGTAATCAGGAAATCCTTATACCTGATTTTCTTGAGATTGGATCAATCAAGTGAATTCTGTCCTAATCATTTTTCAATGATTATTTTATGGCGGTACGAGAACAAAAATATATGTTCTTACTGGTGTATATTGAGGTAAAGAGATATATATTTCTCCCGTAAACAAATATAAAACTTCTTTTCAAAGAATGTTGATCATTCTTATATATGGCAATGTTGTATATCACATAGTACATTCATCACGTTCGAAATACCGCTCGAATAAACGATTGGTCTAGAATTGTATAAATAATTTCCACTCACTTCCAGTCTTGTATGTAGAATCCCAACTCATCTAAATACTTCAGCCTTCCTTTATCGTCTGCATGAATCATTGCCCTGGCTGATGTAATCTGCAATGGAAGTCCATGATACAAGTTTAAACAGAATTGAAGATGCAGCTCGATTGCAGATCATTCTGCGCCGCATCGCTAACCGATAAAAAACCATCGCGATACCAAACGCTCATTCACGATTGGGCCATTCAACAATAGAAAATGGCCGCTCGCGACTGTTTACGACGACTCACGACTATTCGCGACCACTCACGAGCAAAGAGTATAGTATATACTATACTCTACGCTCGCGACTATTCACGAGTTCACAATTCAGCGTCGCGTAGCGTCCTCTTTCGCCCGCCCCCATTTTTCCCCGTTCTGCGTCTGTGACGCATTTATTGCCACGCTGGCATATTCCGTCTCGAACATGAAAATTATTTTGGCATTTGCCTTTGGCATGTTGTCGGCAAAACATGTTCTTTGCCCCAACATGAAATCGTAATATCAGAGTAAAAGAGCCGAAAGCCAAACACTTTGCATCATTTTGTTTATTGAGTTCGGGTGGGGCGAGCCGCGATCACACATTCTACATACCACGCTTCGTCTAATATTTTTTCCTTCATTTCCATAACTACAGTCGCTCTATTACTCTACAATTGTACCACGGTCACACGGTTTTGTCGGTGTGTTTGATATTTATTTATAACTTCATTGTTTTTTCATCGCACCTGTTAATGGAACGACTTTTGGGTGGAACGGAGTGAGTGTGACTGTCACATATTCGACGATCTGACAAGAGAATTAAAAATGACATCAATAGGTCCAGACATGAGTCTGATGGATCTGATTTTCGATCGTGATGACTCAATTCTCAAGGATGGATTAAAGGATGAGGTCCTCATGGGGAACAATTTCAACAACGATCCAATTGCAGTAAGTCTTCATTTTAATGACTATTTTTAAGCTGATTTTCTTGTATTACATTTATTCAGCTCATTATATTTGTACTTACACATCACAAAAGAAAAAGTCATTTAGAGCTCTTAATTACTTTTCGAAATATCTATTGTTAATTTCATATCGACGGGGTATTACTTAGATTTTGAAGAATTGTAATGGGAACTATCGTTTCGTCGGTTGATTTTTGAGCGAAGAATTTATGATGCCGTTTAGAGTATTTTGTACCGTTATTCGAAGGCTATGCTCATGCTTACCAAGGGAAGAATCGAAGAGGAGTATATACATGTGTGTATATATACTTTATCAGCATTTAAGAATTCTTGCTCAACTCATCACTGTTTGCCGATGTTTTTGTTAGACTTATTAAAAGATGAAATGAGGAATCAAAAGCAAATATTTGTGCTTAATATTGGGAAAGTTGATTCATGACCAATAATATTATTTTCCGACTATATTGTTTAATTGTATGTTAATGACAGTTTAATGAAGTATATACTGATGTATTTTAATGTGTATCTGTTATGAACAACGAATTGTAATTTATGTTGTAGGTATAGAGGTATGGAGCGGATGTAATTATTGTGATTTTCTTTTGCGTTATATTTGTTCAAAGACATTAACTTCTGATTTGATTTTGCTCTTATTTTCATTATTGTTCCCGGTAGATCACACTTTTTCCATGAATTCGGAATAACATATGGCACAAGTGAACCGCATGCGTGATCCATCAAGATCGTTCGGCCATCTTGGATAAGAGTTTAAAGCATGGCTGTTTACAAGAGTAGTATTTGTATCGAACACCGTGATACTAAGAATCTTAATTCCTTGTTCAATCGATTATCAAACACAATTGTATTTGTATGTCATTCAATGAAATGTGAATCCAGACAGATTTTATGTCTTGACATTTTTCAGATGTATTTCAAACAAGCATTGTAATTCATGGTATGATTCTATGTAACATATGGAACTCACGATCACACGTACCGGCATGAACGCCACCATAATCTCGGAGAAATTTCATAGAGTCTACAATATCTTTTATCCTACAATCACGATAGTGGTCATAACTTTCACCCGATAAGCAACCAATCTGCATCGCCGAAAAACGAAAAAGTTCATATGTATTTGTGCTGGAAAGTCAGAATGATTGATGAGATACAGTCAATTGGAATTGGAGTTATATATAAGAAGAAGGAGGATATTGAGAGAATACAGTAGTCTGTCACCGGGATTGAATGAAATTTTCCAGAAAGTCGGTCGTATGTTTATCTCCAATAATTATTTCACTCGAACGAATTGTCTCCACGACTTACTAACGCTATTTAGAGCATTGAATCGTAGGGGAAAGTATGTTAAGGAGATCTTAGGCAAATCGTATTTACTCTATTCTGGTATTAAGTTTCTCTGCGATACTATCATTGATGCGAGGCACACATGCTGCTAAGATAAGATTGCGCTATCATTCAATTACGTAGGTCTCTACATACCTCGAAATATATTTATCGAAATGTACCCTAACTGCGACTATATTTAGTGTTTATAACGTCCGGAATCTGGGTTAGATGTAAAGGCGAACTAGTGAACATATTTTTCACCTAACACTGCGATGCACGTTTGTCTTTATGCCCTTGTCAATACAAATATTAGTGTGAATTGATATTGTGGTCTATCATAACAAGTTAACTAGAATCATACATTGGTGATAATAGCATTCATTCGCATGTAGTTATTATCTATCCAACAATATTTGTGTAAATAATTCATTGCAAAAATTCTTTCGAATCAAAGCTAAAAATAGAGGAATAATAATGTTACAGACTGAAGAATGGCCCACAAATACAGATGACTTCTTTGATTCACTATTCAATGTGGATCAATTTAACTTGATCAACAATGATTTGGACGCGATTCCATCATCATCATCGGACAGTGGATTATCCAGTGTATTGAGTCTTTCTTGCGAGCAACAGTTGAGTCCATTGTTGCCAATTGATGATCAAATGGAAACTATGAATAATGACAGCCTTGGCAGCCCACATAATTTTGTGGATTTTGATTCGATGAGCAGTCCGAACGACTCTGTGGGTAGTATGGACAGTCCAATTAGATCTGTGATGAGTTCCAATCTCGGATCGCCTGCTACAGATATTACTGAAGAAATGGAATTTGAACCAACCATTGTTACAGCAGTCGATCCAAATATTGTTGAAGGCATAACAAAAGTGCCAATCCAAATGATAAAAGAAGAGCCAGTGATTGATTTCAGTGAGTTTTCATTGCGTATATTTGGTATTTATACATTTCAAATGTATGTTAAGAAACTAGAGAAGATGAAGATAGTGTTAATCCTTGCAGCTGTACTATGCCAGATTCACATTTCCTCGCCACGCACTATGACACATCATTATGACTGATTATCATTCTTACATTCTATCATAACTACTTTTCTATCACAGATCCCGTTGTCAAACAGCCGGTAATGAAGCAGGAAGCAACTCTAAATCTCCGAAATTTAACATGTAATGGAAAAAGAAATATCAGACAATTAATCCGAGTTACACCAGTTGGTTCAGGCAATCCACGATCGATTCTGCTACCAGTGAGCTTGAAGGACATGAAAGAAGTCCGGACGATCAAAATAATCAATGCAGCACAAGCGAGAAATTTGAAAGGTTTTAAGATCAATCAGGGAAGTGTTATCAGTAAGACTATTCCTGTAAGTACTTTATACTATTTTCCTTTCTCTCCTATATTTTTTATTATTATGAATATGCAAGTGATTATGCTTGATTGTGTATAGATGAATATTAAACAAGAAGACAGTGCGAGTGAAAAAAGTGTCCATTCAAATGACGATATATCGGAGACAGAGTCCCCATATCCTCGATTAAGATTGAATTCTGAAGAAAAACGTCTCCTGCAAAAAGAAGGAATCAAATTGCCGACTCATTATCCACTAACTAAAAACGAAGAGCGGGAGTTGAAGAGAATAAGGCGTAAAATTCGTAACAAAATATCCGCACAGGATTCACGAAAAAGGAAGAAGGAGTATGTCGATGGGCTTGAAGATCGTCTCAAGCAGGGAACCGAAGAAAAATTGACACTTGTTAAACGGCTAAAAGCACTACAACTGCAGAATCAAAGTCTAGCCGGACAAGTAAAGAGATTACAGGCTCTAATTCAGAAGAGTAACAAAAGCGCACAACCCGCAACATGTTTAATGGTCTTGTTGCTCTCATTTGCGCTTGTTGCCGTTCCAAATCTCCGACCGCACTCTAATACCAGTTCAAATGAACTCTCCAGAGAGCAAGAGCGCCCAGAAAAAATGGCCCCGTTGGCTGGTAAGTATTTTCTAATTAGCAATGCATCTATCTTTCTCGAAATCTGTCTAAGTCATCAAACCCTTGCCTTTGAGACACTTCATAAACACGTGCGTTTTAGCGATTCACATTAGTAACTGTATAGGAACACTACCGTCATGCTTCTCATGGGTCGCGAAAGGACATTGAACTCGTATGGATTGTGAAAGGCCTCCGATCTTTCTCCTTCCCATTCTTCGCCGTTCTTTCTTACTCTTTCACATTCTCCATCGTTTTTTTTTTCTTGTTCCACTGTATCGTTCAACACCGTTCTGTCATTTCACATAATGTTTCGGAGAACATTGAGAATTATGATACAGAATAATACCTGGAATCATTGATTTGATGACATACATATCAACGAAGGACAACAATTTGCAAAAAATGCTGTCGTTATGTTAAAAATCAAAAATCCCTGTGACGAAAGAGTAACGTCTGTTAGCCAGTGAAGGTCATAATTGAAGAACATTTATGTCATGTCCACTGTTGAACGATCTAATATCTTAAATTATTCAGATTGATTAAATATACTCAATTGCATATTCTACAAGCTCAACTGATTAATTTGTTATATTGCTCGGCGGTCCGAGAATATTTTCGTTTCACGTTATCGGTGAGCAGTTAACGAAATATTGATTTTATATATTGCAATAACTTTCGAGGAACAGGACAGGTATTGGTAACGTAAAGATAAGTGACAAGATGAGTTAAACGGGGTGTTCACTTTCGAAAAGGGAAAAAGTCGTGCAACTACTTTCTATCAGGCGGGCGAGCATGAAAAAGTCCGATATGTTGACGAATCGCATAACACATGGCGTACTTTTATACACGGGTAGTCAGCATGACCTCGATAGATTCAATTTATGAGCAATCCTAGTGAATATATCTTGCTATTGTCCATCGTTCTAATTTTCGCTAAAAATTGAGTGTTTAATTTTTCTTTCAATATTCTTCTAATTGCTAGCAATCTTGAAAGGAATTATAATCATTCAGTTAATCTTTTTATCAAACTGACTAGCCTCGAAACTCGTCTAAACATTATCGATTCACCCATTTTTATGTCTTCACTTCGCGATGAAACAACCATATTATACTATGAACCTTCACCTGCATTCAGTTCTTAATCTCAATATATATGTGTGTATGTACATTTTTATTCAATATCGAATTAGGTCGTTCGAGAAGTTTGCTTTTCACAAAACAACTTTTGGATGAAGAGCTACAGCAATATGGTGAGGAACTCTTGCAAGAGGTGGACGGTCTCTTAGACCATGATTACAGTCCAATTGTTCAAGTACCACTGCGGAAACGATCTCGTTATGACAGCGAACAATCTTCCAAATATACATCATCAGGGGATGATACAATCGAAATGTTTGGTCACAAGGCAGATTTATCAGACACGAAACTAATTAGAAAGTATATCGAACCGCCGCTAGATGATGTATGGCCACCACCAAAACCCGGTGGTGTGCCAGCAATGAGAGTGGTTGACAAACTTGAGGCATTGACGAACGAATTGAAAATAAATATCTCGGATGCTGATGGGACTAGAACAGTGCTCGTTAAAGTACCACACGACCAGTAATAGTCTTGTAAATTCTCAAATCTTTTATCGCAGGCTTGATAACAAGATATTCATAGACAAACGTTTTTTTTTTATTATGAATAAACGGGACTCTACAAGCATATGAAATGGCATGTCATTATGGTAACAATTTTTCTGCAATTGGTGCTTCAATGATTAATTCCATCGGTTCCTCATCATCGGATATATTCTCACTTTCATCCAACAAATATTTGAATAAGTAAACGGACTAGCTGGACGAATTAAATTATTTTCAATATTACAAAAATAATAACTTTTTCATATGAATTACTTATCAATTTTGAAATCTTCTGTTATTTGGGGTATTTTATTTCCCTTCATTAGAAGATAGTTATGCAATTGATATACATGTTATAGAAAACAAGAAATGAATGTAAATATTTCCAGATTGACGTATCATGGTAATTGAATTCAATTCTACAGCGGTGATAGTTGATATATATCCATGATATTTACCTATGTATACCTCATGGTTATTAAAGATCTACTGTTAATGTTTTAAATGCAATTTATAAAAGCGAAATAGAAATATAAGTGGAACCGTAACATGAAACATAACATTCGGCTATAAAAGACGAATGTTTACTTAGTCTGAAATAGATCTATGCGTAACTAGCGATGAACAAGGATATCTTGGTTAAGAATTATGATACATAATTTATCTCAATAGCAGAATTCATGAAAGAAATGATTTTATACTAAATGAGTGATTTATCACACGCGCTAGCAATAGGATATATTGATAGTATCAAAGCTTTGTGTGCATTGAAAGCGTAAAGACTGTGTCCTGTAATGAATCATGTACTAACATTTAATTTTTATTTCAAATTTTTTTCATTTCGTACTAATTTTGATTGTTCCCATGTAAGAACAATCTCATTGCCTCGTCATTCTTGTACATGCGTCAACCCGGGGCATACTGTCACTGGCAAAATTGTAAATATCTGTAATACGATGAAAAAATTTTTATCATTTGATGGGTGGGTACTTACACTTCGTTCAAATTGAACAATTCGTATTTTCTGCCCGAGGATTGTAAATCCACCGACATAGTTCCATCAATAGTACTTATATTGATGGCACATAATAAGTATCATTTTCCACACATTCCTATAGGATCACCACCGTATTTTATTATGAAGTGGAATACTATTTTTGCACATAACAAAATAAAGAACGAAGGTAATGATTCACAAATTTATGTAGAATATATGCAGAGATATTATGAAATAAAAATTTAAGTGAATCTATAATTTATTTTCTTGTTTATTAAGTTACTTTTATTAGTATACAGGTTCAGTATACATTTTCTGACGCTTTCTTTTGGTCCATGGGTTCAGTCGTTTTCACTACTATAGATAATAAATCTTTCGTCTTTGTATGGATATTCCCTTTGTTTTTTTCTATCAAGCAATCGTAATTCAATATATAGTTGGAAAGGGACTTCGTTATTGTCTTTTTGACTATTGTATCGACCTAAATCATTACATGTATCATGAATTGAATATTTAATGTGAGCTAACAGGACAACATACCATGCTAGCGAGTGCGAAAATATAGGTTGCCCTCTCGGTAGCGGCAATAAACTGCGAATATTCTAAATTTCGGGCTAATCTGCACAAATTTTCCTTGGTAATTTCTTTACTCGAGCAATGTGTCTCTTCGTAATTCTCTATCAATGCAGTAGCTAATTTTTTGTACCAGTAGAATCTGAGCTGTTGGAAAATATTAAATGCTCACAATCTTGAATTCCATTTCTTTTCAAACCTCCAGTTAGGGTACTTACATTGGGTCTGGCATTTTTGATGTAATTTCTCGTATTTTGCACATCATATACGCCTGCATTCAATGTATTAGTGATACTCTTCTGAGGATTCAGTGATAGTAATCGATGTCGAGTTAGAAGATCATTAAATGCTTCTAATGACTTCTGAATATCGTCTTTTTTAGTACACCAATCGCAAGAAGTTCCGCACGCAACTGTCATTGATTCGAAATATTTTAAATATATCATGTGTCGACACCTGAATGATAATTATAGTGGAAACAATTATCAACATATAATTTAGTCATAAGATGAAAAAAAAGATTATACTCTTCGGCGAGACAGAATTGTATCATCGTCTCAGAACTATCGAAAAGACTTGGTAGCATCCCCATTGCAATTTTTTTAATGTACATCCAGTCGTATAGACTGAAGTAAACACAACACATTGCTACAACGTTATTTTTACCAGCTTTGCTGATTTCGTGATAATATTCTGTGATATCTGGTGGTACAGACCAATGGATTATACACATGACATTCGGTTTATCCAATCCTATAGCACTTCCATGCGTTACTGCAATCATTGCTGCTTTCCCGACTTTCCACATACTCTTGTTTCTTTTTCGATCCAGAATACTCATTGCTAAACATTAAAATTGTCTTCTCAGTAATGTTTTATATGTATCTGCTAAATATTCCATATATTAACGCACATAGAATGCTGATACTCACAGGCGTTATACGGAAGTGTTGAAATATGTAATTGTGATAACTTTTGTGCAACAATAACTGTTTCTTCTTTTGTACGACAGTATACGATTCCGCAGAATCTTCCATGGGTATTGCTCTTGTAATTATATATCATTTCCTTCAAATCTCGATAAGGATTCGGTATAATATCTTTGTATTTTACTTGTATGTATATATTTGGAAGGAACCAGTTGTCACAGATTATCTCATGTGGGTTTTTCATAGACAATGTGTTGAGTATATCGCTTTTTATTTGCTGTGATCCACAGGCTGTTAATGCTATTAATGGCACATTGAGAAACATGTTCCGCAGTGGCACAATGTCCAAGGATAATTTATTGAAACTTGCAGAATTTTGGCTGAGATGAATTGCCTCATCGATGACAAAAAAAGAAATTGAATCACGAGTGCCCAATGTAGTGATTAGATCCTTAAAAGTGAAATGAATGTAACAGTCTATCCATTAAAAAATAATACCACGAAAGTTCAATATTTACTACCTTAATCCAAGATTTATTACAGAGGGAAATGGGTATATATATGAGTGAGGCAGGTTTCCCAAGTGTCAATTGCCTTATTCGTTCTTGTTTTTTGTTCTGTTGGAGTGAAGTATCGATATGACAGACATTGACGTTCTTGCCTATAAAAAATTTGATGTGTTCCTGGAATAAAAAATGGAAATAAGAATAGAATTCGTCACCGAATTGGCATAAGCTCGTACACTCACCTGCGCAGCATTGTTGTTTTGTACAAAAACTATTGCACTTTTTTGCTGAGTTATAATTGCTGGTAATTCATAACAAAGTGATTTTCCACTATTAGGTGGTAAATTTATCAACACATCGTGATCCCCTGTGAATTATTAACTATTTTCAATACAGTTTACCATTACAATGTATAACATATCAACTAACCTTGTAAGACCGCCAAAATACCATCTCGCTGATGTGATGATTTAAATGTAGAGAATCCATAAACACGTTGCATTACATCTTCCACATTTTCTGGCCGTCCATTCATTTTTGTAAAAATGTTGTTGCATACAATTTCGCTTCATAATATGTTGAATTTTGTGAATAAACATTTTTTAGTATACACGGCCCTCTGCCGACATTTTATTCGCACTCGAATCCAACACCCGCCATATTTGAAAGATACTAACCAGCAGATACATCAACAGGGCTTTCCAGCTGTATTCTCCATACTTTCAATAATACTGACGTGATTACAATTCTATTGTTGAATTGAGATCGTTACATTTTATATATTTCACAAAGTGGAAAGAAAATACGGCAAAGAATGAAGAAAAAGCGGAGCAAAGCACTTTTTCACTGCATCTCAATACATGTAAAAATATAGACCAATAGACGTTCAGTGATCTGGGCTCTGTTCTATTCGGTTTGAAATAACCCAATCGGTGTTGAACTGATCCACTCACGCATGCGCCCATCGAAATTAGTGGAATGATGGGATATCTGCACATGCGTAATCAGATTAGCTCAACAGCGATTGGGCCACTTTAAAATCAGCAGAACAAAGGCTTGTGGTAACGGACGACGCGCATAAGTGAATAATTTTCAGTGTTAGAATCAAACAATTGTTTTGTGAGAAGCTGCTACCACCCTTCTTCAACTCCTCGTTGGATCCTCATAGAAAGATAATTACAACGCCGGATTTTTATGCAGAGCGGTAAGTACCTTTATTAATTATCAAATATATTCAAATTTGTAGTATGATTGCTACACCAGCCAGCGTCCATTTCGTTGGTTTATCTTTGGTTCTAAGACTGAATGTCCAAACATAAGTTGGGCCACGTATTCTGGTTTTATACACAGGACATTCATATATATTTTTTAATTCGCGTTTATCTTGTGTAATGGCTTTTATGAAAACAACCGGCATTTGTGGGAATAAATCTTTCGATCTTGAATCAGCAATTGATGATGATTGAATATCCCAGCGTGCACCTTCCATATACAAACTGTTGATGTAGGCACCTTCACGTGGTGGTGCGGAATATTCTTCTTTCGATTTTTTCATCACCTCACAGTGTAAACACATTTTATCCAATGGCCATTCATTCTTTCTCGCTGTTTGCTGCATTATTGCAGTGAGGAATGATTGTGGATTGAAAAACCCACCCAGCCATATTGAAGATGGAAGCTATAATAATGATATTATTGATTTAATTAGAAATTCCGAATTTCATCCCCATTGTGAAATTTCATTTTTATTTACATTGAAATCGGCGGTCCACATTGCCAACTCTCCTATTCTATTCAACATGTCGACAAACCAACTGGTCAGACCAAAAGTAGAAGGATAAGCACGAGCTATCCATGATGCAGGGACTGTGTCCATGAATAAATAATTTTGCAACTGTTCCATGTCCGCATTAATAGTTAATTCACCCTAAGTATCGAACAATTACAATTATTTGAGTCATTGGTAGAGAAACTAAACTTTAAGACATCTCATACTTTCAATCCTAGTTGCAATTCACGAAGTGACCTTCTGACTTCGGAACATAAAGAATTCATTCTTTCGCATTCTTGAAAAGCTACAATTATGAATGGAGTCCGATCCTCCACCTTGTTCATCAGCTCGAACATATTGAATTCTTCAGGCAATTTTTCTAGAATATCATCAATAATTTCTCGGAGCTTTTCTTCTCGTGAGAGACCAGCGCTCGATCTTTCACCTACATCTCGCGGTTGCATTTCTAAAACAACTTTGAATAAGTTTTCGGCAGTGACTGTCAAGAATCCTATATAGAAAAGTTACAGTTATTAATTAAAATGCATTGAAAGATGATATTGATGTTCAATATTCACCAATTTCGGCATTTGGATGTAGGCCATATAGTGTGGGATTTTCGTTAGGCAAATAGTCATCAATGTATTGATGATAAATATGATAATCGCTATTTGGTGGTGCTAGAAATCCTGGCGCAAGATATAATTCACCATCAATAAGATTGGGGCGTAAATATTCAAGTAAATATGTTCGACACAATCGGCGATCCCAATCGTCCGTGATATGACCACCATACATTATTTCACCAAAAAGATAACGTAAATCCTCCCATGGTACTTTTGTATTATTCTCCAGATAATTCGTTAACACTGAGATACTGATGGTCAGATCGCCCACATTGAATGGATATATCTAGATGAGAATGAAAATTCGTTTATTCTTGGAAACTGTATATATACATGATGGTTTCAATAATAGTATGGCATTGGTATCTATACTCGATTCCATCCCTGTGGACCAAATTTTCTCCGTTCAGCTACAACAGCATGAAAATAGCAGAGGGCGAATAAGATCCCCTTGAATTCGGACTCTTTCGAGCACGACTCGAGTGTTTCCTGACTGAAATTATCCAATGCCTTGTGAATGTTTGCGTGCATTCCAGTGGGTGGTTCATTTGTTATTTTTATTGCAGACTCGAGGATTCCCTAAATATTAGTAGTTGTGAAGCTATATGCCTCCCATGTCATGGAATTTTGAACACTATATCTTACTTGAGGAATGATAGATTCATGAGGATTAGAATTTGGTTCAGCACTTATGAATAGTCGATAATCGGGATGCGGTGCTTCCGATATTTGTTCCATTTTTTTTTCCAATTGAAGCAGCCATTTCTTCACAAGATGAATATTCTGAAGAATAACCCAATGACCATGTATAGCAGCCGTCTCCAACGATTGTTCAGCCACTGGCTCTTGCCCTTGGCCCAATGAAATATTATGAAAATTTTTTCCATCAAGCGTGAAGCCTAATTGTTTTCCAAGTTTTTCTACATCCTGTGAATTTAGATGATATTGTTGAGGTCACAATCTGACTCCGTATAATGATACTGCAAAATTTGATAGGTTAGTCTTAATTTCAATTCGATAATACTTTAAGAGGATCAACGCCGGGCGACAGAATGAAAAAGACGGGCGTAATTGAACTCGTTTCCTCGAATGATTTTTCAAAGGACGGTGAACGTGACTCAGTGTAGCGTGAACCCAATTTTTCTTCGACAAAACATTGAATCGCACAAGTCATGCGATCAAGTCTCAAACAACGCATCATACAAAGTCGCTGCAATGCCGTTTTATTTTTCCAATCTTGTGGGAATTTTTCTTTTTCTGGTGTTTCGGACTCAACAAACTTTTTCCACCGTTTTGCCGCACCTTCAATATCACGATCCAGGTTTTTGAAATTATCCATAACGCTTAAGAATTTTATTCCGCCCCATCCTGTGTTACTCAAGAAGTCGACAGGGCTGGTGACATTAGGGACGAATGGATATCGTAGAAGGAAATCCAATTCTGCAGACGATATTTCGCCCATTTGCAGAAGTATCTATGTAATGAGAGCAAACGAATACGATCACATCAACGTTGGGATACCGGGTAGAAAGTTATTGAGATATTTCATACCTGAACTGTCATCTGACATAGGAAAATTAGTTTATCGCATTCGAATAGTCCACGACTTGTATACATATATACAAGGTAAGTGATGCTATCAATTAAGCATCCAACACGTTTTTTCAAATTAGTCGATGGTTCAGCAAATTTGATGGCATTTTGAAATACTACACTGAACGCTTTGAGTGAAAACTGGTAGAGCATATTAATCTTATACAAGTCGTTCAAAATAAAATACAACAAACTAGCTCTTGAAGCTGCCGGCCGATACCATTCTCTAGCTTCATCGATTTTCGCGGACGTTATTTTAGTCTCCGTTGCTTTTATTTCAATCTCCGCAGCAGTTTTCTTTGTTGTCTCGAGATTAACGACTAACACAACATCACTTAAGATATTTGGACCGGCTGTTGCAAGTCGATGCAATAAATCGTCTTCCAATGTTTTCAATGTAATTTTGAATGTATTCTGCTGTTTAGTCAGTTCACCTCTCGTATGTTCTAAATCAGGTCTTTCTGCTTTCACCACTTCACCCAACAATTGTTCTTCTAACCCGTCTCTGGTAACCGTGAAATTGATCAGAGTTGTCTGCGCTTGCATTTCCGGCTTGTAATGAGGATTTGACAATTTTGTTTGCAATATGAGACGAAATTTCGGGTTAAATTCAATTTCCTTGTCACCAATCTTGATTGCCCTGTTATAAATTGTTAACTTTAATTTTCAATCCATCGGTTCAAAACCCTTGCACTCACCGTCCTTTCTGTACGAGCACTCGTCCTAGAATGGGATCTAGAACTGCATCAATACTCTCCAAAATACTTTCTAATAAAATGATGTGACCATTGGAAATAGCAAACTCGATGCGATCCAAATAATTTTTATGTTCCAATCTGAGGACGATAAGTTCTTTTCCATATGTTGCTTTGATCCACTTAATTCCTTGCAGCTGTGGATCAATAATTAATGGCCATCGTGCAGTATTTATGAAAATTGTTGCGTTCTCCGCAGACATTTTGTCTGTAGGCAAACCTGTTGTCAAATAATGAACTTTATCAATAAGTGGGGCAATTTAATGTGACAAACTGAATTCAATATTACCGTCATTGTTCCATTGTGCAATTTGTGCATCATCAGCCAACAGGGAAAGCGGATATGAATCAGGCGTTCTTGGGATTTGAATTTTCAATTTTTCAAGAAATGGAATCCAATGTGTATATATGAGATCATGTCTGTATCGACGAGTGAAACAGCCAACATATGAAATAAATGCTGTTCCCAATAGAACATCACCAGGAATAGCCACACCAGAGTTTTTCAATCTGAACAATAATTTGTTTCTTATTGAAAAAGAAATGACAAATGATGTAGGAATTATTAATCAAAAGATACTCACAGAGCTATTGTTTTTGTCCATCTGACTTTCTCTGAAGCTAATCCATTGACTAGTCTGTTGGCCAAATCAATTGTTAGTGCTGTCGAATCTGCTTCATCTTGACATTTTTGTTTTTCACTAAGCGCCACCGACATTTTCCCACCTAGCACATCTAACACATGTTGTAGTTCCTAAATATACAAGCAGTGACACATTTATTATGGCGAATACAGTTTCATTTTTTTCATGTTTCATTGAGCGAAGACATGGAGTTTACTCTCAACCGTGCGCGAAGATGTGTCAGCTTTTCCATTGAAGTTTTTAATTCGGCATTAGCTTGAGCCAATGCTGTCCTCAATGGTTTAACATTTTGAAAAATGTAATGGAACCCCATGATATTCTTCACCCAACTACATAGTCCTGCGGCGGCTTGTGATTTCGAATGAATAATATCAGGATCGAATTCTATAGACGATAAATTTTTTATTGCCATGATTAAATGAAAATTTCGGTTCCAGTCAAATAATGGTTAACGTGGTAGCAATTCTCCACATTTGTGCTTACCTTTGTCGTTTATATAGGGCTGTATAGCTTTTACGACCTCCGGATGAATATTCTCCTTGTCGTAATTGCGGAGCGCAGAGAGAAAAGCGTCCGCACCGCCCATCATTGCTTTGCAAGCTTTCCAACTTCGATCCTTTGGGACTTTACCCTTTGGGGAGAATAGCACTAAAACGGCTTGTGCTACGTTTGCAACGGCTTCGGGCGGTGTGCCAAAGGATTTCAGTTCAGTCAAATTATTCTATAATGAAATTAAACATGGAATCCAAATAACAAAACTATATCATATTACAGAATGAGTATTTCAATGATTCAATAGCATTAAAGCGCAGTATTATACTGATCTCATTGAGAATTGAGTGAATATTAACTTTGTTGAGGGTGTCTAAAGCAGCCTCAGCTTGACGCACTGCTGGTTCTGCTCTGGCTAAATCTTCATCACATCTTTTTTGTCTCTCTGTTACCCGCTCTTTAATCACCGCTACCTTTGCTTCTTCTTCCGAAACTATGAGAGACAATCATGAACAATCAGAACGGTTGTATGACGACGTTTTACCTCCACCTCCGAATAGTTTCAATGACAGACGCGACGCTGACTTCACGAGTAGTTAGTTGTTACCTATCGTCCTCTCAACCTCCGCTTTCGTGTTTTCCTCGCGCACCTCCGTCAAGATTTTGTCAGCTACCGCGTTCTTTTTTTTTAACTCAACTTCTTGAACAGCTAGAACAGCTTTCAACTCGTCCACCTGAAAAGTTTGATTAGTACGTGTGCAAAAATGAAAACCGTTTATTTTCTCATCCAACTCGTCACGTTTTGTCTCATTTTGTTCTATCATGCACCCTCTTTCTATTGGACTACGTTATCGATCGCTCGAATATATACCTGTCCGGCGCAAGACTCCAATTTCATTATTCCGTTCTCCAACCGCATAATTGTTGCATGAATTTCGTGAGTTTTTTTTCCCAACAGTTTCAAATATAACGCGATTTGCTCGAGAAATGATTTGGGAGTTGTGTAGTTATATCGTTTCTCATTTTGCAAATATATTGTGGACATTTCATTCACGCTTACATGTACAAAAGACATGAATAGAGACACAGAACGACGATATTCCTTTGGCAATTCTTCGGATTCCTAAATGAAAATCATCACTGACGCTATATAATGTTATCAAAATCAAACACGAATAATGAATATTAGAAAAATTATAACAGCAATAAATCTGGCAGAAACAGATTCCAAGGCATTCTGTGGCCAATCTTGAAACCAGTTGATGGACGTGCAATTGACCAGCGCCGGAAATTGTCTAGCTCTATTCCTCAGAGTAGCGCCAACGGGTGAGAAACATAGCACGCACTTCAAGTGCCTTCGTACACGATCGATGAAGAACTTCCAGCAATTCTCTTTTGTGTCCATCATTCCAGTGAGCTTGACCTGTGTGCGAAATTATATTCGATTGCAATTTCGACTGCAACAGTTTCTACTTCTGAATATCTCGTGGCCAAATCACTCACCTCATTGCGCACGCCATTCACGATATTTTCCACTTCATCATCGGGAAAAAGGTCTGCTATATCGCCAGATGCCAGCATGTCATTTACCACAACTAAAAAGCGTTCATACACAACTTGAGAATCGGACATGAGAAAAGTGATTCCAATACTCCGTAATCCTGCTTTCAAATATAGTGCTGCCAAATCAGTTCGCAAATCATGTATAGAGTAATCTTTCCGCAACTGCACTTGGAATACCTGCTTTATTTATCATATTTTTTTGTCATATTGTATCTTTGGCGTATAAATATATATTTGGTAGAGTGCGATGAGAGCCACTCGCGATTCTGTTTACCTCAAGATTGGAAATGAACGATGCAAGACGAGATAGAGATTGCTTTCCACTTCCGCCAACTCCCACTAACAGTGCATTTCCCCTTTGGAATTCGAGTAGCCGATTTATACGACAAACATGGTACATAGCGTCTTCAAACATAACTAGATTCATCGCCGCTACCTAATTAAATCGTGAATGACTGTCAATTGAAATAGGGAAACCGAAATTCCACTAACCAATTCATTGTAATTGTGTAGAGCATCGTCGAGTGATTTAACAAGCTTCGACCATTCCTTGACTGGCATATATTTGGGTTCGCTTGCACTTTCAGCAAAATGACAGAAAATGATTGGTTGCTCCAACACCACCGTTTCATCCAAATCCTGTTGTCATGTCATCACAACATGTTATGCAATAATATTCATCATTAACATCAATGTCGCGTTAGTCTTATCCAATAATCAATACTCTAATACCGGAATATTCTTGCGTAATGTTTCCAGTAAAAGTGTTTCAAAAGTGGCTTTGTCGTCAAAATTAACTAATTTGTCGCAGTATACTCGTGTTGCTTCATGAACATATAGACGAATGGCTGCACTCGAGTTTAAAATCGTGTCACCCGTAGCGAACAAGTATCCCTGTAATTTAGTTATATTAGCTTTGGCAACATTTACGCGTGTAATACCTATTGCGTGACACAGTTACTTGAAACAAGTTCGACAAGTCACGGAGATTGAATGTGTAATGAAATTTGATAGCTGTAGGTAGAAATGTTGTAGAGATTTTCTCATGCAGATACAGGGCTCCATTAATTAATGGTTCAACGACTTTTTGCATGGCACTATTAAATTTCTGTTGAGGATTCGAGAAGTGCTGTTGCAATATTTGACTGTAAATTGTGACAAGAGCATCTCGTCGCGGAAAACTAGAATGGATAACACTCGTGAAAATGCTTAATCATGCATAAATAAGAATGAATGACATACTTGACAGCGAATACTGCGAAATGCCTTTGTAAGCGTGGGTTTATGGTGAAACTTCCGGCGGTAGGATTCATACAGGAAACGTATTGAGTATTATAGACATCCTTCAATGTAAGTTTTACTCTATCATACCTATAAGGATAGTCTAGTTTATTCGTTTTCGTTTCCAATTTATATTAATGCTGGCTTCCAATCTTTTCGGAAATGATTGTAATGTACCAATGATTATAATCTAATTGCTGTCTCATGAGTGTATGTGGCTGCACTGTTCCATAAGTGTCTACTTCCGGCATATTCATGTCGTCAATGAAATAAACTAACTGTTTCATTCCCGGTGGTCCATAATTACGTCCGGCTTTTTTCTCGAGATACTTTTCAAGTATTCGTTGCAGCATTTCTATGATTAATTGTAAGTGAAACATGGTGTCTTTTATATACAATATTCGATAAAATTACTTACCGGATGATGTGTAGTAATTTAATGGAATAGTAGCAATATTATAGCTGTCAGGTAGGGAAGACAATTTGTCAGAAACGATCACACTTTTTCCCGAACCTGCACTCCCTATGAGCATCACGGGAACTTTCTTTGCTATCAATATATCAAGGAAGAAACGTAGACATGAAGTTTCACCCGTTGGAACTAAAGTAGACTAACAGAGGAAGAAAAATAAACAGACTAAGTACTGATATATTGGCAAAGTACATTTTCAACAAGCTCACCTGTAATGGAATGTCCATATCCAACTCGAATTTATCTACTTTTTCATTCCACGGTAATAATTTCTTTGTGTCATTGTCAATATAAAAATTGAATACTGTATCATTCGATGGAAATTTGATAGTTTTGAATTCACTCAACCACCATCTACTAAATTCTTTTCGCCAATCGATCATTTGGTCTCTGAACATTGTCGATCCAAATGCCCAAATACATGCAAATGCAAAATATAACTCGTACCATTCTTTCGAGCAATCTGGCGGAACATTTTCATTCGTGAGAAAGCAATCTAATAGATTACATAACATCTTCAAATGGCATATTTCTGGTATTGGTGTAATTTTTTTAAATTTTGTTTTGGATGCTTCCAGCAATGGTGGAAGGTATTTATCAAAAAGTATAATCAAATGTGCTCGTTGTGAATGTTCGCGTGTTTCAATCCAACTGGTTATAAATCTGAAATAAATTCATGGAATAATAAATTATTTTCATGAAATTGAATATGTGACTTTACGCACGGATTCCATCCCAAGTCTTGGGGATTGATATAGAGAATCCCAGCTCGTGAAACGGTGGCCGGAGTCGCAGTACGCAGGTTTGAAATTTCAAAGAGCAATCTCATATGTTTCGTCAATGCAATTCGTTCATTACTTGCTAATGTCAGTACTTTATTATCATCCATCACTGTATTGAGTGATTCTATCCACATTGGGTCAATATCACCATCAAAAACTATCCATTTCGGTCCATCACCAGTTAAGTTCGCTTGATCGCGCATGAATACCGACAACAAACTGAATTTTTTCACAATTTCTGGTATAAAATGGAAGTGAAATTCTTTTCATTTGTATCATTTCATGCAATATTATTCTCACCCATCCTTCCATTCTCTCGTAGCTGGATTGATAATCCCGAAAAGTTCGTCATTCGTGACAGCCTTCGGATTAAGATCGTTATATTGAGGTTTCCGTTTCTGATTGATATAAGTTCTGAAAAGTGTTTTCCAAACTTGGGATTTTCCCGTTCCAGCCATTCCCACAATAAAAACTGAATGGCGAACATTTAGAAGCTCCTCTAGCTGCACTATCTACGTCAACAATCAGGGAATAAATAATGTTTTGATTATATGGAAAAATTTTAAAAGGAAAAAATGGAGCGATATTGATTCATTAAACGTTACTTTTAATATGAACCCATCGTCGGGTTGCATTTTCAAATCAAGCGCTGCGCTGCGAATTGTTTTCTCAAATTCTAAATCGCGCTTACGCGGCACATCAAGAGCTGGAAATAAATCACCAATAAGACCCATGAAAACACGAATATCGTCAGTGACAATTTTGGGTGTATTAAAATCTCGTAATGCCCGCATCAGCACTTGATCCTCAGGTCGCTGACGATCACCACGTTTAAGTTTCCCCGCTACAACAAGAACTGATTTTATGGCACGTAAACCCCAATCATAATGGTCTTGTTTTGATAAAAGCTCTCGACACAATGTGTACAGAGTAATGAATTTTCGTGCCAATAAACGTGCTTCTTGGAATCCCTCAGCCACCAACATAATTTCACAAATGAGGTCAAAATCTGGCACTACCATGGCACATGGTCTACAAGAAACGTTAGGATAATTCGGAGTCATGAATTCATTATATTCAATTAATCTCCAACCAACCTGAATAGTGTTTTCAAGTTCTCAGGAAGTTCCGTTCTACCGGCATATCCTGGATTCATTGTTATGAATATACCGACTGTATTCACCAGAGGTAATTCTTCCCCGAAGAAAAGAAAGTTTTTTTTTTTATTCTTGATACCATCGAGAATACATTTGACTTGGACTGCGACAACTGAGAGTACTTCAACAGATATTCTATTGAATTCATCAAAACAGCCCCACGCTCCAGTTTGGGCCAAGCCCTTATATATATTGGCGCAAGACTGAAATCCAATAATGAAAATTGTATGCTGGCAATCGAGAATGGAGGGCAATATTCTAATATGTACAATTGTACTCCAACATTGAATACTTACTTTATAATCCAACTGCTCGGAACAGTTGAAAACATAAACCATTTGACCGAGCGCTCGCCCCAAATCTTTTGTTGTTTCCGTTTTGCCAGTTCCCGCCGGCCCTGCTGGTGCACCCCCCATTATTAAGTGCAACGACTGAGTGAGGGTGATATAACATCGATCTGTCAGAGGGGTGATGACCAAACGTGGAACATTACCCAAATACTCGTAACCATAGGCAAAACTAGCATCACAGATATTGGCAAAGCAATCACGAGCATTGTCATCCCATCTATTACATTATTCATAAATCGAATTATATTTGATTTTATCTTAATAAAATTAAAATGCAACTTGAATTTCTTTTTGTAGACCTATGTCGTAATTGCGATTGCCACTGAAAATTGGATGAGTTTTCTGCCTTTGTCGTGATTAATTTTGCCACTACATCTCTAGCATGAACGTCAATGGTACATATAGTCATGATTTTTTGTCGGTCATTTTCACTGAGTTCACCACAAAGAATGACAATAAGAGCATTCAACTGATTGATTTGCTTTTTTTGATATTCTTTAAGTGCGTTTTCAAATCCTTCTTCCAGTCGTGTAAATGCCATATTCACTTCCGCTGTCCACCAAATTTGTGTTCCACACAAGGATGGTTGTGCTTGGTAATCTAAAATCCATTGGTCACGTGGCTTCTCATCATAGGAAACCACGGCATGTTTAAAGTGGTACTTGACACTCCTGCGCATTGCATCTGTTACACGGTTGAGCCAAATTTCCACCTTGCCATCGCAATCGCACACCCCATGCATATCCATCTCTTCGCCATCTTTGGAAATCATACCACTTGCCAGCTTACCTTCTTTCCATTTCAAATTTGCGATGGAATCATACAATTTCGATAAGTGTTTGCAAACTAGCCCGGGATTGTTTCCTGAAATATTATCGTTATTCCAAGCATTTAACTGTGTCGATGAACATTTGATAGAAAATTTTCTCTTACCATTACTGAGTATATCCAAAAGATCAGCAGAGGATATGAAATAAAAACGGGGATAGGCCAATCGTTTCGTTTCCAAATAATTTGTTAACGCTTTCTCGCACATATCTAATTGTGACTGCAGTTGTTCTAATCGTTCCAGGAGTTTCGGTTTATTGGTAGCCTTCACTATATTTGGGGTCGATAGCATTTCTTTCAATAGTTCCTACAGGAAAAAAATTCAGTTCAATCTCTAAGAATGTCACGTCACTTTAAAGTATTCACTTTGAAATCGCGGTCAATTGCATCGAAACGTTTGGTGTCTTCTGGCAACTGACTCCTTATATCCTCCGAATCAATGAATATACTTTCAAGATGAGACCACGTGCGTTGAACTTCAAACCAAATATTAATAACAGTATCTGCAACACTCAATTTATGTTGCCAATCAGTGACGACCTCAAGGAAATATCCAATATATTTCGAGCTCAACATGTTTTGCAATTGCACCTGCAAGTTCGGATTATAGTATACAAAGATCAAATTATTTCCAGGATTAATGTATTCACTTGATTTTCTTCCAGAATTTCTATAGTTTCATCACTTATTCTCAATAGGCTCAATCCAGTTCGTTCATGATTCTCGTTATCAAACTCCAAATTCGTCCAAGTATTCGTTAAATCTTTTAAAATTTTTTCCATCGCCATTTCCTTCACTGCTTTATCAACCGTATTTTTCACTTCTTCTTCGTATTTGTGGAGCTCTAGTTTTAACAAATCCTCTAGAGTAGTTCTATCGTCCATAGTAAACTTTACCTAAATATATATTGAGAATTGAATGAATCGTTGCGGATTGGAAATTTAATTGATATTCTCTTTTATTTCTTATTGAGTTACTTTTGTCTCAGCCATGAGTTGTTGCCAATGTCTGTCTCTTATCGCGGGATTTTGGAGCTCCGATACTGCTCTTAATGAAGACATCATATTTTTCACCTGTGCCTCAATATAGCTGTATAATTCCCAAGATCTCGATTCTTTCTCCAAGACTTTGCAGCGAAAGTTTGAAAATTTTTCCAATCATTTATAATTTCATGCAATGGAAATTCAGCGCGTATGGAACTTTGAAAGAAACTCACGTCTCAATTCTCGAACAAGTTTTTTACATTCTTGATCCATCCCTTCGACGTCAATTTTTTTCCATACGGTTGTGTTCCATTCGTTCAAACTAGTTTTTATAACAATAACATAATCCCACAAACACTTGAGTAATTTCAATTCACGTCGGGCTTGTTTTATTTGTTTGAACTCTTGCATCTGGAGCTCGTGAATATTTGCAATTTCGATCAATGTTTGTAATTCTGCTTCGAATTTCGCAATATTAGAATTTACAATGTCCAAATTCTCATAAACATCTTGAGCATCCGGTCTGCCAATTTAAAGTTTTAATTAACTCATACGTAGTTCAAGATATGCACAGTCAAGTATTACCTGAATAGTTTGTTCTCGTGAAATTCCAGAAGATATTGTTGTTGGCGAAAGTCAAAATAATTTGATCGTTTCTTGATTAGGTCTACTTGATGAGCGAGAAGTGGTGCAACAACTTGCTTCATTTGCGCCGCTAATTTTTTTACACTACCCCATAATTCAGGAAGATCGATTAACCATTTGAAGGTCTGTTCTCCAAAGTCGACATCATATCGTCCTAATAAATTGATTGTCTCCTATAACATTTAATTTAATTTCGATTATTCAAATTTCGCTGAGAGGTTTATTAATATTTTGCTTTTCATCTCCATGTGAACAATCGATTCGTATACTTTTATGGGATCAAACATCTCGTCAATTTGGAATTGTCTGTCTCGGATTTCTTTTAAATAATAAATAGTTTTTAGTAAACCATCATAATCATTTTCGGAGACAGGCTGAGTGAATCTTTCAGTAGCTTCACGTAAGAAGTCTGCCAATTGTTGTAAACTGGAATGAAACTTATAGTCATGTATTTTAATGGGTATCTTATTGATTGCAAAAACAAACCTAGAGTTAACGCGGTCGACAAGATGCATCTTCAGTACATTTGCCCATTTGCAAACAATATTCAGCAAAGTCTGTTTGAATGATTTATTATTAATTCTAAACCAACGATAGAATATCTTCTCATTCTCAATTTGATCACATTCGTTATAAAGTTGCAGAAAATAATCAATTTCCCGTTTAAAATCAGCCAGTTCTGGAGTTTTTTCCTTCAGAAAATCTGGTAAATTTTGTGGCGATTGTGTGATGATTTCCCGTTCATCTTCTGTGAGACTTCTCGCAAAGCGTAGGAAATTTTCGAGATACTCTTGTTTGTCATTTAGCCACAACCAGCTATATGGGTCATAGATCTTCATTTAACCATGAAACATATCGCAGAGGAGCGTTAGTAGACATATATTTGGACTATTATGTGAATTATGGAAGGGTTTACAATTTACCGTCACATACTCTTGTGCCTGAACGAGCGCTTGCTTGACTCTGTTACAAGTTTCTTCGAGCATAAATATTATTCCGTCGTCCTCAGTCAAATCTAGCTGTAATTAAATTATATCGTTAAATCATTCACATATTTATGATAGTCGATAATATTCGTATCAATTACCCCGTAATGTTGCTGATCCATTGCTTTATTAGGATCCACACGTGGGATCAAAGTTCCCATTTTCATCATATCGAATAATAGTCCTTCAAAAAATGTGTAGAATCCATTTGGATTTCCAATTTCAGCTGATGGCAACAATACAACATCTGGGATTTCCAAACAAAGATCGAGTTCAAACAGCGGCCAGATGTCCGCTTCAGGATCTGTTTCATCGAGCATATAACATAAACTGCAAGTGATCAAACAAAATGAAATTCGCATTAATTGTACTCATATTTCATTAATGATGAGGATTTCGTACCTAGTTGAGACAGCTTGAACTAATCCCTCCGATATTATCTCATCAATATAAGTAAGATAAGCTTTCCACTTTTGTTGTCTAAGTGCATCAAGTTCTAATTCTTTTTTGGAATCTTCTACTTCTCTTATTTCGTCTGACGCAGCCCGCTGAATATTAGCCTCAATCGCTGTTGCGTTTTCTTCCATTGTTCCTTCCTCAAATTCTGTGATGCCTCCGTATGCATCACTATAATTATTCGAAATAATTCAAGATAGAGTCAAAATTTTGAGAATCATTCTCTTACGTACTCTAACCACATATCATCTGTATCTTGCGTTGCCTCGTTTTGTATTTCATTTTTGGGCTTCGATGCATCTGTGAAGCTTGTGTGTTCCTCTGGGAGATAATCAGATTCTGGTACTAAGTTAAAATAAAGCTTATAATTCATGAACAAAAGCTTGTTCATTTCCTCAGCAGTTCGTTCAATGTCATTATATCGTTTTGCAAATTCATTCTCTCGTTCTTTGATTGCGAGTAAGTTTTCGGCTTTCATTTCTCTACGCTGTAGTATCGGTACCATTGCCCACTCATAAGTCATCTCAATCAAATGTTGAACATTCATTTTCGCTTTCATTGTACGGTAATAAACACTTTTTATAGATGTTAAGAGACTTTGGATGTATTCAGAGGCTTCTGTAATGTTTGGTTATCGTTAACTCGGTTTACCCAATGAAAATCAACAGGTCGTCATTAATTTCCTTTTTCGTTGTCGTCGATACCAATCGTAGGATACTTACCTGGGGAGATCCAGTTGTATTGAGACTGGCCCGAATCAATCAAATCGTCAATTAACTGCATCTCGTCTTGGAGTAAATGCAATTCTACTTCTGAGCATTTTGTTCGTATTTCATTGTACCTAATTCGAGGACACAATGTATAGGATTACTGTGATAGGGAAAATATCCAATTTTATACTTACATCGTCACAATGCGTTCGATATTGTACAAAATATCATTGAAGAATGGTGTTTTCGCGAATAAATCAAGAGCTTCGGATGGTACATTTTCTCTCTTCAACACAGTCATATATCGAGTCTCTCGTAAAATGACCTCAAGTTCGGGACTGAAATTCGAAGTCAACAATCGATTTTTGTCAACAGCAAATAACGTTTTGGCCAGATTTTCCTGGCATATTTCTGGTACTCTTTCCGACCATTCAACGAATATTTCTTGATCAGTTGTGTCCAACAAAGCCTAGAACAAAGATATTAAACAAATAGGGGCCAAACTTCGAATACGCAAAGAATAATTCGTATACTTTCAATGAGTCATAGTTCGTGAAGATTTCACTCGCAGACTGACTGGACAACAATGGATGGTTAATTGTGCTAATACTTTCTACGGGATAGGTAATGCGACGTTTTAACTCCATTAACCAGCACAATGCGCCGGCTACCGGTGGAAAATATTGATCGACCGGCATACGACCAGTTTTTCGTCTCATTTCCATATTTTGATCGAATAAAAGCTGCGACGTGAAATTCAGTATTTGAGAAGTCATGATACATGAATAACTGAATTTTTATGTTTAAATTTTACTTTGGCTTCATCAAGATGACTGTGTATTGTTGATATTAATGTTTCGTAATGGGGCCAAAGTTGCGCTTGTATTAATGGTCGCGTAGCTATTGAGCCCATAATCAAAATTAATTTGAACATTTGCTCTATATTATGGCACTCTGAGAATGCCCTGTCGAATATTGATGCCAATCGTCGATCGAACTCTTCTACCTAAGACATTATTCATTTCAATTTCCATTTGAATCACGAACGTGAGCAGTCATCCAATACTGAGTATTCCAAAACCATTACGCACTTTAAGCTGAAATTCCTGAATGTCTTTCACAAATTCTTCACATTCAGGCAATAAAATCTCATATTCTACGGAACCCAATTCGTTATATGCCTTTATGAATGCATCGTAGATGTTATGTATCTTTTCCATTAATATTTTTCCCTGAAGCCCTGTGAGTTCGATCCGTTCTAATTTCAAATATTCTTGCGCAATTTCGAATAAATTCTGTAACATGTTTAATGTTTGCTTATCTACTCGGCAATCAATTATGGAAGTTTTGCTGGTTCGAATGTACCTGTATTTGTTTTAATCGTGTTTCGTATTTGAAGAGACGATCGAATATTAACTTTTCATGAAATATCCATTGGACAGGTTCAACTGATGGTTTGAAATAACTTTCAATGTTATTCCTGGATTCTTCAAATAACTCTTTGAAATAATCAATCACTTCGAGTACTGTTGAAACTTTTTTTAAGTTATCATCAATATCGCCATGAAATAAATCATCAGGGTTGAGGTATTTTGATGCCTAACATATCTTATATTTTATTACGATAAATTAATTGGTTTAATTTTGATTGAAATGACTAGGCATACCTGTACAATGAATAGATTCACAACAGCTGAGAGTAAATTTGTAATTCGACTAATTGAACAGTAGTATCTCGAATTAGCCCAAGCGAGGCATATACAATGGAGTAATGGTTTAAGTTTTGATCGAATCTCATTTATGTCGAGGTTTTCCAATTCCTCAAATTGAGATTGCAGAGGCTTCAAATATAAGCAGATGTCACGAGATTCAATCGTTGCTATGAAAATATGAGTGGAATTGGTTCAAGAAAAATAAATGACGAATTAACTTGTGTAACTAACCTGCCACGACTTTTTTCAATAGACTCTCAAAGCATCCTAAATAGGAACTTTCAACTTCTTCGAGGAATAAGATCATTTTTTTAACACGTGGATCTGTCATTTGATCATAAATTGTTTCAAGATTTCTCAATCGCTGTTGCCAGAAGTATACCTCTAAAATATTATAAGTGCCATGCAGTCTTTCCAGATTATCAATAATTATTCCATTTATTTTGTGTATTACCTGCACTAGGCAATAGCTCATTCGCATGATTGAACGATCGTGCTGTATTTTCGTCCAAAATGTCATTAATCATCGTTGTCCATTTTATTATGATTTCCTCGATATTTTTCTTCAACCCAACGTTTGTTTCATCGCTTCGTGTTTCAGGTGATTTATATAATCGTTCAATTCCCAATGGCATAGGTAATATAGTTTGTCCAGTCATATTTCCACGGAGCTGAAATATCAATACAGAAACTATTTACTCATGAGTTCTACGTGAGGTTTTATTACATACGTGCAGTAATGTATCGCGAGACGAAAAATAAATTGGTACAAAGAATAATACGTTGAGACAGGCATCGATTAGATAAAATAAAAAGGAGGAATGTAAACAATTGTTGATTAGCACTGATAAAATGATACGATTTAAACATTTTCATATTCAATACAAACAGTTTATTTAATTAATATTTTACCTGATCCATGGAATTCTGTAGATCGTGAGCATGTTTCTCGATATCCTCAACAACTACAACGGGCCATCCGTCATGATTGTTCGCATTTGATAGAACAGGTATATACACCTGAAATGAAGCATATTTGATTATTGACGTCTTAGTTATAGATCGAATTAGGACGTTACTGTCTCTTTGCACCTCATGGAGAAGTATGGCAAGTTCGTCGATGGACTTGGGAGACATATCTCCCAAAATAAGCTCTTCTCTGTAATTAACTTCTGTAATATTAACTGGATGTCGTCTGACGAAGTAGGATAGTTTGGTTTTAGCAGCTGGTTGCATTCCCAGAGCTGGTTGAAGCATACCCGTGGAGGACACTTGAATAGTCAATATTTTTTCGGATGGCGTATTGAAGAACTTTGTTATAATATTCTGCATGAAATAAAATATAGTAATCAGAGTTCATCATATCGCAAATACAATTACAGTAATTATAAATTATACGCATACTTTTGATTCTTCGGTATTCATCATTTTGACCCACTTGTCGTTCTTGATTTTACTTGAATGACTAAGATATTCATAAATGAAATGAAAACGTGGATCATTCTCCTCGTTATTATGATCATCATCCCGTTTATCTGCCATTTTATTCGGCGAATGTCATTGGGTTATACCCACATTCATTTGTTCTTTTGTGTGATAATTACGAATCCATAGCACTTTAAATGTCTCTGTAACCTGAGTCAATATAGTTACCCACGTAGTCATCAGTTATTCGTAACCGATAGAATTCTACATTATCATTGCATGCTAATGCTGTGTAGACATGTATGGATTCTATACATAATCAAAAGTCTTAATCGACAGACAATTTTCTTCCAATAGATGGCGCATCGATTATTTACACAGGACATGTTTTTATTCAAAACATCAAAAATGCAATACTGTTAATTGTCTAGTGTTTTAATATTGTGGAAGAAACTTCAACGAAATATTAACAAATCCAATATTTACTTCAAGATAATAGGTGAAGAGGTTCCACCATAACGATTTTATTCAGTTCAAAATATATCTTTAGACGAAAACTAACTTTTCATTGTAATCAGTGAGCGTAATCAGTAATTAGTAAGCCCAGAGTATTGAGAGAAATAATAAAGTTAATGATCATCTATTATGTGAAGATTATGAGATGGAATTATGTAGATATTATACGTGGAATGGAACAAATCGTATCTTATTCAGATATTCCATGCGTTTGTACAGAAAAAAAAAGTTCTAAAGACCATATATTTGTGATTCATCGTGATCTCTGGGTATTTGTCGCCGCAAGGGCGGGATAGAAAAGCGAATTCATTTTTTGTGTTCTTTACATGGCGACATGGGTGAACCATTGTCCCTTTCGGAAGGTAGCTATAGAATGAATACGACGACAATTTCTCCTCATGGCTGGTAGAGCTGATCTGCGCCCCTCTCTCGAATGCGTTGAGAGAAGTTCAACCGTATGGTGGCGCAGTTGCGCGACCAAGGGGTGGGAGCAGCTCTCCCGAAATGCCACCACCCGTCGTTGTCTCGAAACGGTCAGTGCGAGTCGTGAAAGCCGCCAGTGTATATGGTGTTTGTCAATCGTTGGGATCGCACTGCGTTATTATGATCTCGGCGAAAGATACATTCGGTTTTACGTAAAAATTATTATGTTAGTAAGTGGTGCTACACAAAAATAAAGTAAGTTATTGCATAAATTGTTTAGGAATAAAGGTAGGGAAGAAAAGCCTTGCATTAACAAAGTGAAGAAAAAAAATATATCTGGAGAAGTTATAGTGTTTGCGACAGAAGTGTTGTGTGCATTTGTGGAGTGTAAAACTGAGGGAAAAAGTTACGAAATGGCTCAGTGCATACTTATGTGATAAAGAGTATCGTAGAAGTTGACCTCTCGGTTACTGTGTTTAGGCCATAATACCACAATGGTTTTGAAACGCGAATGGATGTCGAGGATGTATGTGATAATTGTGGGCTTTTTGTTACTGCTGACGGCGTTGCCTGAAGGCGCGATGGGTTCGTGTCATTGGCCATCCGACGGCAACGACACACGGTCTGCTGTTTGCACCCTTCGTAGTTTAGATCCACCTGGTGTGGCGGCACTACTCCCACCCCTTGACGCGGCATTCAAATTGCGTCTGAGTTGTAGCAATACGTATCACTTTGAGAGTGTTATAACTGGCGAAAGTTGGCAACGTTTGAATGGTCTACATGAGCTCTCTATCGAGGGATGTAAAATTCTTCGAATTCCCGAGGCGGCCTTTCAGCCTTTAAGTGAATTAAAACGCCTTACTTTGCGTACACTCAATGCAGAATGGAGTATGGGACGTACGATGGAACTTGCCTCTGAGGCGCTGGCTGGACTCAGGGAGCTCCAAACGCTCGAATTAGTCGATAGCAATTTGAGGGTATTGCCCCGTGACGTTCTCTGCGGTCTTAACAATCTCCAAATTCTGAATTTAACTGGCAACCAATTTCGAGAGATAAGCGAGGTTGGGTTGGCTGACGTGCGTGCCAATCGTGCCGAATGTCATGCAGATATTCGTGCGCTAGATCTCTCACACAATGAGATAAGGAATTTGCCAGAAGACAGTCCACTATCGGGTTCGAGACAACTGCAAGAGCTATATTTACAACATAATTCGATCGCTGAAATTGCAAGCGATGCTCTCACTGGTCTTACTAGCTTGCGCGTATTTAATGTTAGCTACAATTCTTTGGATACACTCCCAGAAGCATTATTCGCGAGCACACGAGATTTGCGAGAGATCCATTTGCAACATAATGAACTTCGGAATTTGCCGCGAGGGATATTCACGCGGTTAGAGCAACTTCTGGTGTTGAATCTCGCTGAAAATCGTTTGGGCAGTGATACTGTTGATGAAATGACATTTTTAGGATTGATAAGGCTCATAGTTCTTGATCTGTCATACAATTTATTGACTAGAATTGATGCCAGAATGTTCAAGGATTTATTTTTTCTGCAAATTCTTGACCTACATAATAATTCAATCTCTCATATTGAGAGCAACGCTTTTTTGCCGCTGTACAACCTCCACACATTAGAATTGTCGGAGAATAAATTGCACACAGTAGGACCTCAATTGTTCAATGGATTATTTGTTCTGAATCGTTTGACACTCTCTGGAAATATGGTCGCGTCTGTAGATCCATTGGCATTCCGCAATTGTTCAGATCTGAAAGAAATTGATTTGAGTGGAAATCAACTGACATCTGTACCTGATGCCCTTCGTGATTTGACCTTTTTGAAAACCTTAGATCTCGGTGAAAATAAGATAACTGAGTTTCACAATGGTTCCTTCAAAAATCTCAATCAACTCACTGGCCTTCGTCTGATCGGAAACGAGATTGGAAATCTCTCACGTGGAATGTTATGGGACTTGCCAAACCTACAAATTCTCAACTTGGCCCGAAACAAGGTGCAGCACGTCGAGAGAAATGCTTTTGAACGTAACACTCGCCTCGAAGCTATTCGTCTCGATGGGAATTTCCTCTCTGACATAAATGGGATATTCACCAGCGTTGCTAGTTTACTTCTGCTTAATCTCTCGGAGAACCACATCGAGTGGTTCGATTATGCGTTCATTCCGAGGAATCTCAAGTGGTTAGATATACATGGGAATTTTATTGAGAGTCTCGGCAATTACTACATAATTCGAGATCTCAAAGTACGCACACTAGACGCAAGTCACAATCGAATTACGGTATTAACTCCATTATCGGTACCTGACAGTGTCGAGTTATTGTTTATAAACAATAATTATATTAATCATGTGCACGCCAATACATTCACTGGAAAAGTAAATCTAACACGAGTTGATATGTATGCCAATATGATTGAAACAATGGAATTGGGCGCATTGAGGCTGACGCCTGTGCCAGAGGGCAAATATCTTCCTGAATTCTACATTGGTGGTAATCCTTTCAACTGCAATTGCTCGATGGATTGGCTACCAGTGATCAACAACATGAGTGCTTTACGTCAACATCCGCGAGTTATGGACCTCGATAATGCAATGTGTCGTGTGTCAGGGCCCCGTGGCACCGCAATTGTTGCAGCATCTAATGCTCGACCAGAACAGTTTCTATGTCGTTACGAGGCACACTGTTTTGCGCTTTGTCATTGTTGTGACTTTGACGCATGTGATTGTGAAATGACTTGCCCGTCAGATTGCAAATGTTATCACGATCAAACATGGAATACAAATGTGGTTGATTGTTCGGGACTTGGCACTCAAGAAATACCCCGTCGCATTCCCATGGATGCGACTGAAGTTTATCTTGATGGCAATGATTTTCGTGAGCTCCAAAATCATGTGTTCATCGGGCGGAAAAATATGCGGGTACTTTATGTTAATGGAAGCGGAATTGAGTCCATTCAAAATCGTACATTTAATGGCCTAAATAATTTACAAATACTACATTTAGAGGATAACAAAATTCACGAGCTCAAGGGATTTGAATTTGAGCATTTGGCACACCTACGAGAGTTGTATCTCCAAAATAACTTGATCGCTTTCATTGGGAATCTCACCCTTCTGCCATTGAGATCTTTGGAAATCTTGCGATTGAATGGCAATCGACTAGTCACATTTCCGGTATGGCAAGTCACCCTAAATACCCGACTGGTCGAATTATCTCTCGGCGGTAACCCATGGTCTTGCCGTTGCAAATTTCTTCAAGAGCTCTCATCATGGGTGTCGGACAATGCTCATAAGGTTATTGATGCCAGTGATGTGTCGTGTTATAATAATGATGCAAGACCGGCGTATCGCCGTCGTCTTAACGTCAACGAGACGGCCTGTTCGGATTACTTCGCACAAGGTGGTGTAATCGAGAGCATAATGGTATCAGATTACTTACCCATGGTAGCTGCTACACTTTCTGCAGTACTTTTATTACTTGTAATCACAGTGCTGGCATTTATATTTCGGGAGCCGGTGCGCACGTGGGCTTATTCTCGCTATGGCGTGAGATTTTGGGCAAAATCAACAGTACCAGAGGATAAAGAGCGACTTTACGATGGTTATTTTTGCTATAGTCCAAAAGATGAGGACTTTGTGCTACATTCTTTGGCGGTGGAGCTGGAGCATGGTCCCAGTGGACTCCGGCTGTGCCTTCATCATCGAGACCTCCCATGTCTACGAGCGGCCGCGCCCGTTGTTTTGGAAGCAGCCGAGGCCTCGAAGCGAGTCATTGTAATACTCACAAGAAATTTCCTGCAGACCGAATGGTCACGATTCGAATTCCGTGCAGCAGTGCACGAAGCATTACGGGGTCGCCCAGGCCAGTTAGTTGTTATCCAAGCTGGCCCTGTTGCACCCGAAGCGGAAGCGGACCCCGAATTGAGGCCTTATTTGCGAACTGCAACGATACTTAGATGGGGTGAAAAACGATTTTGGGAACGATTGAGGTTCGCAATGCCACCTGGTGATACGCTCAGGAATAAATCATCGTCGTTATACAGGCGAAATGTCAATACATATACGCTCGAAAGTCGACCAGAGAAAGAAACGACAACGTTGCGAGTTCATGGACACATACCGGGTCATCATCATCATCATTCACTGTTCAAGGACGCGCCTGAGTTGCTTCAAGCCCCACCGGCATACTCGAGTACAGCTACTCTTGGGCAAAATAATCAGGTTCGACTCGAACCGGGTAGAGACACACCAGTTAGCTCCGCAGCAAGTCCAAGTCCCAGACTCACGATGAATCGTGCATACCAAGAAGGACCAGTTGATGCCATTAATGACAGTCGACGACCGCTGTCGGAGCATATTTATTCCTCTATTGATTCGGACTATTCAACGTTAGAGAGAAATGCCTGGAGACAACAGCAGCATCCACCACCTGGGCAAGCCTATCTTGTCTAATTCTCACATTGAACAGGATCCACTTGAACAGTGTATTCAAGAGTAAGCCTAGGCTGTGAGTGACAAAGGTGCTTACGTTTCACCCAATGACAAATAAGAAACGATGATGCGAGAGTGCCATTGCTGAGAATTACCTTGAGTGTAAGCGTAAGCAATGTATGCTAGTCGCGTAGATGTACGAGTAAACTTGAAAGCAATGCGCACCTTTACCGTTCAGGCAAGCGTGTTTAACGGGTACCTCGGATGATCTCCAATTCGGCCCAATGTTCAGCGCAACACTTTGAAATATACTCGTCATTACGTCGACGTCTAGTCAAAGGAGATTGTAGTGGCTCGCGACGTCAAAGATGAGCAATTTCGTAATTACGCCGAGACAGTGCACCAGTGAGTTCAGTGGACTGTAACAGTTTTGTGTTTCTATCTTTCATCCAATTCTCCAACACTATTTTCTCTTCCGCTACGTCTTTTGTGATATTGTTTTATTCCTCTCCTCTTATATGTTAGAGGAATGTACCCGAATAAAATTAAGGGCGAACATTGATGTGCTTGGTGTAAACAGCAATGTATGTCATTTATGAAATGAGATCTCTCATTTTTATTTGATGGATGGAAACAATTTACCATCTGCATTGCTGGCAGAGATCAATTAATTTTCGACGTATGTTAGCGATTATATTTTTTACAAGTTCGCACAAACGTCGTTATGAAAATAAAGAATTGAAATTATCAAACTCACACCTCTTACAATGTAAGGTTGAAGCGGAATTGAATAATATAGCGTGGATTTCATTTTCTTTTGTTTTTAGTTTGTTATTTAGCCACGCGTTGATCTATTAAAGGTAAAAAGAAAGCCCTTCCAATTAGTTGACCTAATTCATGAAAATAGTGTCAGACTTTATTTCTCATCTCATTTCCGTCCTTGAATTTATAATTCGTAGCGCTGCATTGTTATATATCATTGGCCTACCGCGCCACTGTCTGAAAAACTTGAATTTGATATTGTTTACTTAATTAATTATGGCTTGATCAAATGGTCATGTAGGGCTTGGGGTTTATCTCCATACGAAACGGCTGTAAATATTGACTACAGAATATACGTAATTTTATGTGTATAAATATAATTAACATTTGTTTATAAAAATGCAACATTCAAATGGTTAGTGCTACTGGAGAACAGATAGAAAAAAAAAATATACAATTCGAAATATTAGCTAGGCAATGTTTTGTAATTTTATATTGACTGATAGAACGACAATGTATTTGTAAAATATGTAAATATGTAATTAATTACGCCTGATGTAAGATATACTCGCCATGAAATAACAAGATTATTGAATAATAAATGTACATCCGGAGAAATTTAAAGTAAGCGTCATATTATAATATATGTGTGATGACCTCATGTCAGTAACACATCAGCCCTTTTACAATACACTTACATACGATCACCTATACATTGTACATTTTTCTAAACTTGGATTATTTAAATCATGTGAATAAATTTATAACTTGCGTTATCGTTTTAATTAAAATCAGATGGCAATTTATTACAACATGTGATAACACACAATCACCACTATTTCCCACCATACATCCTCCATCGTCATCATCGCATCGATAATAAAATTCCTCATATTGATTCATGAAGATATTACATTATGACAAAACGAATACAAAAAATAGAGAGGAGAAGTTCAGTAGCGTCACGCTGAGTAATGGCGACAATGAGTATATATTTGATATTATCCTATCCATCTGTCACACTCTCACTCTCACTCTCACTCTCTCTCTCTCTCTCTCTCTCTTTCTCTCTCTCTCTCTACCTCTCCATTCCTCACTTCCATTGACTAATTAGGCTGTATTTTCAATAGAAACATGTTGGAACATCAAATCATCGTTGTCATAATTAATCAAGTAGTTCGATTGAAATCACAATAATATACACACATACTTCACACCAGTCGATTCATATACAACCAACGACGTCGCCCATAATACTCAACTGTTCTCTGTCACAATGCCAACGGAATATCCTTGTCACAATCGGGATAATAGAGAGAATGGGGAACATACACTCACCCACACAGACAGTAAAGTGTATACACTACATTTATATAATCTGTCGACGGGTGACTTCGAGAGGTAGCAAAAACAGAACACATTTCATCGATCGTGACGGGAACACCGTCATTCTCGGAACTGCAAGCGCATATTCGTTATTGAGGTGCTAGTTTAACCCTTGTATACATATCCATCTATACTTTACTCTGAACCTTACATGCATTTCCAACTCGCAAATACAACTGATTATTTAACAGCTCAATTGGTCTCATTTAATCATGTGTCAGTGATTGTATTATCGACAATACCTCTATGTGTCTCATTCATATTTCAATACTTCCACAACAAATGGGCTAAAAATAAATGATAACGTAGTTGGTTGCTACTGCTATATATAGCAATAGAAATTTCGGTAGATTTCTATATTAATTGTCCTGGAAATGTGTTATAGGCGTATAGAATTCTCGTCTCGTAGAAAGATAGTCCTAATATGAGTTCATTATTTTTATTCTTCATCATTTATTCGGAGAAAATATGCGAATTTCCACAGAGTACTTGTCACAATATCTGACAACTCTCGGAAGATGCATCATATTATAGATGCGTATATGAATATGAATAATGTAGTAGCATTGAAACCACTTTATATGTCCTGGAAAAATAAGCTGAAAGCAGCGCTCTTATATTGTATATCGTGGCATGGAATTTACAGAGAAAAGAGTTACCCAGCGAAAATTTGACAATTTTTTTTCTTTTGAATTTACTGTGGGCATTCATTTCCATGTATAAGTGTAAGTGAATGTTTGATGTGTTAACGAAAATGAGGACAAGTACGTAAGATGGGTGGACCAGCCTTACATCACCATATATCACATGGATAAACATAGTCTAACAGCAACTGTTCGTTTCGATACAATCTCTTTTCGTGTCGTTCTTTCCACAAAGAATGTCTTCTGCTGCTCGGCAAGTAGATTCGTTATAAATTTACCTCACATATTAACTCAACTACAACCCAACTGTTAATGTACGTTTGTGCAGCAAGAGAGATCGCAGATATTTATTTATCGTTTTCTTTTATTTTTCACAAAGGTTTTAATTTTCATGGGTCAACTCATGACCGCGTTCACCTGTAAGATTATTGACCTATAATTTTTTCTCGTCGACATTTTAGATGTCTCAAAATTTGTGTTATTCTCTACTGGCCCCATGATCATCAACTGACATTGAAGTGCACTTGATAACTCTCTGTTGTCTCTAATTATTTTGCAAATCGCTCTTGGCGTTGCCATGGGATATGAGTATTCATAAACTTTCTTGGATGGAAATGTATTTGTTGTGTATGCTTTCAAGTCTATGCGTGATGTTACGAAATGATGAAGTATATACCTGTGCTGATGTGCTCGGTTGCATATGAGATTACAAAGTTCGAAAGTGAGCTTTGCACTAGGTTCGCGTTTTCCGACTATTTCGCGTTCCGCTTGGTATGTGCATTTCTTAACTTTCACATACATTCATCGGAAGTAGTTTAGGACCCACACACGGTCGTGCCGTCTACTTCGGTCGTGAGTTAGGTCGAAATTGTTGGCTTTTCAGCCACCAAGAAACTTCGACTGCCACATATTCAACTTGAGATATTATTCAGTTGAGTCTTGGTGATATATTTATTGTGTGGATAAAAAATGGAGCAGAATTTGTATAGAGCGGAACTATGTTGATGGAAACTTTGCGTACTGTATAGTAATGGGATTAAAACTTTCTATTATATCCAATTGGTGTCCGAACTCACATCTACTTGCATATATGAAAGGATGAAAATGGTAACTATTGCTAGGCAGAAGGTGAATAAAGCGAATAATCACCATCGCATTAATTGTTTCCTAGGGAATATAGTAAAATCGCTGTCACGAATAGGAATAAATACAATGCTCTAATGATAGTGTAGGGATTGTAATTCATTCTCCACTTTTTTTTTCAGTATACTAATTCTGCATACACATATCACGCAAATAATTTCTATTTTCGACGATAAAATTGGAGTGTGACTCAATAAAACGAATATTGACATGGTTATTGGGATAAAAAAAACATATACAGAGTCATGCAGTTCAAGAGGGATTATGTTTGATCAGTATCTTTGAAATTGCGACAAGTGTTTACAAAATGTATTATCCACTCATGATGAACTAACATATATATATGTTGACTTTGGAGCGCATACAGATCAAGCCAACTGGGGAAGGAAAGAGAAACCGTTGACGATTATGAGGAGACGTGCGTTGTGCCTTTGAATTTACCTACATTGAACATTGACAATGACTCGGTTTTTCGTTCTAATAAGTGGTGTACACTGGTTCATTGTGTGCTCCTGCTCCCTAGGGTGAATGCTCGAGGGTTCAGAACGGGCAGTATGGACTTGTACCGTGTGCAAGGTATCGTTTCTCTCAATGTACACGCGGCCGCAACGAATTAAGGGTCGTGAATGAATCGGGGCGCTTTCAACTTGTGACGAATCGAAATGAGAGAATGTGCGCGGGGATGTGATTGAATATATATAAATGCAAGCGGAAATGTAGTATGAACACACTTTTGATGGCGTAGCATTCTATGCTGCAAGTCTAAATAATTCAGCGTGTAGAAAAAGTATTCCCAAAATTGAATTCTCCTTTGATGATATATCTTGAAAAATCTCCACAGTGGGTGTGAACCTCTTCTGATAATTACTATGAATGTGCATATGTATCCCTCGTAGTAGCTTTTCCGTTTCCTCGAATTCGTCACGCGAAGTGACTCCAGCTGCTGCGACACGAACTTTTTTGAGGCATGAAATCATAACAACTGTCGCGCACTTATATAGAATGGTATAAGAGGCTTTTCCTATTCATCGCAAAAACGCTCGTGTGGATTAACGATTGATATCGTCTTAGATGTCAGAAAAGGCATATATATTCATTATCAAGTACATTTTGTCCTTCTGACATAGCAAAAGGTGGAGCAAAAGGGATTACTCTCATGAATGCATAAGTATTTACTTGAATATTACGATGCTGCGTATTTTCTTCTATCCGATAGCAATCAGATGATGACTATTCTACTTTATACGCTCCCTTGTCTGCGCAGACGTATTGAATGATGAGTGTAATGAAAATACATGACGCGTGATTTTGAATCTGCTGAAACGGCAATTTCATCATTTTATATTTTGAATAATACAGGGATAAAAAATTTTCTTTAGTCAATGATGCAATAAATATCTAATAATTCGTCAATGATGTGGAAAAATGACAAGTCAGTTCAAAAGTTATTATAGTAACGATATATGTATGCATGGGGTTGTCATATATTGACAAAGCGCATTGCACATACCCCACTCGATGTCTGAGCGCTTCGGCCATCGAACATAATCGATTATACACGAAATCAGTGATCTGCAAAAAATTCAACCCCTATTTATCCATGATCAGTGGAGGTGGGGCACGTCTATCTCGCACACATGATCATAATGATGCACGCGGAAAAGATGCGTACGTGCGTCATTAGTTCAAACTCATATGTGTCTGGTATCTTCCACACAATATAAAATGCGCAACATGATCACGTAATAATTTCCAATCTATTCTCTATTCGTCCGTTGGAGTTTTTCATGAAAATTCGTTACAGCCAAGTGCTTTCATGTATGATGGTGTAATTACTGCAATTAAAACGATCAAGCTCGTAATTTTCACCGTCAAATTGCATATGTAAAATTGGCTGGAATAAATAACTATACGATAGAAATTTCATACATTGGAAATGAGAAAAAACAGAGTTATATTAATAAAATCGCACAATTGCGATTATTCATACGAATTCATGTTCAAATTTTAATTCAATTCTTTTCCCGATGCCATTAGTTGTGTAAATTAATACGGAAATATTATAAATTCAGGCGCACATTCACGCTCTGTGGATCTCTCTATATTCAGAATGTAGCATTCATACATGAGTATACTTTGAAACTGTGTGCATTTGTGTATTTATTATATATGGTTCACCTTATATTGTTCCACATGCGGTGCGTTCAGATTTGTTAATTACCAGTCTCGTTGACCTTTACATATGTATAGGATTTTTACTACTTCACAGAATGAATCGTTCTAATGGAGTTATATTTATTCGAATTCAATACCACGAATATTTTTCATAATTTTATGTCATTGAGACCGAAAATTTCAATTATTTTTGTTACTGTTCGTCCCAATTACTCCGACGAAGTTAATGCAGCTCTCAAAAATTAGGAAAATGTACAAAATTCACTGTATGTATTCGCGACTGTCGAATAAATTTGAATGGTATCGTAAATAAATTATATAATTTTAAATGTATATACATGCGTACGTAACTAGATGTAATGGACCATCGATTCCAATACTTAACCAATTACTTGAACACAAATAAACAATGGTATAGAGTCTACATTAATACTTCAACACTGATGGATAGTTGGAGGCATATAAGATGGGATTGTACACTCATATTTTATTCCACTATGATACGATACGATATAGCAACTCAATTGTACATATGTATGTTCACATAAAAAGTTTTTAATTTCATTGCATATAAATGAGTGAGAATATTTTATGCATTTTGTATATCATACACAAAAATATACAGAGAAATAGTCATTGGATGAAGGTAACGCAATTGAAAAAAGTTTCTTATCAAGAAATATCACTCAAGAAGGATCAGTATAAGTAACAGATGATAGAAAATTATTAGTAAGAACGTCGCTTGCATATTCTCTATTTGTTTCTCCAATAGAAGTATAAGTTTTCTCACTCTCAACTACAGAGTTTCGGTCTTCTCCGGTTAGATATATACCTCAATGCTCGGCGCCCTTTCACACTTTTTTTACGATTTTATTTTCTTCAAGTACTATTTGCTTGGTCTTATTCTATAAATATTTGAAGTTGACTAACTGCATGTCGGAGTGCACTTTATAGTATAATTCAGAGTCTCAACAACTCTACAAACTGCTGTCTTAAATGATTAACCTTGTTGCTATGCATATTGTTTTCATTTTAGTGTACCCTAACTTGTGACATTTCTTGAGGAAACTTCTCGCTTTTTATGTCATTTTTTATTATTCACCTGGAAGATGACGGTGTTGATACAACCGTATATATTCATGAGTGTTAGATACATAAAATCGAGTGGGCATAAATACTTATAGTACAGTACGACTAGACCCTTATATATATCCGCATCGTCTCATGTCGAAACATTGGAAATGTGAAGCAGTACAGTGTCGTAAGATGCGAATCGATCGATTTCATACCATGTTTGGTACTGCAAAGGATGCGGATGAATAAACTATATAGAGGAGGGAGAGGTATGTAAACGAAAGACTGGAGAGTTGTAGGTTTTGGTGGAGAACCCGAAATTCGACGTGGTTGGACCACTGGTTACCATTTTCCTCCCCCAATGCATATACTACACACAAACTCTGAAACACAGTTGAAGCGTACATCGCGCAGTGTGTTCGCGTTCTATTGGTCGCAGATAGGAAGACCGGATGTGGGAATCGAGTGTGGTCAGCTCGAAAGAGAATGTGGGAGTTGGCTAGTTTGGTAAAATCTGTTCAATAAGACAGTCATACAGTATCACGTTCCACCGATGGCGTATTCTCCAGTCAAATTTGCATAGCTGACTTTTATGATTGTTCGTTGTTGAATTTATTGAATTCTAAACTATTCAGAGTATAATGCAATTATTTTCCAACTTCAATCCTTGCAAATCTATTTTGACCAATCCACCCTGTAACAATGTAGAGATATTATATTTCCCTAATATTGTGAGTGTAGACAAGGAGTTTGTAGTTGAATCTAATTATACATATAAATGGAATAGGTTGTCAGTGTAATTTGAAATGCAAAACCCTAAACTCTATGCATACGGATACAGGCACGAATACAAGTATAGATGTAACATGCACGATATGATTTAGCATGGCGTAGGATCTCAATCGCGTTTGATTAGCGTCATCGTGAGATGCTTACTCTATTCTGCAATACAATACATATGTATAGAGGTGGTGGTGGTGAGCGCGTGTGCAAGAGCCGAACTCTATGTGTAATGTAAGACACTGAATCGATGAATTTTAGGGCGCTGAAGGGTGTACACAATATCATGTATAAATAGATGTGTATTTATGTTGACACGTTCCTGCAAAATATATTCATGCATAGATAGAAGTAGATGCGGATTAACCCATTTTATCAGAATACTGCATCAGACACAGGGGAAGAAATTGTGCAGCTCTGTTCACAATTCAGTTCAATTGTTTTGAATATCACAACTTCGGGGTTACACATAGCAACCGTCATGCCCACTGCTATATCACCTGATATTTGCATAGTCAAAAGTTTTGAGTGGCGTGAGCAGTACAGTAGTTCAAACAGCTGTTTCATCTATGTGCTTCAGTAATTATATTTGAATTCTTCGCCGTTTGGTTATAGTGTCGCAACAATAAACGGTTTTATATCAATATTCTAGACATTTAATATCACCATTTACGTTTTGCAAAAATAAAAAATGGAATTTAGCCCTGGGATATTTTATTGTGTTTCCAAGTACGGCATTGCACTGACTGATACGACGTCATCACGAGCTCATATTTACATGATGTAGAACGAGAAAGAGACATGCGCGCGCGCACAATGATGATGACAACGGTGTCGTTTTCAAGAGGCGAAGAGGGTCATATATGCATACATCACGATGGGTTTGAGCTTTGGCGTTTGCAAACAAGTACATGAGGAAAGAACATAAAATGGAGAATATAAGAGAATAATTATGCGTAAAGTATATGGGAGAGTGTGAAAAAATAAACTAAAAGAAATAGATAGCGAAATAGAGAAGTGATAGATGTGACAGGAAGTGAGCATTTTTACAAATGACACTGTGGAAAGGTCGATCTGTTGCGACTCATCGAGGTGATATAACAGAGAGGGTTGAAAAAAAAACTGTCATGCATATGTATACATGTCTCATGTGTAGAGAATGAAAAATGTAAAAAAATAGAGGTGTGTATTTCAACGTCACTTCGGGTTTTTTCTATTTTTGTTTTTATACCCAACGCGATATACATAGTTCCTGTGTATAAGCAAGATGGAACGATATAGGATGCGGCGCGATCAGCATTTTTCCCGAAGTAAATGTAAATAAAAGTGATCGACTTCATGTACATAGTTTCACTCACAAATTAACGTTCATCACATTAATTCTTCTCGCTCGATAAAATGGATTGGACGCTTTGCGAGATTTGTTACATTACCTATTGCTGCCAACCCAGCTTTTAGTCGTTTATATTTATGAATACATACAAACAGACAGAATGTGTGTGTAAAAAAATATATGAAGGAGTATGGGACTGGTGTATTCCCTTTTTAATGTAAAAGTAACGGGTCTCTTTGGCCCTATTGGAAAATCGCATCGACTATTGGATATCAACAGTTCAATTTCCCTCGTTTGGTCGTATAGTGGTCACGATCGAGGCGTGAGTTGTGGTCTTCAAAAACATATACATGAATGTATTTGTATCCAACTGCAATGTGAAGTACGATCGCCACATCGTGCGTATATCGTAAGGTAGTGGAGGTTGTGGTACAATACGACGGTGGTGTACGTATCACTGACCACGTTATTGGCGTTAAAGGTGGGCGACCGAGAGGACGATAGAGGGTTCCGAATGGGTTGACCGGGTGAACAAAAGAGAGGTGGAAAAGGGGGTGTAGACGAATCACCCGTCGCGGATGATTTTCCAGTTCGTTGGATTATACTCCCCCATTTTGGTATCGGAGAAGAGCGGTCGTGTGGTATCCATTGCTCTCGAGCTGTGCGTTAATTCGAAAATTCGGAGCGTCTCTTCCCATCACGTGACCACTGCTGTGAATTATATATATATATATATATATATATATATATAGAATGTGACGAGGAATTGAAAATGTTCACTGCATTCCGCATTGGAAACTATAATTGTGAATTATATTCAGCTGAAAGTGTTATCAAGTCTGTGAGAAGTTGGTAAAATCTCGGTTGACATTCTCAATTATTTTAGAGAATGTATTACGCGAAAATGTTGACAATATAAATTTTTGTTGATAGAATATGGTTTCCTTTTGAAGAGTTCCAGCCTCCTAATCCTCATTATTTTATATGAACCATATATATACATCCATCCATTGTTAAACAACTCTTACCACACGCACCGCATCACGCCCAAGTGTTGTCCCAATCCGATCAAATGCCTGATGTATATATTATATTTATAAAATCGAAGAAACAACTGAGAAGAAAATAGGGAGGGGAAAGATTTCACACCTTTATTTTTTCTCTTGTTACTTCCCCAAGAAGAAACAAGAGAACGGGCACTGTGATGCGTAGCATGATAAAGAGTGTTTGCTGTTGTCAGTAAGTCTGATCGATCGTCTGTGTGAATTTCAGATTTCCCTCGGCAGGTGAACTAACTAAATAAATATATATATATATATATATATATATATAACTTTTCCATCTTTCTTTCCCTTGTTTTTTTACTGTCGCACAATCTCTGTTGCTTGTATCATCACAGCGTTCAACACTCTGTATCGTATACAAAGTTTTTTCGCGTTCTTTCAACACTTTCCAGAAGTAAATTTTCGAATGAGGGAGGAAAAATGAATTTCCTCTGATTTCAACATTGTACTCATTCAGAAATAAAAAATCAATTGAGATAAATATATGTGTTTTACCACGACTTGTAATCCAAGGCACATATTCATATAAAAGAATAGTTAGTTCCATAGTCCATATGTATGTTCACTTTTTTACTTCATGTCCCTGCAGTTGTGAAGTTATTATTCCACTGACGGAGTCTTATGCTATGGGTTAATAGACTCTACTTTTCATATAGCATGTTCATATCCATTCGAATATACAGGAATATGGATTTATTCACCAGAATATGTTTTTGTGCAGTGAATGAAATCTCGTAGATAAGCATACAAGGTGCTCAAAAGCAGACAGTCGTGCAAGGTGTTAGTAGAGGTGTGCGTTGTTGTCGGGTTAAAATATCCTTAGAATGGGTGTGCGCCACGGCGCACGTGAACTGAATAGTTTCATGGCGATATCGTATAGTGGCATATAGGTAAACTCTCGCGTGACGACTGCCATGTTTGCAGAGAGCTATAGTACCGTCTCACTATATTTCCCTAGCCCCTTAATTCCACAGTAGCCCCTCTCGTCAGCCTCTTTTGCCTGCGCGCGACCATCCTAACGACGATAGCGACCTTTATTTATAACTGTATATACCAAGTTGATGGCGGGCGGCAACAGGGTGGTAGTGACGGCCTTCACCGAAAACAATACTCACGCCACTGTGAAAAATCGTCACGCGAGAATTCTCCAAATCAACCGTCTTTGTCACCGGTTTCGTCGTCTGTATGCTATTCAACTGGAGTCAGGTCAAGAGATATATACACTTGAATGAGAATCACATCATCAATATTTTCATTTCCTCCACTTTTATATGATTCCAACTTATTGTCTAGCAATTACTTTATTCGTCCAATATTTTTTAGAAAGTCGTATCGGAAAACTCAAGATAACGAAATCACTACCACTTTGTGTAGAATCCCATTCTCAATATAAAGATTGTACACGAAATGTTTTCATCTCATAGCGCTTTATTTTCTCGATAATTCAAAGAATGCTCGATTTTCGAGCTGACATTGTTCACGAGAATATTGAGAGGTGTATTTTTAGAACCAATCGTATACTACAAGGATTAATCAGCTTCAATGTTATATGAAAGAAATAGTACTCCTACTGCATAAACATGAAAATTTGAATATAATGGAAATCTTTATATTCATATACGTGTCTAATGATACACTCTCATGATATATTTGTACAATTTTTTCGTAGGTATGCGGCGCCTACGAGGGAAATTTTGCGACGACCCTACGTGATCATTATTCTTCGTTGATAATGATATTTACGCCTATCGTTTGACAATGAATTATTTATAAATACATATACTTACGGGTTGTTTCCCCGTACAATCCACCCTCTCCGGGGTATATAGTGTTCCCGAGAGGCACGTCCCTTCTTTCAAACGCGCATATATCTATGTATCTGTTTGCGTTTTCATATATTCCATCGTGAGGAAAGTATCTATCGATATAGTCTTTAATGTGATGTAGAAAAGGTAGTCGAATGACAATATGTCAATATATAGATGAATGTATATAACTTGCAACAGTGTGTGGTGTACAGAGGAAAAAATATTGAGAGATAATACAGAGAGGGGAGAAGAGAAGCGGCAGTGGCAGGAAGATGACAAAATGTAAAATTAGGTCGACGGCTTAATCTCCGTGTCAAATTCACCAACATCCGTACTATATCCATGTAAATTAGTCCACCATCGTTTTCATCACATGTATTATATATACATTCATTCGTCATCAGCGTGTGACGCGCCGTAATTCATTGGCGACATGGGGACAGAATGAGGGAAGTGAGACACTGACAATGTTTACTTGCGCTCGTTCTCGCGTACTCAACGATGAGTAAATTGGTAAGAGATCGGACCAGAGCGACAATACACTACCGGCATACACAGCATGAATTCCTACGTTGGCTGTATAAGTGTGTATATTGGAAAATGGAATTCGAAGTGAAGGAGAAATAGGAAATAACACGAGTTCAATTAAAGAAGTAAGAGAATTGGTAGGGGAAAAAAAAATATGATAAAGAAAAAAGGAATAAGGACGAAGACAAGAGTATAGACCATTAAATGTGTTCCAAATTCCCGAGATACTCTGTTATTATACTTCAAAGAATAATGTAGAGATTGAGCTGACTAAAAAAAGGGTGTACATATCTTCAGAGGGTAAATTTCACTTGTACAGAGGCAACGGAAATAAAAGCAAGACATGCAGAAGTAACAAAGTGTATATGAAAGTGCGAGCGCGTGGTGGACTTTTTATAACACCACAGAGTAACGTCCGCGATTGTTGTGAGTAATTTTAAAAAAGTCCTCTTTGTTTCGCACATTCACTTTGGGGCTGAAATGCACTCCGCCTCTTGAATGTTATATGCCACACAAATGGTTGCGGAATTTTGTCTCATGTGTACATATATATATGCATATATGTATATTTGCGTCCCTCTTTTCGGGTGTATGGTCAGGGTTGCAATTGTCTATTTTCAGCGGTTCGTTCTACGTGCACGGCCAAGTGATTTATATGTCGGAGGGTGTCGAGATTTGCGGCAGCGAAAATGCTACCACCAAGTCGTGTAGAGAGCTTATACTGTTTACGTGATATATAAGTATATACACAAGTACAATATGAATATTGGAAACTAAAAGTTCTGTCATAATTTAGTTGCACTTCCCCCTCGCGGAATGATTATTTATAAGGTGTATATAAAGTAATTCATTCTATATATTCAATTTATTCCAGTTTCGCCAAGATTTCAGTATATTTCGTCTTCATAAATATACATATAATAGATATATTTAGAAATACACGGGATATATATATACATTCAACAATAATTCATTATGATACATGAATAAAATTGATAAGATATCCGAAAATATCAGTGGAATTTCGTATGCATATAAAAGTAAAATGCAATAAAATCAATTATTTATGCATCGCGAATATATATCTGGAATTTTCATATCAATAGCGTTCATACTGTTCTCGACTGACATGCTCCGCCTCCTTCCATACTTGTTCATGTCTGTATGGGACATTGCGCAATAATACACTCAAATTGGATGCATAACTTGCAAATGAATATGAACAAATTGCATCTGCTGATTACAGTGTGCCAATAACATTATGTATTATTTATTCATGCCATGCATTATATCACAAACGGTTATACACAAACTGGTATATAATATTTACATGTTTATCTCTTCGTTGTTCGAGCGGGTAATGCCGGGCGAAACGAGTGCATCGTCGTTCTGCATCAAGTCCAGATGTCACATATTGAGGTCACAATACTCACACTTCCTCTTTCTCATTTAGTAGGTAGCGATCGTACCTAGTGATATTCACCAACACACTTTATTTTGCTACTCTGCATTGACAGATGTGGTTGGAACTCTAGAAAATTCACCATTATGAGGTAAAAATTATAATAGAGCAATCCCCCTTGTATTTTTCGTTCGGAATGTGAAAAAAGATTGACGAGATACCAATGAAGAATTGCAGAATGCCATATGCCAAGATGTAGATGATAGTTGACGATATGATGAAAAGTTCATGTGTCATTGTGGTGGATTTGGATTACAGGATGACACTCATGAATGAGCTTATTTAAATATAGAATTTCGATTTATTTTTATTGCTCGTTCTCCTGGCACAATATCGGTTGTTTAAAAATAATCTCAGATAAATTATATTGGAAAGAAAAAAAAAGATATTGTAATGTGATGCAGAAATTCTCACTTGGTTGTGCTGTTTTGCACGATTCGTCATAATTCTCGACACTTTATGATGAATGTCGAGATAGCGTGAAGACGTATTATTGATAAGTTCGATTTTTTGTTTATACTCGCTCAAACAGAGAACATATCCCATTCCATTATAAACGAGATTAAGAAATACATAAAGTAAAAAGTATTGAAATGGTATTTATGGAGTTTGTATGGTCGTTGAGAAAATAAAAATATTATTGTAGAAAGCATAAATATAGTATACAATTGAAAAAGAAATGCTTTACAATGTCAACACAATGTGTTTACAATTTATTTCACGAGCCAATGAACTCGCTAGAACGCTTCTGAATGTTTTGCCATACAGCAATACGTCTCGCTACTTAACGCACACAAAGTACTTGTGTATTTTGTGGAAGGCAACACGACACGAAGAAGCCATTAAAAAATTCAACAGTTATGTAGCTTCGTTATGAAATTATTATTCTATGAAACATCTTGAATTTACGGTACTACTTGAAACAAATAACAAGTCTTTATAGCGAATCATTCCAAAAATAATATTATGATTTAATAGAAACTTCATGTCAAGTCATTATTTCAATCCGCTGATTCAATTGTACTTGCTATATCGGTATCTTCATAAATATTAATCGATTCATAATGATATTAACCTGGAAGTTGAACAGCATAGTACTGTATGAAGCTGATTCATTCTGCGGGTATGTTTCCTCCCTTCGGGCACAATCGATTTTGTATGGGTTATGCACCATTGAGTTTGACGTCATATATATATGGGTATGAGGTTAAATGAGTGAACCAAGCACCGTCAAAATCCAGCTGTGGATATTTTTATATGGAAATATATTAGCTTGCTGTGGAATCGATAGGAACCGAGCAAGATATTCTCGTAAGTATATATATGCTCTAAGTACATCTACCGCCCCCTCATCTCATATATATTCTCATCCTATTTTTGTAATAACGGCTTGCAAAATGTTTATGTAACATAGCAAGCGAGATCCCACTTTGCAGTTTTCTCTTATTTAAGAGAATGGAATAGTGGCAGGGGCGATAAAATAACCGATTGTCTTAACCGCGCTTGAATATAATTGAGCAGAAATATTTATATCAACTGACATAAATAGTAATCTCATTAAACATCCGCATCCATCTTGACACTGCAATTTGCAACGGAATTATATTCCATCTTCTATATAAACCTGAAACTGATGAATAAAACGTCATATAATTGCTCCAGCACAAAGTTTGACTCAAATTTGGTTCAAACATTAAATTAACTCTCGCCATTGATTAACTCTGCTATATACACGTCGCATCGCGCGCAGGGTCATTCCATGAACGCGCGCACCCTCAATATAGTCCATTCCCTGGTGTGACTAGTGGAGGACAAACTACCGTTGAACTTGTGGCAATCGATATTCCGTTGTTTAAGTGGATAACTTCTGTCTTAATTTAGTCCATCTACCAACACATACGTGGACAGCCATGGAGTTCATTAAACTTGCGATTTTTACAGGAAAAGGATTAATAATATCACTTATGAAAAATATCAAAAAATATCTTCACGTAAATTATACGAGGATTATTGATTGAGTTAGTGAAATGTCTTTGCTACACTCACTTTTCTAAGTAGACATTCAGACTGTGCGTGTCAAGTCTCACATGGTGATTCTTCACTGTCCTCTATCCCCATTTGCGTCTCAAGTTCCAGTTGGGCACAGCGGATTTTGGCTGGTGGGTTTTCTTCGCGAAAATAGTGTGAACTTTTTTGTCTTCACATACATACTTGTACATTAGTATACACCATCCCTATCTTATTTGAGTATATATGAATTTCTAAGAATTCATTATTTTAAGAGCGAAATTTATATATCTCTGAAAGTCAATATCGCATGATTGATCTTGTGATCATCGAATCATTTCAGAGATGCTATCTATACATCAATTTCGTACATACAGCAGTCGAGCCATTATCAATTATAGTATATATAGGATGACAGATGGGGCCTGAATTGTTGTACTGTGATGTCCGGAATCATTTCTGAGCTGATGATTGAGAAAGACCTAGCAACTCGTGCCAAAAATTGTACTCCAGACTTAGTTGATAGTTTAATTGGATAACCGAAATAATCGCGGCAGAAATAGCCTGATATCGATTACTGAGTATTGGATAATGATAGCGTCATCCAATTTTCATTAACACTGTAATGGAAGATATTAGAATATTTATATATATATACGAAATGGTTATACCTAACAGGCATTGTCAGAGTATTCGATAAATCGAAATGAAACATCTGTACAACTTTCATTGAAAAAGTGAATATAAAAAATTTTTCTCTTTATTATTTCTAATTGAAAGTCGTTATTTCGTGCTATACAGCAATGAGTATTTCGAAATTTCCGGTCGAGCGAATAACAATGAACAATCGACTACATATTATTTTATTCACTGAAATGGTTCTGTAGAAATGGTTGAACGAAATGGAATTTGTATATCGTCCGCTCCGTCCAATCTTCATATCAAACTCCACGAATACTTGGCGCTGTATATTAACATGTACCGCATTAAGTCACAATCTGGGCTGGCTTCGTCGTTTATGAACGACACGAGCAAAATTTATAGGATGGAGAGACGGGAGCGCGCGGGAATGAGAGAGTGAGGACAGGGGATTGGACTCGAGTGTATGAGCAAGAGAGAAATAGTAACGGAGCACCATGGCGCCAGATGACGCCCAAGAATCCGAGAGCAGAAAGTCGGGAAGGCGCGACGCAGCGACCTCCCCCAAGGCAAATTCTAATTCCAATTCAGTAAATGGATGGTATGAAATTCAACGAAATATGTACCCCCGGTTATGTCTAAGGGTGGGTGGGATGTATAAGGTGGGCAATATGGAGAGACGGAAAATATTGCAGTTATATATGGAGAGGTGAAGGAACTGAGGAAGCGTCACGGGAACTAGATTGATCTTGCTTCCTTTACCGCGCTTCATTAACTCTTTTATTAATGGCGAGCTCATTATTCTATCGCTGTAGCGCTCACTAACCTTTTAACTCGTTTACATTAACAAAATTGAAACTCTCATGTATTCAATTTTTTCATCAATTTTTCATTTCATCTGTCATTTTTTATTAGAAGTTAAAACAATTTTATATTTAATGATATCGCGAATGGGTCGCCGTCAACTTCCAATAAATTAATCATCAACGTGAAATTTTTTATAATGAAACGGAAATATTGAACAAGATAAGGATAAATTTTTGCTTATACGGATGTAATCATTTTCAATTTGTTCAAAGACAAAAAAAGAAAGAGGAAATGCGATGGAAAAAAGGGGATTAAAGTGTCTCGGTTCGAAAAGTCAAAAAAGAAAAACAGATAGAGAATGTAGGGAAAAAGGCTGTTTTGATGAAATAACACTTAACCTCCAGCTTTCAAGCTTGCCGCAGAGAAAATGTTGGAGTGAACGTTGAGAGAGTTTTCCCTTGATTTCCTGGGCATTCTGGTGACGCAAGAACCTTATACCAACCAACCAAGAGTCTGCAAGAAGCCAGTACTTGGCGCTGACCCAATTTTTATTTCTTCATATATATATCGCATATTTACCAGAAACTTTCGTCAACCAGAATTTCAATTCACTCATTCCAAAAATATCGCTATGTAAAACGTCGTCTAATCAGCAACTCAATTGAGGTTTCATACGTCATGAGATTTAATATTTTTTGAACATTCAGTACTATCAATTTAATCATTTGTCATTTTATGTCGTTGAAAAAAACGGATACGTCGATCGCTGAGCACATCAGTCATTTTCAATTACATGAGGTATTATTGAATGACATCCCGAGACCTTCAAAAAAAGAAATGACTCAATATTATAACCGAATTGATTATAAACAATTCCAATCAACGAATGAGAATATATTCAGGTCAAGAGAAATTATGTCTTTGCATCAGAATTTTTAACTGAATTGTATTGATTGTTGCCTAGAAAAGAAGAATCGGCTATTGGATTTGCCTATATTATATTTATAATTGATATTGATTGAATAATTGGGACACTAAAGTAAATTATCAATATGAACTCGAAATTTTTCAATACTTTTATATTAATATTCCCTTCATGGTTTTCACACATCATCAAAATCAATATTTGTGATAACAACTGTCGCTCCATTATTTTCCGCAATGTATCATATGAATGCATCATCGAAATCACGTTATTCAATCATGCGGTTAATAATAACTCACTGGGTCACGTGTGCACTGGTGCAATATTTTCTCAGTAGATTGATATTGACAGTTGATTAACATTTATGCCTCGAGAAATTTCATTTTTCCATATATTGTATCAAACTGTTTATTGCTATGAATATTATATTGTGGTAAAATACAATTAACACAATAGTGAATTTTTATTCCTGTGCCGTGACATGCATAGAGGGATGGAACGAGAGTGTGAGTGTGGCCAACAGCGAGTAGAGAGAAAGAGAGCGTGCTGGAAGGGTGTGCGTGTCTGAGTGAGATCAAGTGGTTTAGTGTCTTCGTAGACACGCAATAACGGGCCGGAAATATAATCAGATATATGTATAATATAATACTCGTGGTGTTCCGTCGTGAGTACAATCATGCGAAATCGTTGCACGTAGGCTCTTTGATAGAAGAGAATTGAAATGCAATCATCCACCGGTAGCCACGTTCCATTTTGCTCATTTTTTTTTTCTCTTCTATCTTTATGGTTCTTTATTTCTCTTCATTTTCCATTTCACTTTATTCCATTTCATTTCTGTCCATTTTTCCATTCTCACACTCTTTTATTCGATCAGATCATCTATAGTTTTTATTTCCCTTTCCTCATGCAGGAAAAAAATACATCCGTAATATTATTACCGATATTCCGAACGTTATATATACGGAAACCGCAGTTGCAAAATTGATAGGAAGTATTCAGGGGATATTCTACACGCATTCATACACACACTCATAGTTCAATCGATTTAATCCAATGCTTATGCAATATAAGTATTATAAAATATTTCAATTGGAAACCACTATCACTTAGTAGTTATCGTTGATATTATATATACATTGCACAGTAGTTGCCAACTATTTCATTGAATACTGCCAAATGATTTATCGTATTCATTCAATTATGAGCTGGTTTTCATAATGATACATTTAATCCAAAATACACAACTAATTTCCATACGAATACAAAACATCGTCGATTTAAAAATAAAACTATATTTTCAAATGCCACGTGTGAAATTTGCATCAAGTGCAACTCCACTGAAGTGACTGGCCAGGATAAATCACCATAAGTGGAAAAGTGCTGTTTTTTCATTTGAAATTAATGGCAGATGAATTATGTCCGGTAATTTCACATCGAGATTTGTGATAAAAAAAAATCCTTCAGTATATGCGCGGAATGAATGCAATTGGATGAAGCGAATATATTTCCCGAATGACAGCAACATGTATGAATAATCAAAATCGAATTCAATCGGTGATTGGATATTGATCGCATCGCATCCATAACAAAAAATAAATACCCACCAATAACTGTCGGTTATAGACAGCATTGAGCATATGTAAGTGAGTATATATACAAATATGTAAACAGGCAATCGGAGAGGATTCGCTCTTGAAATTCATATGAATATACATATCTCTATATTCAATTGTTTGATGAGCACAAACATACACTCACATTCACACACCTAATTTTATCTCGCCTCGTTAAATTTTCATTCACGTGTGCAGTGCATACAGGATTATCACGTGACTCTATCATACAACTATATATATACATCGAAGGAATTGCATGTATATTATTTGGAAGGGCAGTCCCAAGTATAATTCTCACATGTTCAATAATGTTAAGAATGCTCCGTTGATGATATAAGTATACGTCGGGTTTCATATTCGATAACAAAGAAGCATTGCATCCGATATTTTTTGCTCACACATATATATATAGGTGTTTCCAACAAGCAAACGATTCGAAGATGTGAGGAAGTAAGAACGAAGAAAAGATTGAAAAGGAAGAAAAGAGAGCTATCATCGAGACGAAAGAGAAATGCAGCGCTTGTGTATCATTATCATCGTTCGCGTATAGCTCTAACTACCGGGCCAACACTTGCCAGTTATAGTGTGGTGAAAAAAAAAAATTCTATACGTATATACAGATATATACACTTTTGAAGTATAAGTATTTCCTAGTAGTCGCAAGACTCTTCGTCTAACCCTCAAGCTTGAAGAAATATTTAATAGTCGTGTCCGTGCGGTAATTGTGGTTCTTACCCAAGTTGTAACAAGTGTGCCTTCACCTGGTCTCGTAAAGTGCTCCTCTCATGCCTGTTGCCCCATGTATTTCTTTACTAACATACACTGTACACAGTACAGTTTCCTACTGATGCTGCCATTGAAGCTGTTGCAGTTGTCGGTACTCACAAATTTAATATATTTCACTATATTTGTATACTTTTTTGACTTCTTTCTGCCATGTATAATAATTAGTGGAAGCTGGAATATTTTGTTCGTTAAAAATAGAGAGGAAGAATTTATACTTATAAAATAGAAGTAGTGGAATTTCTAGAAAAATTCATTAGTGCAACTGCACATATACGTTTAGAGGATATGAAAAAGTGTTTACATACTCATGGGATTCACATTTCTTCGGCCAATTATAGAATCAAAATTTATTCGAATTGGCGGGCCATCAATTTTTTTACGTTCACCGCTTTGACACTGCGAAAACTTTATTGTACTCCAACCACAGTCATCCATTAAATTTAAACAATACTTGACGACTCAACGATGAATAATGCAGTCATTCAAAAAAACTAGAATTATGCAAGTCACGTGGTTATTGGGCCAACAAGCGAATACATATATTCATGTTTTGTGCGTATGTGTGTATATATATTCTTGCATTAGAACACACATGGGACAGGATGTATATAAAGGTGGATTTCATTCTTTCTAGAGTTAGCTCGGGGAAAAAGTTCCTCCTGTCCCTATCATTGGCTGGTGATATGAATGTGCACCACATGCAGAAGAAAAATTCCCCAGTTTTTCCTGTACAAAGAGGAAATATAGAACACAATCTTACGAAATTTTTTCTCACTGCATTAATAAGTATACACAAATCCGTATTGAATTCACAATCGCCACAAACTCTTAATAGATGTACTCATCGAAATTTACGTGGAAAAATTTTCCCTTACATTTGAACTATCGTTCGTTCCTCCATGAGTACATTGGTCAGAAGTGTATTGGCCAATTGAAAAAGTTAGTTGGTTCTGTAATAAATATATATTTATTTGTTTCACTATTTCTAGAGTAAATAAAGCGCAAAATCCAATAGCTTGAGAAACAGTATTGGTCCCCGTTCATAATGAGTTTGCAGTCTGGAAAGTTGCTTGAATATTGTATTAATACGATGAGTTTCTACACTTAAATAGTGGCAATAAAAAGAAATCAATATTCCTACATAAATTGAACTTTCTTATTATAACGATGAGTTATTCGAGAAATAATTACAAGTTATCATATACAGTTTAACTGGGATAAAGAGATACAAATATCTACTCAACGTTGAGATAAATCTCTGAAGTTTTTATTGAGAAAATAATATATCTTCTGTCTTAATCTCATTTCGCTGCGTATTCAGTATATTAAAATGGAGTTTCAAAATGTTATACCCTCCCGATGTCTTGCCTTTTTTTCCAGGCATGTCCAAAAAAGGTTAGGAAAGAATGTTGATACTTCGTTGACACACAATATCTATATATAAATACTAATATACATTTTTATACATACATATCATGAGTATCGTCTTGAAGAGACTAGTTCAATTACCGCCACGACATCGAGTATATCGAGTTCTGCTATGTATATACGCCATTTCTATCCAACATATACTTCTCTCTTCTACTCACAGAGTAGAGCAACTATCGTGGATGTATATAGGCGAGCTGAGAGCGTGTAGCCTTTTCTTGGATGATTAAATCCTTACGATATAATACACATCGACGCTCTTTCGCCCACCATTTTCCATTTGCATTTCTCGTCATCGTTGTCGCGGAACCGGTATCCCCTTGTGACCGATTAAGTGCCTCGATACCGTGAGAAACAACTCACCATTCTACGAACACCCTATATATATATCGGGCGTGGTCACTCGCGTATTTCTCTCTCGTGCAATCAACAACGAATCCAAGGTTCACTCATACCGCGCGAGTTACTTTCGCAGACTCCTCGCGATACCTCGCTCTTTCTCTATATATATATCGAAGCATGTTTTTGTTCATGTTGATAGCCGCATGTATTGACGCGCCCTGGCACTGAAGTTAGTGCTTGTCTCTAACATAAAATCAATTGAATAAATTCATTAAAATGTATCTCACATTGGCGTACTCTACTTTTCATAATTAATTATTGAAAAACTCAATGCATACCTGATGAATTTTTAATGCTTATATTATTATTGAAAGTAAATGTTGTTCACGTTGTGAAATTACCAATGCTATATGTAAATGATTTCTAATTGAGTGAAAAGATAATTATGTATGTATTTGGATCACACACATAACCAGTGAAACGTTTCGGAAATGAATAATTTTTTTATCACACTCTCTTCAATTACACATGGCTGATAGTTTCTCTTTTCACAACTGTCGCATGTTATATTATTAAAATCATATGGACACGTCACCATGAAAGTATCAAAGTCCCAATTCTATCAGCCGTTCATGTCTCACTTTTTGAGCAATTTCCATATCTTATAGGCGCACGTATATTCATGTATACATATAAATACAATATCATCATGTAACTCGCTCCTCCTGCTATATATACATTGAGGTGTGTTTTATAATATTCACATCAACTCAGCCTCAAACATATAATATCTGACGCGCATAACCCCAACATTAACGGGCGTAAATGAGTTTTGCGGCGGCAATAACTTCGCCAACCTTTTTTACGTTCTCCTTTCTTCACTACAGCCATTTATTATTTTTTAAATTCCTTTTTTTCTCTGTTTCATTATCATTATTTATTTATTTTCTTCTTTTTTCATCTCTTTCTTTTTTTTTACCTTTCGAGTAACGAGCGAGTCCTTCTCGCCGTACAGATATTGCGGTTAAATTGTTTTGTGTCTTACGATGCATAACACCAGGCGCAACACTTATCTTTCCATTCTGCACACGACAGCAAGCAGTACTAATACTTTGTTTCTACATCGTGTATATACATAACATATGCGTGGTAGAGTGAGTGTGTGGGTGTATGTGTGTATGTAACTTCTAGCTCGTGAATGCACGTGCGCAAGAGTAAAGATACAGTACCGCAGCAAGAGAGATTGAGAGAGGAAGAATAAGCACATAATGCCATGCGGCGAAAGAGAGTGAAGTACTCGGCGTTGTCCTCGTGCTCTCGCTTTAGTTGTATTGCGGGCTAGAGCCAAGAAGTTGATTCTCTCGTTCTATGCCCCACTGTGGATCGTTTGCCAAGCGCCTGACCGAGGCCAAGTGTGTTCAGTCCATGTTCTTGTGGGTCCATCGGTAGCGCAGCCAGTAGGTATACGAGAGTATAGAGTATATATGGCGGCGGACGGGCGGGGTCTGTATACATGTTAGCCGTCTATCTCTCTCCACCGCCCCCATATGTTTCACCTCACGTTTTTCATTATTTCACGCCTGTTCACTGTATTTCTGAGTCGAGTAACTCGTTCAAATATTCAACAACATTTCACCATCATATTTTCTGCGTTTAGAAAATTGGCAGATTGTAACGAATACGTGAAAAGCGAATCTCCGTTGGGAAACACTGTTTGTCTCATTATTGTTTTTATTGGCCCACCGGGCGCACATATTGTCGTAGAAAATTCATGTCAAATTTATTTACACGCCAACATAATCCCCCTTGAGAAACGACTATACAATATATATACACTTGATTTTTGTTTGTTGAATTTTATTTTTTTATTTTGTTTGCATCTCATTTTTCCGTTCTTTATGAACATTCCCAGGTAATCCTGAAGCTCCTTTCCCTTACACTCTATGGCTCTTTTTATTTCTCATGTTCATGTAATATTTCCGCTCAGATTTCACATATATATCAAATTAGTTTGGATGATGGTGAAATTATTAAAGGTGAAATCTCACTATTGTTATTTCTGAATATAAAAAGTGATACAGAGGAAGTAAAAAAAATAAATTATAAAACATGAATGAAATATCTTGCAATACTCTTTTTTTGTTGTCGTCGTCGTCGTCAGAAACGTGAATGCTCTTTATGAAGTATATATTACAAGCACAAAGAATAAAAAAAAGTTCGTATGGTTGCTGCACTCCATTACCGTATGTGGTTCGGTAGTTTTGGTCTCTGAAGCCATGTGTCTCGTGCACTGTTTTTATCTTCATTTAAATTGTCCTTTTTGCTTTCATTCTTCGTCGTTATAAACGCGTTTGAAGATGCATTGGCGCTACATAGTTCAATGACAACTTGCATAGTGACATCGTGTGCATATTTTGTTCAATGCTTCTTCCAACATAAAGTTGATGTGTATACATTTAACTTTACAGCCATGAGGATTTGAACGTCAGGTGGAGGATGCAGAGGCAAAATATGAAATGACAATCAATACTGAAGTGTAAACCGAGACATTTACATTAACAGATAATGAATATTATCAAAGAACAGCATAAATATTTATTCCGTCCTCTCGCAACACTTTATTCGATTATTTTGTTTTATTTTGTCTTTGAGATTGCTTTTCTCCGGTCGGGTGTTTTCATTGCCTTAAGTGTGGTGCCAAATATATCGTCGTGGTCGTTGATGCTGTCGCGAGCCTCTGGATGCCAGTAATTTTGCATGGCATAGAAGAGAAGTGAAGACAAACCACTGCAAAATGTAGATTGTGGTTGAATGAGGAAATGAGTGAAGTGAATTCGCACCATCGTTGGCACAAAATATTCCTTTGAAAGTAGAAAAAAAATTCAAACCATTGAAAAAAGCGAAATTAAACAATGCATCGTCACTATTTATTTTCATCACGCTTCTGATGTGATATTATTTCTGATAAATTTATATGCAGCAGCTCATCTTTTTTAACACAATCAAGGAAAAGAATCACTTCACATCTATTACCACTGAATAAGATCAAAGTTATCAACAGTTCTTTTTTATATTCCGAACAGGGATGTAGTCGGTGAGTTTAAATGAGAGCGGAAAAATTCTCTGTCCTCGACACATTCGTACACATATATATATTTATTTTGTGTTCTTTGTGCGCATTTTTTTCCATTTCCTTTATGTTCATCTCCTCTTTTTTCCGTCCAAAACTCTTTGACGGTTGTCTCAGTAGTATCAGTGAAAAGTTTTTGTCATGGCAGGACTGCGTTCACTCTAGTTTCATTGCAGCCAGTCCACGGTCGGACTAATATCCTATCCTCTTGTGTTGCCTGTCAAGGATATTTGTGCGGGCCACGTGCGGTGACAATACACTAAACATTTTCAGCCTTGTAGGATTATTTGTGAAAGAATTGTTTTTCCAGAATTCCTTTTCCTCTTCCATTATTGGTGAGAGGAAAAAAACAAACAAGATGAAAGGAGGAAGCGTATACAGACGACCAAGAAACCTTGGCGGCTCCATTGAACCAAATCATTTCACATAATATTGCAAGCAAGAGATAAACAAAAACACATAATACAATACATATATTTGTATATATCGTTGGAAAGAAATATTTGTGTGTTTTGGAACATTCATAATATATTTCTCCATCATATTGCATAGTTGCGTTAATAATGACTCGCAATCTCTCGTGAATGAGAAGCAAAGCCGCAAGGTGAAATTAACGCACCATAGTACTGCCATACATATTAAGACAGATATATATGTGGATAGTGGAAGACAGCAGGGGTTGATACACCTACTCATATAGTCACAAGTATAAGCATAGTGTGGCGGGCGGGCGGGTACGACGACCGACCACCGCATGAAGTAGCATAGTGGCACGCGGTAGGAATTTCAATAGAGCAAGAATGAAAACCGGTTCGGTGGTGCTCTCGAGAACGCGAGCGAAGGGATATGAGAGGTGAGTGCGCGGAGATAGGCGCGGTCGCGCGCGATCCTTTCGACTCTCTACATAATACTATACTACTATACGCGGTCTTGTGCACTGCGCTCAGTGAGGAACCAAGAAAAGAGTGTGTGAGAGCAAGTGAGAGGATGATGAAACAGATAGAAAGAGAAATAGCAAGAAATAGACCGTGGCCTGGGCTTCGTCGCTTCTTCATCCATCTACACTCACCGCCAATTCCTTCACACATTCACGCATGCCCTGAGACCTTTCTCGCACACTTTCGCACGACTTCTTCACACCTTTGACTAATTAAAAGAACCGTCCATTTACTGTCTCTCAGGCACTCTCTCATTCCTGCTCGGATGAGGCGCATATGGTATTAATGTTAGTGTTCTATGGTTAGTTTACGTTTGTGTGTGTGCATGTGTGTGTATGTGTTTCAGTATAAGAGTTTGCAAAGGGGTCCGGGTCCGCATTTTTTTTTATCCATTTACTCCAGCTTGGGCGCGTCACTTTTCTTTATTTTATCTGCCGTCTCATCAACGTCGTCTACCAGTCAGCCTTCTCGTTCGCCAATCCAACGTGTCAGTATATTGTATATGTGCGATAGTGCATTCACAATATGCGCAGGGCGAATAGTCGGTGAATCACCGTATTATATAGTGCGCGTATAATATATTAACATTTTATCATATATGCATATATATATGTGCTCTTTCTCTGGCACATTCGGAGGCGCATTTGTAATTCTCTTCACTCCAGAAGTTGATGCCATGGTTGTATTAAGAGTCTCTGTCACATACTCCACTTTGAATATTTCTGTTTGGAGAAAGAAGAGAAAATAAAAAATGTTTTGAGAAATAACGCCGGCTCGTATCGTTGCTAGTGCGCCACGGGACAGATATAAATACACGTCGTTTTCTTCCTGCGCACAGTTGTCCTCCCTAACGAGACGTTTAAGTCGTTCTTATGGTAATTCTTTCTTGAAAACGCGTTCGGGTATATATTACGATATCGTTTGGCTCTCCAACGATTTCATTACACATACACTTTTTATTATTTTCTTATTTTTTTATTTTACTACACATATTTTTTCACAAGACACTTTATCCAATTATTAATTCCTGATACTCGATTTACGTATGGAAATATAAATTACGTAGTATTCATTCATGTTAAGTTTTTAATTAATTATCTCTATTGTAACATTCCGTTTGTGATGGCAAATTTGATGGAAACTGAAGCAATTAGCAATTCGAAAAAGTTTCAAGTTGGAATAATTGGCGAAATGCGAATGGCAAGAGTCCGTTATACTCATCGGCGGTTTCTCTATTGGTGTCTGCGCGTTCCCTAACGGCAAATGCGGCTTTGCGTATATAGATATAGATCGACGCCCGAGCTCTTTGCCAATATCGTGGCGGTGGCCAAAGTTGGCTGAACAAACCTCTCCCGGTCTCGCCTTCCCTCCGTTACAAGACTAATTGGATTCAGCCTATAATTTACTTGCTGTGGCTTGCGGGGGACCTTGACAGTGCTCGGCCCGTATCCCAAGGTGAGAGTGGAGCCAATATAAACAACGGGGTGGCATACGTCATATATAACAATGACAATTGTTCAATTCCAAAGTGGATGGCGAATACAACGTAAAATGAAAAATTGAATACATAAAATATCATGGATTTATGTACTCAATTCGAATACACGAATAACGAATAAAGTTCACTCACTTATCTCTATGTATCACAACACTAATATGTACATTGAAATTTATGCTTTCATTCTGATTGACATATATTCCAATTATTTTCACGTCTGAGTGATGTTTCAAATCAACTTGCCAATACTAATCAACTATGGCGTATATAATTACTCCATACATAATATATATATGTCTGTGCATCTTAATAGACGTATCTGATAAATATTCATCGTCCAAGGGACAAATTACACTTTAACGATACCCATAGAAATGAATTTTTAGGGTTTACCTCATTCGTAGCGACAGATGTCTCTATTTGTAGATGCAATTGCTTCGAAATACGATATGATTTCAACAGAGAAAAAAAATGCTGTAAACCTGCTTCATTTCGGTATGATTCGACCGTTTATATCGCTACTGAAATATTGACATTTTTTTAATCAAAATGATACGGAAATATAGATCTGTACTGAAAAAATTCTGATTGATCTTTATCGTTAGTTGAGATGAATTACATAATATTCAATTTCTTTACAATGATGCCCGACCATATATTATTCGCGAACAATCCATCAAAGTTTCGAAGCACCAACTATATGCGCAGACATGCGGTGTGGGTCTTTGGTAATGTTACTGCTGTACTGTTGCTTCCGTTGCGATGGTGAACTTTGTGGAAGTAATAACATTTATTCTTCCCTCACTATAGTTTCGCTTCACATTGACATTTGTACTCACCACAAAAGTACTGTCACCCAATATATAATTATTGATATTGTATATGAATGTCGTTCTATCGTACTTGATATTCATTTGAATGGACACCAATTTGTTCGTCAGCTTCGCAAATAAATTTGTTTATCGAATCGAATAACTAACCTTATCTGAAAAATGTTAAACATTTCCATGTTTTTGATAATTAAAGCTCCACTACGAATTGGTACATTACATATGACACTGCATTCAACCACATACGTGGTTTTGTATTGAAACATTCGTATGCATGTGTATGATTGCAATGTATTAATTGCCCGCATGTTTATATGACAATGTACATTATAAAGTGAAAATTGTATTACAAATTGCATATTCTAATTCTGCTATTATTTATACAAAAGCGTTCTACCAAGAGAACATATACACAAACCACAACTTGTTCCTACATATGGACATGTGCATGTATACGTATACATTTCAACGTTTGTGTTTTTTTTTGTATGTGCACATATTCGTGTCTGAACGCATTTTGCAAATGCAAACGAGGTCTCGCGCGTCGAAAATACCATACGCGCGAATAAGAGAACCCCTCGAGCCACAAAAAATAAACGCATTGGATACGCCGGATACGTGTGTTCTATGGTGATTAACATATCTTAATTGCAGGTGTTTATCCCGCGATCGTTCCGTCTTTTAAACCCTTTTGAAAACCGATTGGTGAAACACATTCCAAAGACGAGGCTGTGGCTTGGCCACTACTTCAGTATCCTTTCCACCTCTGCGATCTTATTATTCCTCGTCGCCTGCGCTCACCCCATCCTCTTGTATATATACTTTAATATATTTCTTTCGTCTCTCGTCTTACCTCATCCTTCTCTTTGGTTGCCCACTTCACTCTGCCCCTCGTGCGTTCCATGCGGTAAAATTCTGTATTCGGCTCTTTTGCGTTCTTTATCCTCTACCTAAAGGACTTCCCACTGACAAAGAAGATGGCTCCGATAATTGCCCTTCGTTTTCTCCACAAAGAGGGGGCCCTCATTACGCCAACTTGTCACAGATTGCTGATATGTATTGATAGTCGTTCGACTTGCTTGTACGTCGTTTATTCTCTCCTCCTCTACCCATTTCTTTCCCTATAAACGTACACACATACGCAATCTCATATGCATACACATCGCTCACTCGTATATATCTTCTCTTTATACCCTCTCCGATTGTATATTTCATCGTATGCCCTTTGGCGAAATTGATGTGCAAGTTTTATGAATATATATATATCCACTAAACATATGCGTCTACATATAGGTTGCTCTCTCCGAGGCAAACAGTTCATATACACATGTTCGAAATGCATGAAATATAAGTTGTGGAATGTCTATGTACGTCGTTCTTGTGTCTCCGCCATGATATTGCCCTTTCATCTATTCATCTGTAGAATGCTACCTATAGCCTTCGAAATGCGTAGTCAACTGCTATATCTCAAAATGAAGGAAAAGAAATTTTATCGGCTTCTTTTTTATTCACACAAAATGAGAATGAACGAAAGATTTAATTGGAGGCGTAGGAATATAACACCAAAAAACTTTGATCAATTCCATCAATTATATGTTAGTTCGTCTGACCGCTATTAAAAAACCTTTCACGAATAGGATGTATGCGCTCATATATTTAGAACGAGGAATCAAATGAGATCCTGCACCAAATTGGCTCCCAATGCAAGCGGCCCAAATTTTTTCTATATTTTTTTTCTCCCATCAATTATAAATGATAGAATGAGTGTCGACACATTTTTGTAATTATCATTATGATATTGAATTCGAAGTGTCTTAAGTGTTCCTCGTTATTTATCTCGAATTATTTATATCTGTCGTCAGGCGTAGTGTGTTGACAGTAATATAGAAGTATGAACAATTAATTCATACCAACACTTGTACTCATAAATTCTTTAAAAATGATATACATCTATACATGGATTCAGAAGAACGATATCCTGGTGCGATGGCAGTTCGAGATCTTTCTGATTCCTGTGGTGCATTGATCTTTAAAAAAATGCAGAAAACCGCGTGCTCTCAAGTGATGTACAATCGCTTTAGAAACAAGAATCCACCGCATCATCTGCATTATCTCCGAGGCAACTGAAAACGCGATGTTAAATCGCCACATTTTCGAATTCAGTTGCAAATTTCAGATGAAGACACAAAATGTCGATTTTTTTTATTTTTATCTCATTCTTTTATATCTCTTTTTTTAATAGCTTCCATTGCTATCTTATTTATCACAATTAACTTACGTATTTTCCAGCGAAAGTCAGCATACGTATCATGAAATATCGAATGATATCGCATGGGCGGAGGTCGATAGTGAAGGTTCGACACTACGCCATTTATAAAGTATACCGATATAGCATTAGCGACTGTGTTTGGCTATCGTGATCACAGATTCAGAAATACCACTATCGTAAACGCGTCACTTCGTCTTCCCATCTTTTTTTTTCGTTTTTTTTTGGTCCATCTTTTTTTTTCCCATTCCGTGTCTCTCCATACGTATACCATATAACTATACATGTGGCTATATACTCTTCGACAAAGCCGACGTATCGATCTTTCGCCGACGGCGATTGGAACAGTCATTCTCAACTGATCGCTATCAGAATTGAAATGGACCCACCACGGTTCTCCTATATATATGCACGATAGCCGACGATGCAATACTCTCAGACCATATACATCTATACATATACACATAGATCGATCGCTGTTGCGAAATATTCCAATGTAGAAGATGAGGCCCTCGCAAATTTGATTACGTTTCACTGCGAAATGTAATCATAACATGGTAACTTGTAGACATAGAAGATATATATGGATATATATATATATATATATGACATCAATGAATATTCATTGTTGCACATGTCGATGACCAACTGCACAAATTTCCATTAATTATTCAAACGCTGCGCAATAACATCTAGTTCGACGAGGATATTTGATCTTTTCCTCGTCTTTTTTTTCTATTCTATCGTTTCAATTATTATTATATGTATATATATATATATATTTGATTGAATATATATGCGAGGTTTATAAACAGTATGAATACAATGTTCGTTATTGTGTGAAGCATGGGATAATAAGAAAACGAAAAGGCGAATGGGCGAAGGTGGGGAAGATGAGAAAAATAGGAAGCAAAAGAGAACTGGCTTGGTGCGGAGCAATCCGAAGCGGTCCGCTCGCTTAATTGCCTCTATCCATCATTACTCCCACCATGTGTGTGTAACCGCACGCGGGACAGAGGCATCGCGAGAATGAAAGAGGAGAGTATATAGATGTGGTCAAACGTGCGTCGGTTAGAGACGAAGGTCTCGGAGACAAAGCGATCTCGCGAAATATTTTCTCTCTTCTTCATTGTTTTTTTTTCTGGTTTATTGTTGTTTTTATTTCACCTGTTTGTATATATATATATATATATATATATGCCGTTCCCTTCGATTCTGTCACGCCCTTCGTCATTCCGCCCGCGACAATTCTCTTGCATTTAGGAATTATTTTATGCGACGTTAAATCTCTCTTAGTGGATTAATGATTATTCTTGGAACTGTTTCGGCAGGTCTGTTGCCATTGTCTTCCTTCGCCCCAGCGAGACGAAATGCTTCGGAGCGAATTGTATTTGTATACATATATATATGCAGGGGGACAGATGAGAGAACTCGTCCGCGAAGGGCATACAATAACTTATGTGACTGTCGTGGGGTTTTGTGTATGTCGCTGTGCGGATCTGTATGCGTGGTAGTTGGCACTGGTGTGACAGAGAGCCATGAGAGAGTGAAGGAACGACGAGTCAACCCAACCTGTGCAGAGTCGGTTGCTCTTCATCGTGAGTACGGATAAGAGGAAGAGGTTCAGCATAGTATTATGCCTGTGTATCACATACGTGTATAGGTATACACGATACCGCACTCTGGGGAGATAAACCAATTCGCCCAGTGCAATAATATAATCGAGCGTATCGATGGGACCTTCATACGAATTTATTCTGAATCGAGTGTGGCATTCCGACCATTAGTTGAAATTCGATCAAATTTATTACAGAACAAACTTGTTATAAATTTTCATTCAATTAGGAATTATTTCTCTCTGTCATATATAATCCACTCACATAAATGTGTCTATTCAATTTGTATCAAGAGAGTTGTGTATACTTGACGTTTGAATAGAGAGCAACAATAAAGTCTTAGATGTGTATTTGAAAAGGAGAGAATTAAAAAAAAAAATTATTATTCACTCATTCTAGGAGTTGGCGTGCGTACTCATATACAAAGAAAATTGGTATCATAAGTAAAAGTCCCGTGAGTCGCTAATTAAAGGCGCGCAGCTTCTCTGATGAGCATATATACATATGAACGCACACACAATCTCGCGGGATTGCGAATGCGTGCGTGGTTTCACCGTACGGGCTCATTTCGTGCGAAAGAAACTGCCTGTTATAACGGTAGTTTTTCCCCAAGTGCCAACTTCGCAAACTAGTTCTTCGAGTCAGTTATTATTTGGTCTTATTAAAACGCGGCCTCTGTGAAAATTCCGAGCGTCGAGAATGAAGAGGAATGAAAAAGCCTTTGGGATATATAGTATATGTATAAAGCTGAAGCACTCACTTACGCGATTCTCTTCTCTTCTTTGTAATTTTTTTCAATTTCTCTTATTTTTTCGTCTCTAGTCTCTGTGTGTACGTTTGTTTTTCTCTTTCATTCTTGTCGATTCACAATACTTCCATAAGAGATGAGTCGAGAGTTCTAGTAGACGAGTAGACATAACGGAGAGAAAGGAAGAAGAGAAATACAGAGCGCCACATTGAGCTACCACTATGGCAACTAGCGTACAGAGAACATTCACAATGCGAGTTCTTCAAACAACTTACCGACATGTATAAAGAACAATAACACAATATACCTTGCTCCTTATTTTATTTTTGGCTATGACAAATACGCAGGACTGCGCGGCTATTTACCATCATCCGTGTCGTTATAAATGCTCGACACTCTACACCCCGCCAAATTTAATATATAAACGCATTAAAGTTTTACGATGCGTTCGCGGTGGGACTTGACCACAGACCCGTCGAAATTCATGTCCCCATACCCGTCTACCCTACATAATAGTACCCATATACATATATATGCCACTCCATGTGTTTCTCTTTCATATCATATGAATACATAAATATATATACCAAACTCAAAAGCGTAAATAACGAACGAGCGCGTTGACACTTGAGCGCTCTGTTATTATTTTATTCGTCCACGTCTACTGCAGTATTACAATTTCAATATATATTGAAAGCCAATTAAAATTCCTGTACAAATTAAAAAGTTAAAAAACGAAAAATGCTCATCATTCTCAATCTTATTTCTCTTCTTTCTCTTATCAATAATAAATGGCGCAACTAAAAGTGCAGAAGAAATAATAATAATAGAAATAATAATAACAATAATAATAATAATATATTGTAATAATAATAAATAAATGAAAGAGAAAGACGTTGGAATGAGTTGGAATTACCGGGAAGCGGATGGTAATCCGGCAAATTCAAAGTACTTCCGAGATATAATCTACGAGCTCACGAAATTTGCCTCATTTTCTGGATAAGAGGAGATATCGGACAATGCTATTCTGCATATGTCTATATATATATATATATGTATACATATTGATATACATAAACGTAGTACATATATATTTAGGGTTTGGCGAAAGGTCGAGGTGAGTGGCTGGTGAATATCGTTGCATATATGAACACATGCACATATACACGTCGGTTGCATCGCGTAACTGAATAGCAGTCTACCTAGATATAAACGAGCCACCCGCGTGCACGTCGACGGGACTAAGTATTTCGTTTAGCTCTCTCTCGGGTGTATGCCAAGTTCTCCTAATCTCTGGTATGCAAACGCAAGTAGGGTGTGTCTGCCTCACTCGAGCGAACTCAAGCGAGTTGGTTGCGCGAAACTTGAGAGAGAATTCAGCCTGAAAAGATACGTGAATATATGCAATATCAAATGCACCTTCATTTGTATTCATATATTAAACATATCTATATATGTACAATATAGAATCTCATCATATGTAATTGTGAAGACCAAAAATTTTCATATAATTTGACGACGAGTTGCTTAGAAAGAAATGGATTATCTTACAATTTTACTTATACGTCAATGTAGAATGGAATTTTATTTTTTATGCACGAGAGAATATTGTGAGTTATGATGCTGTTGAATAAAGGTAAAGTCATGGCGCGTGTCATCGAATAGCGGTAAAAAAATCACCACGTTCGTACTTGATATGTACTTATTCTCACGCATATAATCATACTCTTCTGTATATTCTCGTTTATTTGATAACTAGGGTGGGGAATTCCCTATAATTTAGAATGTGTGAATAAGTTTGAAACAAAACAGTCTCGGAGCATTAATTTGAATATCATTTTTATATCTATTGTGTTTTTCATTATGCAAATGTCACAATGTATAATTATAGTGATAGTTATGTTTGAGAAGTTTCTCACAGGATATTATTAGAATGTATTGTCATTTACATTAACTAAAAATTTTGTTAGAAAATCTATGATGGTAGTCAGATATACAATGAGTTGGTTGAGAGGTAATATACACGCAAACTCATCGCATTCGTCACGTTCGATTCTCGCTGGACCGATGTATCTTTGTTAAACGAATTTGCGGATGACTCCCGGATGACTCCGACTCGCTCTGCTGTTTTGTGTCCTGCTTCTTCCGTTCACATATATTGGCTGAATACCAACGGGTGCAGTGTGTACTCGTTATTGACACTTGGATAGACTGCTGAACAAACCCGAACTTTGACCCTGTCATTCGTTGCGCAAAAGAGAAACTCCCAATCTCGACCAATTTCAACTATATACTGGTTCAAATGCAAATATCCACAAAGTTGTTTATAACAACTATGATTTGGATGTAATAAAGTTCCAGTGCATTCGAGAAATTTCATTAAACCTCCTTTGATGCGCAGACGAAGCAAGTTTTTGTTTTTTTCTTTCACCGTCCCCTATATCTCTTTCGATTCGAGCGTGTCTTATAGTTTTTTCAATACTTGATGTTTATATATCTCGACCATACCGTATACGATCATATGTATATTTTCTTTTTTGAATTTTTTTTTTGTCCTGTCTGTCCAGTCTTCATAGCTGTCTTCGTTGTCGTCCTCGTCGTCGTCGTCCTCGTCGTCGTGAACTTCCTCTACTCCGACAGTTACATCAAATGCGCGTACACCCATTGATTATACCGCAGCGCAACTTTATTGCCGGTCAATTTGACGGTTAGAACGAATATAAATTTGCGCTCTCTCGCGAAGAAATCAAATTGCTGAATTAATTTTTGGTCAATGGTGATATGCACATAGTTTGGTGTTCGTTATAAATGGCATTACGGAATGGTGAAAAGGAGTGAGAGAGACGAAGTAGTCTGGTAAAACATTATGTCCATTTTTTCCCTGTGCTCGGCAACGAAGATTGATGCACAAGACGCGACGCATCAGAAATTGCCAGCGCTCACCGGCAAAAAACATCTTAGAAGGCTAAAGAGAGAAATCGCTGGCTCTGCTGATGCTGGTGGTGATTTCGATGGTAGTGATGGTAGTGATGGTAGAGATGGTGTGCACACACGAAAAGGAAGAGCCTACGGGCCAAAGATGCATTGGAGAAACGAGTGCCAAAGTATTCGCATCTACACATATATGTTTATACTCACGCGCACCGCTTGCACCCCTGCCAAATTGTATACTCGCTGTTCATATGTGTGTACGTATGTTACCACTGACATTATGTACCTATCAATTTTTTACTCACTTCTACCTTCAGCCATTGTCAATCGAAAGAAATATAAACAAGCTCCATAGTACAAAACGACAAAAAATGTGAAAAAAGAAAGATTCAACTTATTTCACCTCAGAGTTTTTTCAATATTTTTTATTCCATCAGCTTGCGAGTTGAAAAGTTCTCGCGCACAATGCAACGCAGTGTATATATCAATCTGAAGCTTGCTCATGGCCATTACACGCCCGCTCGAACTTATTTCCCAAGAAGTGATTTTCCTTTCGTGCGCCCGATGAAAAAATAAGTTCAGATACACGTATACTTATGAACGTTATTTGCTTCGTGATAACGTCAAACTTTTTATCAAGAATTTTGTTTCTTTTTCTTTTTCTTTCTCTCCGTATTATGTTGTATTTTCCAGAGTAATCTCCCTTCCCTTCTTTCCATCCCTCTCTTTTTGGTTTCACATTTTTTTTTATCTTCAGCGTAATTACTAATTACTAATTAGTGTATATACCGACCTGGTTGAACATACTGCGGTGAGATTATTCTATTTCTCCTTTTTTTTTCCATCCAAAGTAGATATTTCCGCAATTTCATTGCGGTACAAAATTATCCACCCGGGCAAATACTCACACAAATGCGATTCACATCATTGTATTAATTCTCGTTGATATACAAGAGAAGAAATGAAAATAATAGAATTGAACAACAGGATGAACAAAGAAGAAAATAATGTAGATATATACACAGTGCTATTGTGAAATTAACATGGAGTAATTAAAATGCAGTATAAAAAAATATACAACAACTCTAGGTGACGACTGTTGTGCATCACGGCCAGTCAGACAGGACGTACTTTAAATGTATATACATGTTAAGTATGTGCGTTGCATACGGGGTATGACCATGTCGCAATTACTTTGCCAGCACGCCAGTTTGATCCAAGATATACCTACATATTCAAACATGAATAATATAAAAACACAAAATCTCCCTCAGACTTGATATTCCACTGAATATATATGTGATGCTTTTTTAATGAAAATTTCATTGTCATCATGTGTCCTATTTCACATTCTCACCGATCAACTTTTCCTTTTCTGTATATCAAGCTACAATTCCAAAGCTACCAGCTCGGCGAATTTTTTCCTTTCTCTCTTTTTCATCGTCATTCCGCTGTGTGGTCTCGACCACATCGAGTACATTTCGAGGATCCACGCGATTATCCAGTACATACAGAGAATGAATAGATTCAAATGAACGACATTTTATTCAAGCGTATTATACCGTGTCCACATATTCATCTCCCATTCTCCTATATACCTACAAGTACATATTTCATGTATATGTATAAATAGGTAGGTATCAGTCGATGCATATTCTCACATGCTTGCGTATATCGTGCCCACCATTACTGCATTATATATCCAATGGCCCTTGTCGACAAGCTGTATATATCTACTTGAAAATATTTAAACTCCTGATACTCAAACTTTCTACCACTTGTGCATATATAACAAGGGATCAGCACCCGTCTATATACTATACATATGCACATATCTGCTCAGCAATGGAATTATGAAGAGTTGTATTGCGATGTATTGTGCATACCTTCAAAGCTTCATCCTCATTTCCCCAAGCGGATTCCAACATTAATTAGTCACTGATCAACAATTACGTCGAATGCGCTTTAAATATTTCTATGCCACATCCGATTAGAAGATTTACCACGCCGAAATTTTAGGTAGATTCGTCTGAAGTTTCCTAATTATTCCGACGTTCAGAGAGTAAAGAAATGGGTGTTCAAACTCGATTAACTAAATGCAATGTACTCTCTCTTTGACCCCGATCACGTATAAACTATTGATTACTATCGATATATTGTATAGAGTTGGGTAGAGGATAAAAAAATGATATAGGATTAGGTAAAAACGACGATGACTTGGTGTGGAAGACTTGATAATTATTTATGACAGCGTCTCCTCGTTGTTCCCTTTCAGCTGCATATTTTTTCCATAACGTTGATATACACATTGATACTGTCAGTTGATACGGTACGCTGACTTGGAACAATAGAAATATGAAGCTGAATTGAATTGGTTCACGACGGGAAAAATAAAGTATAAGATGACAAAACAAAAAGGTGATCATAACTGTGGAAAGTGGAAGCATAGAAAACTCCAATGATTGTTATATTCTTGTAACTATAACACTCACTATTTAAAGAATTTGATCCAGATTGAGGAGCGATGGGAACAGTGTATGTTTTACAGTTACAATTTCAGACACGTCTGTAGGGGAAATGTAATAACAACAATAACCAGCAACACTTGTGAAAGTGTTCTAGTTTACTCGACGATTGTAGTTTTTTTAGTCTATTGGGAACCACATGCACGTGAAATCACTATAATGACCATGATAGCACAAAGCACACAAATCTACTAAATAGAGCTTGAAATCGATGGCATAGACAAAGACATGAGTATGTATTTTACCTACTCATCGATCATTAAGCATTCAAACACGACTGCCAATATCAATGCTGTCTATGTATTCCTCTGATTTAATCTTGGGAATAAAGATAATTAAAACGTAGCGATTCAATCATTAGACAGAATACAATTTAGAAAACGCCGATCGACAATTCTCATTGACAAGGCGTTATGGAAAGTTTATAAATCACGTTGTGAATTAATTACCACTAGTCCAGATGTACGTACACATATATTTATCTGGATACACACATTCAACTGAGTGATCACGAATAAAGTGAACGAGGCGAAGTTTATTGATTCACCAAGCGACTAAGAGGACGTTGATGGTTCTCGCTAAATTGCTTCATGAATAGTCATGAAGTGCTCCGGATGATTCCAACCAAAATTATTGATGGAACCTATTATCCATAACTGTATATACATACGCTGATGCTGCCTGATGACATCAGTATTTGTTTTATATGCATACGTGTATTATACTATATGTAAATATGCGTGTCCGAGAGCCATTTTTTCATCATGAAAATCAATCATGCCCTAGTTATTTAATTTTTAGTTTATAAACCAGTGTTATTCTATAATCTTCGTATATATAATTCGCATCACAGCTGACATTTCGTTTTCATCTGTAATGCATTCAATGTATTCATTTTTGTTCTTTCAACGTCAATCAAATTTTTCTCCGAGTTTTCAGTCTCGATAAATCTCTACTAATCATACTTGGCATACGTCAAATGTCATCGGATTTTTGAATTGCACTCGAAACGCAATTAATTCATTTAATTCGCGCATGAAGTGTCGAAAAATAGAGCAATCAATATTGTCTCGCATATTACGATGTGCCATGAAAATGAAAAATATTGACCGGTCAACGCCAATCGCCATATACATTGGAAAACAATATTGAGTGGCATATTTCTATAGAAATCTACAATTGTTTCCACTCAAATTCTTTACTGGCATAGAAAATAATTATCGATGTATATCCAAATAAACTTTATCCGCTACCATTGGTAACTGTGTCATTCCAATTAATGCTGAGTGCTATTGGTATGTTACGTAAAAATTAATAATGAACGGCAATCACACGCTTAGTTGCGAAACAATCTCGGCAAAAATAATCACATGATTCTGAATAGTTGGCCAGGACGCAATATATATTTACAGGAAACACATGGCACCAAGGCGTTGGAGCAATACATGAGTTACAATATATACACGCGTTGGTTCCCACGTGCGTTAAGAGAAGGAATTGCAACATAAGCATTTCCTTCCACTTCTCAAAGTTCTATATGCACGTGTATAAGTTATATACTTACGCCGTTATATAAAAACATATATTTGTGTAAAATCATAGAACATCAAAGTGAATGAAGGAGCGAAAGCGTGCATAAAAATATACATTGAGAATGTACAGGAAAGAGTGTGTTGAAGAAGAGGCGAGAGGAAGCAAATACGAGGGAGAACGTTTGCACGTTAAACTGCTTTTCAACAGTTAATTCGATATATACCGCGAGTTAATGCGTGAAAATGTTGGACATTTACCTAGATCGTTATTACGCGCTATCCTCTGTACGGCCAAGCATAATTGATCGACAGCGTTCAACACATTGCACTCTATTCTATATGCATAACTCCACCAAGCTATCATGTACTAACAAATAATCACATGACGTTGACACTCCTTTCAGCCTAATAAATGTTTATGTACGTGATTTATCAATGTATATCCGATCCGATATTCCAATAATTCTTCATCTCTGACAAATTCGATTGATAACAATATTGAAATGTGAACATTTGTAATTGACCTGTCGATTGAATCGTTGGGATATTTCAACGAATGCAAATAAGTCACATTCACAATGGAAATTAAAGAAATTGATATTTAATTTAGAAGGGAATAATGCGTCACAAAATGGACGACAACTTAAAGTAGATCACAAACACCACCAACCAGTCCTTACAATTTTGAGTATTTCACGTTGAACGAGAGAATGAGCAAGCGAATGGGAATCTTAGAAATATGTGAGTTTCGACGCATACTTAACGATTGACGCCCGTCTCATGCTCAATTCGAATAAAAAAATTCACCACCTATATGTATATATATATATATCTGCATCCTTATATCTTCGACAGGGATCCCATGTCCTGTTGCGAGGTCATGATAATAAAAAAGAGCGGAAAAGCATTCCAGTTAGCAAATGTGAATATTTATTGCACGACCAAAGTCAATGTCTTCGGTACTAAATAGAAAGGCTCTGTGCCAAGTAAAAAGAATGAGAGTGTGTGCGGGGATATAAAAGAAATAAAAGGAGGATGGTTATATTGCCAAGATACCAAAAACGTTTGCACGTCGCGTGACAGTTGGGCGTTAACATTACCGATCTCTCAACTCTCTTAAATATATACAACTCGCGATATCTATTTCTTTTATCTGTATATCATCTTCTATGTGTTTCTCTACTTTGAACACAGTTATAAAAATACACAGACGCACACTTTGTATTGTTATTATATGGATAAGTTTAAAGCCAATGTCGCAATTTTAAGAAGAATGCCATTAATACATATTCCGAGATGATTTCGATCGCGTGAAATTGATTGGATTGTGCACGGCTCCATGGTCAATGGCATGGTGGTGTGCTGTCACTGTTGAGGATACATCCGAGGGGAAAGTAATATTGATACGATCAGTGGACTGGATATCGACATGGGGATACACTCATCGTTATATATTGAAGAGTACAACAAAAAGAATTTATATACGGAGAAAGGAATCTACACCACAAACGATCTTCACCCTTATTCTCCAATTTATCTTTCATTTTTGTATCGACACATATGTATACATATATACATGTAGGTGTGTGATAAAATCCACGGCTGTCACCACATGGTTTAATCCTCAGTCATCAAAAACGATATCTCGTCAGTTATAGACATTTGTGCAAGAGAAATTGAATAGACGGAAAAAACTAACAATCACGATAGAAGATTGAAAGACAAATGTGATTGTCTTCGTTAACATTTTGTCACAAGTTATGACATATTTTTATCTACCTGCAATTTATATGTAGTCGCTAATATAATATTTTATTATTTGCTATTCGACATCATTTTCATTTTCCATCTCTTGTGGCTCATATTTTACATTGATTTTCCAACTTTTACCATTTCCGAACGTTCAATGAAAAGTAAACATCTTTCCATCGTAGTTATAAACACTTTGGAACCGTAGAGAAAAAAAAAATGAATTGAAAGTAAAAAAGAAGAATTGGCAGAGAAATTCGAAGCAGACAGATGGAAGTAAATGTTGATGTTGCATGTGCGCAGACTTCCCTACGGCGCTAATTACATTATGTACACATTGCTGTTGTCTTTCAACCACACTGAAGCGGCTTACTCGTCATATATATGTACATATCGTTACCGGGTTTCCTTCTAATCTATACCGCAGCATAGCGCGGTACTCAGTGAAAACATTTATTTTATTTGAAAAAACTATTTGTACACCAATGAAATCTCCTGTGATTCGATTCAATATGTGAAATAATGATCAAGAATGAACCAACAATATACATAAAAACATGAAGTAAATAGAAATGAAAATGAAAATAGATGAGATAGTGTTTGTACGAGTTTTTAATGAAAAGCAACATGTTTTCAAAGTGCATTTTAACGCTTATATTTCCCCATGTACATATTTGAATTGTTGAGGTAAATAGCACCTGCTTCACGCTTGTATCATGGCCGTTCATTGGAGTACTGCAACTGCGTGAGGGAGCACGCTGAATAAATGCGTATGCACGTCCCGCAGTGATGATTTTTATTTGATTTACGATATTAGGGGTCTCCATGAATCGCTCGTTAGGGATATTGTCATCGCTGCGCGCCACTACTAACGCGGCAATCGTGTGTCGATCGATACATGGCTATACGTATGACGTGCGTTATGAACCTGGTATACATTGGAGCCACCACTGTTCACCCGTCGTGTGGCACGCCACCAAGTCCAACTCACGGTGTCCTGATACAGAGGAGGTTGAGGGGTGTTTAGTAGTTGAAAGGAAACCACAACAGAGGCACACGGAGCCAACGACGCGCCATCACTGAAGAAAAAAACTCGTTGCCCAAAGTGTAGAACCATGTTGAATGTATATAACTTTTTTTTTTTTTTTTTTTTTTTTTTATTCTACATCTCTTATTTTGCTATAGCTACATGGGGAAATGTCTTGAATTATTTCTCACACAACACTTCCGTATGATTTAAATATAAATATAAAATGCGTATACATTCACACTACAATATTCCTGTCTTGTAATGTGATTCAAATGACATTTTTTTTCTCAATTTTTCATTTCTACTTTGTTTTGTTGACAACGATGATCCATCTGAATAACATCCGATTTCCCAATGGGAATTCCTTTAAAACTTCAACTCTCATGAGAGCCATGTTTGTATATCATATGATGCGTATATTCATATCTACAGCGATCGAGAAAATCCTCTTATGTGACATGATAGAGATAAACATACGAGAAGCGATTCGTTATTGGTATTATGTGTTGCGGATATGATTCCGATGCACTCACATGTGAGCCAGATTATTCTAGGAGTGGATATACATATAAATAATTAATTGAGGAAATATTTGTGTGAACTGTGAACGGTAAACTGATGCGAAAGGGTGATTTTAACTGTTTGTCACAGTTTGGGATAAAGCGATAGTAGAGATATGTATATATATGCAAAGGATATTTACGGGCTACAAATTCTATACGATATGATGGACTTTCCGTCAAGCAATCCGAATTCGTGGGGCGATATCGCGATATCCCTCGATTCGTCCCCAACACATTTCCAACTGAACGTTGGGATGAGCACATTAGCCTTCCGCGCACCCTTGACAAGAGCGACTACGTCGAGAGAGAATCCGTGCGAACGATAGCACGTGTTTGCACATGACTCGCCGCGCATTCATCGCAGTTGAAAACCGTTAGTGTTTCGTAATACTCTCGTCCCTTCTCACTTCCTTCTGTCTCCCCTTTGTCTATCACTCTCTTTATTTGATAGCGACCCCTTGCGAATGCATTATCCCAGACACGCCCGGAAGTGAGGGGGATAAAACGCTTGACTGTACTTTTCCGTATAATTTTATTGGGGAGAATTTTTTTCTTTTATAGATAGTCAAGAAAATCATAATAAAATCATTATACATAATTGAACGAGGTGACAAATGATTTATGTATGAATATATTGTTTGAGGGTGTATCCTGTTGAACTGATCGAAAGAGATGTCATTCTGTTGGAATGGCTCACTGTCAAAAGCACGATGAATTAATGAAAATAATAATTGAGTTAAAGCCAACAAAGTTTAACTATGAACGATTTGAAAGTATTGTATTTTTGCAATTATGAGGCGTCCCTTTTTAGATTCATCATGAAATTCATTTACTGTCTCGAGCATTTGAAAAATCGATTGGAGTTTATCGAACGATCGCGTGTGCACAATTGTCAAGTTTATTCGTTGGTCCTTTATGTGGACGAGAAAGAGCAAAATGAATGAAAAGAAGAAAATAGAGGGTGATGGTAAGCGAAAACAAAGGTGGTATAATCTCTCTTGCTCCCTTGCTCTCTCAGCTCTCGTACCAGTAACGTCTGTCCAAATGTCCTCCGCGTGTCAGTCGTAAAAGTATAAAAGCCCTTGGTAAAGGGGAAAAAGCCGCCGTGTAATTAAGGCGCTCGGCGAGCGATTCACTGTTTGTCTTGCCGCCTATATGTGTCACGCGAGTCCCCCGACTTGGCCTGTCTTATATACCTCACAGTCTTCTCTTTCATTCTTCTTTCACTTTATATCCCTCTCTTTATCGTACAAACTTTTGCCTCACGATACGACGACATTTGGGACGGCTCTTCTCGCATCTCATTCACTTCTCTCTTTCTACGTGAATATAAGAGAATCAGCAAGAGAATTTATATATATGTATATACATATATATATGCGAGTGGAATTCTCGCCGATCACAATTTGGACGCGCCAACGCAAGACGTGACTCAACAACCGGCGCAACGACGACATAACTATGTATATATATACATATACATGACGACGGACAGGGTGATATCCACTCTCGTTAATCCCATTAACGTCATGAAAATATCGCGAGGCTGATATGCAATGAGCAAATGTATATACATGCATTCATTTAGATGTGTGTTTATACGTCTGCTGATTGCAAAATATAACTCTCGATGAAAGCACAAATTTCGACAAATATTTGACTGTTTGCTGTTATAGCCAGCAAAATTTCCGCAAATGGTCAATATAATTTTATATGTACACATACATGTTACAACATCCATTCAATATATTCATATGCAATGAGTATAAATAGATGAACCAAATAATTATGAATATGTACATGTACACGATTGCAGAGATTCAACAAAATTCAGTCATAGATTTATTCAAACGTGGAAGATTTGCAGACCAATTGTACTGGACATTATACGTTTGTACTGTACGTGTAATATACAATATATCCTATATATATGTATGTATATATCTACCGTTGTTGAGAATAAAAAAACAGTGTGAACCTATCTGCGTTTTTGAAGCGTGAACGTTAGAATTCTCATCGCGAGATTCAACGACACGTTACGAAAGATAAAAGACAACGACAGTGAGGTTAAAGAGCCGCACATACAGAATTGTATGAGTGTATATTGTGCTGAGTGTTTCAGAGCACACGTGCGCTCGTCTTTGTCCCCGAGTGTATACAATATAAGTAATCCTTGGTTGGCCATTTACACTCGCGAATGAAAACAAAAACGGAAGAAAAAGACTTGCTAAGTTCTTCACCATTTGCAACTTTATCTCACTACATAAATGTACATATTGTTTCTGCATATGATGACATATTCATACAATCTCTAATTATTTTTCATCGCGCCTTCTGTGGAATAGAAGAGGATAAATTGCATTTTTACAAAATTCAGTTTTCAATTTCTAAATTTCTGAACACAGAACTAGGAAAAATTTATGACAACAAGATTTGGAGATGATTCCTAATTATCAAACGAATGAACAAACAGGTGAAACTGTTTTGGCATTCATTTCATTCTCACGAGTTCAATGACTTGAAGGCCATCAGCTGTGGTCGGTAACGATGGTAAGGACATCAAATCTCAAGAATGTTGGATGCAACATAAACATTAGGTCACTTAAATTAAAAAAGAGATGAAAAAACTGTGCGGGTCGTATGATGAGGATATATATTGCCAGCTCTGTTGGGAGGATGACACTACATTTGACATCAGATGGAGACGGGTTTCCATCTAGTAACAGAGAGAAGCAGCAGATAGGACAGGTTGAGAATGTGAGAACGAAAGAGAGGAAGAGGGTGAGCGGGTGAGGGAGCGGCGATTGTGAATACGTGTGCAGCATTTCCGAGACTTCATCTGTTATTTGTCATCTGGCTTTGTCGTAACTGTACGCCAACTCAATGGACCTCAAGCAAGCGTGGCCCAACTACTCTTTCCGGTAATCGAACTGGCGTTCTTGGACTTTCAACTCTATTGTCTTTTGGATAAATATAGATATGTGAAATAATGTGTGACGTCGATGGTGCATCTATTATTTGATTGGATAATACGAAATATTATTTATGATGAGCAATGAAATTCTCAGTCACAAGTGTATTCAGCTGTCGTACAGGTGATGTTTCGGTTTGACTTTGATCTTCATTAATGAAGAGAATTAGCTTTGTGTATGGATTTAATTTATTCTCTATCGGAATGCATGAGCGTGGGTCAACGATAATCACCGAATCACAGTCGAATCTCAATAGCCAATTCTGATAACAAAATAATGTTTTTGTAGATATACTGTGGAATAATCTTGTGTTATGTAGTCTGGTGATATAGTGTAGAGATATAGAATTTTTTTTTCATTTAGAGAGACGATTGGGTAATAAGATTGAGCACATTGTTTTATTGTTAGGTAAATGACCACACACGCTATATATAACTAATAAGGAAAGAATAAAAATAAAATTGGAAAGATCTGGTATAGATATATTTTTGATAATGTTCTCTAACATTAATGAGATTTGTGCACGCGAAAATACAAGTTGCTAAACCTGTCAACTAGTTTGTTATGAGAAAGATAAACTACCGCGTCTTGCGCACCTGCATTTCACACGAAATATATCTTCAATTTTTCTTTCAAGCTCTGAGTAAAAATGTCAACTATGGAAAATACATGCCGTATTACTATATATAACACAAAGTAATAGATATGAAAAAACAATATGTATAAATGAAATTAAACTATCGGGAGAAATTATAAAAAATGTTTTCTCCTGCAGTCAAATGAGTAATAATGTGATGTTCATAAATCTTCATGTATACATGTATAGGTTTGTACATTCGCGTAGAATTCATCGCAATCTGACTCGACTTTCGAAAACTTTACTCGTTTTACATTTATTCCGCACGCTTGCACCTTCAGCAATCTCATCTGGCGTTCGTTTAGTTGAATTAAATTCGATTAATTTAACACCCAACGTTACGCTTTTGCTAGTGTAGCGAGAAGGGAAGAAAAATATCCGGACACCATCCGAGTAAAGCCGAGAATGATAAAACTAGATGGAGCCGTACCACAACTCGCCTAACGGTAACTCTTCCGTCTCGTAATATAAAACGATAACAGTTCCGTCGGTGTAAGCTATGAAGCTTCTACCCTACAAATTCCAACAAGTATATTCACCCATACATCCACAAGTATGTGTATGTATGTTTTTATATCGGTGCTTCATTGTATATCTGTGAATTTTCATTGTTTATGTAAAGCAAAGCCAGAGAACCATTAACTCTGCAGTCAATGAAAATTACTCTGAAATTCAACAGAAATTCAACAGAAATTCAATTATGCAATCTAATTCAAATGGAAAAATTATTTTTTCCAACAATAAAAGAATGAAACTCTATAATTTGAGACATTCAAAAATAAGCTCACGTGCCAAATATTATTAATTGCAATTCACTATGCACGTAAAATCGTTGCAATTGTTATTTATATATATAAATGTACTCCAAAAGTAATAATCGCGGTTTTAACAATGCCGACAATTTATTTAATCCATAAAGTTACGCATTGAAATCGCCATCGAAATAAATTTCAATAAACCTGTGTCGGACCATGAATTTTTCATATTCACACACACATATATAAATACAATATACAATGCATAATACCTTTTTATATGGACAATGTATTGTTGTGACGCACAAAATCACTGAAGGATAATGATGTTGGTACATACACTCTGATATCTACACATTGTATATATTTTTTCGAATGGTCCTCGAAATATATATGAAATTTTCATCAGACAAATGAAACCCATAGGGATGGTTATGTATTGAGTTGCGCGATCGCTCAATAAATCAATTGATATAGTTGGTATGACTTCTCCAATGATGCTCCCGCACTTTCCCCTCAATCACAAGGGGCACATGCATGGACACACACACATGCACTCACATTATTGTATCCATACAACGTCCGTCCATCAAGCTTTCGTCGACGGGGAAAAATATTGCGTGTTCTGAACAGGGATCTACCGTCGTTTGCTTCACTCGTTTTATATATACGTACATTCATGTGACTTTTGCCTTCATCCTCGGAAAGGTCCACGCAGCCACCCTTCTATATGCACCGTGTATCCATCTCATCCCCCTAACGCGCGTACTATACCGCATGGCTCGTCTCGTGCTTTGAATCGTTTTCTTTTTTTTTTCTCCTCATTTTTTTCCCCCTTTTGAGAATACACACAACAATCGCTCGTTAAGATAAGAGTCAAAGCCCCCTTTATGTTACTTGATTGTCATTGAACGGAGTTTGTGACAAAAATCAGTGATTTTCATGGTATTCTACCGCAAAAACGCAGATGGGATGACACTATCGTACGCGCAATTGATCGGTGACGTTATTTCTCTATTGTGTGAAATTTATCAACGTTTCGAATAGAGTAAAGCTGGAAAAATCCTAACGGCAAACACCCTACAGATAGGTAACTTGACATCCAAAGTAATATATTTGTATACCATAACGTTATCATCATTTAACGACTGAATATTACAGATTATTTCATTTTTCTCGCTTATGTTACGATACTTTCGTTAACCAGTGGAAAAAAATTAACCAGAAATTCCGAGTAGTTTTTTCCCAATACTATTCATTTGTGGGGGGGAAAAATATGATACTTTTACGGCCGAGATTCAATTGTGTTAAATCGGCAATTCAAAAATGAATGCGTATACATGCGTAAACAGAATTTCTGGGTCGCTAAAAACAAATCATGCGCCAAATTGGCTGAAAAAATGGCGAATTCGATATGACGCATTATCAGAAAGAGAGATCCATTGTTCACTATTGATTGCACTATCGTATCTCATATGTGAATATACATGTGAATACTATTGTACATAAATTCATTGACACGAAATTTCCACTGACGCTGTGAATACGCGTGTATTATAATTTGACCTGACATTTTATGGATCGAATTCCCTCACATCTGTCACATCAATAATTAATGGGTCGTCCACAAAGTTCTATGACATATAGAGGTGTTGAAAATGGTATTTATTTTGGGGTGCCTGAAGAAATTAATTATCAACTGATTAATATTTTAATAAATCCGTAATCATGTAAACACATGTCTTTCAACTATCACCAAATTATTATAGTCTGTAAATATTCAATGGAACGTATGAATTTCATTATATCGCATTCGTACTTATCACGAGCCATTGATTTTTCATCTAATTTTGAGGAGTGTACACTTCTGTTATGTATAATCAGAAAATTTTGTGTCAGAAACTCGTATCATTACGTCATTGCTCTTACCAATATTTTTTTTATCCCCCATCTGTACGAGAAAACCGTCAACTATTTTCGAAAACATCCGCCACATAGACAACATAATTGAACACCCTACCCTCCAGCAACCCATCTGTAAATGTCGTGTTCTCTATGTGCATCCGGTTTCTTTCTCATTTCGATGATGTTGAAAGATATTCAATTACTGTGAAAGAAAAAAAAAAGAACATCTATGTCAAATTGATATTATTAATTTGTTGGAAGACGTGAAAATAAACAACTCAGGCTCAATCCTCATGAACATATAACTATCAACTCCTCTTAATCGTTTTTCCCAAGGTATCTCCATTGATTTTTAATGAGATAGATAAGACTGCTATGATGCGCTTCCTGAATTATGGAAACACTGTAAATATTATGCCATAATTGAATTCCTTGAAGAACTATAAATAAATATATAGGGGGATTGAATAATATAGAATATAAGTACGATGTTATATATAGTTGATACTTTATGATTAAAGTACGAGAGTCTGTCTGTCGGTTGAGACTGTGCGAATAGCTGATAAGATACTGTGAAAATTACATGAAATTACTAATAGCTTCATCTTATTAACTTTCGAATGTTGCTGGTTGATTTCATTACTATTTTGAGAATGACTGGGAATTGATTGGCATGATAATACACTGCGAATTCGAGAGCACATTGTCTCGTTTATATATATCATTTGCTATTTCATATTCGTCACCTAAATTTACAATTCTCCGCGAATAATTATTTCATTAATATAATTATCATTTATTTTGATAGTATTTGTCGCTGTAGTTGAATTGAGAATCAGTTGATTATTCAATATATACAAATATGTACACTGAATAGAGTGGAATTAACCCAATCTCACTCGGGTTATTCCGTGACATCTAGAACGGCCATACTTTGATCCCACTCCACGCAATTTTCCACATCAAAGAGAACATCCAAGATCTCCCCATCATCGATTCGAGCAATTACTGCGAGTGACAGGTATATCGATCATGTAACATGTTGTTATATAGATAGCAATATCAACATCAACGCAATAAGGTTATAGTTCTATCACGCAGGATCATATGACACGGGAGAATATGAGAGCGATTCGATCAAATTAAGCAAGGAGAAATATTTTATCATTTCTGATTAATCTAAACATGCTGACGGATCTAAAGTTTATAATACTTTTACAATAACTATCAATAATGTCAAAATAATAATTTTGACATGTATAATACTGAAGTGGCGAACAATTCGAAACCCTTTGATTTGCAATTTAAAAAATTTTTAATGTTTTATGAACATTTGAGATCCTGTTCATCATGCGTCTCCAATGAGAGATATGAGAATATTACAATTGAAATTTAAAACCACATTTTCTTATGTGGCAATTTTGATGGGCTTCTGAAGATGCGATTTTTATGGCGAAAGTGGTCGTTGAGATATTCTGAAATTGTGATTTCTCCACCAATAGAACGATTTCATCTATAGAAATGTCAAATCATTAAATTTATCTGTTTTGATAAAAAATGAAGTGCCGGTGATTATCCAGAATTCGAATTCTCTTCATATTTTACATTGAGGCTTCTTCGGTCGCAATAAAGTCGTGTGAATAATAAAAAGATCGTTTAGGGACCAACACTCTAAACGATAGAAATAAATTACACTGAAATGTTATCGTGACTCATGTCTATATCACCGAACTGAATTCGTATACACTTACAGGTATAGATCTGTTCTCTCTCATTTTTCTTTCTCCCTTTCTCGTCGTCTATTTTCCTGTAGATAATCGATGTTCCCAACGACAGATCTATATCACACGATTATCGGACGCTATTTCTCTTTTCTCCGTGCGTCGAATTCGACTTCTTGCTTATCCGCTTCGACACGACGTGGGATAAGCGCTGTACAAACACGACAATATTTTCCAAGGATGTCTCCTCGCCCTCTAAACAGATATACGTATGTATATATACATGAATATATACACGCATGTATATAGATGGTGTTGAACTGGCGGTTCTTTGTCATGGAAAAGAGAAAAAGAGTAAAAAGTTGTCCCTTATTCTTTCAACACGGCAACCGTGCGACACTTCTTTTTTTCCACTGAATTTATAACCCATTATAACCGCCAAGTGTGTACACAAAAAGAAAGTGAAAATAAGTTCCGGGTGTATCGTTCGCGTGGTCATGATAACATTTCGCCCCACGATGTATACAGTATACGATATTGCATATATATATAGAACAACACTGCGAGCAAAATATTGTATTAAAATTTTTCATGAATTTAATGTAAAAAGTCGTAGTTGCGCGCGTCCTAGAGCCCGAACGGGCGCAATATAAGAGTGTCGGGTTAGACGACGGATAAGGAGGCACGAATGGTATAGCGGCTTTGTCATTTATGCATTACCACATGCATGTACATGTATTATATCCATAACGTGACAAAGTGTGAGTGTATATATAGGGAAGGGTTATGGAGAGTGAGTTGGGCACACGACGGTGACGCCGGTACTGCTGCGTGACCTGTCACCGTGAGCGCTGCGGGATTTATAAGCGAACGTCGAGTTATCGCATATTTACCCGGAGTATACGTTGCCTCTTTTCGCCTCTTTTCGCCTCTTTTCGCCTCTTCGCATTTGCCACTATTTCAACTCCCCCCGGTAACCAGCGCGCGCACACTCGTTCAAGCTTATTTTCCGAACCCAGAATATCGCGCGATTACTCCGCGTTGACAAACATGTATACGTAGTAGCGCACCATATATCATAGTAAAGCATAGTGCAGCACAATATACCATGGCAAGATATATAGTGCAGTGGAGTAGATTGGAACACGGTATACTGCAATATACTGATCTATATATTGTGCATCATATTTTTTCCCAAAACGCTTGACGCCCCCAAATCACCAATATTGTCACTTCAATTCTGACAATGAACCCAACACCAGTGTACATTATCTATTTATATATTCATTATTTTCTATTCTCTGCTTATTATTTTTTTCCCTTTTCTCACTACAATAATTATTTCAATGCGAAATAGTACAATACTAAACTTATGTGTATATTCTAAATTCATGAATGCTCTTGGTATTATACTATCATTATCATGAAATAATGAGTATAAAAAACAAATAAACTTTTGACAGAAATAATTTTTATTTCTTTAATGGAATTGTCTAATCAAAAAAGGAATCCAATTAGAACATTCTCAGTTTTATTTCTTTCCACATTTTTATCATTATTTCCCTACACTTTCCTCACACAAACGCCATTCTTTTCTTCTTTTATTTTATTGCTCTTGGCTATAAAACACCAACGAATATTTGAGATACTCTTGGATGTTTTTAGTGGTCGATATAACTCGGCTGTTACGGCTTTCAATGCATACATACTTATATGTCTATATATATAAGAGATATATGGGGATAGAGACAGAGGCGGTAGCTGTAAGTGGCCGGGAAGATAATTCGTCAGCGACCTGTCTCATCCGTTTCCGCCACCAGCCGGACATTCCTCGCGGCTTTAACTCGCTCCAAAAACCCTCCCGCGGCCCCTAAACCTCTGCGTCATCTGTGTCGCCATGTAGGGATTTTGCCGCCCCAAAGTGAAAAGCCTCACCGTTTATATATGTATATAAATTTATTCATATATATATATATATGGCAGTGTATTACACATATAGAGGGCCCATAATATACGAAAATGCATCGTAGACAACGTGAGGATTTATTGCCTGTATCGGGATTCGGGTTATCAGCAGGAAACTTTTAACGAAATAACTCCTCTCTCGACAGCTTATACTTCAATATAACATCCCGCTCTCGTTCTTGCGGGATTCCCTCTCACACACACTTTCTTGCTCTCATGATATGTTCTTTTCTCATACTTTTATTTTTCACACCGATCGATTTGAGTTTCGATGTGTGTCAACATGTCGGCTGAAGTATATACATACACATACGTCCCTCTACTTTCAATTGAGTTTGTAGCTGTAAGAGGTTTTGCTTGTACGAATTACCACGTGCAGATCGGTAATGGTTTGAGAGGCATTTGATGTCAATGCCATCATATGTACAAGTGGTGGTTCATCTTTTGAAGGTTTTGTAAGTATAATAATCAAAAACTTCAGCATTGTATCGATTATACTGAAGTCTTGTAGAAATCCTGAACTATTCGATTAATCAGTCACTCAGAATCTCTTTATAACTCCTGCTAAATTAATACATATAATATCATTGAAAGGTTTCATTTACTATTAATTTTCGAAATACTTTATAAATCAAATCAAATTTTTTTTGCAAAGTTTTCTATATTTCTTAGAGAATTCATGAGTCAGTATGAAACAAGAAACCATTGAACTTCACCATGGCTACAGTAGGAAACACATCATAAATGTGACATAGATATATATATCTATAAAATGCATTAACAGATTAAACCCACTGGCATATAAGGCGAGACGGCGCACGTGATTCTATTTATTTCATCGAATATATATATGAGAATTATCGTACATTTCACGTGATAGAGTCACGTGAGAACGATTCAATGCATAATCGAAGTTGATATTGGATTCTCTTTTATATAACAAATGTTATATAGATATACTTCAAAATACTTCAATTAATTTATAATTACGATACTTTGACTACAAGTCCTGAATCTATGTGAGCTCTTTTAGATTATTGAATAATTTATCCGATTATCGAATATTATTTCTGTGTGTTCAATAATCGTTCCATCCCAATGTAGTATCGATTTTATTCTATACATATATACAAACACGCATAGATGACAAAGTAGCGAGAAAACTGCGCGATCATTCTGTCTGTGCAGCAATCCCAGCGCGAGCTGCTCATTATTTATCAGATTAGTGAGTCAAGTTAGTATACACGTATATATATATATATATATATATACATATATATACGAGCTCTTACGCGCACATTCCCGTTATATTTTGTTGTCTGTGTGAAGACGCGAAAGCTCGCCAAAAACCCCAAGCTCACATAGACGACGTCGTCCCCTCTTTATATATTCCTCTTCCTAACTTTAGAGATCTCTTAAAGGGGTGAACCATAGAATTTCAAACGGTCATTTTCAGTCCATACTCACATTTACATGTTCACTATACGAATGCTTATGCAACCCCATACTATACATCTCCTCATCTTCCCCCGTTATATTTGCCCATTAATTGGGTTGGGCTTTTAAAAAACGTGCTTACGGAAAAAATTAAAATAAATAAAAATAACCGTGGGTAAATGTATATATATCTGCGTATTAAAAGGAAAGTTTCATACTTTTTTATATCCTTCATTCTGCTCAACTTGGTCAGTTGATTAAATATACCATGCTATTTTTTTTTTCATTTCTTCCTTGTATTTCTCTTTTTTTCTCTCTTCTTTCTATCCCAATCCAGTATATACTTTCCACTGCGCGCAGTGCCGTGCTCAAATTATGTAAATTTATTTTGCCTCATCTTCAGCAATGAATTACTTCACATTGCTTTAAAAGTGAAGGTGTCATTCACAGAAGTACTTGATGTTAACCGTCAATATTTTAGGGAATGGCACGGCGATCCACTTTATCCCATGATAAAATGTACCCGCATATGAGTATAAAGTGTGTGCTGGTATATAAATAAATATCCATCATAAATTCAATTGGGAGATTGAGACGATTCACGCACAATATACAGAACCACAATGAATAAACTCTGGGAAATACACAAATAGTTTCAGACAACATTGTACAAAAATGAATTTTCCTTAATATTAATAGAAAATAAAAATTCATTATTATTTTCATCCTAATGCCTCTTGCAATAATGGATAATGTAATAGTGTTGAGCATTAAAGTGGAAGAGACAGCCAATGTGTATATATGCCGGTTATAACCACATAATTTTTTCCTCTGCATCTCGCATTGTCCCAATTACTTTATGACAAATCGTGTGTTATATTATTCCTCATGACCCCTCTCATGGAACTATCATATTTTCTCTTCTTCAACTTCATCCTCCATGTCTACCCATACATTCTTCTTTGTCTTTCCACCCACAGATGTCCCTATAACGCGTGAACGCACCCTCGAATACATGTAGACGTCCATTGCGTCATTCCCCTCAGGAGGGCTACGGACTTCTGGGGAGTTAATTGCGCTGTTGGAATTTTAGTGGCAAATTATTCTTTCATTCTCATTCTCATTTTCGTTCTCTCTTACGCCTAACATGCCAGTTTATATACATTAGAAAATTTATTATTTCGTCGGACTTTTAGGTTTTCTATTCTTAGCATGTCTTTTTATTTTTCCCCATGTATAAGGTCGTTTTACAACTAAATATTTCCCAAACGACACAACAATATAAGAAGAAGTGTAGTCAAGTAACTCCTATCAATTATCAAAATCTTTGAACTTTCATTTCTATTCTCTTGTCAATGACATACTAAAAGTCATTGTAAAATGTATATTTCCACGAAGAAATTATTGAGACAATGTAACCAAAACTATGAGTGGAAAAAGCATTTCATAGAGATAGCGGTGATTGGCGGCGAAATCAGTGAGTAAAAGGAATAGACTGAGCCATGTATATATGTACGTATATAGACGACGAGTGATTAGTCCTAGTCACGACCGGAAGAAATGCCACGTGCTTATGTCAAGATTCGTCGCTCATTCAAGGCTTTCACTCAAGTGTCGGGATCATTCATCGTGACGGCGCGTATATATTCGTGTCTCATCTATATACATCAAAATCGGTTTTATGTCCGCTCAACCATTATATACACACGATTGTAACTCACATTCATTGTCCGATCATAAGGGCATAATTGATCCCTATACTGAGAGTATTAACTCTTAAATTTCTTGCTGGGTTACAACTCTATGAAGCTACAATTATTTTCATTATATGCGCCTCCACGTAAGCGACTTTCAGAAAATGAATCGAATAATATTTATTCACAAATTGCGAATCTCCATATGAATTTCCTCTGTTTCATCTTGAATAACAAATGAAGCTTATGCGCCCGCAAATTGCCTACTCGAATATTAAACAGACAATATAGAGAAAGTGATGAAGGCGATGAGACCATTATTAAATAGTCTAGACTAATATGCGCCTCGTTATATCAACGAAAATATAAATATATAAAGATGGCAATGATTGCTTCAAGAATCTTATACGAGAAGGGAATGTATAAATATATATATATATATCGCAAGGAATTATGTGACGATGAGCGAAGAATATTAAAATCGAGAATCCGGACGTGAGGCTCATGGTGGCCTCCCATGTACGTGATATATATATACCATCCAGAAACATATATGTAGGTGGTCAAGTTTATGTCTCAATTATAATCGTCTCGGATGTAATAGCAATAAATGTCACATATATTCGATGCTTTAATCACTCCGTGCATCTCACATCGATATACTCACGTGAATATCTTGTTTGGTGTTGGATGAATTATTGGAACGCGAAATTATTGAACGGGTGTTGGATTATTATTCTAACCGAATATGCACCTATGGCACATACGGAATTCCCATACAGTAAAACCTCTTCTTCTTGCGGCCTTTTTTTTATCACGATATCTATTTTCGGCAATTATATGAAACGTGTATAAGGGCAGCGCTACTCTTACTCGCTCCCAGTGTACCGATGCCCTTATTGTGAGTGGAGCCTATGTACTTTATCCCTATCAGTCAAAGATCAACCCCTCACGTGTCAATGCCTCACCCTCACCGAATCTCATCGATTTTCCAGGCTTGGTGCAACGTCCCATCCTCTATATATATATATGAGAAAGATCATGTTAGTGTATCCCATGACGACGTTGACGAAAACGGGGAATTTCGCAACGTGAGTCACGTTCCCTTATCTGGAACGGATCAAATTCATCGAGTATATATGTATAGTATGCCCAAAGTGTCACTGGCACAACCAATTCACGTCTGGGTGTCGTGAGAAGAGAGGAGAAAATAAGAAACGTATTGGCAATTTACTGCAACACATATTAAATCGGGTGGAAATAGAAATTATGTTTATCGAAATAGATATCTCTATTTTTTTGGATATCTTGTCACTGTTTATTATAAAGTTCGCGATAATTTTGAATTTTCAGGCCTCAATCAAACTCTATTATGTTCCTTTTTTTTCCATACATTTGCTAGAGTTCTAATCGAATCCCCATACTCGGAAGAAAAATGTAATTTGATTTGGAATTCTCATTTTCCGACGGTTTTCATTATCAGGTCTTTTTACTCTCGTTTATTAATCCTTGATCCACCTGCTGGCAATGAAATCAATGAATTAGTATTAAAATCTACAACATTTACCTTTACTGGGTTCAGATTGGAAAAAAAAATTTCCTGGATGTGTATATATGTATGAAAATGTGTGTGAGCGGGTTAATTAAATAGCCAGTTAATTCATTGAATATTTTAATGAAGTAATTATTGGAAAATTATTATCAATTGGAAATCCAATTAATTCGACAGGGAATTGAAGTTATAAGTCTAAATGTATGTTTATTGGAAAATGTCTGTTTTTCTTTTTATCTCACTTCCATTTTGTTTTGTCCAATTCTCCGACTGCCCTTTCGCTGTGAAGAAATTTAAAAATATACCTATATAGGCTATACACCTTGACTACTTCTATTCCATCAAGTCGTTAGCTGTGGGATAGATCCGAATGATGTGATGTTCATAAAACTATCCGTGACCCTCTCCTTCCCATATAGTTTTACGATGGGATATACGTGGAAGCAACAAGACATCCTGTTGGATCCCGGTGAGCATTGTATATGTGTAGATGTGTATGTTGTTGGACTAGTATATATACATGTTATAGTGGTCCAACAAGATGACTCGCATTGAGCGTCAGATGTTTGTCACTGGCCATATATTATACGTACATGCACATAAAAAGCACTTCTATCCTGTAGACACTAACACAACAACACACGAGAGCATCTCCCTCTTGAAAATAATTGTTTAATTGACCAATTTAGCTGTGCCTATCAATTAAGTCAAGATGAGACTACATTCATATTGAATGGCAGAGTAGTGACGAAATGGTCAGAAAGAGACACCATAGGATTGATTTAAAGCTGAGCACGAGGTATAGAAAGAGACTTTGACCCTCCTTATATATTGTAGACCTCTCTTGGTTCCTCTCTCCACCATTATATCTGTGAAACATGAAGCCTGAGATAATAAAACGAGTTCCTGCTTGACTACAATCTTAACCGTTGGTGCGTGAAGAAATGCAACATAGACTTTATATGCGCGTATGCACATCAAAGATTATTTCATTTATTATTATCGTCCTCATTATAATGCTTGTTTGTTTGTTCATCCTTTTTAATATTATAATTTTCCATTGTGTCTGCAAAAGTAAATTAATATATATTGATGGTGACACACGCATGCACATATCCATATAAACCCACACACACACACATCTTGATAATTGTTATATGTATAAATTGGATGCGCATGATATTAATGCTTTACTGCTGGATTGAATTAGATGAACGGGTGTAGAGAGTTTGGATATTCATCACGGTTTTAAAATGTCGGAATTATATTTGGTTCATAAAATCACATGAGGAATTTGTGTGACAAACATTTTTCGCTCGATGAGATGCTAATGAATAGGTCGATTCTGAAATTATCGCTTAGTATTCAACGTTTAATGTGTGTTGGCATGCAATTGGGTCACAGTATACATTCCGGAGGTAAATCGATTGTAACCCTCTCTGAATTTTCTCATATATGAGCATTCTTGCATGAAAATGGGTAATTACTGTACCGATAACTTTACACAAAGAAAACAAATGATAATATTTTCACAAGCTATATTTTTGTCAACTTACATTATTACATTACCATTTCGTGTGAAATTTTATTCAAAAAGTGGCCATAAAATAAATGAGTTTAACGCTATAAGTATTGGGATTTGATGTGTACATATTGGAGCTCCTGGATATTTCCGAATCGATAAAAAGGAAAAAAGCGAATAAAGAATTGAACCGAAAGATAAAGATAATATATATTTCTCTATCGTTCTTCCTTCTATATATATACATGTGTGTATTAAAAGTGAGAGAGGAAAAGAGAGAGAGAGAGAGGATAGGAAAGAATGAATTTTTTTCGTCGCCGTCTGACACCCACGCCCCATATTACCATACTCCCGCGTATAAGATATAAATCGTAACTTGAGATATGTTACATTGCCACGAATAAAGGAGAGGGACTGGATGGAGGATGGCAGAGGGAGAATTGAGATCAATGGCTATAGCGGAAAGAAGGGCGTGTGACTTTTCAATGTAACTGAACACCATGCGTGGGTATACATTGTGCCGCTCCTTTTTTTTTTTTTCACATCCATTTTTGCATTTGCCAATGAAATTTTTATTTATAACACCAAACTATTATATCGTTAAAAAAAAAGAAGATGGAAAAAATAAAAAACTTTTAATTTATATTTTTCTACCAGAGCACTGCATCGCGCACGGTTGTGGCCGTCGATGTGGGTCGAGACCGGAATTCGATAAATCTCGTTTATTTATTGACCGCGGCGGTGAACTGTAACGAACGTTAGTACGTGCTCTGTTGAATCATTTTTACATAAAAAGTTCCTTTTGCATTCGATACTATTTTTTATTTCGTCCTTCTTTAATCAATTTTTATATTGTGTAACCAATTACATTTGGAAGAAAGTGGATTCATCAATAATCACATAGACTTGTTGCTCTGTTCACCATAAAGTATGTGAGCATTGACATAATAATTTAAATGTGTGGACAATAAGAAATTTATTTGCTGAAACAATTATTTTGTACAAATCATCATGATTTTGATTTTAAATCAGAATATGCTTCAGTGCATGTCACTTACTAAACATTCACCTACTATTTTGGCCCATTTACTTCGTAAAGAGTTGTGAGTCGGTAGTGCAGCTCAAGATAATTTATCATTCCACGGCCGTTGGTGACGAAGAGTCCTGGGACCATTACCCTGCAAAACTCTTTGCCAGGATCTCTTGAGAGGAAAAAAAATGAAGAAAATTCCCATTCGTTAGAGAAATAAAAAAAAGGGGCAAAGAATATATCTCATAGAAAAGAATAAGAGGTTATGATAAGTGATATCAATCTGTGAATATCATGCTAGAATGGAGCCGTAAAAATGTTTCAATAATTTAGTGTCTTGTTCTCTATTGCAGTAATGTACCCACGTTGCCAATTCCACTTCGCTTTCCCTTTTCTTCTGTTATCATTTCACCAAATAAACATATTCGATTCATCTATTAATAGCATTACAACATGTCAAATTTCTCTTATTAATCTCTGGCAAACAACTATCTGAATAAATTACATGAAACCTCACATTGCTCTCGTGCTTAGCTATATTTCACATCATATTGAATAGTACAAACACAAATTATCTCATTCAATCAAAATTCTATTGAATTTCATGGACGTAGTCAAATGCCAATATCTGTAGATACCGGAGGATGATATTATCAAATTACCAATGTACAATTCACAAAGATACTGTTGAGTATCCTGATTTAATATGAGCTCGCATATCAAAGGAAATGGTGACGCTTTGAACTACCATACTCATTCAGTGGTGCATAGCTATTGAGGGCGCGCCGATCCATGTTGATTCTAAAAATCGCTTCCAGTTAAAAAATATTATCTAACAATTTCCCTAAAAAAAAACATTGGTAGTTACTCATATCTAAATACAAACAAATATATGATATGAACAACACTTTTATATACATCTCTGCACAAATATTTTGTCCGTTAAATCCAATTTGTGTAAAAAATTTATGTAAATTGTGTAGAATGTGTAAAAAAGGGTAATCTGTTTAGGAATACAGGGAGTGGTAAGTGGAGAAGTTTGAACCAGAGGAATGAATAGAAAAATCGATAGAGGGAATGTGAACATGCGCGTGGTGAACACGCGGGGATACAAATTAATCCCTAGTTACATTGGCGAAACCGGCGACAGGATTAATAATCAGGGCTCTGTGCCTAAATATGGGCTTAGGGGGATTCGGGCGAGTCAGGTCGGATAGTTTGAACCACTGTGCTCTTGTGTGGTGCTGCAGAGCATTCGAATATGCGTCACCAATGCATGAGAACTATATCCAATAATAATCCAAACATATGTACAAATATAACATGTATTTCATTATATATAAATTGAGTACGTTATGATTAATGAACATCTGCTTTTACATTAAAAGTTTCAATATGAGCCAATTAAATACACAAATAGTGGTGAATATTTAAACATGCATGGAAATTACTAGATTATTGTAGAGTGATAATAATGAATCGTTAAAGTCACATGTAACTGCGTTGAGTCGTGAATACAGTGACAATAATAACCCCAAACATATTTTATAACCCAACGAAAATCTCGCATTTCGTACATATATATATATTTAAATAAATATATATGGCCTTCCATTTCCGTTGCGACTTTCGCGAGTCGTATAATCGTAATTCCAATTATTTCACGTCGAGCTTGGTCGACATTACACGCTATAATACGTGAGAGACACTCATTCGCGTAAACATACGCGCACACACATACATATAATATGTGTATAAACGGGCGGTACGTTGGAACAAACTGTAGAGCAAGAGAGCGACGCACCTGGTAGGGGTCCAGGTCACCATTTATATCGCCAATGCACGTGCGCGTGCAGCACACGCTACATATACCTACATACTTGCAATACATACATATATATTATGAGCACGTGCGCGAACGAGAGATACTATACGTTCTTATGCGTTTAATAACAAAACTTTAATATGAGACACATACGAAAGAAAAACGTTTGGTTTGGCCCACGTGAAATCCAATATTCAGTTTCTGCGAGAAATCTCAGTGATATATTGCTCCACCCTCGGTATGGGAATAACGCTCACCCCTTCTTATATATCAGTCTTCCCCTTTCAATGTGTAGCCACTATCGCCAAACTTGGCAAGGGAAAAATGAGAGAAAAATAAGCGTGGCGTATTTATGTATATGTGGATATTTCATAGTGGTAGTTGTCTTTCGATGAATGCTCAAAGTCAAGTATGTGTGCGTGTATAAGTATGATGGATTTTCTTCACGAACTGCGTGACAATGACAGCCGCAGGCGCTGACCCATTGTCATTCGATTGACCATCCCAATACAAGCGATTAATCGAGGGTTGTTTTTTTTTTCGACTTCTTCCAGTTTTACGTTATTAGTGTGCAGAAATATATATTGGAGGAGAAATATCTCGCAGTATCTGATGGCATTCATTACAGAGCCGCACACTACAACATTCGTGTGTGATCGAATTCTTCCTCACAATAAAACCATCCATATATATATTTCGCTTCTACCCTCGGTAAAATTAGGAATTGGATGGGGTCGGCGCCATCACGTGGGAGCTGCTGATTCAACTTCGTACCCTTGTTCATCCGAATCTCCCCTTTGCCGTGGACTCGATCAACGTATACACGACAACATAGATGACAACGACATTCCTATTATGCCGTGGGCTTTACACCCTGTTAGGAATGCTGCTCACGACAGGTGCTCTCACGATGCTCCAACTATCGTTTAACTTGGCCGTGATTTTCCTTTCTTGCGTATTTATTCTACCTGTACCATAACTTGAAAATACTCATACATAAATTTATCTGTGCTCCAAACATAAAACAAATGAAAACAATTCTATGGTATAATTACGGAGATTTTGCGGTAGTTTATGTAGTTAAATAACTTCGATCAAATATTTTTGTTTAAAATTCAACTTTATAATGGCCGACAATGTCGAACTATTTAACTCACAATATATACAGAATCAAATAATGAAATCGAATATCAATTAAATCAGCAGGTGCAGACTGTATGAGAAATAAATACAATAAACCGTTCTGATTATATATACAGATGATGACAGAGCAAGATACAAAAGAGGTGGGCGCGTTATGTTGTATTGATCGACTTCATTGAAGTATCTCCTTTTTATTTGAAAGACTCCCTGGTACGCGGAAAAAATTTCGAACGTGAAGCGTTGAAAATTTCATACATAATTTCAAAGTAGCGACCGCGTATGTTTTTCTTCATCTTAAACTAAATGAAACCGATGAAAAGAGTCTTCACCAATGAAAATCCAATATGACTGAGCGCACCGCCATCACGCTCTATTATATTCACTCGCTCTCTTCAGCGGAGCATCCCATTCATCCCACACTATTTTCTCCCTTTTTATTCACCAATGCCGAATGAAATGCTACATTTCCTTCTTTTTTTTCTTGTTTATTTTACTTTTTTATTCTTCATTGCTTCAAATCGGCACCCAACTGTGAGAATCGCAATGCAGAGTCTAGAATGAGACACAACTGATGGTATAAGAGAATGCAAGAATATATATTCTGTTCAACGAATGAAAATAAAGTAAGTGAAACAAAATTCACGGTAGAACAGAAGGTAAAACATCTACGTATATAAAATAGAACGCAAAAGAGAGATTGAAACAAATAGTTGGGGACATCTGTGAAACGGTCCCCTGTCCTGTTGACATTTGAGCTTTAGAACGTGTCTTATTGCTGGGCTCGTCGAGACATCTATACAGAAAGGGGGAAAGAAAAAAAGGGAAGAGATAAACGTGTGCGCTATGTGACCGAACGGTGCGACGTTTTTTCTGTCTGTGTGTTATGCGTACACGCGCGCGCGGGCGCTTGTTGTTTCTCATGCGTGTAACCCGCCACCGCGCCCAAGGGAAAATCGCATTTCGTCGTTGGTATAATAAGGCTGTTCTCCATTTGCCATTCCCCTCTTTCACTTTCTCTCGCTTCCCCCTTTTTTTTTGCATATCGTTGTGTTCTTCTCCCCTCAGTTCAACTCACCCCCGCGTTTATATGCATCGTCTCTATTCGAGCAAAGCCCGGCCTTCGGCATTACTTCTTTATCCAATCCCCGACAAATTGAGTGGCAATAGATATGAAAATGAGTAGAAAAAATGATTTAATGTGAGTATTGAGATAGTATCGAAATAAATACAATTCCTCAATTATGCGTGCATTGACTTTATTCACAGCATTCGGGTTGCTTCACGAAAAATATATAGGTATATATATTTTCTGAAGATACCTAAGTGGTTACAAACTCTCGTGCGTTCAATTATATTCCCAATTTTAATTAAGTCCCCCCTGCCAGGGATGAAATGAACGCATCCCCATGGTGCGGGTCATTATCGTCACGCGAAATACGCCAAATAAACTGCCGTCATATCACTGTTTGCGTCATGCATTTCGCCATACACCCTGACTAAACTTGTCCTTCGCACTATATTATATACCAATAAGTTATAAACACTTAATGATACATCTTGGAAGGAGCTGTTTTGCATTGAAATGTGAAATACTTAAACATAAGTAATGTAAGATTAATATTGTACACAGTTAGAATTTTGTGTATACATGACACTAAATGATTGTCAAACTCACATCTATCACCGATGTAGTGCTAACAACTTGTTATGCATACTGTATGGATACAAGTGAAGACGTTACATGTGATATGATTAATGAACTTTTAAATTTCAATAATAATTCTTAAGTCAAACGGTGTCGCATACCATTAGCATAGTCAATTCATTTTATTTTCTCCCGACTTTTATAAACTATATCGTCATGTCTAATAATTCACTGTACATGTATACCACTCGCACAAACATATGCCATGGCAGTTGAAAAAAAGTAGAGAAGGAAAAAAAATTAGCGTATTTGTCACGATTCCATAACAGATAAGACACTAACGCAGACGCAGCATTGCCACATTATTATTTTGAACGTGAGAAATTTTGCACGAATATATATTTAAGTTCGCATGTATAAGCATCTATGTATGAAAAATCTCTGTTATTCTTCATACCACATGTAAAACGAGATATTACCGTGATTCAAACAGCCGGTCCTCGTTTCTCTTCGTTTCTCTACGTTTCTCCTCGTTCTGCCGTGAAATTCCTCTTTGGTTTCGCTTTAAAACTCTTTCATGACGACAACATATATTATGTATGTATTCATATAAACATATACGCAAACAGATGTGTGAGTGTACTGTTGTGCAAGTATATATATACATTCGGCTGTTAAAACTAACGAGATCAGCAGGGAAACGACATCGTGGGGTCACGAGAGCTATGGTGTGAGAGTGCTCGCTGGAGAGCGCATGTCGAGACAACCAAATGTCGAGAGTGGCTCGATTTGCGTTAGACACAGACACCGTTTATAAACCAATGACCATTGACAATGCCGATACCATTCTGCCATTCTCTCTCATTCCACCATGTACATATATATATATATATATATATATATATATGTATATGTACGCATATAAATGATACTGTTGAAAAAGTATTACGAAAAATTGATACGTTTTCTCAATTTACTTTCCGTTTTGATACACCTCATTATTTCTTCAATATTTCAACTTTTTAATTAATCTTTGGCATTACAATAATTACTTGAACTGTTCTATTGGATATTGACTGCCTTAGAGATGATGCTCCTGCAATGGAAGATTTCATCGATGATACTTTATTGAGGCACATGGTTTGAGCTTCGTTCTCATAAATATTTTCATACGATCCTGATTTTAATAATTGATGCAATTCCGTTGATTATAAAATTCGATACGTAAAATATAGAAATAATGTTAGAAGAGGATACATTTGTTACGCATATTGGAATGAAAAAAATGAGGACGTGCGATGGTTTGTGAAAACTTCATTAAAATTGTGAGATATATATATATATATATGTATGTATGCAAGTATAGTGTGTGTTCCATATCTGTTACAATAACAAAATTTGAATTTCCTCATCATGATTTATTGTGACAAAAGCCAATTTTAATCCGGAACATTTATGTCACAGTCTGTACATTTTTTGTTACGTTTTCATTGGCAATGTTTTTAGATTCTGACAGACACGACTGTAAATTTCAATGGCGAAGTGTATAGGCATGTGGATATAGATCGCGATAGATGGAGGGGCAAAGAGAGATAACGGTCGTGTATGTGAAGCCGGACGTCAAGATTGGAGATAGGTATCGCGTGTATGTCCACATACATGTGTACACAAATGCATATTGAAGTTGAATGCTAGTACCTCTGGCAACGATCAGCGATCTCGATTCAGTTGAACGGACATCGCGGTTCTAAGTCCGCCGACATTTTCTGTCCCAGCTCACCGTCCACGCCCCTTGTAATTCATTCGTAATATCCATGTATTCATGTATTTATATACATATATATCTCTTCATATTTATATTAATATGTATGTAAGAATGTTGAGATAAATGCACCACGTTTCTTATATTGGATATGCATCATACCATCATGAGTTACATGCACATAGAAAATATGAACTTAATGGTCTCATAACTTTAAAAAATATCATGAGAATAATGACAAAGGAACGTATTTTTTTTTCTCCCTTTCCTTGTTTCATTTTAGTCAGGAACTTTTTTTCCTTTCTTCAATGCTTTTGTCGAATTAAGTCAAGCATATCCTTAATATGGGCTAAGAGTCTATATTCTATGTGCATAAAAGCGAACGGAATTAGGGAAATGAGAAGGAGAAAGAGACGACGAAGCCTGTAAAGCTTGCACGTGCACTAACAACCCTTGTATTTTCTCATATATGCTATGGAATGAAGTGTATCTTGCATACTTATACACATATATATGTATTTATATACATACATAAATTTATAACTCTTTATACAGAAGCAGAGAAAATTTAATTACACTACATAAAATATTTTTTGGAATATTCCATTAAACTGTTATGAATGCGGAAGCCAAATACGTCTTTTTATACAGTTAGTGAACAAGCTCCCAAATCGAAATGAAAAAAGTACTTGAGTTCTCTGGATTCATTATAACGATAAAATAGAGACATTTTCGCTATTTTCATTTCGCAATGAATCTGATATGGCTCCAGGTAATATGAACTCGAGATCACATCAAATATAGCACAGACAGGTTGGTGAATACAGAAAAGGAAATGTGCAGAAGTGGGCACATCACTCTTGAGTGCTGTGGAAATGCATAAGTGCAGTTGTCGTGTCTCTTGAAATGCATTCTTCGATCTCGTATATATAAAAATATTTTCACCTATATATCCATGTACGTGTATATATGAATTTAAACAAATACATTTGTATGTATACATAGAGAGAAATCCAGACAATGAAAGTGCGAGAGGAAAGTAGAACGAGAATATTGTTGGATAGAGTAAATAGTTTTCGGATGAACGTGAATCCAACGTCGGGTTGTTTCTCACGTACGTGGGAGGGTACGCGGTCTATTGAGACCGCAACTTGGCTGGGTTTTGTCACCCTCCAGTGTATTTCTCTCTGTCTCTCTCTCTTCTTCTGCCTTCACCACTCCTGGTGGCACAAACCCTCATTTTCCAAATTGGAAAGCCGCAGCGCGTCATTCCTGTGAGATATACCCGGGATCTTGTGATGTGAGGATATGAAAGACAAGAGAGGAGCAGCGATACGGTCGACACTCTTACCGCAAGTTAAATTATAATATGCGCATGTTTGTTTCAAGTATTTATATGACCTAAGTATACATTCTCAGCTTCATCATCAATATTAGAATGGAATTTCATTTAACGGACCTTCCTTTGCCACTTGTTCTCAAACGTTTAGTCATTAATTTATTTATTTCTACTCTTGGACTATAAAATCCGGACATTTGTACCACGGAAATAAGGGGAGTACAATTCAATAAAATGTATTGAATATTCAATAGTTTGAAGGTAATGGGTTTACCGATGTTTCTGCATGAGCGTCGATCAATGTGAAAATTAATCGAGCCACGGTGCGTACATTGAAAGGGATTAGAGCACGGAATACCATAACACAACGGATTAACTTACATGATATTGTGTATATAATATATTATATATCCATACAAATATATAAGAGTATACGTAACATTTACAAGTGTAACAATTGCTCTAGTCACATAGCACGAATAAGATATGGCTTTGTAACTTCACTCATGTCTTGATTCATTTACCCATGTCATTCAGCAACTATGTAGCCTTTCAATGAAATTGAAACAAGAAACTCTTCATTGTCAACATTTGCGACGTTCATATCGCTTGCTTTTCGCATTTTCCCTTCACTCAACCTCCTCAATTCTTTCTTCTTTTTTTTTCTACTCGACTGCACTGACCTCAACCACGCATGCTTCATGTTTTAACAGCCTCGTCTAATGGCCCATTGAATTCCTACTTGAGAAGAACGACGTTGTGCCCAGCCATCAGATGAGTTCATTCTCTCACTCTCTTTCGCTTTCTCCCTCTCCCTCTCTCGCTGTCTTTCGCTGTCTGTACAGTTGTATGGTAACTCCTGTTGAGTCAGCAATACCATTCTCTGCTCTTATCTGACCGAGAAACGACCTAATCGCATTTATATATGTGTTCATATGTATATCCCATCTGCCAGACCACGACGAGACTCTTCATGACTCACACATGTACAGCAAAACGTTTTATACATACTGCCGTTACCTACTGCAATTATTTAACAATTGTTCTCATTTTCGTGGATAATATAAAAGACAATAGGAAACATAAACAGTAGAATCAGGCCACAATCCAAAGAATAGTACACGAATTGAATGATTGTTCTTTGATCGTCTCCCACAAAAATCATCTGTGGCAAATTGAATGAGAACAATTCATATGTAGATAATAGCCGAGTAGATATTTTCCCTGAGGAAATGAGATAATTTTTGATAGCATAGAAAAAAAAGTAATTGTATATTATTGGACGAGATTGAATTTTGCGTGATAAATTCGCTGAATAATAACACAAGAATACAAACGTTGCGATATATATTCTGAATGGTAATGATGAAGATGATAATAAAGGGATGTTTATTCATTGATTTATCGGATATCGATAAATTGATAGCAATTTATGCAGTTTAAACGTTATATGATACGAGATGCAACAATTCAATTACATAGTTGGTGTATAATTAAGCTTGCGATATTCTCCGTGTGAGCCATTTCTGGTAATTGCAATTAGCCTCTCGGCATATACATATATGTATATTGAAATACAATGAATGTGCGCCTAATTTGTGTTTGCTTGAGTTCGTATATAGAATCACATGTCGTAGGGCATGAGTGAATGGAAAGCGGATGAACGAGAATGAAAGAGCGAGTGCATACAGGGGCACAATGCGACAGTACAAGCGCGCGGGTGAGTGCGTGAGGAAAAGAGAGGAAGAGAGAATGCGCGAGTGTGTGCGGCAGAAGGGGTGAGATGAAGGGAAAAGGGAAAGGGAGATTGGATGCCTGGTTGCAACGGTGGTTTCCATAGAAATTCGTGGAATCGAAATAGAATGCGAGAGGCGCTGCACACGCATCGGACTCATATGTAGAATTGGTATTGCCATCAGTTTGCTAGTGCGGAATTGTCCGTGTACTGAATTGAATTCGATGTTAGCGGATGACAATCACTGCAAATGACAGCTCCAAATCCTCCTGTTTGACTCTCTCTTCCCCTGCACTACTATATTGTCGTTACGCCTCCCATACTGTATGCCGCTATGTAAACAGCGCAATAGCAAAGGGTAGCTATATGGGTATATATGGTTAGCACTTTTGCTAATGCGTCATTCGATACTTCGGGGGGGATAATAAGACTTCCAGACCAATGCACGCTACTCAAATATAGATACCAAGTACACGACACTATGTTACATGCGTTTGTCTCATGCATAATTCCAAGAGAGGCAAACCGAGACAGAAAGAGAAGGAGGAAATGGAGGAGGGAAAAAAAAAGTGAAAGAAATATAGATAGATTGAATCATATATGTCAATCTCAATGTTACTCTTTACAATTTTCAACATGTAGACAGAGTTATATTTTTCAACTCTTGTGAAATGATTACAAGTGTAACACTCATTTGCATTTATTTCAAGTCAATTCGTATCTCTATTTATAGCATGAGAATATCAGAATTGTGTGACAGTAATTTCGTCATTTAATTATGTGTTTATCGAAATTTCAATACTCAATTCAGCCAACTCCATTATGATTGCTTCTTGCGCTACCTCTCATCGAAATAACTGTCGGTTCATGAAGGCTGATGAAATTACTGAAATTAGTAGATGAAATATAAGGTCAAATATATTGAAGTATTAATGAAACATTCATACGCGTTGTTTTTTTATCATTACCATTCAATATTGCGACACAATGTATTATACAGAGGAAATTAATCTTGCATCCCTATTTGTGTTTACAATAAAACCCCGTCCGATCTAAATTGGATTTTCGCAAGAACGGAGTTGCGAATTGAGTGAGGAAGAGAAAGAGCGAGGGAAAGAGAAGAGAGACACAATGAGAGTGTAAGTGTAAGAGTGTGGACGGGTGAGAGACAGGGAGAGAGAAAACGTGAGGAGAAAGGCAAGAGGAAATATATATTTCACCTGAACCCATTGTACAGCAATGGACTCCTAATCAAATAATGATCTGCCCCCCCTTCTTCCCATTTTCATTCATTTTTTCGCTTGCTTTTGCTCATAGCAATCCCACTGTCGCTATCTCTCTCGATCCTTCATTGTGTTGCACTCCCAATCCCTACCATCCGGCTCACGTTGAAATTGAATTAATGAAGAGCAGTCTTTGCCGTTTTGAAATGGTTTGGTGCACGGGCTCATGCTGGATTCACTCACGACGTGCAAATAACATTCCCCGTTCGATTTGTTTGGCCGCTCAACCAACGCGTGTTCAAACAATTGTTACGTACATTCCACCATATATATTTTGCAATATCCCACCGACATTGCACTGCTACGCGATCACCCTTTTATATTCTTTTGTACATGCATTAATACTGTTTTTGTTTCATGAAATCTCTTTATCGTTATTGTCGATGATTGATGTAACATTTTGCGGAGTGATTCAAATACAGCCCTTACTTGTCAAGCGATTGATTCATATGAAAACTTTTTCTGCAGCCAACTATTCAATATTTCTCCAATTCGATTTGGTTTTTTTTCCCCAAGAGTTAGTTACCTACTCCCGGTAGCTATTTTTATGAGATACGTGCACTGTGCGGCCGCAAAGATATTCTCCTTTTTTCTTTTCCATCCTCCGATCGTTCTTAGAGATTTTTCTCACTCAGCCATTTATCGCTCAATATTATTTCATTCCATAAAAATACATATTCTATTGAATCGATTGAATGGTGCCGGAGGTGGCACTTCTAACTATATATGCAAATTTGCAAGAGGATGTTTCACAAAATAAAAGACATGAAGTAGGAGAATGACACTCATTCCTATATATACAGAATTGAGGTATATTGGAAATCGATTCAAACTATTGCAACAAAGATTATATCCATCGAGACATTGCAAAATCAACGCGATTCAATTTCACACGAATACAGAAACAGTGATACAGGTTTTTCCCAATGTAGAGAGTAGAGTAGAGAATAGAGTATGGCGATGGTAACGATGTAGGAGTGATAGAAGGCATGAGGAAATCCAATGTGACAGTGTCTAGTGGCGCAGTACAAAAGTGTTAAAAAAAAAAACAGACGAAATGCTCATAGCCATATAAAATGCCGAAAGGAAATAAGAGAAGAAGAAATAGGTGCAGTTTGTACTCACATAAAGGTAGATGGAACTGGTGTATATATATGCACATACATATATTTAATATAGTAAAATAGCAGATGAGACAAAAAGGGCGTTGAGGAAGTGTAGAAGAAGTCGAGCGAACGAGAGTGAACCAAGTGGGTATGGGTGAACCAATCGACAAAATTAAGGATTCTGGAGCAGGAGTCTCGTGATCCAATTATGGGCGGCATTGTCTTCAGAAACTACTAAAGCCCCTTATCTCACTCAGCTTGCCACTATTCCCATCCACTTTTATCCAGCCATCCACCTCTACAACGAATCTCGCTTTTTCTTCCACACTTCCACTACAATTCTACCTACACTTGTAACTACCATCACTACCACCACAACTTTCCTACTACAGCCATCATTATTATCATAGAACTACACTATATTTTTTCAGTATATATTTACTTTTCTTCTAGATCTTGTCACCATGATCGTCGACTCATCTCAGTACTCGTACAGTTCTTTGCTGACGTGTCACCACAATTTTCCATCGCTTTCGACGCTAATATAACATACCGATTAAAGAGCTTGCGCACACTCATCTCATTCCCATTTTCCTTCTCATTCTCTTTTTTTTCCTTTTTTTATATACATATATAGATATAAACGTTTACTCACATTCACCCTCGTTTTTTTATCTCAATGTCATATACATTCAAATCCCATCGCCTTATCCTCTGGATCAGCACTGTAGCAATTAACTCGACACCAACTTTTCCATTGTCAGACCTAAAGAATTTTTTTGCTTCTCTCTGTGCTCATTCCCTCCTCCATCCATATATAGCTAACATAATTCTGACTCCCTGTGAGTGAATTTATTAGAAGTTGAAAAAAATAAAAAATAATCAATAGCTGTCAAATTAATACTATCATTTTACTGGATTGACAATACAAATACCAAAATAAGAACGTATATTTATACAATTTTTATTATCGAAACATCTTTGATGAATTCAGGCGGAAAAAGGAAAAGAAAAAAATGTAAATATGTAAGTTGTAATGAAACGGAAAGCGGCGTTGTCATTGGTGACATAAGGTTTTACCAAGCGCACACAAAATGTCCACTCTGAGAACCAATTTACTTCGGGCAGATGCACAGGCAGGGTGTAAAAGTGCGAGCGATTGAAGTATATGATGAAAAAGACAGCGAACCCACAGAGATAAAAATGAGGGAACGACAAAGAGCAGATCTCGACAAGTTCTCTTTTCGTTCATGTGCCAATCGGACTTCCTGTAGTTCTCTGGTGAAATTTCCTCATCTCTCACCCACCTACTCTTTCACGTCCTGTATTGCATTGTCTGTAACAATATATATATATATATATGATAGCAACTGATTCATTATTGTTGGCCGGATTCGAGCGTTCACCCAGCGAATTCTATTCTCCATACTCCTTTATTATCATTGCCTTGCTTGCATTCAGTTACAGTTCTGTTGCCCACATGCTCTTTCGCCAATGTGCTTATTGATATCGTTATACTTGTTATCATTCGATAATCGACGCAGAGCACGTATTCGCGCTCGCGTCCTCCTCCTCGGCACGTTGCAGTAAACTGAATTACCAACTGCAGCATGATTTAATAATGCCAGCCCTACAACCAACTCAGTTATATATCGATGCTATTTGGCCCGTGCTCAATTTTAAGAATATAACTGCACGTACGAACAGCGAAAAAGGTATGATTTCCGAACGGAATTAAGAGAGTTTTTAGTATTTTTAAGTAAAACGTATTTTCTTTCATGTCTATTCACTCCAAATATTGCACCAACGACCATACGTATCATGAAAGAGTCATCTGCATTAAATCGTATACTTAATTTATCCGTTAATGGAAATGAGTTCGTTTTCTTTCCATGTTGAATTGGACATAATATTCATATAGCTGTCATGGAGCTTTAGTTATTCTCTCCATTCATATAAATCAGCAAGACTGCATGACATTATGAATTCAGTGTAATGTATTTGCCGTATCTCATATGCCAAATAACGAGTATATTACCTAGTTGAATACCAAATAAAATATTTATTGCGTTTGATTTTGAATATGGGACAGAGGTCATGACCCCGACGTCCTACATAATCTGCACATACTATGTATACAGCTTAGATGTATTCAAATAGATGACAAACTCAGACTTATCCACTCCGTGCCCCCAATTATTGATATGAATATTTATACTGTTTTTGCCACTTGCATTGACGTGCTTTTTGTGATTACACTTTTCCTCAAATGCTTTTTGCATAAAATAGAGGCACCGCGAGCGATCGTATTTGTTTCTACTGAGCATGTATAGACTCACACTGCGGTGTAACATCAACACAGTAATTGAATTTGCTGTATCACGATGGAGATTATCTGTGCCATAACAATGGTCAAATCGAAAAAAGAATCATATCAATTATCAGCGACTTTTATTCCCTCCTGTCGTTTTTATATACCAAAATGACAGTTTTTACTTAACTAGTTTCCTGTCTTCTCCTGTCAAATTATAATTCATAAACTAAATATAATTAACTTCATGTATAATTTTTTTCATAGGAGTGCAATAATTTGTGTTGAAGATATGAATGCTCATTGTCTTCACCAATTATCTATATAAACTGATGTATTGTTTCAAGCACCTTCCGCGACATTGGCATAATCTTATTCAGTGGTTCCGCGTCCTTCTGTACGTTATCGTCCGCATATATAGCACTCTCAAGTATAATTTATAGACATTATTATATAGACACATCCAGCCGTGTTCTTAACTCATTCCCTCTCATTTCCTGTTCAAATGAACGCGGAGGTAGAGTGAGATGAACAAGACACTATAGTGTACATATATATACATATCGTCGTGACGGTTTGATGTAACGCTTTTGGTCGGTAGAAACGTCGGAAAGCGCTCAGAGTTTAAGAGAAAGTGAGAGAGGAAGTGGAATGAGACTGAGATAAAGATAGATAGAGCTTGAAGGCAGGGTAATTAACGACGCCTTGCGACTTCGCAAACTTCGTAGCGAGTACATATAGCCACCCCTCAATATATCTTCGAGTCTCTACTACTGCTTTCCACTACTCCTTAATACGTATAGTCCTCCTTGCCACTACTATATACATTCTGTACGCCTCAACTAACCACCCACCCCGCATGCTAACCAACCTCTTATAGACGCAACTACAACGACTACGAGTACGACTATGCAACACCACTGCCCGATACAGCTCCCCCCGTCGCCCTTTTACACACGAACTTCAGCCCACGTCTATTACATGTACCTACATAGTCGGCACGTCATTTTGCGACCGCATTGATAGACCAAGTTGCATGTTACAGTGCATGTCTTCCACCCAGTAAACATGCATCCATAAATATATTTTTTTTATTCATATTCGTGTAGTAAAATTTGACTTCTTCTCCAATACAGTTCGTAAATAGAAACTGTAAAGGTTATTAAATTTTTTCATGTCTACAGACCTGAATGTTCATCAAATTGCAATAACGGGCAACAGCATTTTAAGATATCCACTTGCCCATCATCTATAGATCCTTAACAATTGAAATATATTGTACAATTTGAATCAGAACAGACAATCTCTCAACAGAAACTCAAATATCACTTATATTGTTTCAAGAGTAACTTTTATTCTACTAGCAAAAATGTAGGTCTCCATAATTTTTATTCTTTAACATATTGAGAAAATTGTGAAAAAAAAAAACAGTTCCTACTTCTTACAAGTAGATATTTATTCAGGTCATAGTTTAATATATGTTGATGTTGTTGATGTTTTTCCTCATTTTATCACTAATAATATTCATTCACAAATGGGATTCATTTATATTTCCGTATGGATGGAACTGTATAAATCTGCGCTCAACTGTCTCATTATTATTTTGAATATAGTTGCAGCGCGTGTTTGGATACGTGCATATATATCTAAATAACTACATTGTCGGACGTGAGTATGCATATGGGTGTGAGATACTTGCAAATATGAGGTTTTAATGCTTAAATTGCCAAGGCGTACATACATATACACATATATGTATATATACATCTATACCTACAACTAGAATATTCACAACGCACTTTTATTCAAGTCTATCGACTCGATGGGGAATAGCGTGTGCGAGCGTGCCCGCGTCTCGTGGTCGCATTTGTATGCGCCTAGTTATTGAGAACGCTCTTATATCTGAAAGGTAACCGGTTGTTATGATACACCAAGCGATTGGCCACATATGAGGGTCGTTACATGCTATGGGCAATAGGTAGTAGTGGATGGGCGTCGACGCGATCACAACTAAATGGAACACCAGCAACAGACAATCCGTAAATACACCTACGTATTCAGATGAATACATCGATATATTCCTATACACAAATATCTAGGTTTATACATGGAGTATATGTAAGCGAGGAATATAAGGAAGAACAAAAAACAGAAAGCTTCACAAGGCTCCAAATTATTATTAGTGCATATACACATGTATATACATGTATATCTGTATACATGCCGTTTGTTTTGTCATAAATAAAACTGGTTCAGCAAAAAAAAAAAAAAAATAGTGAAGAGACTTTTCAGATAGAAAAATATGTCGAAAAATGATGTCAACGACGCACGGGCTTGTGAAAAGAAAAATTTTCTGGCAAACGAAAGTACAGCGCACACGCGGTAGAAATATATATATATATAGGGGAAAATATTTGGTATTCTCATAGACAATAGAAAAGCACCCGCGTCCGTGAGAAATAGTAATGTCTCTGGTCTGCGAAATATTAAGTCGCTTTGGTAATTTGAGAATTTATGTTTAACTAGTACAAAGTTTATGTGTCTGTAAATACTCAGATGTCTGAGAAAATGGAAATATTTCATAGTTAATACCATTTAGAATGATTCGCAAGTCGCATGATAATTATTTGGCTATTATATAATATAGATATATGAATGAAAGGACGAAGAGTCGCGTCTACCCTCGTTATTTTATCTCAGATTAAATGCAACGAAGCTCCAAATTGATTGCGGCTCGCTCCTGAACCCAAAGAGGCTTCCGGCTTGCTCCTGAATAACGTATGGACTTGCTTCCTACTCTCGCACACAACTCCCTCTTCTTTCGACCCGTCTACCGTCACTGGCGTTCGTGCTGTGTGCACACCTATACTCCATACCTTTTAATACACACATATACCCGACAACGTATAGTCCTCTCTCGTCTGCACGACCAGTCCCGTGACACGGAGTCTCCCTCGTCTCTCTCGTTACTTTACTTCCTCATGCGAATCGTTATATCGTTGCGGACACGCGCAACATGAGAGTGCATCCACCATGCTATTATCGATCGTCATGTCGTTGTATCATTAGATCCGATGTAGATCGTTTCTCGTATCAAAATCCCTTTCAGTATCGAACGGTGGCTCTTGAGGATACTTGCAGATATTCACTCGTAGCATCTAACTACACATATGTACGCATCTCTATACTCTCTATGTACATGTGTTCTTTATTGCAGTATATACCTGTCTGCACATCAATGTTAACCGTAGCTGATGAGTCTCCATCTCACTAGACAATTAAATTCATTAAACCAGCTCGAATATCGAGTATTGAAGCAACTCGACTATATGAAATCGACCAAAATCCCCATGTGATTCACCTTTCTGCCGATTCTCTCTGACTTTATCCATCCCTATCCATTTCTCTAACATTTATTCATTCACATACACTAGTTTATTTCAATACCATTTCCAACTCTCGAAATTTCTCAGTGCGGAAGGAAAGTCTCATCCGGCATTGCACTAGTTGGTGAATTTATTTGTGCATACATCAATTACTTGAAAAATACACGAGCACGATCGGCAAAGTCGCTCGGCAGGTATTATTATGATATAGACTATCAACGTCCAATTTTTTGTTTCATATTTGCCTAGTTCGTAATTCAATTTTCCGAATATATCTTTCAAATATCGACTCTAGTCTCGCCTTCATTACTACATTTTAATATTATGATGTAAGCGCCTATTATTATTGTCACGATCGAGTGTGATATGGCATTTTTTGCAGAAGCGTATAAATGTTAATATTAAATATTCGTGGCACACGTAAAATATTGTTTGCTAGCTGATTATACAACTCACAACGCTGAACGTCAAGTCTAAAGTTTCCTTCAATAGCGATATCACGTCGAATGATATGATTATATCAGTACCCGTCTTGTCGACTAATGCACCGACATCAAACCTCATCTTTTTTTCTTCGTGAAAACTTATCAATTTCACTGAGTGCTCGACAATTCTATATCCCATGTGTGTTGATACAACGTAACAATCAGGTTTAAGCGAACTCTGAAAAGTGTATATGCGTGCGAGTTGAAAATGTGTGGATAAAAATAAATAAAGAGGAAGAAAAACATCACAAAATCCATAGCGTGTATGAAGATGTTATCAACACTAGTAGATGCTAATGCATTATATACAAGTGTAGCGAACGGAAACGATATGGAATGAAAATATATACATACATATGGATACGCGTGAAGGTGGAATAATATAGTGGACGGAAAAAAAAGAAATGTGGGGTTGGATTATATGTTTGTTGTGACGTCAACTGTACTGAAAAAAATATAAGAGAGCGAAATGTGCGATCTCTGTCATACAAACGAATGGCATTTTCATGTCACATAAAGCCGACTAGTCATCATAGCTAATTACATACTGACGGTTCATTAATTAGTTGCATATGCGGTTTGTCTTGAAAAGGAGCCGATGCACGGATGATATACACACTCACTGATCTTCAAAATAAATAACTATACATGCATATGTGTGTGTGTGCTGAGATATACATGAAACTGCATTGGTGCTTCTATTCATTCTTTGCTGTCAATACGTTTGTGATGTATACCTTGTCCTCATCATATGGTTATCTTTCATTATATAGCTGTGTAGCAATCGCCCTCTACATATCCCACTCTCGCCTTCGCTTCCTCTTTCTCCATACTGTTGGCTAGACCTTCCGCATCGGCCTTGTATAAACACATTAGCGGTTTCGCACTACCGCCATAATCTCATTTGCGTGTGGGTGAACACCAATTCGTTGAGAGTGTCAGACACACACACGGTATGTCGTTTCACCCTTACTCCATTCCTCTACTCCCTGCCATTTTCTCTGTGTATCTTCTATATATATATAATGTCACCGTAACTGTCGCTAGTATATATATACGTGTGTAGAAAAGCATGAATCCACGAAAATGAATTTACCTTTAAACGAAATCACTCAGCAAACTGTTTGAATGAAATATGGAACACAAGCATGTAAGAATATCATTACTTCCTATGCATCTGCGGCAAATAATTGTGTACAACAGACTATCGGGCTGTAAAATTAGTTTGGGGCTCACAACAACCACAATACGATAACAACGCCAACGACTACTACCACGACGATATAATGAGATAGTTGAGCGACAGGCGAGTCCCCTCGAGCGCATCCGTTCTTGTTTCAGAATTCCACTTGGAAAAGTGGAAACTAATTCGTGAATACTCTACACAAAATGTCTATATAAATGTTCATCACCGTAATGCTGCACCTCGTTGAGACGATGGTAAGCATGTGCAGATATATCTATGTATATATGAAATATATGAAAAAATATGGAATGAATGAGTATTTAATCAAAGTTAATTACAATATTCTGATATTCTCACTACTCGAAGAAAATATTATGCATCAAATGTATACACACGCACGGACAGACATGTGATGTGACGTAGCTCAAGCTTTTGATGAATAATGGTCACCTCTCATCAAACTTTACCCGCAATATTATACATGTTTCTCTTACATATGTACAGTGTGTCGCGCATCAGGGTAAATAGCTTTATGATCTATTACGCGTGATGGGCACTGCGCCTGGAGTAAATATTGGCATTGGCGTTTCCCAAGCACACACAAGTCGAGTATACATACAGAACTTTTATATGTATACACGATGGCATCATTAATGACCAAATATACGCAGTCCAATGCAAATATTTTGTGCACAGTCACTAACTGTGAAGTTGGAAATGATGTTACATTTTTTTTTAATCTTCTCCTCTTTCACAATTCTTCTCCTTCCGCGATTGAGTTCAATCATAATCATTTTATAAAAATATTTGCTCTGTAAACTTTTACATCACATTTTGTATTTATATATGTGAATATAATAGGCAGAATAACACAGAAAAATTATAAAACTCAATATTGGAAAAAGTCTCTATTCATTGATCGTAAATTGTTTTTTTTATTCCTCAGCATATCGTATTTCTAAGTAGAAGCATAAACACAAGTCGTAGATAAAATGTCAAATTCAAATGTTTCATTATTCTTCGAATAAATACTATAAACTCCCACAAATCAAATAATTTTATTACGCGCGGTGCTCATTGATGGGTATTGGAAGTAAAAAATGACATCAATAATAATTATGTGGCTAACACAACATGGCATGACAATGTATCATTATATATATACATATATATATATTTGTATAGTTTACATAGATAGAAACGGATACTTTGAATTCCGAGAGCGACATAGATCCGGTAGAGACGGCGGTATTGCTAAGAACTCTGTCATTCGTGACTGATGCTTCACCACCGTTCCTTTTTTCTTTATTCCTTTACTCACTTCTTCGCATCTTACCTTCGTTGCTTTTTTTTTCGTTTTTAATAACCAATCATCGTGAGTGACAAGCGTATATATAGATATACATACATACGTATATAGAAACGTATAGTTATGTTGAGAAACTATATGTGCGTGAGTAAAATGAAGTGAGTTTTTCGCACCTGCTCAATTCACTTCCCTTCTTACACTTTCAATATGTCGACACAAAATGATAAAAACATAAAATTGCTTTTCTTGGAATCCTATTGAAATTGAGGTGAGAGTGTTGCGCCACAATCACCCTTATTGTAGGTTGTTGGGTTTACATCAAAAGAGTGTAACACGCACGTTATATAATGCATTCTCTACCAATTGTGTATTGTCAAAAAATCATTGATGGCTGATAAAGAAATGATAGAAGCATATGTGGAAATATTGATTGCGACAGATCAAATTGAAGAATTGAATGATTTGATGTTGAACACCAATATGCTGATAAAAATACTGAGAATATTCGTCTTTCTTTCATCTTAAAGTGGGTGGTGTAAAGTTGGGGACGCCATTTCAATATAGAAAAGAGCAGGTCACATTCTTTGCAACAATGAATTCCTCTCAGGGTTTCTTGACACGATCAGAATAAGAGAAAATCGAGAGGACTTTCATATTAAAGTCTACACAATTTGCGTATTGATATAAATTGCACATAACGCATATGCAATATCATAGAGGAGAAATTCAGCGTATAGGAATAAAGAGAAATGGGGATATGTGGATATGTATTGGACGAGAGGATTACAGTCAATGGCAACGCTATTATTTACTTACATATTTGAGACAAGAATAACGGGAAATCAGCTTCACATTATTCATCTTTCTCCTATATACATTTTCACTTTTTCCTAGCGATGGAATTCACGAATTCTTTATTGTTATGTTCCACTTATTCCTTTCTCCAACTGAGAAGAGCAGTAATATTCAAATAAATTTGTCATTTTTTTTTCTTTTGATAATGGCAGAGCTTGAATGGGACAGAAATTTTATTGACTGATATCTATATTGGTGAATGCGTGCGAAGAAGACAAAAGTCAATAGTTTGCTTATATATAGTTTGATAACTCAACGCCATAAATTTTTCGCTATTGGTCCTTTGAAATGTCACAAATTCCGCTTCAGGTAATATTTTCAACACGAATGTATTTATTGGCAATATATCAAAAACGCTGTGACGTGACTGTCTCAAATTTGTTCGTGCGCACGTGCGATACGTGGAATTAAAAATTGAGCGAACAATTTGGAGAATTATATACTGGCTATATGAGAAAGAGAGGAATAATGATATATTAATATGAAGAACGAGTCAACTGTGCCACACGAGGATGAAATGGTGAATGTATTGAGTATTATATTGTGGAAATTGAAGCGGAGATCTTGGGATGGAGTTCATTAAGTGATCCCTATAATTACAGTTAGACTGAGAGGTTCCCATTACCATTTCCAGTCTCTCCCACTGGATTACGAGCGGTTTGCGTTCTTCTAACGTCGTGCAAAAATCAACTGGCACACAATGTTGTTAGTTGTAGTTGTTCTTCCATTCTTGCTGCCAGCCCAACCGCAGAGTCTTCACAGAGATAAGTCGCGCCATCAGGATTATTCCAACGTTATTCGCTCTGCGTGGGCAGCCGTACAAAGCTAAAGTTGGACCGGTAATAATAAATTCTCAGTTATTCATTCAGGTTTATAACATCCATAAAACAACACTTATTTCTAGAGTTATTATTATAACTAATGGAAAACAACACTGCAATCCTGTGATAAATGAACAACAATAATGATAATGATTATTCAATAAACAATGACGGCTTGTAATTACAAGTCATTGTGACGATATTCCTAGTAACAGGAAAGGACTCCAATAGAGGAGAAAGAGAATTGTTCAATACACTAGGAATATAGCAGTCCATCATTAACAATTTCACCGAGTATAAAATTTCTCTTTATTATTTTTCCTGTCTTTCCGCTTCCTGACTTCAGTATCATTTGTCATATTCTGGCGAGCATATGAATCGATTGTATACACCATAGTGAAAAGAAGGTGCGGAAGAAAAGGTTGGTAGATAGAAAATCGAAGCTGAATGACCTCTGAATAAAAAAAAAGGACTTATTGAAACCACATTTTTTTCGTCACATTTGTGCTTGTTCACTATCGAATGGTTTGTGCGCAACATAGACATTGGGGAGCAAGTAATCGTGTACGGCTTTGTCTTTCTATGGTATATTGGAAAAGGAAATACGAGTTGCGAAAGAAAAAGCTCAAATTCGCCCGATAGCCCCGAAATGTCGAATCAAAAGCTTTTTATCTCTCTATTACAATGGTATACACATTTTCTAAATATATTTTTCTACTTTTGTGACATAAAAATATACAGACAAAGATTATTGAAATTCATTTATAATATATTACGATAAAAACACAAATCGGAAAACATATGGGAGTTTCAAATGGGGTAGTGAAACGATTGAGTGCTCCTTATTTCGACGAAAGGTATATGGTTTCCATGAAGATGACAACATCTCTAGATAATGGGACTTTCATGAAAGGACCTGCTAGTCCTCTCAACACTATCTTTCTTCTTTCTCTTCTCCTTTTTCACTATTTTTCTTTTGCGCTCATCCTAGTGCGACTCAACAGCCATACCTACTACCTATTGATCACTGCAAGAAGACCCTGTCGTGCTGATAATCGGAAACCCTCGCGCCCAAGATAAAGCGCCAGCGGGAACTTTCAGCAGTCGTAAACTTATTTTCGCGTGATCCCTCGATTATCTCGATGACGTTACTATATATATTATATAGTACACATGCACCATGAACTGTACGCGTTCAAGACGCCTTCGAATCATCTCTATACTGGCTCACGTACTTTTTCCATTGTATACATGACTAGATTCACATATGAAAGAGATGAAGCAACATTTTATAAAGAGGGAAAATTTCCTACGTATGATAATATTAATATAATATTATGAAGAACTTATGAAAAGCGAAATGATTTGAAATATATGAACGAAATAATAAACGTTATGAAAAGGTTGAAATCATATAAATCATTTCTACCAATCGATGATCAGCTCTGTGTTCAATGTAGTTTATAATGGGGAATTGATGGGAAGCTGAAATTCTGACTGTTCAAATCAAATATATATCCCGCGTGATATTAAATTGAAAGCTCACTTAAATGCGACAAAAATGACAGGGCTTCACTCTTTATATATACGTGGTATTTAAATTTTGAATGAATAAAAATACGTTTTTTCGTAGTTGGGTAATAACAAGATTGCCGGGAATTAAATAAAAACGATGGGGGGCGAATTGGACGAGGGAGACATAAAAAAGTCCAGACAATGTTATTATGGAAACGAAGTAATTTTGGGGTTCTGCGACGATGAATAGCATTCACATCTATATGTATATGTGTCCCGCCATTCTTAAAACCATCAGATTCTGTGTATAATCTATTATAAATGACCGATTGATGTTTAGCCTTAACCAATTTACATTCTCCATCTTTTCTTTTACATTATATACTATTTTCACATTTAAGCATCTCATCATCATCAATGTTGATAGCATATGGCACATGATGAATTTGAATACATCAAAATGAAGAATTCAAAGATTTTTTTTACGATTCGGGGACGAATAATTTTTTCGCATTATACACTGTATGAATGAAAAATGAATACACACATATGTATAGAGTCACCTTTCACTAAGACCACACCCACAATTTCGATGAGACGCAACGACCGGAAAGCCGACGCGGTGACGAGGGACACAGGAGCACCTCGACACTCCAAAAGAGAGGAAGCAGAAGTGAAGAGAACATAATATATATATATATGTATATATATATACATAAATATATCTCTACCTAGACTGCACCAGGGAGAATACATATGTATAGATCTCTACGACGGCAGTTTCATGTCTGCTTTTGTCAAGGTGAAGCCGCAGCTTGAAAAACGTCCGGCAATTACGAAATTAAACGAACGTCTACCGACCTAGAAAAGTACATTTGTTTTTTCGATTTTTTTTTGTCCTATTGAAGGGAATGTAACGTCAGGTATGGAAGCTCAGAGAACAGGAGTTGGGTATTATATACCTTGGATTTATACGTAGGATGACAGTAATTTCGTAGATTTGAAAATAATGGCCCCTGGGAAGATGGCGTTGCAATTTTGTCGATCTCCACCGCCCTAGCTCATTCACCATTCTCTCGTCTATATACTTTAGAAGAGCTGAACTTGATATATTCCTACACGCTCGCTTGGGTCGTATAGCAACTCGATGTTGCGCGCACTCCGACCCGAAATTAAACTTCACTTTCGTCGGCGCCGATAATCAGAAACTGTTTCTTCCTCGCTACCTATACATACTCATTAACTAATTTCTTAGGCAACCCAAACTCTCTCGACGCGCACAGATGCCAACTTACTCGCTCCAATAATTTCCTGTCGCCACCTGATAACTAATGCATTTTTTTTATCTACAGTATATGTCTCAAATATTTCAGAAATCGTATGAGATTATAATTGTAGGTGATATAGAATTGGGAAAACTCATTTATTTCGAAATACGGTCATGGGTTTAAATGAATTCCCATATTTCATATTCCTGGTAATATCTATGGTTTATATATTACATTGACTCCGATAGTCAATGAAAATCTCTTGATATTTATTATGTTGTTGGGGAAAGAGCGGAAAAAAAAGATCCACATAATTACATTGTAATCGAAAAGTAGGCAAAGAGGAAATGACAGCGCACAAAGAAGTTATAGAGGAAAGGCTGAGATTATCAGACTTTGGTGGGTGAGCGAATAAAAGGTACATAACAAAAAAAGAATGAGAGATTTACTTTGCAAGGATTGTCCCGACCCGATATGAAACAATGGAGGGCGGTGATGACGAGACGCATCAGACATTGTTTCACGCGATGTAACACACTCGTGTGTGTTCCAGGTCGGGGTGACGCAGCGAAATATTCTTCATGGCGAATATTAAATGGTGAAATAACGGGCCATCTCTTCTGGCAATGGAGAATTATATACTATAGCGTTTACACAAGCACAAAGGAATTGAAAATAAAAGCAAAACATATTTGTACTTGAATGTCAAGTTAATACACAATAAATTTATGCCCAACCAATGATAGGAATTGAAACGATGCAATTTGGAAATAAAGTATATTCAATGTAATTACCGCAAACGTACACTCATGCAAATTGAATCAAATGTTGAGTGATGCCGATTCAAACTGAATCTTCATTCCCACAGTGACCTCTAGGTATATAAAAATGGTGTAAACGTCATAATCCGAATAAATCAATCAACCAGTTGTAAATTCCGATGGAAATTAAAAAAATGTCTTCGTTCACATTGCAATAAGCTTTTGCAATAGATGATAGTGCAATGAGAGAGAACATCTGATTCTGGTGGAGGGAATTGTAAGCGAATAAACGAGCGAGAAAAAGGAGAAACGAAAAAAATAAAAACCACCAAATGCGATTGAACAATTCGTGTCGCACACGTATAACTATAGACTAGACGGATGATGAACGACAGAACGTGGTTGAACCGGGTCAAGCGATATTTCGAGCTTCGCTTTGACGAGCAATATAAATTAAATCAAATGCAAGCGGACATGAAAATGTGAAAATCATGCACATCGAAAAATTGCATCTGGCCGCATTCATCCTATGCTATGAATATAAATTCATAAAAATATATGAAACAGTGGATATTGTACATATATGAATACTTCAAACAGTAACGTAACATTCAATTCATCCAAGTATGAACAATTTAGGAATAACATTAGACGAATTATTCTCCTCTTTCACTTGGCTAACATGTTGATTTATATATTGTTTAATATATGCTGATCATATGGAAAGTAGTTGAGAACCTTCAGGCGCTTTCAACACGCATGTGGGAAGGGGTAGAACAGCAAATCCCTCTGCTATCGTACGAGTATTTATAATGAAAACCACCGCGATCTTCATCATTGCATTTATCCAACCCGCGGTTACACACACATACAGCTTGGCAAAACAACCAACATTACTCCAAGTATCCATACCAGCTGTACTGACGACCTTGCTAAAGTAACGATCGCGGCCACTGGATGGCTGCAAACCCTACTAGCTAAGCTCAAAGTAACCAGTGCAGAGCAAGAATGAGTTAAGTACACACGTTGGTCAACCCATAATGCGACGTCATGTTATTTAACTACCAAGCATATTTATATACACAAGATATTGATACAAAAGCAACCAACTCACCACTCTGTTTCTCAATCACTCACACTCTTTTCAAACGAAATTAAAAACGCAGATGTCAGGCAGGTGAAATCTATCGACCCAAAATCCAGTTCATTTTGATTGTAGGAAATTTCTACCTCTCGTCACCATGTTCTCACACGTTTCAACCGATTCCCAACACATAGGCCGCAATTTTTTATATTATAAATAACGGTGATTTCGCATTGACTTGACGCGTATCTTGAGATTCGTGCTTATATAATAAAATTATAGAAAAGAGGAGAAAGAAAAATAAAAGGTAAGAACGAGCGAACGACGCAAAGGTGGCCATACTTGAGTTGATCCATCGTGTATGTACCATTGAAGCGGAACCGATCCGGCCTAACGCATCGGGCCCATGCAACTCAACATTCCCATTCGATCGTACTATCGCTTCAGGCCGCTTTTTGCTTCGGCCCACATTGCCTCACCACTATATGTATATTTATACACGTTCGGTTGTACATACGTTCACCAGAGGCGAATTGAGAATAGAATGGCAACTACTGTGGCAATATACTGAGTAGAGAAATATAAGAAGGACCCAATGATGAGCACAGTTGTGAATAGATTATGAACAAGAGCGTGTGAGCGAGAAAAAGAGAATTAGAGAGTGGAGCAAGTTATAGAACGATACGAGGCCGTACCTTGACTTAGATAACCTTGAGGCGCTCGGGCCTTGAGCAACGCAGGCCCCTCCGCGAGTCATGAGCTACATGCAGAGCGCGGTATGGTGAGCGAAGCGACGCCAGAAGCATCGAGCCAATACACAAGTCCACCCAAGTTCATTGCGCCCAACTCGCCCTTCCCGTTTCTCTCTCCGCAACTTTTATCCGCCTATGTAATAAATATATGTATATTCTTGAACTTTGTCTCACTTACTTGTGGATGGCGCGTCTTGGTTTTTGCTTTCTCACTTCTCTTACATTTCCTTTTTTTTTCATTTGTCGCTTTGCCTTCTTTCTCTACCATCTTTCGTTCGTCTTACGTATTATACTGGACCCAGCCGATCGAGATGCATACACTCACTCATCCCGAGTTGACTTTGTATGTTATACATATATGAGATCATATAACTCCATAAATTTATCGTGTTCTTCTGTGTCCTGCGAAAGCCATCAAATACATTCACATAAGCAATTTGGAATATTCGGAATTTCAGCTGAATTATATTTACAAATGAAAAAAATATTCACTAATTTTGTGAAGCTTTTTCTTGTAAAATTCTTCCAATATGAGTTTCATTTGAGAAGTCATGTTGAATTTTCGTTCATGCTTTACCGTTGAAAATATCAGAACCTGCTTCACGAGTTTTCAATATCGACGGAGAAAAAGAATGAGAAAAAAAAAGTAATAAGCAATGATTTTGTCTCGATTATTTGTTGACTATATGCACGTGAACAGAGTGAGTTTTGCTCATAATAGTTTTTAGAATTTCCAATTTCACTGTGATTCATTGTCGGATACAAAAACATTTTGAAGCAATCATGTACATAAATCTATACAGAGGAATATAGAAGTGGAGATTCTCTGGAAATGGCATTCATCAGATATTTCTATTGTTTCATGTTTTATTCATTTATTCATTTTATTCTTTCGTGAGTGCGCCCCCGCGTACGACATGTGAATGTGCAGTCACGTGTTTATCTGAAGAAAAATTTGTTTCGCGTCCAATCCGCCGAAGGAAAAAAAAGACTACAGTGATGTGGTCGGATCGATGCTACATGAATATTTATGACAATATCAAGAGTACGTTACACATTTTCATTCCGTATTTATCTTACCACAACGGGGAAAAAACAATGAAGCAAAATAAATGAATTCATTATTTGAAAGTGCATATTATAATGAAATAAATTGCCCTATTACTATCTTCAAAGGAATATATATTTTCCCAAAGAAAAAATAATTATTCGGTGAATCTTTCTAATGTGCACTATCGTGGTATAAATAGGGGTGCAACAATAATATATAGATGTATATATATACGAGGGTGCACTTGAATAGAATTCGAGTGGTCAAATTTGCGAGCCAATGTACTCACTCTGCACTGCTGTTGGAATTATTTAACGTCAGAGCACACTCGCGAGGGCACCAATTGTTTTCGTGCGAGTAGAAAATTTTATCGGACTCCAACGGACCGTGTGGGCTCGCGTTCGACGTTGAAGAGATTGACGCGTCCAACCAACCGCTTCACATGTATGTACGGCACAGTGGACGAGTGAAAGCGAGACAGGTATGAAGAGAGGAAAAAGCAACACACGAATCCACATGGACACACCCACACATAATCGTTGAAAATACATTTGGCTATTCCCACGATGGACGCTCTCGCGTGCTATTGAAAAAGTGGCGACCCGAGGAATGCTGATAACGGCGAGTTGGGCGCTGCTGAAAAATTGTTGCAAACGTAATTAAATGGATGTCGCCCACTCACATTCATATATATATATATATATACATATATATATTCTGCCATTGAACATGTAGAATTGTTATATATGTCCTCGCGAGAAAAAATCTACCACTGACTATACCATTTTCAACTGTCGACGTCACGATGTTGGTGGTGTGCTCCAGTTTGGTCACAAATCGGAAAGTCAATATGTCCGATACATATTGTGCTATGTACAATAACTAGAGGGTATTCAACAAAAGATTTAATGCAATGAAAATAATTGGCGAAAAATTATCAATGCGCTCACGAGGTGTTGTGAACATGGTTCCTTCGGAGCAGAATAATTGTCTATTCTTCCAATTTGTATATGATCAAAAGATCATTGAGGTGACAGTGAAAAATCAACTCTTCGAAAGAAGAAAAGTTGATTTGTACTATGAGAATTAAATTTTTTATACTTTTACTACATATATATATATATTATTTTGATGAGTTGCTATTCCAAAGATTGGAAACTGAGAAAATCACAAATCTCCTCCAGTGATGATTAGGGAATGCCCTGTTCTTCCGTGAATAATTGTCGGGACGTTTATGAAAATGAATATTGAAGACAAAGTGCAATATGTAATCAATTTATACATCGGTGATACTGAAATAAATGCAAAAACGAAAAACGATAGTCATACCATGAATATAATATGTATATACGGTCACGAGTCCCACCCGCTGTGACTAGAGTAGCAAACTTATTTGCTCGGTGTCTTGATACGAGGGTGAGATACAAGAGTCACGATAATTCATCGTGAAACGACCGCCCGCGGACGTTTATCTTCGCGTGTAGGGTAAGTGGTCTTCTCCTCTCCTCTCTCCTCATTTTATATCCTCGTGCCAGTTATATATAGTATCTCGCTTACTCCAGGATATGCGGTAGCGCACAGGAGTAAATGCGACAAAGTGAAAAAACAAAATGAATGAAAAAAATATAACGAAGAAACAGACAATGAGAGTGAGAGGAAGAAAGTAACGTTAGATCGAAAAAGAAAGTCTAATTTATACATTTACATTATTGTTGTATTTGTTGGGATATACAAACTAAATCGGAGCCGAACGCGGAATTTTCTCCTCTTTGGTGACATTTTTTTTTTCTATACTAAACTATACTCTTATCGCATCTAGCGTGGGTATTTTCAAAATGATCCATAAAAGAGTGTGGAGTTAAGAAAAGCGATAGATAGGATTAGCGAAAGAGAAATGGTGTAGATAAAAATGAGAGTGGAGTGAAAGAAACAGCGAATACGGGGAATGACGCAAAAAAATCCCATGAGACATTGAACAATATCATGTGCGCCACGATGTCAAATAAAAGGAAAAACAAGGAGAATGGAATAGAATCTCTGACGCGCAATATCAGATAGAGCAAACACTTAGTATATGTACGAATAGAGAGTTTAATGAAAAAATGGTGAAAGCAGTGGCGTTCATGAGAATTGAAGATGCGAAAATTGTGCGCCGGAAATGAAATTTTTCTCAGTCTCATTTCCTAAGTTTCCCCATCATAGGCACACTCTTCTCTGCTCTTTCGCCCGATGTTACACTGAGATCTCAATGAAAATACATATTAAATAAACCATCTATATATAACAATATCACTGCCATTATACTCAAAGAATAATCAACAAATCATTTATTTATTTATTTATTTAATAGAAAAAAGTGGAACACAATTTATTTCCATTGTTCTAAAGCTGTTGGTAATATAATTATTCTTCTTCAACTCGTAGTGAGAAAAACATTTGTACTATTTGAAATAGCGAAAAAACCCGACTACTTGACAGCTTGAAAAAACGTTGTGGGTTTTTAAGAGACGCCCATTACGTTGCATTACTATACCATACATACACTCATATATATATATACGGATGTGTATAAATGTAGAGTATAATCTATACCTCACTCCTTGTCTTGCTTTCTCCCTGGGGTTAGTAGTTAGTATTATGGTGTCGCTTAGTAGCTCCACCGGCCAGGAGCCATACAGCTTACAAGGACATATGGGTGAGGAGTGCAGAGTAGGGAGACACTGAACCCTGCCGCACTTATCGTCAGCAAGAGACGCGTCTGCATGCCAGCTAACACCGGAATCTTTATTAGTGTCGAGGGGACTCTTGAAAAATGTCTCTCATCCCCAGGAAATCGCGAAACGCTTCTACTCACAATATCTCTGTAACTCTCTTCATCTTACACAGGCATAGACTTTGCCCTCATTCTTCGATCAACTTTATTCTTGTTAGTCATGTCACGCTCTCTATTTATTTCATAGTTACTCTGTATATTCTCATTGTGTCAAAATAATGATGGCCCTTTTTCTTTCGCAAAATCGACTATGTTTTTTATTTTTTTTATCAACATTTTTGAGCTCAATTTTCACAAAACGCACAACTCAATGCGAACGACATTTTTCTTTTGTTTTTCCTAGAAGCCACTCTGGAGAGCTTCCTCTATGTACTCTGTTCCTTCATCCCACGTTCATTTCATTCACTTTTTATTCGGTTTCTGTTAACTTCATCTTATTTCACCCGGCTTTCTTCGTCTCCTCCTCCCTTTGACGGTCATCTGTTTGTTGTATGTCTCTACGGTACCAACCAGCAAATCAGATTATACATCAGCGAGGTAAGAAAGTTTGCCGCAACATCGTGAAATTTTTCCAAATCGGATTAATGAGCGTGTCGTTGGTGTCTTGAGCGATAATTTGTGTTTTACACGACAGTACGAAGAAAAGAGGAGCAACTGTACATTCTCAATGAAATATACTCGATGAAAATTTTCATACAATAAAATATGAAAATACAATTTCACGAGTGTCATTGTTTTTTAATAATAAAAATTATTACATTAACTCAACAATTCTGTTTCGATGTCTGTGGCAAGACACGCAATTACCAAATTTGATAATTTTGGCACCATTTATATGACACAAATACAGATGCGAAGTGAAACAAAAAAAAAATTACAACATATACGAGAGATAATTGAATTCCATGGAATGTTGAAACGTGATCATTTCATATTCTCCCAATCTTTTTACCAGTCTTCCCTTTTATCTGGAATCGTCGTTTCAACTGGCACCTCTTCATCCAACTTGTCTCACTCAAACTACTAAAAGTACGGAATTCCAAATGTGCATTCTTCGTTCAATCGTTGATCTTATTCGATCACTCGCGACATGTTTCAGTTTTCAATGACATTCATGGGCTGACCAAGATATCAAGTCCCAATGTGGCGCAGTCTTAACTCACTACCGATCATCCATGTCACGTCGTTGCTTCTGTGCAACATGTGGACACATTCATATGTGCTTTATTCATTCTTTCATCTGTAACAATCCTATAGAGAACTAAAAAGGAATGGTAATATAAAATATTATATTCAAATAGTCATTGCGGTAAAATATAAATGGAGATTGAAATGAAGAAAGACATAATTAAATTCATATAGAGTTCAATACCATTTCTTTGTTTCCTCCTCATTGATTATTACAATGTCATAATTCTCATTGATATTCTACTGCATTGAGCACGTATTGTATAATCAATATATCTAATTTATACATCATTTTTCAATACATGAATAATGGCATGAATTATTAAATCATAAATTATCAAGACATATACATAAATATGAGCTTTTGCAATGATATAATTGGAATCAGCGGCAGGTTCACACCGAACGCTTGATGAGAAGTTATACAATTCGAACAATTATATAATTCCTCGTGTCCTGAATTAATCGCATAGTGATACGATATTCATGTTGAATTATCGCACTATGAATGTATCGGAACACCTATTCAGTGATGAATATAATGTGCGAACACAACCATTTAAAGCTCGAATCAAACGACAAAATAATACAGAGAGAAGCAGTGTGTGTGCATTATTTGAGTCATAAGCCTGGGGCTTTGGGACGTCTCAAGATTCCCCAATGGGTCATCTATCAACCCATATCACAACCAAACACAAAGCACTCATCTGATCTGGCATGCAACACGACACGCCCCAAATATCAACTCATTAGACAGCTAGAAGAATTGACATTCTTTTCCAAGTTGTAAAAATATAAACAACACAGACAAGAAGGATACAAGTCGAAATTATCAAGAAGTTCTCGACATAAAAACAGAGTAATTAAGAAAAATACCTTTTCTTTTTCTATTGCGGCTCTTGACATCGTTATTTTAGAATAAATTTTGTCTCTCTCCACCTTTTTTTGTTGTTCTTATTCATGATAATCCCACAGTCCCTATGTTATTAAGAAGTTATTATCGCGAGAAAAACTTTTGCTTGGTTAGCAGAAAAGAAAATGAATCATAGCGAACATTTTGTTTTCGTTGCTTTTTCCCTATTATTTTCTATTTTCTTCTTTTTCTTTATATTGCCAAACCAACGATCACAACGCTTCTCTGGAGAAACCACGAGCCGTATTATTTCTTCTTCTTTCTTTTTTCATTAGCTGATGAGCCAAAAAGAGAGAAAATATAAATGAACAAACGTTGAAAAGAACAACGAAGGCGAGCGCACTCTGACGAGATGTTGGTCTTCGGGAGCTTATAATAGGTCGATTTATATTCAGAGTCGTGGTTAATAGCCGAAGAAATTAGCGGGTGGGTGTAGACAGCTCGTGATCCTCTATTTTCTACCGTGATTGTATTCTCCATTCCATTTGTTTCTCCCACAGTCGCACGCGGATCGCACCTTTTTTAATATCTCTTCCTCGCCCATTCTTACTACTTCATTGTTTTTTTTTTCTTGCACCTATCTGCGGTAAAAAAATTCTGTATTTTTCGGCGACAATTTCAGAGTACAAGATCTGAGAGATTTGATAGTGTTATACAAATTCTTCCGAGTCTAGTCAATTTATTTGCGTGTATATCTATATTTAAGTCAGTTAATTCCAATAAGTTCTCTCTGGCACGAGCAAGCTCATGGACATTTAATACAATCTCGAACGATTTCGATCACAAAACCACTCGATTTTCGTATTCCAATTGAAGACTCTAATTTCTCTTTCGTGTCCTTTTCTGCTCCAACTTCAAATCACAATTCTTGAGTGTCAATTATTGACGTTGAGTCTCGAACGATCTACCACTGTAGAATGATTATATGCAGTGTTTCAGTGTATATATATATATTTGTAAATAGTATATGTTCACGACTAGATATAGGACGTGCGAAAAACCTACTCCCAAGCAGTTGTGTCGTAGTCGTTGCGGAAGAAAAAGTTTTATCTCAAAAGTCGGCGGTGGATTGAAAAGTTGTGCGGGATCCCTTCCGGTAATGTGTTCACGTTTTTTTCCAACTTCAAAGTATAAAAAGATTTAATGTGATTTTTTCTTCTCTTCTCTCCCGCTGACATTTTGAAATAAGAATTATACTTAATCAGATCATTTTTTTCATCCCGTTGTTGTGTATGTATAAGTTTTTTTCTCTATTGGATGAATAAATTTATTTCATCCGGGATGTGTTTTTTTATTTTTTTTTCGAGACGATATAAATCCACTTCAATCGGTGATTACCCATGGGACTGTAGGTGAGCTTTTCGTAGAAAATAAATCAGGATTCCGAAGAAGACATTTTCTACATTCACATTGAGGGAAAATAATCCACTCCCATTGTCATGAGACTTTAATTCCGACTATCGTCTATCAATTCTTAAACAGACATATTGCGTGTCTGGCTCACCAGCATCTACCTATACACATATATGAATGTAAACATATACAGATATACCTATGACTATGTCTGACCCCATAAAGTCAACTAGGGGACCTTCATCTTTTACCTCAACCGTCTTGAACCTCTAGGGTCGTGGGGACCAAAAAAATATTCCAACAACATGCATATATTACACATGAATACTTCATATTTCACTCCGCATTAAAGGAAGAATGCAACAAAATCTTCTTGAGATATGGAAGAAGAATAAATAATAGGAAGTCTCAAGATAGATATAGTTACGATATTTCGAATTGTCAATCTACCTGTGAACAATATCTGAATAATATATGAAAAAGAAGTGGAGATGTCACACCGCTCTCTATCTCTCTCTGCGATACATATGTACATATGCTCATATATCTATCTGTATTCCGGAAATACATTCACATAAGGCTGTGATATACACAACTTATCCAATTGAGAATACTCGCAATTTGTTGCGACAAAGGCGAATTCAATAACGTACATTGTGTTTGCTGAGTGTTGAATCAAATACATTCGTCAGACAATAACAGAGAAGTCGAGTATAAATGAGAGAGGAATGTAGAGTGTATGAGTGTATGAGAGTGGCAATCTAAATTCAAGATCTGCATTGAAATTTTGAATGACGAAGCAATCGATCAATGACACTTATATATACGTGTACATTATGTTCTTGCGACAGCTGACAGTAATCAAAATAATATGTCACATATGGTGGCCACGAAGGAGAATTAAATAATATACGCATGTACGCAATTTGACTACATCATCACGATCATTTGAAATAATATCTCTTGTCTATATTTCAAACATTAATATCCAGATGATACAATAGTTGTGACGCATATCAAGGTATATTTGTCATTAGTTAAAGACAAAGATGCCACCATGAAAAGAAAATGGATAAGTTGGTTTATCCACCCAAGACAAGGAATAAAAAGAAAGAAAAAATAGACTGGACGCTGCCGAGATGAGAGTCCGAACTCGACATGGTCAGGTAATGTCCCCCGCTGCGAGACACTCGTAATGACCAACTCGATCTTATCATCTGCCACAGACCGAAGATTTCTTGGCCCATTGTACACTTATCTGAGCAGCTTCGCCATCCTCGAGTTATATCCCTTCATCCTACTCTCAACCATTACTATATATATATATATATATGCTCTCCCCAGTCTCTCTGTCTTATAGGGAAGATCATCGGACTGTGTACTCTTGCAATCCCATTCAGCATCTCACATAGAGTGCATATACACATACGGCATAGCCTGCGTCACACCGACATGCATCCAAGTCCCACTGCCATCTGCGTCTTGCTTAAATTTTGGCCACAAACATTTTTTTTTTTTCGTCCCTTCCTTTCTGAATGTTATACAGTGTGCAGGTGCACTCTGAATATATATCTCACCATCAGAGTCTTTTCCGTATCGACGCCAGAGCGAATTTCACTAATGAGTATGCGAATGAGAAATATACTGATACCCGATGATAATATTTATTCTTATACTTTCGTCGATAGTGATGCGAAGTGGAGCGCCAGCTTTTTATGATATCTAAATGACTATAAGCATATGAACTACATTTTTTTTTATGCAGATGAAGGTTTCGTCGATACATACCACATACATATATGTGGTTTGAGCAGAATGACAACGAACAAAGAGAAAGGGAGAAGGGGAATTGTTCTACTGTATTATGAATCTATATATGTATATATAAGCAGAGTCTAGACTAGAAACCCTCAGCCTCGAGCTGTCAACATGTCTCATCGAAAGACCAAAGTAAGGCCACTGCTGACAAATGAAAAAGTTGGAAATGTAATGCCTCCGAGGCTGGGTTGGTTGGTGGAATAAAAAATAAACAAAAATGTTTTTTCATTGTATTTTTTTTTCTTATCATTATAATCTTTTTGTGGTGATGGCGCGCGAGAAATAAGTCACCTTCAAGATAATATAGAGCACGGCGCATCGTCGTCCCGTGTAGTCCAGTTGCCATTCCCCTCTTTCGTCGCACTGCATCCTCCATTGGTGAAGGCGCATATATAATAACCCAGCTTGCGCTGCATGTCGCCCGAGGTGAATTGCGCTGCGCTCGACACACTCGACACAAGAAAAAGAGATGGAAGGGAAAAAAAAGGAGAATATGGGAGAGATCGTTAACGCGCCAAGGAGAGCCCAGGACTAAAACTCTGCACGCCAGACTTTGCAGAGTCGTTGAGCGCGAGGCTCAAAAGGTATGCGACTGGCTGTGTGCGATTATACATGCACACCAACAATCTCTTTGCACCTCATGATTAATCTTGTGCTCTATATATACATATACCCTTTCGGTATATTTGTGTGTAGAGAATGTGGAGACTGGAACACTGCCACGTTGAATTTGGCATCATGTGTCGGGTGGATCTCGAGAGCTTCACAGACCCATACATATTAATGTAGTTGGCCGGTTTCAAAAGTTCCACATGGGGATCGAGACATGAAAAACTTCGTCTCTATGACTGTTTCAACGAATTCTATTGTTTGCTTATTCATACTCTCAAGTTCCATTTCTTATTAAATAACAAATATCTATTTTTGAAAACATATATTGAGCTGGCTATTTCTTTCATTCTCTATCTCATATTTATATTTTTTCAATCTTCAACCAAAATTGTCGGTGGAATTGATGGAATACGATTAAGGTCACATTTAGTCTCTTCCTGAGACTCCAGATCGATTCACATTATTGAGTACACTACTCATTAAACTCCTACAAAAATAAAAATACGTATATAGATTTCGTGCAACTATCGATTCCGTTGCAAAGTGAATAAAACATTTAAGCGCTGCTTCAATAAATCACGTCGTTTCCCAGCATCCAAGCACTCAATTTTTCCACTTCGTTCCTACCTACACCACATCTTCCTATTCCTCTCGCTCACTTTACTTCTTCCATATATACCTACCACTATCTCATTTACTCTTTCTTCTTCAATGTACATACAGCGCACACAAATTTTCAGTATGCGTAGGCAAACCAAAGGCGGAATGTAGCCCTTGCATCTGCAAGTAAAATTCAACGTCGTGCGACGGTAACCAATGTGGCTGCTGTTACTGCTGTTACTGCTGCTGCTGCTGCCAACAGCATCGTGAATAATCCCCGAGGAGTTTCTGTTTTGCTCCCCTCATCCTGTATCTTCAACTCCCTTCGCCTTCCACCCTTATTCGCCTCCCACTTTTCACACCAACGCTCCACCTTCTATTGGAAAACTTTAAATTTAAATAGAAAATCATTAAACACGGGCGCCAGTCACTGGTATGCACATACATGTACATACATGTGTGTAGCATTGTATCATGGACACTGAAGTCGAATAATGAACAATGGTAGCAGCAGTGGCGTCATTATGAACAACACACCACCAACAGTGTGAATTTCGTCCTGGGGAGAGTCTGCATGAGTCGTCCTATGGAAAGTATGTGATGATTTCACCAACGCTGTCGCATACGACCGGGTGAATCCGGAGGGGCCCTTGATGTCAGCCCGCACTAATAGAAGGGACAAGAAAATGACACTGACCGTAGTATCTGGCATATAGAAATATATATACCAATGTATCCAACGGAAAATGGGGGAAATATAATGATGATGATGCTGATGATGACGACAAAAGGGCGAGTAAAAAAAAAGACGTAGAGAATGAGGGTGCGCATACAAATTGAATAACTCCTAAAAGAACGAAAAGAGGAAGAAACTAATTTAATAAATTTTTCACTCGACCACCAACCGTTCGGATCACAACTCAATGTCTTGTGTAGATTTTACATATTACACTTTATCTCAGAATATAATCATAGAGCATTCATACGTGTATTACTATAAACCCTGTTGAATAATGTCACACAGCTTTAGTCACATAAAAAAGTCAAACTTTGAGTTCGAAGTGGGAACTTTTGATCAGAAGAAACGTCATCATGATCAAACTTGAATTCATATCTGAAATACCTGAAGCCCATTCATTCATAATCCATAACGATCATGCCAAGCCGTGCACTGTACAAATATATATATGTATATACATATGGATGCGCACCGCATTCGGCCAGACTGTCTTGAAACTTGATGGGTTTACCGATCGAACATTCGATTAGCTCCAGCGTTTCATGGATGGTTATCCACAATAGATGGTTACATCGCTGGGCAATGCAGTGAACAATAGAGCGAGGCCCGAGCCTTTCTCTATGTGTTATATCTATATATAACATATATATATATATATGTGTAGATACTAATGGTATTCAGCTGCACAGTTGTTATCAGAGAAGAGCTAACGATACTGAGAGAGACGTATTCATGCATACACGTAGATTATATATATATAGATGAGCTTTGTATACATATTGGCTTCAAGTTAGAATCAGAAATCAATATGTCCCAAAAGTAATTGTATTCAATGTACATGAATGTACACATCTGTGTCTGTAACACTTGAAACCGGATTCTGAGCTTGGTAAAGACGAAATTGGCGGATAATTAGTCCTTAGTAATTAGTAGTGATGCGAGTTTGCTTTTGTGTCATGGCACGTAGCAACCGTAATCATCCCGGACACGTCGAATATAAAGCACGCAGGAAACGTGCGTCTCCCGTGGTGTCTCATCGACGGTAAAAACATCATTGTTGCACACACATGCTGTACTATTTGCTCTACACCCTCATATATCCCATTCAGTATATACATAAAAATTAGAAGAGGGTTCTCTTCATATATATTCTCATCACTTCTACCCTTTTGTAATTTTGTATTGTTTCGATGACTTTTTTACAACCCACTTGTTTCCGGCGCTATCAAAAACTAAAACACCAAGTTAACTATGGACGGCATAAACTCATTTATTTACCACTGTAACCTCCAACTTCGTGGGCTGCTGATAATGCTACCACTGTTTTTTGTAATTAATATACCATTGCCTGTCGTTTAATACGCCTCATTTCCTAATTATTCTCATCTTAATATACATATATCTATATGGAAATCTCATTATGGGCATTTAACGCAACACCCCACGAGTCCGACAATAATTTATGTGGTAGTCGTAATTTCACGTGCCATATGTCATGTAAAATTGGTGGCCACATGCTCACTGCAAGCACTCGACTCTGTGTTATTTGACACAAACACAGACACAACTCATTTCTGACACATTGGAAACTTGTACAATCGATTTCGTTGTAGATGTAATTCACAGGATAATACCAGTAAATATAATGTAACTCGTGTACTCATCATCAAGTTCGGAGTAAATCATTCATGAATTCGTATCATCTTTTAATGTGTGAGGCTGCAACAATGAAAGTTTAATCAATTTAGCTAATATAAATTTATATAATATTTTTCTAAAGTGTTAAAACAAAAAGTCATTACCTCGAAATTGTGCGTGAAGATGTATTGTTCTTATTGTTCAGGTATAATGTCAAACGATTTGAGATTCGTTCTGTATATACCAACTATATGAATATAAATATATTCATCGATATAACAGCTCAATGGAATTCAATCATATTCGATGGATATATGAGTGTATGTATGTATATGTATGCCGTGGCCTCTCTATTCAGCCACAAAGCCATCATCATGTACAATACCTCGAAGTTCCATTATCAAATACGAATAAAATCCAAGAGTCATTATATAACCACAGAAAATGACACATGGTTCATAATAACATAGAACCTTCTGCCATCGCTCAAACAATTTCGCATGACCCTTGAGGCGTTCCAAAACTTGCACATAATTTCATGGTGGTTCCAATTAATACAAGAGTACCTATGTGATATATAACTGAGTAAGAAAGTCGGTGGTCGGGTTAAACTAAAGTCAATATGGGATGGCGATGTTGCCGTGCGACCTCGTTATATATTCGATAAACGTGAGTTCAACCCATACCAACTATTTTCTCGTTTCACATACACAGAAAACCAATGGCAAGACACTCAAATCAAATTATTACCGATCACCGAGTAACTACGCTATTGTCTACTGATGCTTCACCAATTTATATATAATTCATATCGAAATCCTTTCCTGATTCGAATTCAATTCTTTTCCATTTTCATATTGAATTCACCCTCCATCTCCTCATAGCTAGGTCTTTGTAATGATTTTTCCATCAGAGAAAAAGTAGAAAAAATTCTGGTGAATACATAGCAAAAAATAGAACAGTCATTTCACGGAATCATAATTGAATATTTGGATCAATGTCACTGTTGTCACTAGGATATTTTTTCCGAAAGTCCTTATTTATTCATTCTCCATGTTGAAATATATTGCGTTGATATACTTAGACCTCTGCTGGAAACATAATACCCTCGACAATTTATGCATCTCATATACTAGTTATTTGGAGACTCGCAATACACAAAGAATATCATGTTGTGTCACTGCTTGGGCACATCCAATTTGTCCTCTTATAAAAATATACAATCTGATTGAACTTGTTACGTGAATACATAAAAGGAAAATACGAAAACAATACGAATCGGTGCTAATATTCACCTGGATGAAAACAAATATCCAACTCATTGTATAAACCTCTCACCGCATCCCTTCTCACTCTTGTCGTCTCCCAACCCGAATGCAAATACATACACACATGAACCAATATATTGAATCAATGGCTTGCGCTTGTTTCTAGCATATACCAGTGTTCGCTTTCTAACTATTAGATTATTATGACTCTATTGGCTGGTTTTTTTTTTCTTTTCCACGAATAGACTTAATTTTTGCAAAAACACAAAACCAGAACAATATACAAGTTCTAAAATCATGACTTATGGCAAACTCTTTCTTCTTTTATTCTCGAAAAGTTTTCATATGATTTGTACATTCTTATATATATAAAATATGCACCAAGGGAAGAAGCGATCTTCAGCAAGCACCTCGACATGTTGCTCAAAGTATTACCTACCTCTAGAACTAAACGGCCCACATACCTATATGTATGCATATGTGAATGTGTATACATATATGGATAATGGAAGAAAAATGATGAAGGCATTTCGGGGTCATTTATAACAAAACCTTCGCTGGCTGGCAATGCCAAGTGTCACAACTCTTCTATCTATTGCCAAGTTTAAGATGCAGTGCTCTTTCATTTTCCATTATGTTTCTATTCTAAATCATTTATTTATGCAGTCTCCTTTCATTTTCAAGATTGTAAACGACACTCATACGTATTCCACATGCAAATGATATGCTAACTGAATGAAAAAATGTATGAAGAAATGTGCACAAGCTTTCAGCACCAGAGGTGACATTGTAAAAGTTTCACACAGAGTGCAGCAACGGGAAAAATAAAAACTCGAAATGAGAACGAAAGAAATAAAATATCTCACTATATTATCATCCAAAGTTTTCGATATTCGCCACTTCGCACTATACAAACATAATAATTTCTTAGACATTAGACATTATATGTTACATTATGTTATATATTAATATTGGAACGCATATAAAATCGAGGAAGCACCACGGAGATGAAATTTCCTGAATTCTTGCCGAGCTCATGAACATGAAGAGCCAAATCCAAACAGCTTTGTAGCGATATAATGGTCTAGAATAGATCCTTGACCCATTTTTTATGAATTCTCACTTGAAAGCACTTGGCTCGGCTGCGCACGATTCAATCAGCGGTTCCGGGAAACTCCTAAGTCACTATATATATTTGCAACGTCCATCAGATCACGAAGGACGCGTCATCCTTTATATACATTCCAATATTTCAACTTTTCAACTTTCACAATTTAATTGCTGTCAAGTTTCCGATATACAAATGGTTATTCATATACACTTTGAAATGTGCATATATGTATTGAAAATTCTTCGTTATACCATTTCGTATTGTTTCCTTTCTACCCGTCATTTGCTCTTCTTTTTTTCTCATTTCTGTAACAACTAGGACTAACTCGACAACCTGGGGGATCGATTCTTCGATTTTGTGAACGATAATCGCCGAATCTTCGGATTTTCCTTCACGCTTCTAAGACCGTTGACGATACGCGTGCCGACATTTATGACCAAGACAAAAGAAAAACATATATATGTATATATATATACAAGAGAAAGTGTGACGAACTGTCATTCGGTCATCTTTATGAATATATCCTGCTGACCTAGTGCCGTTATTTCAAGCTCGTCAATATAATGGACCTTCCTTATATATACCTTCAGTTATGGTTGTCACTGGTGGAATTTATAGACGGGTCGCAAATATTCTCCGTGACGGCAATGAAGCGTGCCAGTGGGTCAGTAGAGGATAAATACAAGCAAGGTATGGAACGAGCCTGTTGGAACCATACTGAGAATATATAAACGGACAATTTTCACCCGACAAATAGACACCGGCCATTCTCATGTCTCTAAACGTATAATTGCACCGCCCAAACTCCATAGCAGCATTTGAAACGACGTAAAAGTTTACCTTTTCTTTCTAACCCTCTATAACTGACCTCCTGTACAGGGCCACACTTTTTCCTGTTATTTTTTTCTTCTTATACGATTCAACAACTGCCGATGCACTCAAAGAATTCTTTGTTGACGCCCTCTGAGATTCAGCCACTTACTTCCTGCTTCGTGAAGAAGAAAATGGAAAGACGGAAAAAAAACTGAGAGACAACTCGTATTGTCTTTGATAATACTTATACATGAGAAGGTATATCCTGCGCACTGTCTTGCCAGATTGTACTCTGCTGCACCAACCCCCACTGTATATACCGCATGGCTCGCCAACCGCACGAGTACCCGAGTGCGACGAAACCCCTAGGATTTATGGCTTCGTTGGGATTTACTTCACCGGACAGAAACGCGTAGTTGTAGCCACAGTTGGCCACAGTTCGGTAGCTAACGCCATATATAATACTACAGTGGATGAAGATTTTTCTGCTAGTGATGGTCTCTGTATGTATACGAAATAGTAGGATACACATAAAGAGAATAGGGAGTTTTAGTGCTCGGTTACTAGGTCATATTCGGTTTGGAGGAGACAAGAAAATCCGGAACATTGTAACGCTACACGAGCTCAGAGGTGTAGCTGAGAGTAGTATTTATGAGGGGATCAAATTGGATGTAAATAATTTATTGCTCGTCATTTACGAATACTCGTATGCTACCCATTGTCTAATTGCCAATATATATCCGTGAAACTCAGGACATTGTACCAAAATTGACAGTATTTCGCGATACACATCTGACAATGGAGTGGAACAAGTTATATTTGTAGAGTACATAGGGCAAAAAGAGAAACGATCGTCAAAAGTTTTAACATCCAAAAGAGATGGGATACGGTGGAACTAGAGTTAGATTACTGGGTACAACTGACCCCAAAAACCTCAAAAGGCTCTCGGGCATAGGAATATGTTCTCTACTGTAGAGAATAACTTATGCTCATGCCCGACATATGACTCCCACTTCACTCATATATATGCATGTTCATCGAGCCATTAGTTTAGTCGCATTATAGTACATATATTCTACATAGAACACCAGCCCTTCTTGTCCTCATCCACAATAATGCCGCAAGCGATTTTATCGGGTAAGATAATGCTGAGCGTGCTGCCCCTCAATATTCACACTGCTTGCCGCAGTCGATAGATCTAATAGACACTCACACCAACCTGCTCCAGTTTAATCCATATGCTCGCCTTCTTCTCCATCCCACCGCCCCAACTATATGCTTTGTTCTATCTGACATGCGTGCATCGATTCTACCTTTATTCGATACGCTCAATTGTCTTACCATAAATTTAAATCGCACATATGAACATATAAATATATATAGTTTCATTCTATAACCCATGATGAATGATGAACGTCGCGTGCTCTGTATCCACGTATCTCAACATTTCCAGATGATACGAAATTTTTGAAGGTGAACATTTTGGTTCCTCATGCCATATCAATATTGGATGTGTCAAATTATCTTATCATGAATATGTGCATATTCGACATATGAAGCTATATATGCAATTCTATTCACAATATATTCTGATCACCATTAAAATTTATTTTTTAGTGTGTTCAGTAGTTTGTAAAGCATACGCCGCTCTATATAAATGCATTCGTACAGATGAACATTTGACAATGAAGTTCTTTTCGTTTACCTAGCTGGTCTCAATAATTTCGTTAAAATCCGCCCGTCCATGTGTACGCGTGTAAGATAGGAGACCCAGAACAGCTCAGAAAATATTGGTTCTTCCTTTTATTTGATTTTTCAAAGTAGAGCCGGCTGACCTATACCTCAGGGATTCGTACAATTAGAAACAAACTCACCGGAACCGGTGACATAGGTCATTCTCTTTGTGGACCGAAGTCAGTCGACGGAAAAATTGAAAAGGTAAAAAAAATATTGTGTATATACTCTATGAACAACTGCATCAAAGATCATGTGTTTGTGTATATGTATATACATGTGTTTGTAAAAGAAAAAAATGAGAGACAGACAGAAAGAAGGGAGGCAAAAGAGAAGCAAGATGGATAAAGCACTGAAGATTGTTTGGCGAATATTCTATTAAAGCTTCTTTCTTCTTTCTCATCACGATATTATATTCTTTACAATCAGAATCTATTTATAATTGAGATAATGACAAAGGACAATGAGAAAGTCTTTTTGTCATAGCTAACAACAATTACCACATCAGAAAAATGTTTTTTGTGAATTGGAGCAAACAGATTACTAATGCGATAGAAATCTCGTAGGGAAAAAAAGCATTCAACAATTGAGTTTACAATATCTTGCTATAAAAAAGCATAATATATTTCCAAATATATTCATTGCACGTAACAAAGTGACTGTACATAGCAGTCTCGAGGGCGCCACCATGATGAAGTTGATATAAAGTCTCAAGTTACAACGAACGAGAATTTTAAGCAACAATCTATACATTCAATAGAATTTCCTGTGTACATGCACATGTGTACATTATTATTAGTTCTATGTATTTGTATGCTATACATCAACCAACCTGGATCCAATAATTGAGTTTTCATGAAGACTTTTTCTGCTTTCCTCTCTTATTCGATTGCAACAGGGAGCTTTGAGGATAAAGTAAACACGAGACGAACAAACAATAGTGAGCCATTTTATGATCCTTACGACTCTTGGCCTCCGCCGCAGTTTTATAAGTTACTGTTTGCAGTATGCTCCCAGCTCCACTATTGATCCCCCTTAACCTCGTGCGTATGTGCGCGTGTATATATATATAAGGCTTGCGATTGTCATATTCCATATACAATTTTGTTTACTTCCACCATTATTGTGTCCATATACACATAATGATTGGAGAAATCTCAAAACTCAAAATAACAATATAAACTCAACTATTATCCACTAATGAAGATATTTTTGGAGTTTGTACGATGGCAGCAGAGAAGTTGAAAATGGAACAGAATGTATAATAAATGTATCCGATCAATCAATCCGGATTCTTCGCTAAAAAAAGTTCAAATCAATGCAAATTATATTCCATTCGATTCTAAAATTAGCCGGAAAAATTAATGGTGTTTCAAAAATCCTCTTGATTTCCCGCATGATTTCGATGCGGATCAAGTTTTGTTGTTGGACTCGAGTACCGACTACTGCATACGACTGAACAAGAGGCATCCGAAATGCCCTTACATAAAAAGCATGAAAGCTTCCCAATCCGTGCAGTATTAATGGAAAATATCGAGAGAATGAGGAAAATATATACACAAACACCACAACTATAAAAAGCCTGTGGAATAAAGAACAGAACTGTGATAGGGGGAAAAAAAAAATCATAATAACGATGTGAAAAAAGAGGTGGAACAAACATGAGTACATCAGCCTGTTCCCACAATCGCAATCGGTCTTTTTTTTCCTTTCATATTCTCATTATGTACATACAATCCTTACTCGCAATGCGTTCACAACTACTTTCCGGTCGATGGCACGCGTGCATCATTTGCGTGCACGACAATTCAAAGATGTCGCAGCTTTTTACAGCATAAATATATATATGCGCATAATATCCCGCTCGAATGATTTCTTCTTCAATGTTTATCCAGTGAGAAGGACATTCAAAAAAGGAAACATCACACTATATATATTTCCAACTTAAAACTCCACTGAAGCCCTATACATCCAAAGCCTTCTCAACCTCATACGGTCAGAAGAATAGAGTCTCCCAGAAGATGCGCTCACCCTATTTTTTTTTTATATAAGCACACAAAATGACATCTCCATTTTATAGATATTTATATTCTTATTTATGTATTGTATATATCTCGACGACAGTTGAATCCATCGATTCAGCATGGATTTCTTCGATATAAGAGTAGACCTCGTTCGCACAACGCTCCTTTTCTCCCTCGCTGAGATTTTATGTATATATATATCGTACAGACGGCTCACTGCCCCGCGCAAAATAAACACGAAATTACTTTGTACAGCACTCTCGTGTGAATTGTCCCCGGTTGAAGGCTAAGATCCTGAACAAACACGTCAAGCTACCATATTTTTTTTTACTTTTATCCTTTCCATCGTTTTTTCTTTCGTTCCTTCTTTTACTCTCTAGTTCACCCGCTCAAGCTCTTCTGCCATGTCTATACATACTTGTATTGTCCTGAAGATAGAAGCAACGGCGCTCGCTTCGCGACACATCGTGTGACGTGTGACGTATACTTTCCTTCCAAGCTGAGCAAATATTACCAAAGCCCGTCCTCAATCCGCACATTCTCTATTCTGACAACAGGGCGAACATCACTATAAATGTATGTATCAACATTACATGATGATTGTATTTGATTTAAAATGGTGAAGAACAAAATTCAAGATATCAAATTGTAATAATAGTGAGACACATGAGTGTATATGATGTTAGCAGCAGTTGCGAGATTCTACTCAACAAAAGCTCGCATCAAGACTTATTTTGTTGCTGTAGAGAAGAGAACCGAAATCTAACTCGAGTCCATAAGATGCAAGTGAAGACGTGAGAAAATATATATGTATACATAGAGGAAGGACGGGTGAAAGCGTGAAAGGGCATGGACGAGAAACAGGAAGGTAGAGGATGTGTATCCACACAGTCTAGCGATCTTCTATGTTGGATTCATGAACTCGAGGAGCAAGTGTAAAAGGAGATGGAGGAGCTGGTACTTATGGACGGTTAAAGTGTATCGCGCCGTATAGACTATGGTGCACGCCCTTAGGGACTTTTCGAGTACTAACGCTCAATACAAAGTATATGTCGAGAAGAGCAAACGGGACAAGTCGTGCGATAAGCGTTTTCGCCTTGCTCACCAACTTTTTATTCCTCCATTTATCTATTTATTTTTTTTTCTTCTTCAATTTTTCATATACATATACCACCGAGTTGTCTCGTGTACACGTAAAAAGGTCGTGGATAGTTATCTTGCTTCCATGAAAACTAGTAAGCCTCAAGAGAAATATATATTTTCAATGGAATTGCTGGTGGAAATTTCTTTTCTCGCAAATTCACTTTATTATTCATGACCATTCGTATGTAGAATGATTTTAGGTGTCAAATACAGCCGACAGCGTATCTTGCAGTTGGGTACTCTGCGTGACGATAATTGTCTCAACCAGTTGGATGAGTGAAGGAAAGAAATTATAATCTGCATATGTATTCCACCAATCAGTGGAAGCGGTCGAAATAATAACAATACATGAATAACCACTAGTATATAAATATATATTGATGAAATATTTCCATTTAGAATTTGTGAATAGTAATGGATAATATAGAGAAATGCGACACAGAAAGGTAATGGCCTCGAAGAGAAACAAAAATACCAGCGGTGAGAAAATCAAATGAACGATACGAACGATGGCGAAGCGAAGATATAAAGCAAGTGTCGGCTGTCGTGTGTCGTTGCCGTTTAGAGGAGATTCAATGCATAAGTGCAATGGCAACAGAATAAAAAAAAAAAAAGAAACTTACCTGCATTCTTCCCATCTCTTCCTCACGATACACATAAAGACTGTGCACAAAGCAATAAGAGAAATCAAGTGACATAGACAGATTCAGCGCATACCGCCGATTGTTTCTCACCGACGAGAACAATAGATCCATCTAAAGACAGAGACATTGTTTACGCTTTTGTGATAACTGCCGTTTTCTTCATCACCTGTATGACTCAGGGGATGGAAACAAACCAACACTTTAATCCGAGTGTAAAATTATCACCTCATATTCTTTGCATCAACGGTGTTATTGATTATGCAATCAAACAATATCGTGCGAATGAACGAAAAAGAAAGAAAGACATCAAATAAAATGAAATTCAATTTTGTAAATGAATCTATTATTTGGACGTGCTTATCACTTCAACTTCGATATAGAAATGAATAATGAAATTGTTATATATTCTCAGATTGATCAAAACATTGATACAAATATAAATGATATAATCGTGACTTGAGTGTATTCACTGAACGCTTTAATCAATAGTGAAACTACGGATGTCCGGAATTCCTCCTCAACTGTTAGGAAATTCCCTGTCTATTTCCACTTCATGTCAATTATAAATATTCCTTATTCCCACCAGTCATCATTTATATAGAATTTTCCAGTATTCCCCACGTCTCATGCATGTATTTATCAATACGAGAACAGAGGAACAAAGTGAAGATGATACAATTCGAATGACATAGAAGCAAACGAGTGAGAAAATGAGAAGACAGAACGAAGAATTTTCTTTCCCTGTTGTGTCTCTTTCCCTCTCTACAATATCTCGAAATGTGTGCGGCATGCCATACCGAAGACAGCTCGGGACGTCTACCGGATTTGGCAGTCACAGCATTTGACAGCCAGTAGATTGCTTATTCCCGCCAGCAGACAAACCACAAAAAGTTATGAATACTTTTTGTGTTCAGGGCCTGTTCAAGTAACGGAGGAGTATCATGGTGAATAAAGCAGGGTAAAAAAAATGGTGTATATATTTATATATATATATATAAATGAGTACTCACACAGGTATGCCATAATATAGACGATGTAAGAGTGTGTACACACACAAATATATATATATATATATATTTGAATCGAGGTTCTCGAAATATACAGGAAGTTCGACAGACCTGTTGTTAAATGGGCTCGAAAGAGGCATGTGCACACGGTTGACAATCCATCTCCTATGTGGGCTTGAGTGGGTCTCGCGATTGTCCCCCGATTGTCCCCAAGTAAAAGTCCATCGTTCCCTTGCCAAAAACGATAGATGTTGAAAATAGAAAAAGAGAGACGAAGAGGGAGAGAGCTCGGGGGCCCGTATTCTACAGCCGAACGAACGCCAGGCCCTTTTTCAACCATACGATATATTCCTTCCATATAATTTAGAATGAAATAGGTATATATGTACATTCACATGCAGATAGATACGAGAATTCATCAGAGAAGATATAGAGAAGTGGATGGTGGATATAAGGGGCTGGTGGGGAAATGGGTGGATATATCGTGTCACCATGATACATATACTGGGCTTTAGCTTTTTTTCCAGCTTATTCATTCTCATTGTCGTTCTATACCTCCATCGCCCACCTTGGGGCTCAATATTATATATACACCACCACTACGCTTTCTCTATCCACTCGCAGAACACGCAGATGCGGATGAGATAGTCTACTCTGAGAGTATAAGAAACTGAACAACGGCATATACTGAATCAGAGACACAATGAGAATATGATGACACGTGATGGTGGTATGACTGAGATAAGGATTCTCATCCGCCGCAGGCATACCTGTCTTTTTTTTTCCTTCTCTCTTTATTTCTCCTCCATCTACGTGTACTTTCGATCCACATAAAAAGATGTAAGTGAACTTCATATATGTCAAACGAATTGCGAATAAGAGTTAATGCAAATATCTTATGTAAATATGTTCATAAATTTATTGTACTTCACTACTGTCAAAAAGTTTATATGAACATTTTATTCATACGTATTTGTATAACGAAAATTAATATTTACTTGCTATGTTTCATCTATGCAAACAATCACGCATTATGAATATACACAAGAAAAATTCATTTATTCTCCCAACTGTTGAGAGAGCGATATGGAGAAGCATTGGTGGTTATATATACGTACAAACTGTGCTGACCTTGGCTACATAGACAGAGATATATCTTGCGAGTTGATGTGGAAGCATGTTGAAACATGATGTGGTCGCACACACGCAAATAGCGCCATGACCACCTAGGGCTTTCACCGAGACACTGCGATGGAATTGAAGCACGTACGGCAGCAAACTTATTCTGAAAGTGCACACACAGATGAAAAATATATTATTGTGGAATGCAGGTTAACAAAAGAATAGGAAGGGAACACGAGAGACCAGAGTGACAATAAAAGTGCCATAACAAGATACCACATGGGTATTAAGAGATATATGTTGATGATAATATATTTTCTTTTTCTTCCTGGTATTGGACTCATTTTCCTTCATATACTTTCTCAAATACTTCTTCTTCCATTTGGTCGTTTACCCAAAAAAATTTTTCATCATTTGTATATCCAAATGAGTCACGAGAAGTGCGATGGGCACATTATCTTGCTGCACCCGGCAGGGGAGATTAGAGAAAGAGAACGTAGGTACACCTCATATAATGATGGTCCACACTGTGGTGATGCCATTGGTATAATATAGTCGTGGTTTGGTTTAGTATATACTGTCATGTTTAAGTAAAAGAGCTTATCGAGACGGTATCTGCGTACCTATCGTTTTCCCATCTCCGCATTAAGGTCTCTCTACATCTGTGGTCTACCGACGTCGCATCCATATATAGGACCCAATCGGGCTGCTTCATCCCATCTCTAACAGATATCCACTCACGATAGTATTATACATTGATGCGTATACAAACGTCCACATATATTGGTTAACTCATAAAGGTATATGTGGGCATATATATGAACATAGATGTATACGAAATTTGAAGTATAGACAAGTGAGAGAGAGCAAGAACATAGGAGAACAATGTACTTCTCCTTTTACTACTTCACATGTCTCTTTGGAATGTCCGAGTTAAGCAACGTGTGCGTACAACACACATTCTTAATCTTTCGATCTTTGAATATAAGTTTAATCTCTCTCTACTCTTTATGCCTTCGTCGCTCATTTTTCTTTCCTGCGTTTTGTCATCTATACAATCATATAAAAATTCATTTCTCGCCATGCATTCGTTGAAGATCATTCATCTGTGTATATCCACCAATAATTATGAGTTGTATAATGAAGGACGAGATATAATTTACTCCCTGTTCTGGATATTCAACGGTAGCTGAAATATTTTCTACTAAATAATAGTAAATCTATGCTACCGAAATACTTGCGGAATTTAATCTAATGGAATATTAGGGAATTTATCATTGGAATTCATTTCATTAGCAGATAATTAATAATTTGAGATTGAACTAATGAGTAAACTTGATAAATCGATTAATACGACAATTAAAAGATCGGAATGGTCTTCTACCTCCACTCTTTTTTTTTTTGTTGATTGTTGAAGTTATAAATAACTTGTTGTCAATTGCTTCTCAATTGTACGTTTCGTGGCCCTTCCGTGCTTTCGCTCCGGCACAGTTATACTCTTGTCGAGATAATCGATTGCACATTTAATTGAAGTACTCCATGCAATTCAATAGTACGTGCTCGTTTGATTGGTGTAAATGATAGAACCTTCCGCCCAATTTCCTTTGTCCTCTCTTCATCTCTCGTTGATGTCGGTTCACCGCTCACGTACACGAAAACACTCGTTTCATGAGATTGCCACCAGGCAACGCCACTGCACAGTCTGAGAGAGGATGTATATTGTCAGTGGGAGCTGCACAAATTCTTTTTTCTTCCATTTTTCGAAGGGACATGAAGACGACACGCAGAGATGAGGGCACAAGTAATAAGGAACAAGGGGACTACGAGATAGTGAAGGGAGATGAGGGGAAAAAATACGAGTTCCGTCCTTCAGCTAGAGGGGTGTGATGTCTTTTTACCCGGGCAGCTGCTGCTTCCTAGCTACATAATGAAAGCTATAAAGAAGTTAGACCACATAGGGCATGCGCGTGCTGTTGCGCGCCTACCAAGGATAAATCGGTAAAGTAAGATTAATGGTGTAGTTATTGTATATAACTATATATACAACGACGGGCGTTTGTATTTTTAAAGAGAGAACGCGCGATCCTGAGTCGTATTCTTTCACATGAATAACGAAAAAGTATAAAGTCCACAATAGTTTAATATTGTATTGAGTCAAACGGAATCAAAGTGATGCCCGAAAAATTTCATGGCATTAAATTATCGACATTTAATGGGTTTGCATTCAAATATTTTCCAAATAACATTTAGTTATATTGTCATACTCACACGACATTGGTGTCTCAATTAGTATAACAACATAAATAGCTTTGAAATGTCACAATTGCTATTCTGGAATGAACATTTCGAAATATTATAATGAATATCTTGAAATAAATTAAATCGAATTTTTCATGCTTTGTTCATCGAGTATCAAGCTGTTGAATTTTTTCCATAAGTGTCACAGAGAATGTTGCGCCATGGAAATACAAGCTGGATGAATTAATGAAGAAATAAAATATTCCTCTGATTTTGAATCTGAATAAGATTAAAGTGGAAATGTATATATACATACATTAATGTGCCTTATGACTATGCAACCGTGAATTACAGCTCCATCAATTTCACTCACAATGACATAAAAACTTCTTGAAGCGTTATCATAAAGAGTAATCCGGCCCAGCAAACCGCACCGCATGTCATGAGAGTTCCAAAAGACCCGAATCGTTATGAGTAAAATTTATTCGTACATAACACTAGTTAGCGTCCTCTTCGTCGAGTGCATCTTAACTCACCCGCCTGAAAATATACTGCGCCGTGCGCACATCCTATTCCATTGCTGACTACACGTTCGCCCTTAAATTATTATTTACAGACTTCAATATTTACGACTACCCTCATCAAGCGATATCCACTTTGAAAATTTAGATGCTTGTCTACATTAATTTTAAAGCCTTCCTATAGTCCGGAAAATTATATTATCGAAAATATTCTCAGGCTGTTATACTATCTACTTTATTAATCTAAAAATCAAATTCCCTTGCGTTTTTAATGGTCAAATGTCATATATAATCGACTATTATAATAACATGATATTTTTTCAGAAGATATGAATATAAATTATTACTTCACCTACGGTGAAAGAATCTTAACTCAAGTGAAAACCGAGAATTCTTGACATACATTACGAATATAGGGAGAAAAATCTCTATGTGGAATCTTAAAGACCAATCTTCGCACTTTCCCATTATCAAACACGACCTGTTTATTTCGTAATTCAACCCTTTGCTAAAATTCTCATCCTGCTGGTGATTCGCTTTGATATACGACCTTCCGAATATCTACCTGTCATGCTTATCCTCTCGCCTCTTCTTTCCTTCTCAGACCCCACTACAATCGCACATATCTGCTTGTATATGTATTATCTGTGTACGTATTTCACCGCTGCAAGGACTGATGTTCACTAGAGGCATGTAGACATCGTGTCGGCATGCGTTGTGGTCAGGGTGTGGATTCGCCTTACTGACCGTGCGCTGCTAACAATTATAAAGAGCATTCGTTATTTTTTACTCCATCCAATTAGTGAGAAAAATATTATTTTCAACTACCTCAGTCATAACGTGTGACAATAATCATATTCCACAAAATATAACTCTTGACTCATAACATTTTCACAGCAAATTATATCATGTGAAATAACATTTCTTATTCCATCAATGAAACAAAAAAATTAATAATATTTACGATACCTGTAAATCCATTTTACCAAGCATAAATTCCACAAATTTTTTCCCGGCGTGAAGTAATACCAAAATTGAATATGGTTACATTCTCTTAATTTATTTCGGTTAACCAACACCTGCGCCACCTGTCAAATTAATAACGGACGAGGGAAACCGTCGAGGGACAGTTTTCCATGCAGTACAACCGCCGACTATCCATATATATATATATATATATATATATACATATATTCCTGAAGGATCGGGAATCCCAAAATACTCTTCGATTTATTCACATTACATCGTAGCCGTTTAATTATTATCAATCAATACATACATATCAGTAGCATACATAGTTTTACATCAGTTGGCGCACCGACCCTTTCTACTGGGTAAATATATCTCTCCTCGATAATTCAGTGATCCAATTGATCACTTCCGCTCCATTATATATATATATATATATATGTATGTATATTTTCATCATGTTAATCACTTCGTTTCGGTATGCTTGAATGTTGCATAAGATGCTGGCAATATCACGCTGTTGTCAGTTTCTCCATATATTCTCAGTTGCGGTGCAATCTTGAATGCTTGCTCCAACGAACGGCAGTGTGAATGTTTACGGGCGCGAACCCGCATCGTTGATGCCACGATTAGACACTGGATCAGCCATGTATGGATGATGCACTCCGGCACTAATCCACATAGAAGATGATCTACTGCATACAAACTTCTCACACACACTCCTCACAGTCTTTACCATCTTCACCATCTTCACCATCTTCACCATCTTCACCGACCTCACCAGCTTCACATATTCAAACAGCTTATTAATTTCAATTCATATTTGATGTACTATGAATACTACATTCGCAATAATCTTAACTATGTAATTGAAACAGCGTCCGATTTTTTTTTACATTCTATCCGGATTATCTTTCACAGATGATCAAATATGCAATTCCACTTATGATTTAATTAATGAGGAATAATAGTTGATGAATGAAATAAAAACAGAAAGTAGTAATTGTACTTGCTACGCCAGAATTTATGATAAAAATAGCAGCAGTGACATGCCATGGCACGAGACAGAATGGATAATAGAAGCGTAATTGATCGTCAGTTACAGCTATCACGTGTGCTGAACACATTAAACGGGTATGGCCGAAGCCGATAGGATTTCCATTGAACGTGGAACCCCACACGTTGCTCAAAAGCGATTAATTCATAATCCTTTCCATTGCGGTTGGATTATCGTAAATGTCCATAAAGTTGCACAAAATTCGCGCCGTCGTTGCTCACATTCTGCTGCACAAAGTGAATTCATATACAAAAATTGCATACAAACACATTTATATATGCATATGTGCATATAATCATGAAGAGATTTCTCATTACCATTTTCCAAGTGATACTGATTTTATATTTCATTCATCCCTGTTTTTATTTTTTATTTTGGAGACAATACACAATATATTGGTGGAGAAAATTTAAATGGAAGAGCACGTGTAGAGAAAAAAAAATTGTAAACACCGCTTAACTACTACTTTGAATGAGTTTATTCACGTTCACATACACATCTCGTTACATCGCTTATTTTCCTTCTTCTCCCTTTCTCTTGTCTTTCTCCATACTCTGTTTTCACACTTCACCTCGTCAGGAGAGTCCCTTTGACGGCCATGGCCAGTGAAGAAAAGAAGAAACATAAAATTAAGTCAATCCCATGACGAGCGAACAGAGGGTCCTCAATGAGCCCATTCATCATGGCACATAAGTAACAAAACATATTAGTACAGTTAATTAGACAAACGCGTCGCATGCGCAAGATATATATATATACGTTCGGCATTTTTCCACTGAATAAGAACTGCATGAATTCAGTGTATTCTCTGCAAGTGTGCCGGCACGCTGAAAAAAAGTGTAGCGAAGCTCAAGTAACTCTGCAGGTGCACCTTTCTTTCACACACAACCCAGAATAACAGAGAAATGAGAAATATATCTTTTTCACACTCGCTCCCTTTCATATCCCGAACATTTCACGCTTTCTTCATAATCAATATCGTAAAAATATACCTACCTCCATAAACTCAATATATTAGAAATTAGTTATAGTTGGCACTCGAACTCCTCTGTCTCGTCTGTTTACTTAAAATATTGCACGGTTTGTACTTATTATTAAAGATGACAGTCGTTCAATGTGCATTAAGCGCATGAATTATCTATCTCTTTCTCCATGGAGCTTTCATCTCGAACCAAATGTTGATCATGTTGACTTTTATCCCCAAATCACATGACTGAACCAAAATTGAAATATATCTACACGCGCAAAGTTGGGTTAGTGACGAATGGAGCACAGCTACCAGTCACATGATGAGACAAAGAGAGAAGGAGTCGAGAATAAAGTAGAAATAGCTAAGAGTGTATATACTTGAGAAAATAAATGAGTGGCTGCGGTAGAAGGCAAGATGACTCGGCGGCACGTCAACAAAGAAGTAACATGTGCCTTCACGTTGTAGCACATATACACACAAACACATGATGATATGAGAAAATGAATTGGGGGCGGAACTAGAAGAACTGGAATTTTGTACTATACTTACGAGTAAAGAAGTGTGATGATGTCAGATTATAACTATATACTAATGACAGTAATGACGCTGATGCCTAATAGAAATGAATAACGATCGCGCCGGCGTGTGACTGACGAGTACAGTTGTAATTGTTGTATTCACATGTGTATTTCATTGAGAGTGAAATATGTATTCGGGGAATGGCATAAAAAAAATTGAGAAGAAATATTCATGTGAGATGATGTACATATATGTTATGTATAGACAAAAAAATTGAATAAAGACTTGGACAAATTGAGATTTAGTTCACTGTTGATTCCATAGTGTGTGACTGTATAATGACGAAAGTGTTCTATTAAATTTCATCAGTAACGTAATTGCTTCGAATATTTCATGTCAGGAAAAGGAAAGAATAATTCAATGAACTCAACGGCGGGTCAGACTGAACTTTGCTAAATGATATAATTAAAAAAACACAGACCATCAAGAGCATCATAGTCCACTCTCGGAGTGAATGTATATGAAAATTGTATTCATTGGTAATATACATTTTTGTTTATGATAGAGCGCTTCGGTAAATATACATGACATGAAAAAGAGTCAGTTGCAATACACTTGATGACATAGTGGCATCCCTCGTGGCGAAGTTCACTGCCTCCTCATTGTGTTTGCTTTTTGGCTTTCATGTGAATTCGTCAATTTCGATCGTGTACACCACTATGACTCATTTGATGGAATAATTAATCTGAATAGCAAATTTATTTGCATAAAAGGATGAAAACGTTCTCTATATTTCCTCTCTATTCATCATCAATCCATCGATTTATCTTCTCTCGTGTGTGTTTTTCCAGTGAGATTGTTCCCAATATATTCCCTTGATCGGATTGATACATAAAAGTTACATCCCGCGCTGAAATTATTTACATATTGTTAATTTTATAAATATTCCATTTATATTCTTCAGTTCAAGTTGTAATCAAATAGTTGATATATAATCCAATATAATAATTTTGAAAATAAAAACAGAATATAGGGCATAAAGCGTAGTCAAATATGTATTCTAACTTGTGTGGGTCGCGCGCCATGTCATCCGATGTCTTTTGTGTCATTCAAGAATTTTGGAAGACAACCGAAACGTCGTGAATACATCTATAATGTGTACAAGTCTCTGTGTGCGGCTCACAAGAGACTGCAGCTTTCCTGAACTAATTGGAGGCTGAATGAGCAAAGAACGGATCAGGCGTGTTTGAAAGCATTGGAAGGTATATAGCGGTCGGCTTCTCTCTCATGTAATGCGATGGATGTATTATATGGGCGACATGTAAAGGACATCGCACACACTGAGTTATCCCAATATGTGTGTGTCTATACCGCATTCGTCTTGATTTGTTACACGCGAACGTCTCCGCAAAGGAGTGAAAATACGTTATAGTGGATTCATCGATGTCATTTCTGTTTGTCACGCTATAAACTATTGAATTGTTGGAAATAAAAAAAATATTTTTCTCTTCGACACGAATCCTGGAACGAATTTGTGGAAACTTATATCATCTGCATTCTTATGTCCATAAGCCAATTGAAAGTCTTCGAAGAAAACTAGTTAAAATACCAGAAAAAAATTGAAAATACATTTTCTTTCCATATTGATTTCCAAAAATAAAGTACATTTGAAATGGATCGATTCCGAAAATATTTATCCAAACCGTTCGATACGCAATCAATGATCTTGCGCCAACACCCACAGATTCACGTTTCTCCAATGCATATACATATTTAAATTTGTATGGATAAAATGGATTTATGCTTACAATAGGTCATTGAAAGCACGAAACATTTCGCCAGAGCTAAACATTATTGGTGGCAATAACCAGCGCGCAATAACGTGTGGCAATAGCTCCATACGTTCAGAGACCAGGAAAGTCAGCCCCCAAACAGAAAGCCAACAAAACTGAGTATTTTCCGTAACTCAACCGAAACACTTCGCAAAAGAGTGGGCCAACACAGATTTATTTTTCGCACTAATTCCTAATGTGCTCGTAGTGCCAAATGTAGCTCATGTAATAAAGTCGAGCAAGCTTTGTTTGTCACTTTTTGGGGTAAACTGAATATAATGAAGAAATAAACTCGATAAATTTCACACTGTTATTAATACATTAGTGTGTATGCATATTTGAGTGAACGATAAGGAAAAAAAACAGCATTCGACCTCTGTGATCCCTCTCATGAAATTGTAGAAATAATTTAGTAATAATCGCAGCTGCAAGTCTACATGCACCATGTAATTAAATATTTTTTCGAGTTTACTGGATATTGTGAAGTATAGCAAGCCCCTCAGCAGGAATCGTGTTCAAATAGCGCTGATACATCTGTATGTAAAGTGAATTTCAAAAACGAATCGTAAATGCTTACACGTCAAGTGTTTCAAAGCAGCATCAATTGAATCAATCTCCCCAAACGTTTCCTTCTCATTCTGCCGCCGCCGTCTTATTTTTTTACCCAATTTTCAAGAGTATGCATACATTTTCAATGCCAACAGACAATATCGAACAGGCTGTGTATCCACTTGGAAGAAGATAGTGAAAGCAGACCGAGCCACTTGTAAATGAAGGGTGTGATGCAGACGTACAGCTTAGACTTATTATCGCTGTGATAGCTTCCAAATAAACAAACGGCACACGCTCAAGTATATTTACTAAAGTCATCATCATGTTAAGCACTCCACTCAAATTTATCATAGATAATCTCACATATCAGAACGAAAAGTAAACACAATTGAATGGTATATGTACGTGGTACAGTAAAATGTAGCCTCTCTATTCAATTCTATAGCTCAGATTTTCATATATATTTCACAATACAAATTGATCGTGACCCCACCTGAATATAGGACAAGAATAAAAAAAAAATATGTGCTAATCGGCTCAATTAATTTTACGTAACATTTTTTCAAATAATATTATATTCGTTCACACACCTACATAAATAATAATTTTTTGCGATGTATTTATACACAAATAGCCGGAAACGAGTGTATAAAGAAACGGAAATGATAGAGTTAAATATACGTATATACATTCTGTTGCGTATTATATAGTTTACTCGTACACGGATCATCGCTCTCCAACGTTTTGCCGTGGCGGCATATTTGTTTGCAAATGGAGTTCATTTCATTTTTATACTTTGCCTTTCCTCATCTTCTCTTTTTCACCAATTCGTTCATCCACAGTGCAACTGAGGGCATTTCACAGTCTCATACATATGTGTGTGTCTATACACTTACACCCAGTATAAAATACGAGGGGATTGCTGATCACAAGCTTCAACGTAGATAAATTGTACATATGTTTATGTGTATACTCGTACGTGTGTATGCAATTCATGAATATACGTATATGTATATTGTATGAATTACGTTCTATAAAGGGCATCCAAACACGAGACAAGACTGCATATATATCGCGTCAGTCGTAGGTGGAAAAGAAATATATATGAATGAAAGCCTTTGGTATCTTTGAAAGCTTATTTCTCTCTCACCATCTATTTACTGCATCAGTCTTCATCCGTTAGCATCGTCAACAGACCGTCGAGTGTTTGCTTTAGCGTTTTCGCTATGTATGCGATGGTGCGCGCGCTCATGCCCGTTTGTGTGTGTGTGTGTATATGGGTTGGGGGGTATCTACATTTTTATATGTGTACACAGGTATAAAAAATATAAGATAAATACAGTGGCCTACAAATAGTTGGATTATTTTCATCCTTCTATTCATTCTGTATACATCCCGAGATAAATCTCATTTGTCAAAGGTATTCATTGCTGATGGCCATTCAATTTCCGTACACATTCTTTATCCTAAAATAATGAAGTGGCACGTTGTAATGTGATAATTGAACTCTATTGTTATTTTAATATCAATAATAAATAGGTATTGAAGTATTGACGTATGAAGTATTGAAGAAAATATAAAAGTGAATTAAAATTCATATGTATACATGAAGTCATTCAACGTGACGCGAAAATATCTATCCATCTTATTGCTTACAATTCTGTCTTTGTGATGATGAAGAATAGTTTCAGAAAAATTGGCGAGGTACAGGCCTCATATAGCATTCGCGCGGCTGGTGGTCGCTCCTTTACACTATTCGATTATTTCACTGGGGCGTAACGACAAATGGGCGGCGCACAGAGAAAGCCGCGGTCATTTTACCTTAGAGACAGTATACAATCAATGAAACCGCCGCAGATTCGTCGATTACATTTTCGAGCTACATTGGATATATAATAAAACTGATATTTTCTATCAATGACATTTCTTTTCACCTGTCCCAAGAGATGAAGGGAAAAGTAAAGTAGAGTTTCTAGAGGGGGTGTCTGGGACAATACTTGGCCAGCACTAATTCACTTGTATTGTGTGTGTGGTCTCGCATCTGGCGTCACGCATGCTGACGAAAATCGGTTTAAAGCATCCACAAGCGGACATATATTTGAGCTCTCTTGAAAACGATTAATCTCAATGGAGCGACACGAAAGTAGCATCGCCTCATATCACATATGAAAAATGAGGCAAGAAGTCACATTGACGGACTTACACCTTGCCTTTCGTTCAAAACTGGATCAATCCAGTCAAACTTCTACCAATATATGGTGAGAACAGTGTAATCGCATCCAATAATCAATTTCACTTATATAATAATATTATGAGGCAAAATTCTTATTCAAATCGGTATTGTAAGGTATTCGCGATAATGTTACTCAATAGTGTATGTGCATATGCATAAACACTCTTTATCTCGTCAACTTGGCTTTATCTCGTTCAACCATTGGATATAATCGATTTTCTTCATGGAATAATGCCAGAGGTACCATAACCTCACCAGTGCAGAAAGCAAAGTGCCTCTTCATTTACCTATAATAGATCCCATAGGGTTTATAGTCGCGTTCGCCTCTGCACACTGTGATTCGCTTGGCGGTCTTGGTTTCTTGCATCGCGCACACACAAACACGCGACTTTATAGTTACTTAGAACACCTCTGGCATATAGTCCGCCTCATCGCCGTTCATCGCTGCTTCTTCCGCGCAAATAATAGGCGACTAATTAAGTATTTGCTCAGAGCCCAATGCCCGATTCAATCTGTTGGATAATTCGCTTTCCCAAGACAATATTGCTCCTGTTCACTTTCTCCTCTTCCTCTACTACTTGCTCGCACACACGTTTTCTCATCTCATCATTCCTCTCCACTTCTAGAGTCACTGCGCTCACCCTCCTTCATGTTGACAACAAACGATGAATGTTTCTCGTTTCACGAAATTGCACTAGCAATAGCTATCTATGCAATTTTCTAACAAACATTTACCCTTATCGCTAACAAAAACCCAAACACAATATATACTACCTCAATTTCATTACTCTTTTTATATTTAACTCTGGCTCGCCTCCATATGTTTCGCACTCATTGTGTTACTTGTGTCAGCCAACTTCTCATTCAATGTATTACTAGATATGCGGTGGATATGTTTCCCACTTCATACAGCGAACTCATTCAGCTTGAAGCCACTCATATGAACAGTCTGATAAGTAATGGATATAGTTTATATCGTTAATAATTAACACATGCGCACACCAATGACTAGTTCAAGCTTGTATAAAAGCACTGTCTGCAGGTATTCTGTATCGAAAAATACCAAACATGTTTAAATTAAACATAATTATCATGAGATTATCATACTGCATGACTATTATTTTTCTATTTGTCATGGTTGAATATACGCAAACGGTTGTGCTCTCCCAATGTTGAAATTTATATAATGTACGTATATATGATATATCTATCGACAGCGCGTGAAAGGGTTTTGGATGATGAAATAAATCTAAGATTCGAATCACGTATGGCAAGATGGTACATTGGCTAAACGGGGAAATAAAATGAAAATAAAGATAAATGATTCACGATGTGGATTTTACGAGGTTTGTCGCACAGAATGCGTACACGACCAATCTAGAAAATGAATATATATTGATATAATGGATGTACATTTTATATATAAGAACAAGTGAGACAGTTGTGTGTATTTCTTCTCCTGTCTATCGCATAGCACTGCAGTACCAACGAATATTCTCTTGCTGAAACAGCGATGCTGTATCATCATTTCCTGTGCCTTCCTTACTTCCCAGTATAAATATAGATATAGAGATAGAAGTGCTACCAGGCATGTGCTCACGGCCACGTCGTTTATTGCATGTCACGTTATGAAATTTTCTGGATATCGTGGGGTATCTATACACCTCCAGGTACATTACCCACCTTATTCTCAACATGCCACAGCCAAGTTTCCAAAACTTGAGAAAACGGCTGACGATATATCTATTCAAGACGTCATGAGAATTCTATTCATTTTTGCAAATAAAAGACGTATGAAAAGTATCGTATGAGGAAAAAAATTTACTGTTGGCGCAATGCCCAAAAACTAACACCACTGTCACCCATATTTTTATATATTTCTCAGAGAATAATCTACAGAGAAAAAATCTTCGTGTTTTGTATATTTTCCAAAAACTGTCGCAGTCAATGCGACTCTATGAATGGGAAAAAATTTACACCTGAAAGATCCTCTTTAAACTATCATTGTATAAAATCAGGATATATCGTATATTAATATTTAACAAAGACCATCACGTAAGATTCTACGAATGAAACGTTAATTTTCTTTTCTTGCAACTATTTGGCTTTAACACACAACACTTTCGGTTTTGCCGCAATGGAATGTAACCATAAATCGTGACTGAAAATTCTTGTCTGATCATAAAATTTTGTTAACTTTTACGAGCAGCGTCGAGGGATAATGGTCCGCGAAGCTTCCGGAAATTTATACTGCTCTGGGTTTTATACAGGTTTTTTGCCGCATATAACCAACTGTTTTAACAGTATTTCAACTCAATCCAGCCAAATATTCAGCAACGTGGCACAAGTTAAATATTTGTTGTTTTAAACTTGTATATTTTATTTATACACACAGAACAACCAAGCGCAGAGTAAATGTTTCTTTACATAATTTATCGTATTGATTTAAAAAAATCAAATTGTCAAGTGTGAGCTGATAATTTTTAAAAGTTTAAATCAAACTCTACTTTTCAGTAGGCCAAGGCTTTCCACAATGCAGGTATATGCAACTTCTCATTGTAGGACACAAAAAAGGTAACGTTTTCAGGTACTGTGGGAATCTCGTTGTGGGCATCGAGCGGCAACAATAGATTGAGAATAGGACGGAAGGCTACGAAAGAAGGAAAAAACGAAGGAGACAAAAAAAGAGTCATTGAGGAAGAGAGAGAGAGAGTGAGAGCTGCAGTGGGCTTGAGTGGCCGCAAACAAAAATACAAAGAAAAACCAAAAATATGTCAAACCGGTCGTTTCTTAGCAGTCCCATATTATATGTAGGACAGCGGTGCTATAGGGTGTCTCTGAAATAATTTGTATGCATCTATGACAATCAACTACATTTTGAGTGTTGAAACACCCATTTGAAATATTTTCTCAAACACATTTTAAAAGCGATACTGTCATTTCACCGCCTCCAGTCAATCATCATAACATTTATAATAATAACGAAATATTATTATGAAAATATACGTGAATTGGTATTTCAAATATTCGTAAGATTATATGATAGCATATGAATGAATAATAATCATACCACGTTATAAAACTTTGTGAGGAAAATGAAAAAATAGCAGAATGAACAGAAAAATTCACCTACATGTCGTTGTGATTTATTTCCGATTTTGGCACACAATATACGTCTCTCATTCCCTAAATCCAACCCCCAACTCAATTGTCCCCAACAGAAAAGAGAACAAAAAAAAATCCTATCACCGGGTACAAGATTTGAATGGAGAAGGTTGGGACGCCTGTTCATTCCTTCCGAGGATTGATCGTATCTGAGAGTATATATCTTGAGATTCCGCGATATGGCCACGAAGAGCGCACATGCTCGCGCATTGTTATCGGCCATTGTTATGGTATGAAAACCACAGAATTTCGAAGCTTGTGTACCATTCGTCAACCAAGACCCCTTACTTGCACAGGTCTTAATGACGACAAGAAAAATATTCATGATGTTCTCTTCAATCCAAACGCCACAGGAACCCAACTAAATTTATGTCGAGATGTAGATTCCACAAGATATATATCTTACATCCACCCCAAATATTTTATTTTATAGATTACGCGCGTAGGATGAGTTATTCGCTTCAACCCACGGCGGTCCATTCATAATCAAATAAATGAACACTCCTTCTTAAATATAGAATTATCATCAATTTAACTTCGTAATAAAATGAAATAGTCATGCGACATTATTTTAATAAATAAATATAATTCGAATAAAGCTCGAGCATATAAACGAGAAAAATCGAAAGAATAATCTTCAAATCAATAACGATAAACGAAATGCTACTGCCATCTACTGGCATCGATCAATATATCATAATGCCTGTGTGGATCCTACTTCCATTTCCAGTAGATATCTTTATATTATTTACCGCTTGACTTCAATACGGATCTGTTGTACCAAGGATCGATGAGTTTATCCGCATTTCTCAATAGCATAATCTCAAACAATTTGACAAATAAAAATTGAACACAGTTCAAATCATTGAACAGGATAATTCCAGCAAAAATATCAACCAAAGAATGACATGAAACCCAAATACCGAACTAATGAAAGTAGAGTTGAAATGAACATAGCAAAAAAAAAGGAATAAATACACTAAAACAACAATTGCTGTCCCCTCAATGTCAGTGAAACTGATATCTGCCAATGAATTCATGCGAGCGGCGTTTAACGATCATCACTAATGAAAATTAATTGTCTTTTTTTCACATAACAATAAAATTTCCCGATGGAAAATCCGCACGGAAACATCATTAGCAATAAATGTACCTTTCAATTATTCTGCGACACTTCTTAACCCCATGAATAACATCAATTCGTCGTAAATACTCTATAGATTCACAGAATATATAGAGAGAATAGCAAGTTATTCCTGTATATTATTGTTATAGAGGTAAATTGATAATGAAGATTCACCATTGGTCCAAGCAAATGGCAGTGGTGCAATCGACTGTTCAATTAATATTTGTACGCTACGAGATCATATGAATATAAACCACCATTGGCGTAAACGAGTAATAGCATAGAGTGCAGGTGGACCATCGCATATCACGATAGCCTTGCACCCGCGTAGTAAAGCTCACGTTCCCGTGCCCTTTTTCCCCTATTCACCGCCCACTCTATACCTCCCCCACTCTCGCGCATTTACCCACCCATATCCCCATTCGTCGCTGACTAACAGGGATATAGGATAATAAATAAGACCGGCTGGTTAATAATCTTATTTAGCTAACGGAGTAATCGCAATTTGCTTAAATCTCACAGCCCTATATTCTACCCCAATTCCACCGCGCTTACCTCTCTTATATATTATATGGTGAACGTATACATATAAATATATATATGTGTCTCTCTATGTATATATAATCTTGCCCCTCTTTGCTTACGCGCAAGTCTCATAGAGTCCTCCCCTATGCCTCCAGGGCGATTAATGAATTTATGGTAGCTTGTTGGGACGGTACGTTCGCTTTACTGCTGAATTCGAAGCCTCGAGCTATAAACTAGACTCGCCAACCCGTGAATCTAACCACCAGTTTCAAACAACATGTACACAAACAAATCAGTACACATATACATATATATATATATATATATATATATTATAGGGAAAGAAGGAGAGCGAGATGAAATGTCAGGAAAATCCTGTTTTCACCTACTTCACCTGCTGTTATAGATTTAGTTACAGAAGTGATGTCTTTGTGAGTGTCACGGGAATTTATTTACAATGATTCTACACTCTGCAACATTGTTGGTTTTCAAAACCACATAGAAGTGGATTGCAATAAAACTGTACGAAGAATGATTGTATTTGTCAATAACATGAAGATGAATATTGCTCGCAGTTTTGTAAATAAATTTTTTGAAAGCACATCACATTAACATCTATTTTATTCCATGGTTCATTTAATTTCTATAATTGTTCTACTTATTTCCATTAAAGCAAGCGCAAATTATTAACACATATACATAGTGGAGTCATGTGCGTTTTTAACGAGAGTATATCAATAACGTATGAAATATTCGTAGATATGAGTGTGCACGCACGCAAATTCATACTATTGCATGGGGTAAACCATAAATAACCGAGAGAACGTGTTGGTTATATGCTCCCTTCACGATTCTTATTTTATATATATGTGTGTGTGTGTATATGTATGGCATAGTTTGTCGCCGTTCAGAATGAGGAACCCCCGTGAGCTCGACGGTCGTCGACTCATACTATATTCAACAGTAGCGCGAGTGGTGTTCTACTGTGACAATGCATGTATGTTGATGAGATATCGATTGTGCAAGAGTAAACTGTGCCAGTGTGGTTTATGCAAAGCGCTGTTACTGCTAGACTAGAGTTTGGCAAGTCAACAAACAGGAGCTAAACTCTGCCAAGTCCAAGATCACTTCAGTAAAACCTGTATTTCCACAAATCTTCCTTTATATATATATTTCACTATTCTCTGTGTTTTCTAATATTTCTTATTTCATCATTTGTAATAATAATACAAGAGTTTGATTATTCGTTGCATTTAATCTATTGGATATCGTGACAGTCGAAATATATTATTTCCACGGTGTCGCGTTAACATTGATTAAAATGCAAGGCGCACCAAGCCGTGAAATGAAAAAGCAACAGCATGAGCAAATTGCCATCGGCTTCTTCTTCCACGCTTTGGTCTGTCCCCTTCTATTACCACTTCCCCTATTTTGACCTTACCTCAACGCATCGGGAAACGGCAAGAAATGAATATTGTTGGGATTAAGCGATATAACGTAGCTCAAATCGAGTTTGTGTATCCAATTGAAATTTCATTTTGCATACCTATAAAAGAAAATAAAACATATAATAAAAGGAAATGAAAGTGAAGTTGATGAAGAAGTGTTTGGTTGTAATGGAAATTTCCTTCGTCTTTCATATTTATGTAGCAAATAATAAAATTGTGTTGATAATATATGAGAGATATAAAAAGAAATCAACACATGAAAATAAATATTCTGATATTATTGAATTGCAGAATGTGTACAGGAAGCAGATGGTGTTGGTTATCGAAACATTTTGTTTCGTTCGAAAAGTGCAGAGAGACCCAACATTGATATGTCATGTGGGTCACATCTTTCACGATCGCACACGGGTGCTTGAACACGTATTTCATACTTAGTAAACGTCAGTCTTCAACATCGAAATTGCTGTCGCGCAAAACGCCATAGAGGTTCAATTCATGCCGAATCAATAACATTTATTATTTCATCATTTGTCTCTGCTTAACAAAATATATAGACATGTATTCTTACACTCATTTATACCGACTACACGAACATAAACCCACCGCACTGGCAGTGAAGTAGAGATAGGTATACGTATAGGGATGGTTTAGAGTTCAGTAAGAAAAAAGAAAAAAATATATAAAGAACAAAACAAGCCGGCAGTGTATAGGCATTGTTTTCCCATTCACAGTAAAGTCACCAGAGCAAAGTATGCACCGCACCCAATTTACAATTCTACAACCGTCGAGCGAATATTGAGGAGGATACGATGCTTGAAATCACGTGCATGTGCAAGACACTCCATGTTGTTTATTCATTTTTGTTATTTTTCCTCGCGATTTCGTCTTATTTTGTCTACGTCAGTTGGCAAATACGATACGGAAAAGTTATTGAAGAGCCACGCGTTGCACAGTACAGATAACGACAAAGTACGAAAACCAGAAATACGCCCAAGTGCTGATATTCAACAATATTTGGAATCAATACAGAAAATATCGTTTTTGTTTATCGTTTTTATAAAATATTTTACCTGTATGTTTAGCGACAAACTCCATTTACTATCTTTGAATATCAATTGCATTTCCAATGCAGTGCATCAATAAATAAACACATTTCTCATATATTTGTACAAGCGTACATTATCAATTTATATATACAAAAATATATTCAGTAAATACGAAAAATCTTTCGATAGCGATACCACAAGATTTCTCTTGAGATCATCAGACTATCACAATTATTCCTGATCCGGCACCAGTCTCAGACATTATATATTGAGCAGGATGCAAGGAAAACTTGCTAGCATGGATTAGAATTCAAATCGACGATGAAGATATAAGTTTCCTCATTAAAAATGAAATTTGAACCTTCAAAGTACCGTATTGAGCATCGAAGATACACGAAAATCTTCATCAAATAACGCTGTGGTAGAATTTTCATAATGATGAAGTTAATAGACTCGTTAGTGTAATCGATCCAAAACAAGTTCTTTCCATCATACATCTATAGATCTTACTCTGTAGAGCACAAATCTATTATATTTCTGCTGGATTATCAACTGAACATATTGATATTCGTATGACTCTATTCTCTGATATAATTCATGTGTCTGACGTAGATTAATATTATACAATGAACATAGACACATACTGTTGACACAACTCACTTAAGTATACCTATTCATTCCACACAATATCATATGAAAATGCATCCGTAATAGTCAGCAAAATTTAATCCAAACATGCTTACATAGTTCGCATTCGATAAATTCAAATGATATCTCACCATATACGTTGCGTATTCAAGAATCATAATCTTGTAAATATATGGAGGTTACATATAATTGCAAACGGAATTAAACTGGGTGAACTGATGACAGAGATAGAATTTCTCATAACTTATAATACTCTGTTCATTCCTCCAACCACCTTTGAACCTTGGCGATGATTTGTGTACCACTATCATGCATGATTAATTATTATGAGAATTTAGTCGTATTGCTTAATCCAGAAGTAAATTTCATACAGTACTAAGTACAAGGCCCATTCCCCTAAGTACCATCAACAAAATGGGGACTCTAAAGGGGCATCAGTACAGGAAAAACATCTATTGACATGATTAAGTTATTCATCATTCAATCCAAACACTCCATAAATGGATGTATAGTCCCAGGAACATATCTGTGTGTGTTCATGTCTGTACGTTGATGTGTATTTTCTGGTTGATCTATTTTATACATGTGTATGGAACGCCTGCCATAACTATATTATTCTTCATAATGGTTTGTATGACATATGCATGAATATTATAGATCATGAATAACAAAAACAAGAATATATATACAGGTCCATACATAGTATCGATTAAGCTCAAGCTTCTTATCCATAATTCAGTGATGCCAGAAGTAGAAGACGAAGAGTGAAATGAGGAGCAAGAGAAGACGGAAGAGGGGGGAAGGGAGTTAACTAAAGTGAATGCACACACTGAACCAGTAATAAACCTCGTAACTACACAATTTCCGTGCGTATTATCATCAATGGAGACTCAATTTCATAACATCTCAGTATTTTCATATATATATCTATACTTACTGTGGATACATTCGTACTTTTCTCAGCCCGATCAGAATGTTGATGAACTCGGCTAGTTATTGTCGACGAAATGAAGTACACGCAAATAGTGCGAGGTCTTCACTACTTATTAAAGTGTATTCGTATATTGTGTGGTGGTACTGGTGGCTCTCACTGCACTTCTACGACAAAGTTTCTTTTATTATCGCTTTGAAGCAACATAAACATTGAGCACGCGCACTCGACTTACACCTACGTTACGTTCATGTATTCACTTTGAAGCAAAGTCCTCAAGAGAAACGTGAATGCGGCCAAAATGAAATTACCGAGTGTTTCACGAGTTATGTAACACTAACATTTATGAGAACAACCTCCCATGGCCCAGGACTTCTATATTGCAGCCAATTGACAAACTTTGAAGTCAGTATAAATTTATGATAATAAAGGATTTATTAAAGTAAAGGTAAAGAATTTTTATAAGTGCTATAAACTATAATTCATGTCAGACATTGATCAATTATATGGCCTACATATTCATGAGTAAATATGTATAGCTGATACGAATTGATCAGAGGGTTAAAGAGTCAAAAAAATGTCACACAAATCTCCCGGTCTGTTGATATGTCCCCTATTACAGCTATCGAATAGTACACATTGAAAAAGAGGTTGCGATAATTCATGAACACGATTCCATTTGCAAAGAGATAAAGAAAGGTAGGGGCACGCTCATTATACCATTCGCGGACGCTTGCACGCCCATTCCATTATTGCCACTTTGGGACAAGAGAAAATATATGAATGTGTTCCCAACGGACTTGGATGGACCTCTATGGGGAGATCGGCAAGGGATCGAGTATAAAGCGCACGGTAACATCCCAAGGGAATTTCAAGGGAGCAACGCGAGCCCACAAAATATAGTGAAAGTAAAGTTTTTTAAATTTATCCGTACGAACAAAAAAAGTATGTGCCAAAATTTATGTGGATGATTGTGTAGGTTCGCAGAGAAATAAAGTAAATTGATAAAGAAAATTAAACAAACTGAAAATGGAAGAAAATAAAACGATGAAGAGATGATATATTCAACGATTGACAATTTGCTTTATGGTATAGTGTGACGCTACTCTGGATTGGGTTTGGTGTTGGCAAGGGACAAATGCGAGGTGGAGGGTTGATATGTTGCAACAGTGTGCGCGATTCCCTGACGAAGGGGACACGCCCTTATAGGTCGATACCGGAACAAACGCATTCATGAGTCCCATAATTCATTCTTTCCTATAGTTCCGTCTTGTTCCCCACCCTCCCGCCCATCCCTCTCACCTTCTTTATCATCTTCCATAATATTTACATATTATGATCACCACTGACTGTCAAGAACGCGATATCTACACAAAGTGAACTACTGCATTCACTTACTATATCGCCATAAAATGTCATGTGTACTACTTCACTGACCCATTCCCTACCTCTCATTATTTTATCCCCCTTTTATATGATGTTTTATGTAGATTCCAATGAATATGCACGAATGCGCTTTACCCATGTATATAATCACCAAATGCATGTCATAATTACATATATATTGGATCAATAAAAGTGGCTGAATTATTGCACATTAATAAATTCAATTTTGCCCTTTTCCAGTTCCTCTCTCACCCCTCACCGCAGTTCTCTCTCATGTTTTTCGCAATTTTTGCATTATCAATGAAGTTGTTGTTATTAATTTTCTATTATTCAACGAATAATTTCATTCCACGAATGAAATGGAATTATTGGACGCGATGCAAATTGATTGAATTGTTCATCATTATTAAGTAGGGTAAACGGTTCAAATAGTGAGAAAAGAACAATGGCCTCTTTTTCCATTAATTGTTCAAACTCCAGACATGTATAATAATTAATACTACATGGCACGCCATGAACGAACAATTGAATTCAGCAAAAGGCAATATAAAATGTCATTCTCAAACATTTTCTTCAGTATTATTATCAAGCGCGCACCCCCAAAAACTTTACGGCTGTCGACATTGTGCCGACAAGAAAAAGGGAATGAAAATACGGATCAACTATATAACCCTGTCTAGAGAATTTTAATTACTCGAGCGGCAGAATGCGATTAAACAAAAGAAATGGAGAGCAATGTAGTGAAAACGTCAGGACAAGAGAAGCAACCAAGTGAATAGAAACATTCAGCAGTCTTGGACTGAGTGTTTTCAGTTGAGGATTCTGTGTGCTTGAAAATAGTATGGGGGCGAGAGAATGATGGCGAAGAGTGCGGTGAAACACATGATGTCATGAAATGTAAACTCTGATAAGTTGTATCTTTAACTGATACTCATCAACACGAAAATATTTTTCATATTACATATGAATTTCATTATTCATTTGTTTCCACACTCTGTATTTTTTTATTTTTCTACAGAATTTACTTGTAAACGAGGGAAGAGATATTGAAGAAGAAGCATGGAGCAATCATTACAAATGTATGCATACAGTGGCTGGAATATATACTTGAGTATATACAACTGACCATAACAGCACTGGGATGTTGAAAACGAGAGGAAGAAAAAGGGGATCAATACAATAACAAACACAATACAGGATGGGGAGGAAGTGAGCGGGTGAGTAAAAACGAAATAGCTTGTCCAACAAATTGGATTCTCGAGACATCCAAGCGAGTCCTCACGGCCTGGTATGTTTATTAAAGGAGCACCGACTGCATGTAGCATGAAGCTCGTTAGGCAAATTGAACTGCATATAAAGCGTCTACAATTCAATGTACCGAAAGAAAGGGACGAGTTTTTTGTTCAGGTTGTATAAGAATAAAAAGAAATAAAGGAAACCGGAAAATATTCTATATATAAAAAAAACACAATGAGAATCGAAAAAGCATTCGTAACTCGTCGAAACTCACGAGATTCATGGGCGGGGAATGGTTCTTGAATTTCCACATTCGATTCGCACATAATCGGCACTCGGTTCGAGCTCCATTGGGCCTCTGTTCGTTTTCCCGTCACACCACTCGAGCGGGCGCCCGCGTGCGTCGTTCTTTGTGAGGGCCAAGCGGAAAGCTCGTTCGATTTGGTGCCAATACTGTAAATGCCAATGGTGCTCTACAATCCCATCTCCATTCCCCCCTATTCGCTACTTTTTTTTTTCACTCTGCATATACCTGCAATTTGCTCCCATTCTTCACTGCGAAGTAAAATCACAAAATAAAATTGTAAAGTGAGCTCCATGCGAATGGTAGCACAATAAAAGCTTGTTTGTGGTGAAACGTGGGCATCAGCCCTGTCGCTGTAAACGCGTAAATAGTAAATCTTTCAATAGAGATGAAAATGCATCACGAAATTGCGGATATATAAACATCTATGTTTGCAATACGTAAAGTCTTTACTACAATTTTCTGCTGACATTAATAAAACAAAGATTGTGTCACTCACTCACAGCTGTTGAACACTTTAGTTTTTCTGTCTTCTCATCTTTTTTTTTTCCCCACGTTTCCAACAGTTGGAATGCGTACATAAGAATTCTGCAAGTCCTTGACAAAGCTCACGACAAACTTATCTTCGTATGTCTTTCAATAGAAGTGAAAAAAAAAAGAAATTTCATTGTGCTGAAAAATCTCACAATGAAACGTAATGAAAAAATTCCAATATTAATTTCGGAAAACGTCACGTCTTACAATGAGCTCAAAGAAAAAAAAGACATGACAAACGATAAATATTTTCAACACTGATCGATTACAAAGTCATGTTAGAGCAAGATAAATTTGCATACATCAACATTTCATTATCATATCAATAAGTGATTCTAATCAAACTAAACACATTGTTAATATCCAACACATGCATACATATAAGAAGATGAAGTTTACAAATTTTCTCAACTATATATCGTCAGCATTGAGGAAAACTTTCTCCATCAAAGTGTTCAAGCGCATGTTTAAGCATATTATTACGTACATATAGATATACGCACAGGAAGAAAATTTCCATCTTGCAGCCCATCCTGCCGTGCAATATTTATGTACATATACGTATGAATGTGCTCTGTTAGCATATATTCTGATGTATACATTATGATGCTGCAAAGACGTGTATCTAGTTTTATAAATTATGTCAAAGCCTAGTTGATGAGCAGGTCCATTTCGCCTGGGAATATATAACGTTTGGATGTTGAGTCTAGCCGACGTTTATGCCAGGTTGAATAATTCACCAAGCAATAGACTCAAACCCATTCCGTAGCTCTGATTATATATGCATATATATATACACGTAAATGTATTGTACATAGTCGTGTAGGTTCCCTATCACTCGAATGTTATTTATAGATATGCAACTGTATATTGTACTCTATATACATTCCAACGTAACATCACCAATGTCGGAGACGAATTTCCACATCCTATGGGACGTTGCAACAATGGAGAAACCGCTAAGCAACACACGTACATAGACAAATAAATATATATATTTATGTATAAACGCACACAGTTTCTATTTGGGCTCTCACAGGAAATTTGTTTATGTAAGTATAACTTGGCGGGCGCTCTCGCAAGTTGCGCGTAAATTTTTGAAATACGATACGCGAGGTTAATGGACGCGGGACTAGAACTCCCCGAAGTAGAGCACCCTCGCCCCAGGCATATACCACGTAAAAAGCGAAACAGCAAACCTTCGATAGAAACTTACACTTCCACCTATATATGTATACAATATGTATACACACAAAACATGTATATAGTATATGAATATTTTTTCCTCACTTCCGTAAAAGCAACGACTAAATTTACATATATTTTTTCATGCAACTCTGCATTCATATAAATAAATAACAATAGGGTGAAAGAAGAAGAAATTGGTGATATACAGTTGCAAACAACAATGAAGAAACCCATGAGTGCGTTCACCAATCCTTCAAGAATTTCATTTCACTGGTTCGTAAAGATGAAAGAAAAAATCAATGCTACAAGAATACAATCGAATCCAGTTTTATCTGGATTTATGTGCGGAAATAGTAAAAAATCATAAGACTGAAGATGGATGAAACAGCACAAATATCATCAACTCCTTAGAATATCTGATGAATCATTTGTAAAATATGTATAACTCATCGTGAATTTCTCTTTTACTTACATACATATATAGAGTATCACATGATTACAGCAGGATGAAATATTGAATGAGTTAATCAAACTGAAACGAATGTAGTCGATTAGTAACCATATTTCATAGATAATAGTTGAATCAATATTGAGCAAGGGATTGAAGCAGTGTAGTCTCAATATATGATAAATGAAGTGAGGAAACTCGAACGGGATTTGGAGATAGATTATAAGCCATCTTCAACGTTATTCTTTCTATACCCATGTAGAATTAATGATGGTGATGATGATGGGTTAATTGGATGTGACACGATCATTCTCCATTACAGAGTGCTTTGATCAGGCGGTATTGAGGCTTCTGAGAGAGAGATTGAAGACAGTGAAAGCTCTATATAATCAACTGCATCTATATACCAGTTATCTGCCAAAAGGATGAGATGCATTTACATACATGGCATGGAATACAGACGAATTGCGTGGGAGTGTTCAATTAATTGTCGTTCTCAATAACAGAACGTGTTTCATGAAAGACAAATCCAGTCAGTGTGCTTGTCACTATGTTCATAGTGTCACAAATAGATAAACCTCCTTCATTGTGATACCCATTAGGGTGCATTAATTCACATGATCGATGTCATATTAATAGGGTACAACCAAGAGTCATTGATGAAGTCGTGATAGTTTACATATTGAAATACAGTTGAAATATTCGGAAATTAGTGAATACTGTTACAAAAGTTCGTTCTCGCAAGAGTACAGAGGGGTAGAAAGTAACTTTGCACATTAAATTTGAAACATCGGTCGGAGGGAATGGTGAAGTAAAGCACGACTGGGATTTAACTAAGTCTCTAGAGACCAGGCAGTCGAGCCAAGGCCTTCTCTACAACATTCACGGAGAGGGGAACAGAGAAAAATAGCAACGTGGTTGTAGTGAAAGTGAGAAACTGCAGTCGTACAAGCTTGTACATATACCTATGTTTATGTATGGGTGACAGAGGGAAAGGGGTTAATCGACACGGGCGCACAGGGCCCATATATATGGATATATATTTATTTCAACCCTTTCCTAATTTGGTCTACATTACGGGCTACACTTAAACTTGCCGCCTAATTTTCACTCTCAAAATTAATTCACCAGGGTCTTACACCACGACCTTAGAAGGATATAGTGAACCCTCTTTGGATATGCGTCATCACGAAAGGATGAAGAGTAAAGAGAACCTGCATGGAGTGTGCATTTAATTCACCAATTCAGCAAAATGTTTGTAAAAAAAATGTTCCTTTCCTAATTGGAACGTGAATTAAATGCACGAGAATATAAAACACTACACGCACATTGTCTGATTACCCTGATCTAGGAAATAAAGAAAGGCCCGGAACGAGATTGGACTGTTGCGTGATATGAGACACGAACATGCTGTCATCAAAGTGGAGGAGTAGACGAAGAGTCAGACGATGACTCACCCGTATTTAAAAGCGCGACTACCAACATTTACATTTGAAAAAGTGTGATGCATACTAATTTTTCTCGCTTTCTTTGTACACACGTAGATCATGCGCTGAGTGAATAAAACGTAGACGCAAGTGAAAGTAGACGGTGTAAATTCAGTGATTTATCTCAGTTCGTTGTGCTTACAAGAGTACCACAAACAACTGTGCGAGTAATCTTATGGCACACATTTTCCCTCTCCATTTCTTTTATCATAGTTCTTTGGTCCTTTGCTCCTAGAGAAAAATAAAATTCTCAGAAGGAGATACGCTATAGGAAACATAATTTCATTGTTGATATGAAAGCTTCACCGAAAGGAACGGATTCATTTGTATTTATATATAATTGTCACTTGATATTTCAACGAAAATATCCTACTAACAATCCACCAATCTAAGTACCTCACGTAACATCTATAGCAGTTTGTTTTAAAGCATAGAATTCATTCTCTACACGATTGCAAAAGCTGAACTTTGTGGCATTTCACATTTAATATAAAAGACATTTTGAAATGTTCCAACTGTCTGTACCAATCTTTTGGCTGAGAGCTACACGAACAATGACACCCTTGGATTTGCAGATACATAGAACCACTGTAAGAGATACAAACTCGTAATATTCCGTTTAATGAATGAATGATAATGGAAAATAATAATCCCTATCTTTAAATCAGTGAAAAACAACAAAATTGATGCATCATTACAATCAGGTAATGGTTCATCAGATGCTAAATATTCACTGGCCACTAAACACAGAAGATTATATGCCATCAGATATATTTCCACACGACCCTGGATTATGGTGGGGTTCGAGCTTTAGATTAGTACCTATAAAACCCGCATGGATATATAACTCAACAGAAACCTTCTGGTGGTGACAACCCACATCCGCAGTGACACCTTCTATCCAGACACTTGGAACGCGCAAACGCCGTTGGCGGATGTTGGTGAGTACGGTCCGAACATTGAATCTGCTTAAAATGCGAGGCTGGTCAACCAGCATGGGGCAAGCTTTATTCTTTACCACCCCTCACAACAATGCATGCAGACTCTTACAGATAGATATATATATAATATCAGCATGGATAGCTGCGAAACACGACTGTAGAATTGAAAAGGGGACTTGTATTTGGTAACAAGAGTGGAAAGTACGATAAGGGATGTGAGACAAAGTGTTGGCGCCAAGGGTAAAAGACGATTGGAGATTCAGGCAATGCATGAAGATATATATATGCATACCACGCGTGAATTCATTCCTTTTGTACAGAAACGAGAGTCGTGGCGACTTGGCGCCGACTAGACTGAGTCCTGCATAGATGGATGGACCAGGAGTTTGGGTTCCATTGGCAAAACACCCAACGCCCAAAATCGCAACAATGTCACTACAAATATACAGAAGAAACTGCAGAAAATGTGAAGAAGAACAATAAAAGAAATTTGTGCATATGGGCAAATCTTAGATAGTGCCCGAATTCATGTTAGGATTTGTCTAGCGATGTTTCCAGGGCCATGATTCCATTTATATGAAGGCAATAGGGTATAATCTAGTTTTGTTGAGTTAAAGTATAATAAACAAATTATTTCTTTAATGTTGCTGAAGCTTTCTCTCATCCTACTATAAATTCTGTGGAAAATATGTAAATTGGTATACTCACAATTTATACACATGAAAGTATACGTTCGAATTACCGAACTAAAACTGACTTTCTATAATCCAAAAGATATATTCATCTACAGATAAACCAAGTATGCAAGGGCTCGAAAATGTTTCTAATATGTAAAAGTTTTAACGATGTTTACGAGCTTGTTTATATTCGTTTCACACTGACTGAATGCAACGTGGCGTCATGTCGGTTGTACATGCACGATTACACAACCAACCGCCATAAAATAACTTCTGAGTTGAAAAAGTTTTTCCCCAACCTTATTCTCTTGCAATTCTTCATTTTTTTTTCTCTCTTTCATTCCCCTCACTCGGTCTCGTCAATTCACATTCAAGACTGTGTTGCGCAAGTATACAATGCTGAGAAAAATAACTACACAGCAACGAGAAAAAAAAGGGGGAAGTCAAAAGGGACATAATAATAACAATGGAAATAATAGTAATGACGAGGACGGAAAAAATGATTATGGAAAAGCCTTTGGAGATTATTGGTACATGTGCGTGGAAGGAAGAAAAACAAAAAAAACACTGCCAATAGGACTTCACCTGATTATTATAGAGGAGTCCCAAGGGTCTAAACCCTCACAACATCTACCGCTTCATTTTCTACTCGTCCTGCGTAAACCCTCACCAGACATGTTGTATTTTCCCCCGACTCTTTATATTCCCCTTTTTCATTGTCAGAAATCTTGCATTCCACTGTCGTCCAATTGCAATTTGATTTGCCGTTATGTCGAAAATAGATAAATAAAAATACGCAAATTCTGAGATAGGAGATGTGCAATGATTTGACTGGAGAAGTCAAGCGTGATTGGCCAGACGATAGTACAACGATAAATCAGATGGATCATTGATGAAATGCGATAATACAACATAACAGGAAGGAAAAGAAATTGAGATCGAAGTAAAAATGATGCTACCAGTGCCTATAATATAAAATTACTTTTGCTTGGTTGATCATGTCATTTTTGTACCAATAAAATACTGATAGAACGCTGGGCACTGATAACTTTGGACTTAATACCGTCTTTTATTTCCCCCCGATTTCATCAGCGTTCATTAAAGCTACTGATCCACCCACCTCAAATCCACCCAACCTATTTAACTCCGCCAAAACAATTTAGGATGCTTCGTGTCATGCACCTTCCATCCAGAACATTAAATTGAAATAAAATCACACACTGCAGTGACAATAATTGTTCTGTATTTCTCATTTACATATGCAGGCACATACAACGCTTGTATCAATGCAGGCATTTTAGATTTCCATTCCGCCCATCAAGTTGCGACAGCTTAAATTGAGCCATCCTTATTTCCATCCAACTAATTTTTATTGTTCCGTTGCTTTAATGTATTTCAAGTGAAATGCGAATCGATACACCATTGAGAGGGAGAAATAAAATGTCCTCCTGTTAAACTAGACATACATCCAGTATGCATTCCAGATAACCAAAATAATTGTTCCACATCACACAAAATAATTGAGTTTCCATTTGTTATTCGATTCAAATATTCAAATAATGCTCTTCAAATATCAGTGTATTTGTTCATTTGCAATGTTCCAATTTACATTGGATCAACCAATCATCAATACAGATAATTGCGTACAAATATTTGGCTATTTAATTGAGATAAAATGAATCCTAATGGCGTACAGGCATTTTTCATAGTCTGAAAATAACCATGATAAAATTCGACAGTTCTTTCATCAAAGTGAAATATGAAGAAAAATAAAATGAATAGAGAACGAAAAAGTCGACGAAACAAAAAAAAACCAAATCAACAACTTAAGGCATCATTCAACGGAAGCCATTTGAGAATAAAAATACGCTCTTTTGAGAAATTGGCAAACGTGTAGAAGCACTTCAAAATTTCTAGCCGTATATTTATATATATATATATATATATATCTATATTAATGTAGAAATACATTCTGTGCCTCTGTCTCAGCCTTGGATTTTTCCCCAGGTGTCGCCGGAAAAGTGGTGCACTGACAAGTATACGTTCTACGTTCTCCAAGATGTCGAACTCTTGCATAGAGCCCATTGAGAATAATATAAAAAATGGGTTACGTTTCCTATTTTACTGCATCCACCGTCTCGCACAACTCACTTCTCAGTTCAAATACACTTTTTCCATCCACCTATTTCTATTTGTTCTTTCCTCTTTCCTTTCAACCGTATCCATTACCATTCTCTACTTTGTTCAGAACGCATTCGATAAAGTGTATCGCACATGACGATACATTAACTATCAGTTCTTTGTCCAATTTGCTTCATGAGATATTCACGACGCGCACTTCATTCGTGCATACATGAATATGAGTTATCGTCGCATCCAACTACAACATAATAATAACAACAATGTCAAATTGAACGCATATAAATTACTGTGTCAAGACTAGATTAAAAATGTGTGTGAGCCGTATTTCACGAAAAAAAGATTCAGATAAAATAAAAATATACATATAAAACGCCGAGTGTTTTGTGAATGATGCTTGTGTATATGAATAAAAAATACGCAATAGGTAGTGAAGTGCAATTGAGTTGAGAGGATAATAAATATCAACTGCATGTTAAAAGTTACTCACGTATCATATATAGCCGATACTCTCGACCTACTCAGAAATTATTTACGCGACTAGAACACCCGGTTTTTTCCCGGATATCAGACGTCATCATTCATCAAGTTAAAACACAACCATCAACTTTTCAACATTACACTTAATTAACGTATTAATACTGAAAATTGATACTGATTATAGAATTGTATGATTAGATGGTTGAATAAAGTGATAGTTAGAAGAGGCGTTCAGGTACTCAAACGCACGTATATTACCACAAATGTTCTTCAACCATCTACCCCTAATGTTGATACTGTCATGCAAATTCATATTCATGTGTGTATCTAGTATCAGATGTTGATATGCACATATTTGCGTATCGAACACATTAACCGTATATGAATAGTGTTATTCCATCAAATTTCGCTTTCATGTGTTGCTCGTCAGACAGACACGTCGTAAGGACCTCCCTCCTTCACAGCAACTCTCAATGCAGCATTTGAGCCACATACATGATAACTCGCACAATGAGCACAGAGGGTGTGCAGCGAGGCGAACAGCGCGAAGCCTTGTGGCTAACCATCAACGCCACACGTTGGAGCATGTGGATGCATGTGGATAGGGTCTATCTTGATTTCATTTCATTTAGAAAAAGTGAAATGCACAACGAAAATGAGATGAGAGAAATGTGTGAAAATGGATCAATACGAACGTTTATTACTGCAGTACAAAAGTCACTTAATTTTAAGTCCACTCGTTGACTTAATCACTCTTTTACAGAAAAATTTAGTGACACGAGATAATACAGAAAATTTTCAGCTGGAAATTATTATTCTATGCCGTTCACGTTACTTTGAACGTTATCTAGTCTGCACCCTGTATAAAAAGACAAAATTATGCCTTCTCCATTCATTGGTATAGAGCTCATGTTATCTTTGTGGACGATGATGGTACACTAAAATATTATTCAAAAAAAGTTTCTATTAACGACGTAAATGAGTAGAAGTTCACGCGAGCTGCACAATGTTATGTATGAAACGTGTCTCGCGTATTTAAAATATCTTAATGAGTGAAACGTGGAGTTCACCCACCCGCCATTACTTTGGTCTGAAGCCTTGTTAATGCACCGTCTACCCACTAAATATATAACCATAAAAGTTAAATTTTTTTCATAATAGTTTTAACGCTAATTGCTTCATTCGTCTCGTCTTTCACCATCATTTTCTATAGTTAAAATTAGTCGGAAAATATGCTCTCAAGAAATCTTCTATCAGTAAAAGGATTCTCAACTGAATAAAACAACAACAAACCAGCATTATCACTCATTGATATCTGGCAGCGTCTGGCTATTCAAATTGTGAGGATATTCTTAGAACGAAAATGAAGAAACAAACAATTGTTTCATCACAAAATTTCAAGTTGTCACTTCTATTTTTGTGTTTCACCCAACTATTACAGAGAATGAAAAGAAAAATAACAAGAAGGAATAGTGTAATCAAATAGAACATGAAGAACGAGAATCGAATGGATAAGAAATAGAATATGGTGATTTTATTGCAGATAGTTAAGTTCACGATATCTTAATGTCACATGAAATTGAATTGAATAAAGTACCGAAGATATATCGCAGGATGACGTAAAGTACACTACTAAAAAAGATTAATAATATATTTTCTATATACATGAATATATATTTATATGTCATATATATCGAAACGTGGAATAGTATTTGGATTATAGAGGATATAAGAAAAAGTTATCTGGCACGAGCTTTCGCAAAAGCTTGGATGGACACACAGTGGAGTGCTTCTGTCGTATGGATTCGATTACACTCTCGAGGCTCGCAATGGTCACATTATCCATGTGGCACAACGCATTCGCATAGCTATACATCTTTGTGGAATAAACCTCCGACCGCCCATTACTTCGCCAAAACTCCCAACCCATTTTTTCACTTTGTATATAAAATTGTATATATGTATATGTGTGTGAAGCGTCGTAACCATAGAGTTTCTTTAACGTGCCATTCACGAATAAAGAGATAAAGACGACAATGCGACAAGCACACACATATACTTTTGGATGTGCAACCAAATTCACTAGACGCTGTGACTATATCAGATATTCATTGAAATCCCGTCGCCATAAATTTTTATTCGCACGAAGAGAAAATTCTGTTTTAAAATGTGGAAGACGAAGAAAATTTAGAATACGCAGCGATTAGCACATTAGCACATATATCATTATGGAGCAGAATATTTATTGCAATACTTTGATGAAAGATGGTGATAATTATAAAAATCCTTAAAATAAATGGAAAAAGAATCTTTTTTCACGATATAAATATAACACGCTTTTGTGAATCTTTGAAACTTTGTTGCAGACCGATTGAATGTAGAGTCATGTTGTTTGTCAAATACTCTAGAGGCATGACTCAACGATGCGTCACGTAGAATACTTGATAGTAATAACAAACACGATATAAGTAACAAAGTTATATTGGAAGATGTTGAATGAATACCACTGTCATCAGACTTATACGAGCAACAGACACGATCGGCACTTATTATTCAAGTCTTTGACGCTTCTGGTATGAGACTCGTGCATATGTATAGACACAGTCACAACTCGATCGCGCGTATGATATCAACAAGCATCTCTTCCAAGAGACATTGCAATTTCATCATGCAAATTACTTTCACGAGCGCAGAATGAGCTTGCACAAACTTTCATTTGTCGCTCTATCAGAAGAAGACTTGAGCCAAATGAAAGAGACTGCGAACGTATATATATGGTAAAAAGCAAATCATTCACGATTATACATTTATATAAATCTTCTTTGACGAATTTGTAATAAAATACTAATGTATATGCTTGCATATTTCTTTTCGAATGTTCGTAGTTACATTGGGAAAGAGAAACTTCATACTGTACAACTGCATTAATTTCGTTGAAAGCTCTCTGTCCATTCAATATAGAGGAGCAAAGAATTTACAAATAAGAAGTTATGATCAAAGTGGATGAGTTCATATTCAGCATTAGGGGACATCACATCAACGTTCTACGATACTATCCATGATCCAAAGGAGCCACATCATGGCAACATCACTGCGACATCCAGCGAAATATCTCAATTTTTCTCTCTATCTTCACATCCCTTCTGACAGTTTTTCATATATTTTTTTTTCACACTCTACCAATATATACGAACGTAATAAAATGAAATTGACCCCATACCACATGTTATCGCTTAGATTAAATAAACCCTTGTGAGCGCTCCTCATCCACGATTTTCATGCAAGAACCTTTCAACTCATTCGGTTGCATTCACTCCTCAAATATCCCACCATGATTGTGCCACATGCTATATTCTTGACCACAACACTACATATTGAACTCTGATCTCACGTCTGCTCTCACATGATTCACCAATTACTCATCAACTAACTTTCTCTCTGTTAACCCCAACTTTCGATTCACGAAATTACATTCTGACGCAGCTTTTGTTATAGATACTTCTGGCACACTATCGCAATCTGCGAATATCTGTCTGCACCTTGATTGTGTATTCAGTTTGATGCAAGATCGTAGCCTGATAATAAACTTCGGAAGATGGTATGATGTTAATTGGAAACATTGTAAGAATACGTAAGTTTACATGTAACACTGCCTAAACATAACTTACTATATTAGATCATCTTTTCTTGTTATTAAATGAAACACAACTGTAACATAACTGTGTTGATAGTGTTTTCAACATCAATTCATGAGTTCATAATCATAAATACGTTTTTATACGTAACGATCAGTACATGATAGCCACGGAAATCATAACAAATTCATGTAAAACATATAATTCGATAACGCACTCACTGTAATGGCTCCACGCCCAATTTATTCGTTGCGGATGTTGCGATTGCTGGTACCACTACATAACAATTTGATATTTGGCCATTTACACATGCAATTTGTCACCGGGAAATTCTATTCATATGTATATATATATATATATGAGTCACGCAATGAACAGAGTAAGTGAAGAGGAGGCGGATGGATGAATTTATCGAACGACGAACAGAGTGAGAGAGATTGAACATGAAAAATGGGATCAAATTGTAGGAGTGGGTCGCATGAAACAAAAAAGATGACAGAGTGGAAGGGTTCATACAAACTGTCCATATACAATCCGAATCATAAAATCCTTACATCAAACGTGTCGAAACTCAGCCCATATTTCCATTGTATTCTTCCGTTCATTTGGTTTGTTTGGAAATGACTCAACTGTCATAGATCTGTATCTATACACGCAAGGCAAGTGCTCTAAGATAAGTGACGAAGAAACGAAGGGAAAAATTGAATGGAAATTGAGAAGTGGGCAAGAGGGATGTGCGCATTGGGGAAAAGAATGAGCAGAAGATGAATACCGACGATTTCACCGTGAATCATAGACGTTATTCATGTGTATATATATATATATATATATTCCAGTGATAAAACTATTGTACAGTCCGTCGCGTTCAATTTCAACTTTTTCTTCTCCATAATGTCATGTGCAATCGTGCGAGTGGAGCCCACTCACCACTGCATCTATAAGGTAAGACGTTCATTTTTCCTGACAAAATCTGTCCATTCAGTTTCAAATATATTACATAATATTTTTCTGTATCTGTATAGTAGAGTGAATGAATTGATGTTGAATACGTACATATAATGCCCCAACATCCGCCACTCATTCTTCACACATAATAATAATACTTGCGATATATTGGACTGGATATATACTGTTGAGAATAGATGGAAAGATTCTGAGCATCAGTTTAGGGTGAGCAATATGGATTAAGAAGATTGAGCATGAGTCAGAAGAGCGTATGTATCCAAAGTAGGGTGAATATATCTAAAAGTGAATTCTATGTTAATTCAAATTTATGTGTGATGTGATTTTTTCCTCTTTCGTTTGCGATAGGTTATCAGAAGATACGTAGCTACCGATGTGAGTTGACCATGCTGAAATTTCAATTATATGGATATGCAGCAGTTGGGTCCTCGAAACAAGCACATGTTGTCCACTTATTGTCCAGCTTCATCGCTTCTATTTTCCACTTCAATTCAGTGCCAAATATTGCAAGCGGTGGCACATTTAAATTGAGAGGATGAGTATTACAGCGTAGTGCCCTTTCACTTATACTCACGTCAATGTTTTCAATTTTCTATACGTTCAATATAAAAGCTTGTTAATGGCAATTGCTGGTGCACTTTAAATGATTTTGTTCGACTGGATAATTGGGAAGTTTGGACAACAGACGGGCAGGAGACTTGTACATGTGACTCAACATGTTCACGAAAAATGAGATTAATTTGTAAGATAAGTATATACGAGTGTTCACCCCATTGGCAATATAAATGACAGTTTGATTGAACTAGCCCCTAATTCTAGGCTGTTTCATTATCCGACACAAGGGTGAATGAGCAATCAATATATGTATATAATCACTGTATATCACTATAGTTTCGCTCTGCAATCCTATCCCATTCAGTATTAATTTCTCGCAAGGAAGTTTCATCAATCGTAACCTCTACCGTGTGTTTTCAATTTTCACATCAAACACTTGACTTTGCAATAATAAAACGCATATTTCAACAAGTGATGACCTTTTCTAGTCAACTGAAATAATCACCAACAGAATGTACATCGTATTTGACCGTATGTATATAAAATCTGAAGCGACACTATGAATGTGCACACATTTGAGATGAAAAGACCACTTTGATCGTGAGAAGAGCTGAGTCAATAGGCAATGAAAGTAGTTTTGGGGAATAAAAAAGTTATTAAAGACACAAAACTATGAATTTTGGGAAATTAAATGAATGGTAAAAGGAGAAAATAGTGAGGAATTAACTCTTTGATATAGAACCTTTTCAAATGGTCTCACTAATCATTTAACGCTCTTTCCAACTCGATTCTGCAATTCATGGACTTTTCCATCGTCTATACAACATAAATATATATATACATGTATATGCAAGGAGTTCAAAAGTTTTATCTACCAATCTGGAGAGTTCTCCCTACAAAGATCTATCAATGACGGCGGACTGGCACTCCCTCCCTGCACAGCCAGACAGCAAAATCGAGACTTGCAAGGTTCATTGATTTTCCTTTGAATTTTTCATCGCCTGGAAGAAGATGGTCCATGGTGGAAATACGGCACAAAAAGTTGCATGAGACCAATTGACTAACGGCCGATTTTTCACTCAATGGTCGATTCCACATCCTCTAGCAACATAAAATAAATATTTTTGTCCGCTTCACACTCTGAAAAATTAATCGCACCGAATTATATGTTATAGCGCGCAACCGGGTAATAAAAAGTTGAATAAACTAAATTCATAATGCCAATTAAAGGTGGAAAAATGGTTCATCAAATGCACTTGGAATAATGTCTCTCCATTTCTTGCATTACCACTTTGCTTCTTGAAGTGATATACATGTTCCTCTTTTCATTTCAAACGTTTTCACCTTACGTTCTACTCTTCTATATACACAAGCACATTTCTACATTCTAAGACTGAAGTATTCAATATCAACATATAACGCTACAGTTGCGTTCAGCACTGTGTTCATCATTTTCCATTTGCTTTTCACTTTGATCAAAGCTCAAATGATGCTTCTCCATTGAGCAATGCGATGTGGATTCCCCTCCTTAATTATCGCTGATTAATCCTCCCGATTTCGAAAGTACGCTGTAACGCCCTGCGCACCTATCACTATTGAAATACAAATATAAAGACTCCTGTGACTATATATTTGTTGCGTTTACAGAGAAAACTCTTACGATCAATGATTAAAAGTATGTTTCTGTGTATTTTTTATATGTCTTATACAATGGCCAAATCATCCATATATCCCCAAATCATAAGTGAAAACAATCGCAGAGACACTGACGGTGATAAAAATACATATAAAGGCAAAAGTTGTGCCAACACGGATGCCTCCCTCATTATCAACCACCCCAATGTTTTCTATACTTTTGATATAGACACGCAAGACCGTTATTTCGATGGACGTTTGAAGTTATCGATGTTTATGCATTATATATACTGTTGTAGACAATGAATCACAACAAATGAGTAGAAGAAATCAACTTTATCCACCCGCATATAAGAATACATGCAAATTCCATAAACTTTGAAAATAAATTCATACGATATTAATTGTTCATGCTCTGGCACTTAACACTCAAATTTGTTTCAAATACACTTTTAATGAGCATGTTGCGCTACCATAAATGAATACAGAACGAGAAATGAAATGTAGGAGAGTGAAAAATGTGCGCATGATGTTAAAAAATAGATAGGGGGAGAACAAATATGGAACGAAAAGAAGAAATGGGTCTTAAGTTGGATATCTTAATCCACAATAACATTAAACTCTCGAGATGTAGAGATGATAATGACTACTTGAGCTCTCCCAAGTTGAGAGTAATCAATCAAGCCAATGCTAACGGCTCAATGTAGCTCAGTAAGCTTCGCATTCACGTGAACTAAGACTGACAAAAACATCAAGTCAAACCCGGCTCGTGTGATCCTACTACTAAATATATTCAAACTGATATTTCAATATATAGAGGTCGTAGTCAAGGAATTTTCTTTCATGAGAGTATATACATTGGTCGCTGGCAATCATGAAATGTTAGATTTGTACAATAGACATAAAGCATTGCGATAAAAACAAGAATACATAAATGGTTTGACATTTTCGTATGACCTTTCATCATCAGTTCATACAAAATGCATTATGAGCTTCAATATTTCCGAACAAACGTAATAAATGAACAGACCGTTGACAATGTGACGATTTCTACTATGATATGCTATCAATTATACAGAAATTATTGAATACCAATTCATATTTAGCATGATAATAATTCGAACTGACAAATGGGTTGTCAACTCTAGGCTCGTTCATATCACTGATAATATATATTGCATGAGTTGTGTGATATACGCAATTATCTGGTCATGACGTGGCCAGGCGGCGAGATGAAAGACCTGCAGAAAAAGTACGGATGGAGTGGTAAAAGGGGAAGAAGAACCAGGGGCGCAAACCCCAGTAGAAGCTAATGTAATTAAATGACTGGACCTAAACCATTCTCACTCTTTTACAAAGACAGGATTACCGAAAAATAATACGACCTTAATAAAAACCACAATCCTACATTATTCGCCCTCACAACACAGAGCAAATATCGGTTTAATTGTATGCACAACCCTAGAGCTCTTTTCGTTGCATATTTAATACATTCAGTTTTTTTCTTCTTTTTGATGTAGTATAATCAATTTTTCTTCTGCCATCCAGATATACATATTTATCATGCCGTATATTTTCTCGAATTATTACAAAGTTGTCAATTGCATATACAAAAATTGCATTACTATGAAATATTTGTTAAAGAATAAAATATTAAAAAAGGAGACAGTGAGAGAGGACACTGTAAACAAAGTGATTTGCACACCATAAGCGCACGCCTTCAAATCCCCAAGTTTTTTCCTCCTGTTATTTTCATAAACGAAAATGCGAGAAGATGAGAGTGAGCGAGAAATGGAGAGATGATAGGGTTGTGGGATGGACGGTACGTTAAACCACAGTGCACAAACCGCTAATGACATGCACCCTCACTCTAACCCGTTAGCCACGTTATTCCCCTCACTTCTTCATGCTCTCACTCTCGGTCGTGCAACTTCCAGTATCTACCCGAGTGTGACTTCCACTTTGAGCGACGTGTACGAGCTCACACGCGGGTGCGCGTGCGCCCAAACAATTCCGTAATTGCACAGCGGTATGCTCACTTAAATGCCGCCACAGGCGAAATACAGAGAGCGCCAAGCGAATACCCTCAACGTTTTGGCTCTTCTACATTTTCCAATTGTGAATATTATCACCATGGTGTTACTCGTCTGTAAATCTCGGAGAAACGTATTAATGTTATTCACTTTTAACTTTACTCTAATTAATCAAAAGTCGTTGCCAGATGAAATACTGTTCGAATAGTTATTTTTCTAGTGTTTATCAGTGATACAATATACCGTTGGATTTATACATGAATCGATAGAGATGAAAAGAATAGCTCAACCAATATTCATTGTACACACACACAGTGTTGACTCCTCAGTGGCCATTGAGAAATCAGGATATTGTTTCATCGTTATATATTCGCCAATGCCCGATTATTGGTTAACATGCGCCGATGGCAACTGTATGAAATTTCAGGTGGAAGAGGGAACAATGCCTGGCGCCCCATCCATCTATACACACTTGAATTGTGAAATTTTGCATTTTAATTGTACAATCCACCAACATGCGCGTTGTGACGTAATTGATGCCGTAGGGACCAAAGTCGACGGGGCTTTCACTGCAATACAATTTCTACCCCTCTATGTGCAGCTTTCATTCTCTCTACCGTTTGCTCCCGCGTTGTTTTAACCGTAAAAATGGTCCCTCTCCGTCAGAGTAGAAACAGAGTAAACGGTGAAAGACGGGAGGGTTTTAGTCTCTGGATCCGGACAGTGAAAGCACAAGCTTTGATATCGCTTTGTCTGCAAGCAAATTAATTGTCCGTGTACACTCGAGTATTTTCATAGTACACATAAATATTTCCACTCTGTTAACCTTTGACAGCTCGTGGCGAGAGAATTGGACGACGTCGCTAGGGAGGACACAAAATGAGAGTCCATTTTATATAAAAGAACTTTTGACGTGGTACCCCAACAATCTTGCAATGAAAAATTCTTATAAACTTTCAGGATATTTTTTACAGTTACTCTTTCATTGTCTTCGTATTTATTTCTATATCTATTTCTATAACGTTACAACAAAATAATTCAAGAGTTGATTATCATATCTTGCAACAATCAACTTCATACAATTAAAAATTCCCATTGTACATTATCTTCGATTAATCTGCCAATATTGATCATTTTCATCTATCTATATCTCTTATATAGTGTCTGATGCTTTTTATTTACCCTGTAAATCATTATTATCGTGGATTCATTGGATGAAATAGCAAGTCCATAAAATTGATATCAAAAAAACGTACGCAATGTAATCTTCCACTTGAAGCCAACACGATAAGATTAATTTATCATCGCATCAAATATTTCGCATTATTATTGATGTCCATTGACTTATTGTTACTGATTTGTAAATCACTGCTTGAAATATATTCATAAAATAATTATACTCATCCATTGATTATATAAAATAATGAATTAACATAATCTATTACAGGAACATTCACCCTTATCTTAACTACCCGTTAACTCGTAACAATCTGACTTATTTGCTACACGTTATTCTCACAAATTGTATATTCCTATAAATATACGTACATATATAAAGCAACGAAGAAACAAAGAAAGGACCAACTTGGACGGGTTGTTTAAAAGTCACTGCGAAATTCGTGACACGTTTCCGGCGGTACAAATTTTATTCGCACCACGTTCTACTACAATGTATATATATAGACAACGTCCCATGCAGAAGAATAAGAAGCACGGAAAATACACCGGGTGTGACATAAGGGTGGAGCGTCCGCTTGGTGGCTACGCTCGCGATATTCGAATACAGAACAGAAAAGAGAAAAGACATGATACAAGATAAAAATAAGTATCGAAGACAAATGAGAACGAGCCCGGCGTGTTTCCTTAATTCGTGACTGAAATTAAAAATTTTCTCAAGTTGCGTCAAATATACGAAATTATATACGAACTTGAACATTTCTCTCCCTGTCAAAGTGTTTAATCGTTCGAATATACTTGTTTATTCACATCGAATTGTTGATATCACAAACACATGTTCGACATTAATTTTTATTTGTAGCCCAACTCGAATCTTCATATCGTATGTCATATACTTCTTTTTTCCTTCATAATATCAATAGTCGAGCATTGAAATTCTGAATAGTGCGCGTTGTTAGCATGAGTGATAGTGTATGAATCGAAATTTTAATTAATTTCACCTGATGTCAAGCTATGAGTACGCATACAATTTCTGAACATTACTTGCCATCTTATATCACTGGACGTACCATAATTACTTATCACATTACGACCCAGATACACACAATGGCGTCATCATTGTGACATTGATATAGTTTTATAAAATATCAATATGTTGTAGATTAATATAGGAAAATCCTGAATGAGCTACGAGATACTCAACAACTTCGAACAATATTATATATCAATAAATATCGACTTTGATCGAATCAATGTTTACCATTAAAATTTTTCTGTATTCATTCTACGTATTACCTCACAATTACGCGCATTGCTTCGTTATTATTTATTTACGTACGTCATGAAAATTCTTTTGAAAATAAACATTTGCCACGAGTCGATTGTTATTATTTAAAATGGAACATTTATTCCCTCGCGAATTGCAACGATTAGATAGGCGTACAGTATAATAACGAGAAAGTTGTGAAATATATTCATTATCTTTACTGAAAACGAATTAACCTTAGTGAACTTGGTAAGAGATAGTCCAAATGTTTATTTATTTTTCAGAAATTAAACTTTAACTGTTGTGTAATTTTTTACCAAGAATATTGTACTGATTACCATGACAATTTAAAAATTGAAAACAGTCGAAACGACAATCCAAATGTCATTGTTAATTTATATATTAAAAATTTCGAATGGGATGAAGCAACATTTAGTCATCCTGATTTTCATCAAGACAAGTACAAGAATGATTCTGTATTGTTCATGTCAGTCCGCAAGATTTTGCTGAAAAAAATGAATAGTAATAAATATGGAAAATTAGATAATGATTTGAAGGAAAATAAAAAATTATAATAAGTAGGTGGGTGGAGATCGCTCTCCATCACGTCCCCACTGCTATTTCTTTACTCTTCTTCCAAGAAAGTGGGTACATGTACACCCAGACGATTCCAATTCGTGATTCTGAACTACCTGAGCGTGATACACGCAACTTCAACCAACTGCCGACTCGACTACTAATGCGCCAACCACCAATATATGAAATGTTTGTATTTTACATACGTCATGTGTAGCTATCCTTCGTTTCTGACATTGACAAACGAATATGTTTACATGTCAATGGTATTGATGTGATTTGTGAGTCATTGAAATGAAAACTACAATCATTCATTTCAACGATTCATATTCACATGGAATAGTTTCTTTATCGATTTATTATCCTCATATTTAGTCTTATATTGCAACACGAACTGCCTTTGTTTTCATGCAATTATATCTTCATTTGTTTAACTAAACGTAATAATATTCAACATATAAAAATTACACATTCAAAGCAAAATTTCAAAATAATTCACTATGATTCAGTTACTGCCATGTATAGGTGGTGGTTTTACATTCGATGTTCCAGCAATACGACCTTATAATAAAAATGTTTCATTTCCTCAACGCGAAAAAATTCGCATAGTTCTCATTCAGGGTCGAGAATGTACACACACAGAATAAAAATGGTTAAATTGAATACAAGAAGAAAAATGTAGCGCTAAAGGAAAACTTCACAGCGCCGACAATAAAAAAAAAAACGTACATCAAATTTAAAAAGTTTTATCTTGCGCCGCGTATATAAAATTACTGTCCAACTCTGTATGATGTATTGAAACATTACGTATATATTATTATCAGTTGTGAGATATCCCAAAGAAAAATGACAGAAGACACGGAAAAATTAATGGATGAATTTGATCTGCAGTAATATATCGTATGATCTCAAGTTTAATGTCACTTATATAGAATCATAAATATTGTGTGAACATTGTTTTGTGACCTTATGTACAAATGTGCGCATATGATTCAATCTTAATTACCAGTACGTCCTAGCGTTATCAGACTGAGTGCATCCACTATGTGCTGAGAAATAGTATAGTGCATTTGAATAAATAAATATACTATATATTATGCGATCCTTTCTCAGTACAGAAACGTTGGAAAAATATGAATAGCTAAAATGTTAATATAATGTTGGAATGCACTCAGTCAAATGTAATCGTTGTATCCACATTCCAATGCATAAAATAATAGCTGATAATATCATAATACAGCGAGTGAGAAAGATACAAGATTCTTGAGTTATTGGCAGTCGTTGCACATGCACATAAAAATGGCTGTATATATACCAATGTAATTTTTGATTATATAATTTACATATTCAATTATTCATTTTAAATGTTTTAAGTGAAAGAATTTAATGTATTAACGTTTGCTATTCTTCATTGTACGATTTAGATTGATGTTCTCATTCGCCATGTAATTAACTATATAAATTCGTCGTGCGAGTATCCATCATTGCGTCACAATGGTCTCAGTGTGAAATTCCTGATTAATAACTCGCTATTCAATCACTTCACGTAATAATCTGGAAAGTGATTCCGTTGTATTCATAATATCCTGATGTGAAACATATTTATCATCAAATCAACAATAATATTATGGTTATGACTTTGATGTTGTGATCGTGATAGATTGATATATATAAAACATTGCATTTTAAAATACTTCAAAAATGGACTTTATGCACTTTGATAAATTATCTTTTCGGAAAACACTTTGAATGCTTCACGAAGCGCGAATAACTCGAGCTGTTATGTGACTCAGTTACATGACATTCTCATCTCTTATTCAATCGCTAACGTTGATTTAACCAGTGGAAAATCGTCTAATGCATATGAAAAAATGAACATTCTTCCAAACATCATTTCATTTCATTCAGTTGTACCTACGTATTCCACAAAAAACAATATGTATACACATATAAATAAATATGTAAAGTCCACATAACAATGAATAATATTCTTCTTGCATTTCTCTTTCTCAACTTTTTCTCCAACTGTTTCCAATTCATTTTTCACTTGATCGTAAAATTTTATTGGCAACATTTCTACCGTGGAATAGTTAATAATTGAAATCATTTCCATTTCTTTATGGGAAAGCATCACATACGTACATACTGCACCCAAGTTGATCTATACATAATTCAGTATTTTTCCATCGAGTTACTCGATCTTCAATTCTATCAGTTTTATGAGGAACAAAAAAGAAAGGACTGGACGTAAAGGTGAACAAATTTAAAGGGTAACGTCAAACAAGTAAAGTCTGCCATTGGCTACTTTTACATTGATGAATTTTGTTAGCTCGCCTGAAGCAAACTCAATGTCCCAGCTGACTTTGATTTGAAAATATGTTATATTGCAGTGGTGCCAGTTTATCTAATATAGAACAATGGTGGGCCAAAAAAAAATATTAGAGAAATCCGGAATCTTTATTCCTCCCTCTAGCCTGTGTCACCTTTTTTCCATCAGTGGTGCATTAGACTAAAGGTGTGTCCATTAGAAAAAGAAAACCTCCCAGCGATTGCCACCACCAACCCTCTATATCCACATTCTACTTCTCCGCCAGCTCTGCACTTTCGATTTTCCATTAGCACAGACGCCGATCAGTCGCTACTTTGTCACCATCGCTGTACTGTCGAAATTGTTCTCGTACAACTAACTCCAAAACATTAATCACTCGTTGTGCTGACATGAGACAAAAAAAACAAATTGAAAATAAACAGTGTCATAGTAAAGCTCAGCAAACACCTAAAATTTTCATTATCAAACACATAAATTCCGAAAATGAATAGATGAAATCAAATAATATCGAAGACAGCGAAATGTTATATTAAAAAAGGTACAGAAACAATTTGATTCCTGCAGCCATTCACACTTTATTAATTCATCCATTCATCAAATTATTCTCATTATTTTCGTTGTTGTTGTTCACGTTTCCATATCACATAAGACACTTGAAAATACACGTCCTTTTCTGGAACCGTTTTATGCTCTTCCTCTTTCTTTCTCTTTTTTCCTGTCACACCATCTCTTCTTTTTCTTTTACAGATTATCACGCGGTTACTCGTTGGCTCAATACTTGTGTTTATCAGTGTGTGGAGTGGGAGAACTCGCGATTTAAAAGCCTCGGTGACTCCCAAACACAGATCAGTATACATTGATAGAGTGCACCAGTCGGTGGAACAACGTGTATCACATATTTGTCATTGGCGCCGGTCACATCACCCCAAGGTGCTCAAATCGTTTACATACCGTCGATATTTTATTTTCTACTTTTTTATCTTTATTGCTTTGATAATTAACTTGCTTTTCAAACTTCACATTGCATTTTCAATTACACTGCCATGTACATGGATTTCCTTTAAAAGTTTATGTTTGACTTCATAACTAACTCTATCTCCAACAAAAACCGCTGCCTCCTTTCCTCCCAACTCTCCTCAACCAATTCAACGTATGTACTCACTCATTTTTTCTCTGTTCCTGGCTCTTCTCTCTCTCCCCTTCCTTCATGAATTACTGATACACCGCAACTGTTAAACAAACAAACAAGTAGATCAGTTTACAAGTGACCAAGAATTTCTGTCCTGTAACTATTGGCGAGCTTCTATACTGCCATTTAACGTCGTTACTTATAGATAGAATAACTCGGCTATTTCAGAATTTGGGCTTAAAATTTTTACCCACTATAAGACCAATTCCAATGCAAATTGTATATTCATATAAATTCAATTGACAAGCAGTGATAATAAATTAAATATTTTATCTTAGCGTGTCTCATTAAATTTAGGTGGAATATGATTTATTTTTTATCTTATCAAGTGCCAACAATACGGGAGCATTTCGTGAATTCGGTGGCGCGACAAAAAATAAATAACATGTGTGCTAATACCCGGGATTATAATTTTTATTATGTCATTGACCTATTAATTGGAATTATGTTGGATTGTAACTTGAAATTTTATTAGTTTTGCCATAACTTTACTAATGTTCTCCATTGCCACAAACAGGAAACAAATGGTTAATTGATTAACGTACTTTCGTGTAGCAGATTGTGGTATTTATTTGCTGTCCACTTATACCGATCATACGTAAGCGATTAAGACAATGCTACTACTGGAGATTCCTATCAGATAGACTTATTGTCACATTTCGTATCATTCTTACACTTATTTCGCATAATTGTGTATCAATTGTCTGGAGGAACGTGTATTTTTTGGAATTATGTGGAGCACACTGACATTTTTTTGACTTAACTAGCCCTATTGAAGTTGACAGCTAAATATAATAAATATATTTATACAATCGATGATCAGGAAAACAATTCCTACAATTAATTGCCCTTGTTTTATTTCTACCATTTCTTTTCTTCCTTCTCGTATTTTGATAATCCTGTCTGATTCATCACAAAGCTTGCACGTACAGAGCTACCTCAACTGCCGTGTATATCAATTATATGTTAAAATGTTATATTGTGATGTTAGATTTAGCACGAATTAAATTCCAGAGGAAACGGGAACTCGTTCAGCACGGAATATTCTTCATGTCAGTTAAATATAATGAACAAATTCAGTGTCAAAAGCAAAAATCTATCTGAATACGCGTCTAGACTCATTCATGCATGTACGTACACATGAAGATTCTTATACATCTAATTATATAATGCACTCATACATAGAAGTAGATAATGATGAAAAATTGCTGTGGCATTTTGTATCTTGCTGAACCAATTGAAATATGTGACAACAGTAAACCGGAAATCAAAGCATTCCTCTATAAATTAGTGTTGCAAATAATGATATTTAAATACTGGGAAAACCCGATTTCAATATCCGAATTAAAAATTGTTATAATTCCAGGTTGACTTTTTATTTGCATTTATTGATAACACAGAGAGCCACATCACTGTGCTAGATTCTGACATACAATATAAATTTGAGCTCAGAGAGATAAGAAGTAAAGCACAATTGGAAAATAAATCGCGTGGATTAGTTTTGTGTGAATTGATAGAATCTTATGCTCTATCATCAATGCCATCATTGATAAAAATCATCACGACGTCAAGTCCATTCATATAATCTACGCTAAAATGTTTGCAGGAAATACTTTCGGAGTCGGAGAAAAATTTAAATTTTAACTCGCGATAGATTACATTGAGAATGTCATTTGAATAAATTATCAAATACGCGTAATGAATGATTATGAGTTCGTTCAAATTGAACAGACATTGTAGCTCGCGCGATAAAAAATATACGATCTGCAGCAAGTTGTGACAACCTTCGTGTGACAAATTACAGGACGGAAAAATTCCACTACATTTATGTGTATACATATATATATATTAGTTCATGTCCTGCCTTCACTACAGCGAGAATTCTCATTGTCTAGTAGTCTCCACATGTACATACGCTGCGATTGATTCAATCTAACTCCTCGATCTACTTCGCCATTATCTCTACATGTGTAAAAGCAAAATACAGTGAAAAAACATTGTTCATCATCAAATCATCACTCGATTAATTCAATATGGAAAGTGAATACGGAACAATGGGTAGAACAAGTTTTGATTCTACGGATTCATTATGCGTACGTAAAACCTTTCACTCGACACTCGTATAACAGAATTAGTATAATTCGAATGCTTCGTATGATTTATCAGTTGTGATATTGATGAAACATTCGCGATAATAATGTAGGATATGGTTGAATACAGTGAAAAGATTACACATTTCAGCATTAAAGCCAAACCCAGCGCCATGTCGGTCTTATGAGGCTTCGTGCACAAAGCAAAACGCTCAATGACACTTGATAAATCACTAGCTGTAAATGTGACCTATCCAACTAGCCTGTACTACTGTGCCCTGGGCATCATTCGCTTGGAGTGTACCTGATACAATGTTGTATAGTCGTAATTCAATCCCACTGTGCACAGACCTTAAAACTCATTTACATAGCCATTCATTAATTTTATAGGATTGGCAACCTTGATCATCTCTTATTCCAATCACATTCCGCCTTTTGTAACGCGCTAATAATGAAATTCAGATATTGCATTTTTTATATATCGAGAAAATAATTTTGTTTGCTTCATTATTTGTAGGTAAACGACAGAACCCCACTACTAGGAGAACAATCGAGTGCGAAAATGCCGGAGAAAAATATTGGAATATCGCAGCAGACACTTGTTTCGCGCACTGGCGAAGGTGTAACATCTGCGAGAAAATTACCACAGTATATTGCTGGTCTGGCGTCGACTCTAGGTGCTCTTGCAGCTGGCATGGTACTTGGTTGGACTTCGCCAGCTAAAACAAAATTGGCCAGCGAGTACAAAATTAATATCTCCGATAGCGAATTTTCGTGGATTGGGTCGATATTCAATTTAGGCGCTGCTACTATTTGTGTGCCTATAGGTATTTTGACAGACATAATTGGGCGAAAAAAAGCTATGTTAGTGTTGGTTGTACCATTCACAATTGGCTGGGCCCTTATTATTTGGTCAAATTCAATTATTATGTTTGATATCGGCCGATATATTCTTGGTATAAGTGGTGGTGCATTTTGCGTCACTGCGCCCATGTATACAGGCGAAATTGCTGAAAGTTCGATTCGTGGTAGCTTAGGATCTTACTTTCAATTGATGTTGACAATTGGAATTCTTATTACTTACGTGGTGGGATCTTTGGTATCGGTTTTCACATTATCATTAATATCGGCAGTAGTGCCGCTCGTATTTTTTGCCGTATTCTTCTTCATGCCTGAATCACCAGCATATTTTCTGAAGAAGGGCCAAATAAATGCCGCGAGAGACAGCTACAGATGGCTACGAGGTCCAAATTATGATATTGAACCAGAACTAGAGGCACAGAATGAAGCGTTGGAGGAAGCTAATCGTAATCAAATTGCTTTCACAGTTGCTATTCGTTCCAAAGCCGCACGGAAAGGTCTATTTATCGCATTCGGTCTCATGTTATTCCAACAATTGAGCGGTGTTAATGCAATTATATTCTATTCGAGTGACATTTTTTCCGAAGCATCCGGTGACGGCAATTCAAACTCTGACACACCAACGATTATAGTCGGCGCCATGCAAGTTATTGCTGTATTTGTAAGCACACTCATTGTGGATCGATTAGGAAGACGAATACTGTTGCTCATTTCCAGTGTTGCAATGACTATAACTACATTCGTTCTTGGAATATATTTCTATTTGAGATCAAATGGAACCGATGTCAGTGCAATTGGTTGGCTACCATTAATATCGATTTGTGCATTCATCATTCTTTTCTCGCTTGGATTTGGCCCCATACCATGGATGATGATGGGTGAAATATTCTCACCCCAAATCAAAGGAATTGCTGGTAGTAGCGCGTGCTTGTTCAATTGGTTGATGGCATTCATTGTAACTAAATTTTACAGTGATCTCAAAGATGCATTTGGCGCCCACACAACTTTTTGGATTTTCTCTGTTATATGCGCGATAGGTGTCGTATTCGTGTTCTTTATTGTTCCTGAAACTAAAGGTAAATCATTAGAGCAAATTCAAATTGAGTTGGGTGACGATGTGCCATCAAATTCACCAGCACAAAATAATAAAATGTAATTGTCGATTGATAGTCACCGATTTAAATTCCGGTGATCCGTACATTAATTTCACTTAATGTACGCCGTTATTGTCGTATTTTTCATAAGACTGATTAATTAGTAATTAATAACTTGATTATTTATAGCGAATTTTAATTATGAAAATATAAACATATTATTCTTGCACGAATATTTGAATTGAAGTATTGAATCAATCGGTTTAATTGTCAGAATTTGTTATTTTTTTCTTAGAGAGTATTTATATTCAAGTGCCGGAAGAAAACTGTACATTATCCGGATTACGTAAGCGCAATATCAGTTTCATGTACATAGATGAGAAAATAGTAATATATAATAATAAATACTATTATCATTGTCGTATCCGATCATCATATATGTATACGTAGGTATATACATCCTTACAAAATGAGCTTTGGATTATGTACAATTAAAATACCAAAAATATACATCCGTTTGAAATACAAAATAATTATAGTGACACTTAGAATTAAAGTAATAAATATCAATTATGACAATCTATTTGCACGTGTGAAATATTAAAATATGAATTGATATTATCCCGATATTTCAGGAAATATTGTGACTGCAATTTGATCTACGAGAATGTAGGCAAGATGTTTATTGAGTGATGCACTTTGTAGTGGTTCTAAAAGGGCATCCATCATTTTACACCAATAACGCTTACGTAGGCCAATACACCACCATGGTACTAATGAATATAATCCTTCTTTGGCACTGTTATATCGCATCTCATCCCGCCCAGTCGATGTTGATTTGTTCAATGTTTTCGATTCAAACATGATGTCATGTAGAAGCTTGATCACCATCGCTGCCCGTCCACCACTTAACAATTTAATTAGTGTTTCATCTAAACATTTACTTGATATCGGATCTAAATATGACCGAGAGAGTGATGCCGCAAACCAAATAAATGTTGATGCCGAAGACGAAACTTTCAGGAAACTCTGCGCTGTAAACGAAAAAAAAAAGTTTATGAGTGGCTACGGTTTGATGGAGCAAAGGTTTGGAAGTAAATTGAGATCATTACCAGCTTCAGCGATGCAAAAACAAGTACCCGTGACGTTTGATTTTTTCGGAATTACGTATGGCAAAGTCCGATTCGAAATATTTAAATTATCAGCAAACAGACCTGATCGTAAGTCTTCCCTTTTATATGTCGAATCTGCGGAATATTGATCACTCATTGGATCGATCCCCAAGTTAACATGTTCGTGCTCAGCACTCGTCGATGCTAAGAATGTATTCATAAATTTATCAAGATGTTGGCCCTTCTCTTTGCGTAATTTGTGAGCCACACTTTGATACAAGATACCAATGTCCGGAGTACTATAATTTGTATAATATGGTTTGAGATCTGGAACAGTGAGGTATGTATACAAGAGTTCGCTACTACGTAACGTTGGCTTAGCCAATAATTTCTGTAGAAAGTCTTGATAATGCAGACGATTCGCAATCAGCGAGACATTTTGATTTTTCCGTGTGGGCAAATGGGAATCACTAATTTCTCTATCGCCATGAAACTCCATTAAACGTGCACGAAGCATATAAAAATCTTGATCTCTTCTCAACACTGTCCAGGTTTTATCTTCGGATACACTGTGGATGGCCACCATATACAATGGAAAACTGCCACCACCATCAACATGTGGAACTGTTACACGCCACGCAGTCAAATCTCTACTACATTTGTCTTCACAGAGTGTCCCATCAATATAAGTACGCGACGAACAATCCACTTCTTCTGCTTGAAAAACATCAGGTGTTTGAAATGCAGCGCCATCAACTGTCGATGCACGAAGAGCACCACGAATTTTCCCTAGTTGATTACTCAGTCGCGTTCCTACACTAGCACTCCCAGACATTCCACTTGATGTGGAGGTTTTTGAAAAATGACTCATAGCTGAAGCACCACATAATAGATTATATAATTCATAACTATGATAAAACGAAGGCAAACATACAGCCTCTAATAGGGCATGTGCTTCTTGATGTGCCTGATATAACGGTCGTGATGTTCGCAATTCCTGTATATTATTCGGACCAGATTCGAGAATTTGCTGTATCCCTTGGGATATATACCACGGTAAATTCAAATATTCACTACCTCTGGGATCCAAGTATGTCGAATACATATTCTGCACATCATTATACAAGTCCGCCTCAATTTCTTTGGTCATATCTGGATTCAACATACGTTTACTCAAGTCATCTGCAACAAATTCATCATTTGATGGAAGTTATTCGGAATGTTATCGTACGAATGTCACACTTAGAATTCTTCATAACATTTACCAATATCGAGACAAAATTGTAACAAATTCACAGGCCCAGTATCTTTGATGTGCTGCATAAATAAGTAGAGCAGTTGTGGATCATTGAGCACTTGATCTAATGAAGGCTTGAGTGGATGTTCTGATGGCTGAACCGCTATTACTGGTGTTACCCATGTTTGAAGGATGGGGACGCTTATTGACTCGATGTCATTTGATAAGAAACTCTCACATTGAGTAGAAAGTTTCACTAAGAAATTTATATTATTGGGATCCGCTAATGCGTCCATTGCAGGCAAGAGGACCCAATTCACTAAAATCTCTCGTAGTATCACCTGAAATGATACACCATATACAACTGCCATTAATCAATTAATTAGATATACCATTATATGTAATGACAAAAATGAATTCTGCGTGTTTGTATGTACCTTATTATTCGTGCAAATATAGTTGTTGGGTAATAGATGTGGTAAGACTCCATTAACAAGCCCTTTTAGATAATCTATTTCGGCATCACGTGAATAAGCTGCTGGATGAATCTTTTGCCCCAGATCAGTGACATAATCCTCAGGTTTACCTCCGTTTTTTTCTGCATTCTCAGATAACATTTTCCAATCTTGTGCATGTTCCAGAGCCACTGGAATCAAACGATTGGATATTACATCCGACCATTTGATCCGTAGTAATCGTCCAACAATATTACGCACTGCGGTTGCAATAATCGTTCGCAATTGTTGAATAAACGCTTCATCCGATGAGAAATCGGAATACCAAGTGGATACATAAGTTTGCAATACTTTCTCTAAAAGCTAAAACAATCATATGAATTCACCAAAATCGTTTGATCAACTCCAAATAATATCCCTAATCTGAAATATATAATTTACATTTTGTAATGCTGCATCGAAATCACGAGGCACTTTTACATGAATATCATGAATACTCTGCCGGTGTCTACTACAGCCGCTCCCACTGCACAATTTGCAAGTTTCATTATTTTCACGTCTGCCAGTGCAACGTTTCTCATCATCTTCGCAATTAATACCAACATATTTGATCAGCTTATCGCCCCAAACTCTACCAACAGCATACGTCACAGTGATAACCACCATCCAAATTATACTGAAACTAAAATAATTTTTTTTTTGGTTTCCATTCTAAATAATACAAAAATATAATTTAATTAGTACTCAAATATTTACCTATCAAATATTGTCAGAACTGATACAATTCCAAGAATTATTAATAGAAAAATTATCTTTACGTTGAACATGTTTCATCAATTGACTTCTTAATTTTCACTTTTGTCATCGGATTCTCCGTATTTCTTAGTCTCCCGATAGAACACGTGTGATTGACAGCAGTTGACACTTGATATCATCAATCAGACATTCGATGACACCTAACCTATATCGAACGTGGAACTATATACAAACTCTGTCCTGCTTCATTCCATGCAATGTCATATGCCTTACCTACAGTGAAGTCTCAAGCAGTTCCCAACGATCCCACTCCTACTCCTATCTGTTATATATACATATAAATACTCGGGTGGAAAAGTGGGCGTTTTCAGATTTATAATAACGTCACCATCATTCCTAACAATCTTAATAATTGCGAAGAACTATCTAAATACACTCATTTCATATTTGACGTGGGTCGCTTTACGGGCAATATCCCACTGGTTATTATTATTGTTATTTACCTGGAACGATATTTGTTGGTATTGACATTCGTCTCATTGTCAGTATGAGACATGATTTCTCATGCAAGTTTTATGTAGACTAATAATGAACAAAACTGCTACGAAAGAATAATTGTAATGATTTGATATGATGTCATGTCATTATGTCAAATCATTTCGATGATTCTCCATGAAAAAGAATTCTTTCTGAAAGTCACTGAAATGAATGAGATTTAAATATTTGTGATTGCATGTTGGAGAAGAGTAATTCCATAAATATTTGTGATTGTAAGACAATATTTCCGTTTCAGGTTTGGTATTATTCGTTCGAATTATTAATATACTGCTTGTGTCTTTCAACATAATGACGGCAACAGCGCAAACAGAATCATCATATCATATGGAAGCTGAATCCATTCGAGAGTTTTCTTCGAAATTTTACCGAGTAAGAATATATTGGATAGATGGAAAAATGCTTCATTATATATCTTACCGTGGCCCACGATTTGTTATGGAGAAAATTGAGCCTTGTGAGAATATGATTTGAAGACTAGTTTTCATCTTCCAGGTTGTAACTAGGGACGTTCGTGGAAATGTGATTTCATCTCCAATCAGCGTACATGTAATTTTATCATATCTTTCCAATGGTGCAGTGGGAAATACAGCGACAGAAATGATTGACGGACTCTCACTGAAGGACATAAAACGAGTTCATATTGGATATAAAAGCCTTCTTGATACATTAAAAGTATTTTTACAATTCATCTTTTAGTTAATAGTGTTGCGATTATTGAATGTATCATGAATTAGTACTTTTCAGTCAACTCAAGCAGAATTATATCTTTCCAATGCTGTTTTTTTGCATACAAGCATTCAATTGTTGGCAACGTTCGGAGCAGTTGGAGAAGAGTTTTATCATTTCACCATACAAAATATCGATTTTAATAAAAGCGTTGAATCGGCCGATACAATTAACGGCTGGGTCAGAGATAAAACTAATAACAAGATTCCCGACATCATCTACCCAGGTGATTATTTCATCTACCAGTTTCAAATATCAAAAAACGCGCTATGAATTCAATTACTTTACTGTAGGTGATGTCACGGATGGTACGAGAGCAATATTGGTCAATGCTATTTATTTCAAAGGTAAATGGCAATCTCCTTTCAATAATCAGCGCACAACGGATGAAATTTTTCATCTTAGTGAAGATATTATCAAACGAGTTCCGATAATGAAAAATAAACAACGCTATTTTCATGGTGCATTGCCAGACTTGAAAGCGAAATTCATCGAACTTCCATACACAGTGAGCTGTTGATTCAACGTCTTCGTACTGGATATTCTTCTGTGGTTATGAAGTTACGAAAAAAACCTCTTGTTTTCTAGGACGAAAACCTCAGCATGGTGGTGATAATGCCTACTGATACATATGACTTATCTTACTTGGAGGAAAATTTTGACTGGAATGCTGTCGTGAATGCCAGTACCAGCGATCATGAAATAGAATTGCATTTGCCAAAATTCAAGATTGAATGCACCGTAAATTTGGAAGGAACACTCCGCAAGGTATGTTAGGCTCTCAACAAGGAATGATTATTTTGTTATGTATCGAAATCATCCGCAGATGGGTTTCCAATCAATGTTTGAGGATTCTGCTGACTTCAGTAGAGGATTCATTGATGATTCAATGAAAGTAAATAAAATTATTCAGAAAGCCTTCGTCGAAGTTAACGAACAAGGCTCCGAAGCTGCAGCGGCTACAGGTAAAGATGTTCACTCTAGGCACTGTAACACTTATATAAAATATTTTCTAATTAATCTTTTTTTTTAGTACTTCAAATACGTAAAAAACGGGCACTTTCCACCTCCGAAGAATTTATCGTTGATCGACCATTCATGATCATCATTCGTCATAAGCCAAGCAATGTATCTCTGTTTGTTGGGAGTGTACAAGATATTGGCGTCTCTGTACAAAAGGATGAATTGTGAATATTTTTTTCTCAAATACTAGCTACGTACTTGAATGGTAAACCAAATATTGAACAGTTTATACATTTATTTTTGGAAGAAAATGAAACCTAATTACAGCCTGTCACGATTCATACGCAAGCACACGCGTATAAATTTTAATAATTCCAAAACAAAAACTGCACCTCCTACCTAAGACATGTTGCCCAATTTTCGTTGGAAAGAATTTCCCTAATTCTCCTTCGAGTCGTGCAGATTTCTTCTGGATTACTCTAAGAAAAATAGTAATTAATTACACTGAGATTCAGATACCGAATCAATGAGTTCAGCCAATTGCGCCGGTTCGACCACGGGTAGTGAGCAAGCACGGTGGCGACAAACATAAGCAGTCGCTCGACCATTTTGCGTTTTCATTTTGCTGACGACGTCATTCCTTCGGAATAGTATCGAATTGGTATCTTCAGGATCAGTCAGAAGTACGATTTTCGCGGGGATCAATTTTTGTCTTATGACATCAAGTAACTCCTCAGTGTCCTTTGCCTCTTTCTTTCCCGCTATGAATATCTGTAGAGAATATATACATGAATATTTTGCATATGATTCATATTACATTAGTAATCCGGAACATTAAAGAAATGAAGATATAAATACTGTGGTTGTGGCATCCCAGTGGTGCACCAGTGCACACACAAGTTCGGGCACAGCTACCGGAATTCGTGTCAGAGTCTCACTAAAACATGCCAGCAACTCAGTAGCTCTCGTGTTGTACTCAGAACAACCCATCGACGAAGCCAAACGCAGCAAATTGTTGCACGCTACAGAATTACTGGATGGCTCTGCTCCATCATGCTCTGTAATGAATTGTCCTTTTTGATTATCAGAAAATTCAATTGATGGTTTCGTTATTTTTCATCTTAGAATATTGATACTGCACCATCTTTTAACATCAAAATAATATTCTTGTCTTCCGTTGTATTGAAGTATCCACCATTTTTGCTGTCCCAGAATAATCTGTCTTGAATGTTTTGCAACTCCTCGGCAAATTCGAGCCAATGGGCGTTCATGCTAGCCTCATATAAATCCAAAAGCCCTTGGACCATGAATGCATAATCCGCGTGAAACCCATTGATTTGGATGGTTCTGATGAAAATAAAATTCCATACGTTCACCTTTCAAACCAAAAGAAATAGTGACTTACGGCTGCGTTATGATATCATCGCTTCCCCTATAGCAACTGCGAAGTAAAATCTTCTTTTTATCATCGAACAAATAGCGCTGCACAAACTTAGCTGCATCTTCCGCATATTCCACATATTTTTTGTTTTTTGTCGCACTCCCAGCATGAGCCAATCCACTGATCATAAGTCCTAATGGATTAATAATTTTCAATTATTGGAATCATAAAATTCACACGCACTATAAGCTCACCATTCCATGCCGACACTATTTTGTCATCTAAATGTGGACGAGGCCTCTTCGATCGGGCTTCAAATAGTATACTTCTCGCTTCAGCGAGATATTTCTCCGTGTCATCAACGCTACATCCAAATTTCTTTGCTGTATCATCTATATCGCCGTAAGCAATCAAAACATTTTGGCCAGTTAGCTCACAATGCGGATCCTGTGAGATGTTATTTTCACGTTGAAAAATATCCGCATTATAATTATCAGAATCAGACACTCACCTGACGTTTAGATACATTTCCATCAGTCTCCACGTTGTAATGATATGAAAAAACTTCGCTCAATTTCAAGTCATCATGATGGGCAATTATTTTGTCTAAAAGAACGTCAATTTCCGCAGCTGTCCATACATAAAACGCCCCTTCTTTTTTCGAAGTAGAATCTGCACTAGGATAAGAATCCGCATCTTCAGCGCTGTAAAAGCCTCCATCCTTCAAATCGACTTTAATAATATTTTTATCGAACGAAACAAAATCATATAATATTGGATATTTCGATGATGCTACCTTATGTCGTAAATCTCGCGTGACATAGGTCACTATGTCATCGATTATTTGGGCAAAAAATTTATCCTTGGTAACAATGTATGCGTTGGCATACGAGCGTAACAATTGACCTTGATCATAAAGCATTTTTTCGAAATGTGGAACATGCCATTCGCCATCTACGGAATATCTGGAGAATCCCTAGAAAAATATGTGGACTCTATAAACCATGCAATGATGAATTTTATTCTAATAAGCAAGACTTCAGAATGACGTTACCTGACCAATATGATCATGAATTCCGCCATTCGCCATTTTAGTGAGAGTGTGTAAACACATACTCAAACATTCTTGGTTCAATTCATTTTTTGGATCACGCGCATACATGTGAAATAGAAAATTCAAATTAACTGGCTGAGGAAACTTTGGAGCTTCGGAAAATCCGCCGAATTCTCGTTCATATGATTTGATGAACTGCTGTACACATATCTTGGAGCAATCAATCGATGGCGGAGTTTTTCCCTTTTGGAAAAAAATAACTTACACTTGCATTCATGCAAAAATTGGAACCAATAAGCTGTGTATTTACTTACAGTAGATCGAACTTTATCTTCCGTATTCATTTTGAGAATCTCGAGAATTTTCGATCCAGATTTTAACAAATCTTGTTTGTTCTCCAGCCACTACGTGATGAGAAACAAGTATTAGAAAATGTTGTATTTCTTTTCTTACTTTTGCATAGTGAATGTCAATGTCAACATCAACTCCACCTTGTGACCAATGCTCAGTAAAATTTTCTCGAAACCTGGTCGTCCAAACTTGTCGGTTGGTGGAAAATATGTTCCACCCATAATCGGTATCAAATTTGGAGTCAAAAACACACTCATTGGCCAACCACCGTGTCCAGATACAGTCTGCATGTAATTTTGACATGTGAAATGAGGCCGTATGCGAACAATTCAACTTAAATATATTCAACTCATACAAACACGAATACCTGAATAAAAGTCATGTATATTTTATCAATGTCAGGCCTCTCTTCTCTATCAACTTTGATATTAATAAAATATCGATTCATTATTCCAGCTATATGATGATTTTCGAAAGACTCCTTTTCCATTACGTGACACCAATGACACGTTGAATATCCCACAGACAAAAAAATCAATTTGTCTTCCCTCCTGGCCTTTTCAAGAGCTTCATCACCCCACGGATACCATTTCACAGGATTGGTTGCGTGTTGCAATAAATATGGTGACTTCTCGAGAGCTAATCTATTTTTCGCAGCTGCTTCATGACTCGTAGCTTCACCAGAAGTTGAAGCCATTCTCACATTTGTAGTTCGTAGTGCACTGTTATTACCCAATCTGAAGTATTCAAATGAACATCAATGGAATATTATTGATCCTATGACATTCAGCGTATTTGTTTACCTGCCAGTCTGGCCAAGAAATAATGATTCAATGTGTAGAACTCTTTTATTGGTGGTCTTCAAAATTTTTGAAGACTGCGACAAACAACGAATAATAAGAAAATAACTTTTTCCCAAAATCATAACATCTATCCGAAGAATATCGAGGGATCCCAATAACTTTATGGATAATCAAATGTGCAATCACTTTATGTAAACCTCATAGTCCTTACTTCCAGTCCGTAGATATTTTCTGCTTTCCCATTATTCATCTGAAAATCATGAATATACGTTCAAAAAATATGATACGACGCAAAAATATTGTGTATAGAATCATATATATATATATATAATATCAACAGTTAGATATACAGCAGATAACAGCTGTCCAATATCTTATGAATTGTCAGATGATGCACAAGAATACAACATATCAATTGAGCACACAATTAATCGTTGACAATTAAATTGAAACTGCCTACAATACCATTTAGTCTCTAAACATCACAAGCATCACCACGTTCTTCAAGTTTTGATCTGACAAACCAAATAACTTACACATAATTCGTGGAATACAGATTTGCTCTCAGTGCGAAAATCTGGTTCTGTTTTATCATCTGGTACGATAGTTATAGTTCATTCGGGATTTTAGACCTCCAATCAAGAATAGTCTATGGTTGATGAAGTGAAACTGCAGGAATCGGACCGATCGCAAGGATGGCGGAACAGAGCGCGAATTGTTAATATGAAAGCATGAAATTATATTTATAATTAAATTGATACAGTCCCTCAGAGCAAATAGACTTATAAATTCCAAAAATGCTCCACATATGTCTTGCAAATACCCGGGCATACCATATTCAAGAGCTTAGATATAACCTTTCAGACTACTATTTGAAGCTGCTTTGTAGCTATACGGTGAGTATGGTAAAGGCGCTGCTCACTGTATACTCTCAGCTTTATTGAACAAGTGTCGCCCTCTGATGTTCAGGGTAGGTACACAACTTTTCAGGATACGCGAAAAGTAGACTTATGAGCTTCTACGGGAGAGTATTCTTTGACAGTAGTACATGTACAGTAAATGTTCATGTAAATTATGATGCGTCCACACACTCCGAGATCGTATTGTTTATAATCCTCGAATACACTAATTTGAGTTTATGACATTGTACAGTATACAGAGGTGTTGTCAGCTGCTTCAACTAGTTTTTCAGCTTTGTTTTTTAAAGATTCAAACAAAAAAATATTCGAATAATGGCAGCCATACATCGCGAGGCAATTCAAAAACAAATTCAACAAGATTGGGCGAATCGAGAGTATATTGAAGTTATTACTGGAAGTATAAAAAAAATTACGGATTTCCTCAATTCCTTTGGTAACAATGACGTATACATTGCCTTTATGAATTAATGTAGAACAAAATATGATGAATTCTTATTCACTTGAATGGATTGTCAATTGCAGATATGTCTTGTCGATCACGTTTAGCAGTATTGAATGAAAAACTCACGACTCTGGAACGGAGGATTGAGTATCTCGAAGCATGCGTGAGTATTGCGTCAATAAATACATTTTGTTTGTGTGTTGACATGCGTTTACTATCTGAAAAATATTAATTGCAGGTGACGAAAGGAGAAACACTGACATGAAGAGCGATATTGCTAGGATTTTTACCTTTTTTTTATTCTATTTGTATCACTATCATTCTACTGTACATATTCAAACACATCAGACATAAATAGTGAAATAAAATGTTCGACAGTTCAACCACATACTGATTTATTATTATTCGATTCAGCTTGAGAACATTACACTGATCATTGACTTATTTGAATGGCTCCATCATGAGGGGATCCAAAATTCATGTACAACATACTATTTTTCGAGAAATTTACATAGTACAAATCTCATTCAAAAACTTATTGATATCATCTTAAAGCGGTCTTCTTGGCCATTCCTTCGTCAATGAAAGATCATAATGATAAGATCCGAGATATGGCCTAGGTTTTGGAAAAAAAGTCCACCCCTTTTCCACACCTTGTTTTTTCATAAGTGCTATAACCATCAAGGAGCCTAGTCCCCCCAAAGTAAACGATGTTGATTTTCTCCAAGCGTGGAGAACAGGACCACAGGCAAGAACTACAAATGAGTAAATTGAAAACTTGATTTATCGTAATTCACGTAAAAGGACTGGCAGTACAAATACGAATCGTTTTACATACCTCCACAGGCATAATTCCATTTATCATCTTTTCCTCTAACATTCGTTGCAATATATGTTACTGATGCAAAAGCTGAAGCTAACCCTACCGCCGGTACCATCCAGAAGCCCACAACATTTGCACACTGAATGGCATTCTTTACCCGCGAAACCAATATCATATCACCAATGCTCACAGGGATTGCTGCAGAAATAGCATATTTGTTCAAGCCCCAAAGTTTCTCCCAAGGATGTGTTCCTTCCGGCGAATCATAATAATCAGGCTTTCGCAGTAGAAAAGAAGTCTGGAGATCAGGATGAACATCAGTGTCTACAGAAAACAAAAGGATAATGAACGAATATAACGTTGAGAATGTATGACAATTGTCAATGAGGTTAGGATTGGTAACATTAAACTTGCAACTGTGGAAAATATTCCCCAACTCAATCATGTATCGATAAATTAAATTAACCAATACTAATTCTGTTTAATTGCATCAACTCACACATAAACAACATTTTTCAGTGAAATCCCCAAAATAATTTGGAATTGAGGGTTAACATTAATTCACTGCGAGTACACCGAAGGACACATCTGTGTTATGCAATTGTAGCCAATAGCAGGAGATACATAGAAATGTGAGCCCATAGTCGTACAATTCGAAGCAGAGCCCCCGCCGTAAACACCATTGATCAGTATTTAACATATGACAGATATTCATTCATAAGTATTAGGTTCAAGTTTCACATTGTATGGCCGAAGCAAATCAGATTTATAACATATTTAAAAAATTCTCAACAATTTTAATGATTAATAGGAAATAGTGCAGCACATCGTTCTTCCTGTATTCAGCGACATGTTGAGATTGATTAATAATTCTTTCGGGCAGCTTCAGGTACTCAATTCTGATTCATTATTTATTTGTATATTAAGGGAAATAAATGTGTGTATATCATAGTGCACGTGTAATTTTATGTTTCTTGTAAGATATATGTAAATCTGGAATTTGTGTTTCGTCAGGCATTCAAGATTTGTGTCCGATTATACAATCAAAAGATTGTGACATCAAATGCAGGTGCTCCATCAGCAATACTAAATCCAAATGTTCCTGGACTGAGTGAAAAATGTGTTGCAGTTCCAGATCATCGTAAACTCACACTTTCTCAATCAAAGCATAGTGTATAAGTCTTTTTTTCCCATATGAAGTTGATCGAATGCATTTTATATTCTAGCGGTGGGGCCAAATGCATCAAAAAAGGAGGAATACAAAAACCCAGAGTATTTTTGCTATCATGTCGATAGTTTTGCTGAAGCTGAGGTTGAACTAGCTAAATTTCGATTGCCTGTTCCATCAAACAAAAAGTGAATTAATGTTGATGTGCCATATCTGTTTCATGAATAGTGGGGAACTTACTAAATGGTGAAAATATACAATAGTTATTCATATTTGAGATGATGATGCGATCACATTCATTCAACATAACCCGCACTCCGAGATAATTACTTTCTTTTTGGGCTTTCCAAGTAGTGTCCCCAATGCATCTGTCTGCAATAATTCAATATTTTACTCTCCAATAGTTCTACTTTCATTATGAATTTTTCGTTTCGAAAGATATACTTTGTATATGATCGGCAACCCACTGATAATTTTTCCAAATACCACATATTTCCCATCCAATACCTCAAGTTTCTTGAAAGTCAGATTGAACTTTGAATTATTTTTATTTTTCCCATTATTCCACATGGACAACGTACCAGCAGCTGTATGTTTTAATTCGTAATTTTCATCCTCAAATTCACCTCCATAAATTGATGTGCCACCAGAGCCGTTAAAATTCGTTACATCTCCCCCTTGGCATAAATAGCCAGAAACAATGCGGTGAAGAGGTGTATTTTTATAGGAAAGTCCATTGAAACCCGTGCACAATGAAATGAAATTTTCACATGTCTTTGGAACAATTTCAGGATAAAGTTCAAAGACAACTTTTCCCAATTTTTGTATTGGATCCATAACTTGAAATTCGAAAAAACAACGTGGAAATTTTTGCATCTTAAGACCTTTTGATACAGATAGGTGACGGCCTTTCAATGATTTTGATGAATTTCTACTTGTTGACACAGCAGCCCCATTCCCCAATAGAGATGATCTGCATTATGCACGAAGAATAGATACAGTTCCAAATACACATTCGATGTGTTCATCTTACTTGACTTTGTTATTCAACGATGATCTATGCTCTCCCCCATTGTGCTCCGTCGAAGAAGCCGAATACCTGCCAACACTAGTTCGAATTCTGTCATACAATTTTTTATTTACCATTGCAATTTCCTTTGTTTTAGCTCTTCGCTCTTCAATTGAATTATCAGATGTCACTTTCTGTTGCGAAGACATAGTTTTACCCTGTATGATAAAATACTATTCTCTATATCTACATTCATGGAGAACACAATCTTCTCATTCAACTTACTTTTGTGCGCATGATGATATTTAATGTTTTTATCAAATCCATATTCTGTTTATCAATCTCGAAAACTCTTTTAGCCCCATCTTCAAGTACCCGAGGATCATACAGATATTCTAAATTCTTAATTTTCATGACGTTGTCATTAGTTGGAGCCTTTTTATTCACTTTCTTCAAACGCTTTTTGTTTTCAGCCATTCTATGTAGATTTATGAGATTATAATTAAAAGCTATATTTTATTATGAGACCAATAATTTCGACGATAAATTTATTGAACGTTGACTTCTTGCAAGCGAACTTTAAAAGTTAAGAACAATTGACAACTCATAGCTCAGAATAATCAATATTCAAATTCGTTACATCCCTCTGTTATTTTTTTTATATTGTACATATACAATGAATCACATTTTCGCAGCCCTTTGAAAAATATTGGCATAGGACGATGAAAATGATATGAGTGAACAATCTAATAGAAGGACAGATTGAACAGTCGACATTCTTGATAATCACATATTGATAATACAGTTTGAATGAACGTGTCTTGGAATTTTCATTGTTAACATTGATGTAAATCGAAAATATATCGCAACACGATTCAGTTGATGACAACATTGTCAATTCCACTAAACGAATAGAATATAATCGTGAACTCCACATAATTCAGAGCAGTAAATTCACATTATTGTGTTGGGTCGTCAAGTGGAAAAGAAAAACAACGACTAGCTTGGAGGAATAACCTCAGATAAAAATAATTAGAATTGTTACCTATGAGCAAAATATATACCAATACTTGTATAGAGAATATGGCGGTTTCATACGATACAGGAAAAATATATATTCATTTAATGGCAGCATATTCTCGTACTCTGCATATGTTCATTTAAACATTTGTTTTACTTGATCTACCTTATAGCGAATAGTATTATTGTCAGTTTGAAAGGGGAATTTTACAACACATTGTATGCGTCTGTTGTTCTGTGATTACTGCAGGCCCATCAGTGTTTCAGCTACACCAAGATAGTACACGGTTTGAGCAATTCCAAACAATGGTGCTATAACAATCATTCTGCATGCACCACCTTTGAAGAATGCTGTCGGCCCTTCATTCTTCAAAGTTTTCCTGCAATGAACAGAATTGATTTAACAAAGTTTTCACATGTTATCCATTCTAAACCCACACAAAGGAAAAAACACATACCCTATGCAATCCAGAACTCCATTGTATGTAGGTTCTCCGGGAGCTTTATTTATTGCTTGCAATCTTGTTTTGATCACATCAAACGGATTCACGAGCAATGCAGCTGTTGAGCCGGCGACACATCCAGATAAAAATGAACACCAAAATACAGCTGCAAGGAATAAAAAAACGAATGTCAGATAACGATGCGGAAGTTTGTTTGCATTGATAAGAGGATTTGGTAATTGAAAAGAAAAATACAGGATCCATCTTCACGTTTAGGTCCAAGATTGTTCAATCGGGCAAACAGTGGGAAATAAATAACAGAAAATGTTACATCTCTCAAGGCTGTAGCCCCAGTTCCCTGATAAAGTCCCAATATTCCTCGTTTTTTAAAAAGATCCGTCGCCAATGACCAAGCTGACACTTTCGGCATCGTTTTCCCTTCTGCAAGTAAGATAATCATGTTAATATAACAAGAATTAAAAAATAGCAACAATGCGTACATATGATTGAAGGACAAATCTATAAATGACTGTAAACGATGCAATTGAAATGGCCATCATAAAATGACATACCACTTTTCGCTGCCGCAGCGACTCGGCCTGCGTCTTGCATCTGAATTTTTAATAGTTCCATTGGTGTTGTAATTACGATCTGACAAGCACCAGCTGAACCACCAGCGAGCATTTCACGGCCCAATGGCAATGACTGACTGCATGAAATAAAGATAATCCCGAAATGCAAACGTTAATACATTCATGATTATGTTCAGAAAAAATCATGAGGTATCAAGTCTTGTAACTCCCTAACATATTATACTCTATACCGGTAAATTATTGTAGGGATTATCTAGAAAATATACCTACTGATTCAGTAATTATGATGACTTGAGATGCAAACAATTGAACTGGGAAATAATATTTTTAAGCCTTGTTGTTTTTGAGATTTAGTCGTTGTGAAGCTGATTCCTGATGATTCGTATAAAAAAAGAGCGAAAAAAAATGAGATTTACTACTAAATATCGGGGTATTTCGAGAATTTAATATAAAGTAACTGCATGGACTATTTCTTCGTCGTTATATATTTTTCTTTACCAATCAGCTACGAATGAAGAATTGAGATGAGTGATATAGAAAAACAAACACAATATCATACCCAGGACCAGTGGACAAATAATGTCTAAACATATCATTGGCCGTAAGTTTTATGGCTTTTTCTGGAGTAATGAGAAGAATATTAACGCCTGAACCTTTGTACATTCCAAAGTATCCTTCAGCTCTATACGTTTTTTTAAAACAATCGAACCTGAAACATAATATGGGCACTAAATATCTCAAACTCTTTCATGGTAGTAATTTAAATTATCATTCTCGTCAGAACTCACATGGAAGAGTACATCTTCTCTCCCTTTATACCAACTACTTGATTTTGAAGACGAGTCTTCACTAAATCCAATGGAAATACTACGGACACTCCAATGATGCCAGCAATACCTCCATTTATAATTTTTGGTAACAATTTAAATTGTTGAGCCGAAGATACATTCCCATGTTTGTCTGTCATGTTCACCGCTATTATCAGTTCCTGCGGACTGGTCAATTGAATTCCACACTAATTCCTACAGTTGGGAAAAGAAAAATGCTTATATTTGTATACACATAAATATCTATGTGTAAAAATAAGTTTTTGTAAGTGAATATTCACTCCAAGGGATTCGATTTTTAATTTTCACCTGCGACATCAATTTCAGTGATGTGCATAAACAATTTTCGATTTTGGATCTTTATTACAACACTTACCAGTAATAAAATGAAATGTTAAATACTGATTTGTCTCTTGCGGGCCGAGTATACTCAAATTTCTCGCAACAACTGAACCTTCTTTATATCTATGAATAACATATAAAATAATAAAACTTTCGTGTGCGCTCGATGAAATATGGACCAATAAAGGGACAGATGATAATGATATTTGTATAACTCGATAACTATTGATTACTATATCAATTACAAATGAGATAAGGAGAATTTAACTAACACTACGAACTATACAAACGCTCACGAGCGCCCTTCCAAATGTATTGACCAATTGTGACTGACACCAATTCCCACTGACGCTGATCTCGGTATCTTTTTCTCAACCCAGTCAACACCATTGTCATTCGAGTGTCCATGAAATTTAGTGGTAGCTCCCAATCCCGGGACTATGACGTAAAATTCATGTCTCACTAACGCGGTAAATTTAAAAGACGACACCATTTGCCATTAATAAATATTCACTCGATTGTGATATAAAAATGAGGCACCATTTGTAGATATGAGAGCTGATAAAAACGATAATCATTTTTATGGAATTTATATAAACTCCATCATAAGAACTATTCGTAGCATAGTTGTTCAAATATGCGTACATGTTTAATTTCAAACGCGCGAAATTTTCTATGTCGAGTGCGTGCGCAAGCGCATGAAGTTGTCTACATATAGTGCACGAATATTTCCAACCAATCACGTTGTGAATAGTTTGGCTTTGTCCATAGACGCCGCCATTTGCATCTTCTCATTATAGAAGAAGGATTGGTTCGAATATGTATATAGTACTCCTAATATCATATACAATACCATAACAGTACTATACTAATCGTACATTATTTCAGCCTGGTGAAATCTAATGGGTCTTGCTGGGTCCTAAGCCTAATTGTTAATTTCTATATCTCATTCCTGTGTCATGGAATCGTAGGCATTTATTCTACATATTTCACTGTAATATATGAAGGACAGTAGTGACGTTCGAGAACAATAGACTGGGAGTTGTAGACATAAATATTTGGGTATTTGAAGAGGATTGGTGAAGGAACGCACACGGCAGCACAATCACAAGAGAACGAATTTTCTCTCATCATTATAAGATTTCTCTACTTGCTGGCGTATCAGCAGTGAGTGATATTGAGTCTGAATAAGAAAATAGAAACAACCATGGTGTTAACAAGAAGAGCAACCCACGCTGGCAGTTGGTACACTGATTCTGGTGAATGAAATGCATCTTCTACATTGCATTACAACCCTTTTATGCTTATATACATTTCTCTTGCAAATGTTTTTTCATAGCTAGAGGAAACATATGATAATTAAGAGTATATGATGATATGAGGCTCGAGTTTGTGAGATGAAAATATTTGCAATAAATTTGATTTCAGGATATGAATTAAATAAACAACTAGAAGATTGGTTGAATGCTGCTGATTTATCTCATGGACCTGCCAGAGCAATAATCGCACCGTTAGTAGTTCAGAAAATTAGTTATCTACCGTGTATTATTGATCTATTGTCTGCAAATGATTAGATTGATTCACGTACGTTTTTTTAAAACTATCATTTCACAGCCACGCTGGTTACAGCTACTGCGGTGGATGTGCGGGTTTCGCATACCGTCAAATCAGTCCAGTAGTTGTGTAAGAATTGTCGAATTTGTAATCTCAATTCACTGTTAACTTCTTTTCATTATTATGTCATAATTGTGTAATGATTGGAACTTTGCAGGCGAAGGATATTTATTCTCGGTCCATCGCATCATGTGAGATTGCTCGGTTGTGCTCTATCTTCGGCTTCAACGTATCGAACTCCTCTATATGATTTGACCATTGATCAGGAAGGCATGTATTTTTGAATCTACTTTAATCACCATTTTGGTTTGCATGAGACAACAATATCCATTCTCCTTCGTATATTGCGTTTTCATGTTTGAATAATACATTTGTAGTATGCCGAGAATTGGAGGAAACCGGGCAATTCGAGTGGATGGATATGAGTACGGATGAGGACGAACACAGTATTGAAATGCAACTGCCGTTCATTGCAAAAGTAATGCAAGAGTGAGTTCTTGACTGCAATGTTAAATCATCGTTTAATCATTATTTTGAAGGGAAATAGCTGATTTAACTAACTAATTTCAGTTTCAAGAATGGATTTACCATTATTCCAATTCTGGTTGGATCCTTGAGTCCTGATAAAGAAGCTATTTATGGTAAATTATTGGCGCCGTACATAGCGGATCCACAAAATTTATTCGTCATCTCATCTGACTTTTGTCATTGGGGTCAACGTTTTCGTTATACTTATTATGATCGTTCAAGCGGTCCTATTCACAGATCAATACAAACACTTGATAAAATGGTATATTATGCAATTGAAAGCTTTTTAATTACGTTAGAAACATTAAGGCTACTTCTGCTATACAATATACATACCTACCAACATATCTGCATTAATCTCGTTGTTCATAGGGTATGGACATAATTGAGTCACTAAATCCTACCTCATTCACGGATTATCTCAAGAAATATGGCAATACTATATGTGGTCGTCATCCTATTGGTGTATTATTACAGGTAGATATTCAACTTTATTCAGATTTTTCTCATAGAAGGAAATTATGTTGGCACTAACCTTATACTGTTCAATTTTTTCAGGCGATTCAAAGCTTCAAGGAGAATTGCACTAATCAAAGGATGAATTTGAAATTTCTTAAATACGCTCAAAGTAGTCAATGCAACAACATGAATGATAGTTCAGTTAGCTATGCAAGTGCTTCATTGGTACTTGAATGACAAGATTCATGATCTCACTAAAGCTCAGAATATGCACTTTTCATTGCAAGTGCAATAAAGATAGGAACTAACTTCAATTGCAGGAAAGGGTGCAATATAACATGGAGTGTATCTGACTTTTGTTCGTTGAATGGTATACGCTTTGACATTAATTTGAGACTTATATATCATAAATTAGATTTGCGTAACATAAAATATGCAGAAGAAAAACAGAAGTTTTAACGATATGATGATAATTGTATAAGTATGGCTTAATAATGAAAACTTAAACGTTTGTATCTATTTTTCCAGTAAAGTTTTTCGTGATTTATACTGAATAAGGCATTGAATCATTGAAAAATACTCATAACGAATTCTCATGTCCGCCCACTTTATGCTATGACCTATTTGAACGTATCAATTTGGCAGTACACAACCCTTCAATGAATGAAATCCAGTTATCAAACGTACAATACACTGAACAAGAGATTGAAGATGTCGTCATAAAAGAGAATAAAGTGAACTCAAGAAAAAAGAAATTGTTCTTGCTGTATAAAAAGAACTTCAAGTACTCTTTCAAATATGGACAAATGAATAAAAACGTAGACATCGGCGTGATACTCTACCAATATGGAAATTTGAAGATTCATGAATGAACTGTAATACAGCTGGATGGATCGATAGAGCATCCCCCTCAGGCGTAGTAATCAATAACGAGGGGAATTCCAGGGGAGGTGAGTGAGTTAGGCGTGGAGAACACACGAATGGCACAGTCCATTCAGTAGAAACGTCAATCCCCTTATCGATTGCGTAGGTGGAAAGATGGGTATTCTCCCACTCCAAATATTCCGGGTTGGAAGAGAGGGACGAAATATAGATGAAATGATATGCTCCAACATTGGCAAAGCAGGGATGTAAATGGTATATACACGTAATACATATAGTTATAGGGTAGTGATCTGAATTCAGATAGTGGATCAGCGAGGCTGAGTAAAATTCCGATCACCCCTCATCTGCTGCAAGATTGATTGTCTGCATGAATGGACCATCTGGTGTCTTTACTTAGTTTGAAATACGTTGAAATTTTCTTCAATTCATGTAAGGAATCTAGGAAGACTTTCGCTGACCTCAACGGCTCCCGTATTCTTTAATAAATGATTCCAAGTCTTCTATGGTGTGCATGTGAGCAGAAAAGCAACGACACTTTGTCGTTATTGTGTGATGGTGAATGATCAGGCTGTTTCGTAGATTCCACATAACTAATTTCAGTAGCGAGCATCATATGCATAGCTTTCCGTGCATTGGCCAAGAATAAACGCTGTCAGCTCTTGACATGTGTAATATTTTGAACAATATTAAATCAAACGGATTGTCGGTTTCCCATATGCTTCCATGATATTTCATGTTTGTCCTTCGAATGTATCTCAATGAAGTAAATAAATCATGATGATTTATGATTGCAAAGAGAAGCGACGAGCATAATTAAATGCCTCTGTTACAATGGATTAAATCCCATGAGATAACGGTAATCATTGTAATGTTGTCGACGAAAAATTCAACAGATTATCTGAAATTCATTGAACGCTTACAAGGTTGACTGATATCAGGACCTGTCACCCCAGAAATTACGCATGAAATGACGATGAAGAAGGAAAAAAATTAAGGAGGACAGTTGCGGGGACGGATGAAAGTGGGAGGCAAATGGGTAATTCAGAGGAAGATTGAACGAGTAAGGGATGTCACGTGAATGATATGAAGAACATACAATCGACAAAGATAAAGGTAAAATAGGGTGGAGGAAGAGGGTGCGCGATAGGAGAATAAAATATGAGAATGGGCAACAGTGAGGGGGGAGAGAGCATGGCATGATACACGGCGCAAGATGGAATTCAAAGAACACCCCGCGCAAATAGCGCGACCAGCCCGCATTGAAGAAGTGTAGTGGTGGAGGCGTTGGAGGAGGCTTGAGCATCGTCGTTGCCTTGTCGGCAGTACAACGCCAGTTGGTTCTCGGTTTCCGGACATGGTGGCTACGACGAACCTACAACCACAAGTTAGTTGATATATATACATATTGCATATACGTGTATGTAGTAAGTTCATTCAACATTTTACTTGATTCTCCGACTCCTCTCCGTTCGTTGTGCCACACATTCCCTCATTCATCTGAAACATCCATGCATTCATTCATTCTCTTATTCTTTCATTCTTTCATTCATTAGTTCTTCCATTCGTTCATCCGTCTGATCCACCTGTCCAGCTCATAACTGATAGGTCATACAGAATATATGTTTCACAACAGATTTTGTTTTTCACTTTCAATTACATCATAAGACACCCAAAAAATACATACTACCCCTAATTCTTCCAATTTGATGATTGTCTATGGTGCGGTTTTTCATTTGCTATTTTTCCAGACTTGAATATTCATTTAAATTGCAATAGCTTTTTTGTTTGAAGATATTATGAAAAATCGAAGGGGGTATAAACAGGCGATTATTCTCTGTCGTTCCCTTGTTCGCTGGTACTGCTTCTCTCATTTTTCGATTACCTTACTAACTCACTTTAAAGGTCAACCGGAAGATTACGCTCGCCCGGCTGATCCCTCGAATCCCCGGGAGTATCTGCTGTTTATTCAACATCTCATTTAAATCAACCTCTCGTATTTTAGTTGAGACTTCAATATGCCTTTGACTCTAATGCCGTTCGTTATTCCACTGCTATATATCTATATAGATATATGCATATTTATCATTTTTTGGGTCATAAATTTTCGAAATGTATTAAGTGTATAAGTGCACGGCCATTTTAAGTTTCTTCGGGTTCTCTAATTGAATGAGATAAAGATGGTGTCGAGAGGGCGTGTGTAGATGTGTGATTCAGGCTAGATGAAGGGAGAGAATGAGATCAAACAAAACCGCCGATAGCACTTGTTGCAACTTACGTTGGTTATACAACTAGTGTAGGAAGAAAGGAAGAAAAAAAATTCGAAGTGGAACATCATTTCCGCCAGGGGTAACGATGCCATTCTTCATCGGCCACTCCTCAGCTCGATCTAACACAAAGAAGAAAACGTATTTTCCACTTAATGGAATTCAATTTCATCGATTGTATATATAGTTATTGTATCGTATTCTCTAAATTTTATATGAAAATTGGATTCATCATAGAGTGTGATTAGTATATATATATATATATCAATATTTTGTTTCTTTCAAGATCATCATTGCATGTATCAGATTAGGAAATATTAACTTGCATGTGACCCAATAACTAGAGTAATTAATTCAATTGTTGCTGTATTGTGGTCTTTAATTTAATATACATGGGTAGTTCGACGGTGAATGATAATTATATTGGTGTATTACGAAGGGAGCATTTTTATTGAAATAAAGTCGGAAACTACTTGTATACAAATACATGGAACAAACAATATGGAACAAACAATATGGATGGAGTTCTCATGCATTCGCTTACACATTATTACACAATTTCTTCGGATGCAGTGCGTACTTCCAGTTTCATTGACGAAATAGAATGAGATGTGAATGGTGAATCCAAATCATTGTCTAATGTGACAATAGAATTGATCAAATATGAAAACCCAAAGACACATAAAAAAATGGATAGATTTATAGCATAAGTGATGCCGAGAAAGATTATTGAATATACTGTGGTAGTGGCTCAAATTGATGAAACTTCCCTGAGCTACTTGATATTCCGGAAGAATGGGTCCCTCATAAAACCACACTATTCAGCGTTCCATCATTATTCACAGCTGCGAATGCTATATGAATTAGTGCAATAACACAAGCTTCACAACTCCAACGCATTTATATCAGAATTATTCTCGATAACCTGATACAAAATTCATCGAGCGTTATAATAAATTTATCGCGTCATATTTTTAATTCATCGCGTGGACATTGATAGTTCTGTTGAAGAAATGAGTGGGTTCTTTATTGAAAATGATAATAATGTTAATGATGATGACAAAAAAATGAGAAGAAGAATATGATATAAATCAAAGTGTGTTTGTTTCAGAAGAGTCATTGATAAATCGGGAAATACCTTGTAGGATAGCAAGCTATCGTTGATATTCTCGAGTAAAATCATTAAATATAATCAACCCTAAATACATATAGAAAAGTTGACATCCAAAGGAGGTATGGTTGATGATAATAACATTTGGAGAATATTCTAGTTGGCATTAACTTCATGCCTGTTATATTTGACAATTGGATTTTTACAGGAGATGAAAATAACGGCGACATTGGTTAGTATCTTTATTTTACATTCATGTATACCAATTGCGGTGAAAGGTCAGCATTTTGCGGATGATTCACTCGCAGCCCACACGACAATGGTGAGCCGAATTGCATACAGAGATCGTCGCAACAAAGCTGAGCCCACGTGTGAGGAATTGCGCGCTATGTGGAGATACAGCAAACGACAAAGTCGCGCTGCTGAAATTACCAATGATTTGCCAATGTATCGCGACCCATTTTCGTATAATGTTTGGGAAACATATCCGATTCGATCACAGTCGTCTCTTGGATATAGAGGTGAAAAGAAAGATAATAAAGGAACAATTAATTTTATTATTGTGACGCACCTAAGCATGGATGAATTATTGCTAAATTGGAGAATGATCCATATGAATAATTGAGATTGAAACTTTTATTCAGATGAACGTGAAGAGCAAGCTCGCAATCGCGGCGGAGGGCGCACACCTATTTATGGTAAAATAGTTCATAAAGCACCAGCTGAAAGCAGATTACGTAACGGTATGCCCAATCGTATCAAGGCATTTGAAGAAGTCGCAAGAATGTACGGGACTATCAGTCACCAACCGCCAGAGTCACGAAGACCACAATACAGTTTTCGGGTTGGTGGTGGATCATCACACGTTCCACAAGCCGGTAGCTTCCAACACCTTAAGGAGCTCATTCGCACGGAGCGTGCTCGCGAACTTCAGGTCGGCCTTGTTGTAGTCTAACTGAATAAACAAATTTTTAATCAATAGCTTTGTTGAATGAGAAGAAACCAAATGGATTTGAATGATCCAGGATCAACGTATCGCTGAAGAAATGGCAGCACGTGCTGCCGCGATGAATGACATTACGAAGAAAAGACGACGTGTTGAGACTGCTGATTTACGGCAACATGACATGAATTCATTACAATCATATCGGGAATCGAAAAATGCCGACTATCATTCTGGTCCGTCACAGTATATTTCAAGCTTATCCGGCTTCAGAGATAATATATTGGTAAAAGATGATATATATCGTTTGAACTATCACATCCCATAACTATGTCCCATTATTGATTCGTACGATCAATAATATAATATCATTTACAGGGCAGCGATGGCTATAACCGTAACTCCATGATGCATTAAACAATTGACTTACCTTCAATTGTGTAGAGGACTGGAGTCAATAAAGAATGAATAACTGCCTAACTCGACTAAACAACAGTTCCAATTGGTTTTGACAATACTGAAATTAAAGGTATGTATATCCGACATGAGTATCGAAATCTCAGAGTTTACTTAAATTCCGACAAATGTATACACAAATAATAGGATAATATCCTAAGTGTATCAGAAAAAACTCGACTTATCTGGATTTTACTAATCTCTCGTCTGAAAATCTTCGAAAGAGATTGATTCAAATATGTTATTGTTATATCTGTTTTTTTTTCGGAAAAGCTATGATGAAAAAAAGAGCAATTAAGTGAAATTGAACAGTAAATGGATGTTGATGTCAATATTTGGACAGAGAAAAAATTTTCGCTATGGAATTTGATGTCTGATGAATTAACATGTTACAAAGAATGTCGGCTTTAAATTTAATATAGGATGGATAATTCTATAATCATGATATCCAATCAAACGTTCGATATTTATGAGATTTCTATTGACACAGCAATGAAAATTTCTTGTAATGAATTTATGATCAAAAAAATTTACGATTATCAATCACCCGAGTTCGATATCTAGTAGAGAATACAACAGAACTGTGCGTATGAATTCGGACAGATACATACGCAAATATTGATTTTATGATGGATGACAAAATTTCGGTTGTCCACGATTGGTGGAATAGGTGTTTCCTAGTACAAAAAAGTATCAAGACTTCGCTTTTTCAACTTATATATATTCTTCCCGAGATAATGAAATGTAAGGATTGTATATCTCAATATCGTCGCTTTTTTCGACATAAAACCTGAAGAGAATGTAATGAATGACTCTCACGGAATGTTAAAAAACTTTGGTGTACCCATCATTCATCACAGTCTTTGATTGTAGAATTTGATGAAGGGCCCATTACATATCTGCTATATAACAGGGTGTCAATTGCGTCTCCGTTATAATGTTTTCTAATAGTTGCCCAATCAATACCAGTGGAGCATTCATTTGCGTATAGGTAGGAAATTTTGATTCGGATCTCTCTCCAATCAATATCAGGTGGAACGAATTCCCCTTGCGTACACCATTCTCTTCAGAAAATTAAAGTTCTAAGCAGAGAACTTCATTTGTAAAAAGTTGAATCGAAGTGATTATGACAATAAACTTGTGGGATTATCACCTAGTCCAACTAAAAGCTGCATGCATAATGAGCAAAATACGAAAAATATATATTTACACATATATGTATGTATGTTTAATTAAGCCAAAACATATCTCCATTTGATTGCTAAAATTCACGTACTGAAAAGTTTGTATTTGACCCGAGTAAAGTTGCAAGAGAAAGCAAGCTCCATTTACCGGTAGCGCACTAGAAGGTCTTATTCTGTATTTGAATAACGTAATGAAGAGAATTATTTTTGATTCCTTACGCAAATCGACAGGAACTAATGAGGAGTTTATAAAAAATCCACTTCTCCATGAGGAAGATTGTCAATATAATGAGGAAATTATCTGAAATAAAATTACAATTTAGAAAATCTGATATGTAAAGATTGATGATCGTTTTTAAATTAGACTAAAACAAAAAGTAATGGGCCAGATTTGAGGAGTTAACGCGATAGACCTCTTTCATAAAGGGAATTAATTCCCTTGAAAGGATACTCCTATGTATGTAACTTTAAATCAATAGAAGTCACTTCGTTTCTTAGATAGTCTGTGATCAATTCGATGTTTTAGGAAAACGCATCAGTAAAAAATTTATTATCGACTATTCCTATCGATTTGCGGAAACATTAATTCTTTTAACACAGATCAATATACATGCGTATGAAAAACAAAGCGATATCATGACAATAATCAATACTGACTATGATAATATATAATGGAATGCCGCGATGTAATTTATGTACGACAGCAGAAATGACTGATACTGTGATGATGGTATTTTTAGCCCTGTCGTATTTTTTTCGTAGGGTTTTTTCTTTCAGTGCGAATTATGTACATGCATACATTTCTAGTTGTTAAAAATCGAGAAACTTATTTTATCAACCTGTTCTCATTGAGAATACTGAAAGAAGGTCAACATTTTTTCAATATACCAATTCAATTTTATTATCTTACGAAACGAAGCTGAAAGAAAATTTTATTCCAATTGATAGACGCCTTGAGTACATAATCGTCATATTCGAATGTAAATATTGTTACAATTCGATTATGATTTATCTATTTATTAGCAGTGATGCAGTCATGTACCTATACATATATATAAAATAATATCCAATGGATCGTCTTGACAATAATAGGTCTTTGGTATATCTACAATCAATATCAACAAATATAAGACAATATCAAAGCTCTGATGACTATTATCTTTGCGCCATATCAATAAAATTTTTAATAATTAGCTGCAGAAATTGTATGCATCTCGGAATATAGATTCTCTAGATGTAATCAACAAATCTGATATACTATATACATATGAATATTGTGACTTATAATGATACGTATATCATTTTAATATGGACGTGAGGAAGTACCATCATCCTGATGGTTGATGGATTCCGCTGTCCAATTTTATCACATGGATTCATAACTCTGAATTGTGCATATGACAATAAACTTCAATCAAATGAACATATTAATAACAGTAAAAATAATAAGCATCCACGATTGATATTCAGATTTAATAGTAATTCTTCACGCTCAGGTCATACGATGTGGAAAATATTATTGGAGAAATCTTGTAACAGATGAATACATTAAGTTTTACAACGTTCATCATGAAATCTTGATGCAGTATATAATATACTATTTGATTTGCGGATATTTTCCACAGAGTATGGATATTATCAAGGATAAATAACATCGTATCAAATTTTGTCATTTGAAGAAATTACAAAATGAAAATACTTTGAATTTACCATTGTAATAATATGATAGAGATGATGTTGATGTGATGAATTTGTGTAAGTAGACCATGGAGGAGAACAAACTGTTCGTATACCTGATATTAATCGTGCATGGTTCTAATCTATATTATGAACATTTCTAGAGAAAGCTCCAATTATTTTCATACATGGTTTCATCAATGTGAAATATGGTGCCCAATGAACTCACATATTATACCCCGAAAAGGCTTCCAGCTGCATTAATAGGATTGGTATCATTCAATTATGAACTTTCTAAGTAACATACTATTATGCGTGAATATACCAATTTTTACCGTGATCATATGTATCGCGATACAATGGTCATGATGTAAAATCCTTCTGACTAATGATAGGAAATGCGTTGAGTTTAAGTATGGTGTCTGTGCATTGATTAACTTTCAGGGCCTGAAATTATTCATACAATTGTTATCCTATATTATAATCTTTTTTTATGTTACGTATCAATTCGGTGATAACTAAAAATTTTACAAATTGCGCCCAACCAATGAATGGCTTCAATGTTACATCACTTTCTCTCTTTAATCCTGCCAATTCAATATGAATTAAAGATGTATCACACATTTATGCAAAAGTCCAGAAGGCTGACCGATTGATGAATAGTATATTGAAATTAACATGGTCCAACATGAAATGTCATGTAGCAGGCGGTCATGGTGGTTGAACAGAAGCGAAATGCGTATATCTACATATTCTAGTCAACAGAATTTTCTTTTATAAACAAACTTGTTATGTTTTTTTTGTGATCTAAATATAGATAATAATTACAGTTATTGCGAATCTGCTTATCATTATAAGATGTGTCAGACAATAACACGGCTTAATGTAACTGAATGGTCAATAAGCCTGACTGAACTCATTAAAACTATATATTGCATATGAATATCATATCTGTGTATCTACATGCGTATGTATATTATATGTACTGTAGAAATTATGAATTTAATTAAACTATTAATACGCATTCATATCTCTATTAAATTCAATCATTTCCAATCCCTATCTCGAGTGTGGTCGCTGAAATTTGACCATGAAGGATCGTACTTGGAAAAGGATTATTGACGCATTCTACCATTCCATTCCATTGATCATGAGAGTACCCATCATTGTTATTGTTTGGATGACATGTTATTACTTACTGCGCCCACGATGTTGCCTCGAACCTTCCTTCTTCCGGATCTCCTCATCTTCTGTTATTCATACTGCCTAAAACTACGTTTCATTAGTGTGTCATCTCATATGATTATATCCTGTTCGATGGTTGTATTCAAAAGATGTGGATTTCAGGAATGCTGCTAAGCTAACACTGACGTCGAATTTTGAGTAAAGGAACATTTAGAAAATCGCATTATTGTTATTTTTTATATTTGTAAAAAGACAAAAATTCAATGTTACATTGATTTTTATGATTGGATGGACGATTCAAGAATTGTTGTGCATCGTCCACACAAATCCCTAGATGGTTCTTCAGGATATCTCCGGCATCGTTTACATAATGAATTTTCAATCGGCTTTACATTCACTATCGGAGTTGCACAATCTGGATCTACCACTAGTGTCACTGATGATAATTGTAAAATATTACATAATTCTGATTTGGAAGATACCATGTCGTGTTGGAGAATCTGCAATCCAAATATAATCACGTATAAAAGTGAGTAATTTTATTTTTCATTTGTCAATTAAATTCAAACATACCGTCAATGCAGAAAACACCTGGGGATCTACTGTTATTGTAGCGTCAAGCAAGAGTGTATTATCATTCGTTGTTTTATTTAAACAGCTCTTAATGCTGAGGGCGGTTTTGATAGTTTCTTCCATTTCAGGTGCATCCCAATCCTCCGGTAGAACACGCGCTGAATGATGTAAAGGTACGGATGCTGGAAAAAAATCAATTTCAAAATTATTCGTATCATATACATCTATTGTATCTTGTTGTTACAAAATATTACCTAAATTTTCAGGATGATACAGCCACACTTCCTCCGCTAAATGGGGAATGATTGGAGCTATAGATCTCGTAACTACAGCCAGTATTTCACCAATGACATTCACCACCCCAATTCGGAATGGTGATGTTATTTCTTCACAATATAATTTGTCTTTGTTGAGATGACAATAAATAGAGGACACATCATTTGCAACGAAATTAATGATCGTTTTGCATACATTGTGATATTCGTGAACAGTATATAAACGTTGAATCTGAATGGAATTCCAAATTAATCATAAGCAATCTAATTTTTTATTCTACTGTGAAAAAAATGTAAAAACTACCTCTTGATTATAATGGTATAATCGGTGTAGCATATATTTATCTAATATAGAATACTCTGCATCAATATTATCACTTGACACGTTGTACGGATGCAAGATACCCAATAAGAAACGCAATACCCCCCTAATTCTTTGAACTGTGTCGGCACTGTTTTTCAAGACATCATTGTCCACGAGAATTTGGTGGTGCTGAACACCATGGCTCGCCACCCACCATCTACAAATAAAATTTTGCATAGCAAAATTACAATTATATCAATATGACAACATCGGGTTCCCATCTAGTCGCCATTACCGCAAGGTATCCACACCATAAGCAGGTTTCATTTTCATATTCTTTCCTCCTGCTATAACTTCATTCGGATCGATTACATTTCCTTGAGACTTTGACATTTTCTGTCCATTTTTATCTACAGTGAATCCATGTACGAATATCGATCTGCAAAAATATGAGGAGCGGTGGTATTATTTATGTTTGCTCATTGAAATATATATCGTTGTAGTTAGCTCATAACTGAAAAAGGATCACACTTGAAAGGAGGAACACCTTGAAGCGCAATCGAAGTTGTTAGGGAAGATTGAAACCATCCATTGAATTGATCAACTCCCTCCAAGTAAAGATCTGCTTGGCCACCAGGTAGTACCGCTGACCAAGATATTCCACTGTCGAACCAAATATCCATAATATCCTAATCATAACACATACCATTTATTCATGTCTGTTATTCCTGAATGGAAGAATTATGAATGTATAACAAAAATTGATCCGAACTTGTCCTTTTTCCAAGTCATCTGCACGCAAATTCATTTTCTCCAATAACTCCTTTCCGACTAGATCTTCAATAGATAAATTCCACCAGCAATCACCACCTTCCTGTTCAAGTGTATCACATAATCTTTCGATAAATTCTCTATTCGTCACAATTTCACCCGAATCTTTGCGATATAAAACTGGAATAGGTGTGCCCCACAAACGTTGCCGAGAAATGCACCAATATGGTCGTTGAAGAACGTTCTGCACGAGATTATTTATTCCTGCAGCTTCACGAGTTTTCGGATATATCGTTATATCTTTCAGTGCATCCTATAATTGAAAATTAAAAAATATAAATCATAATAGACAAATAATGCTATACAAAACTTACAATAGCCTTCTCCTTGATTTGTTTCGTGTCAATAAACCATTGGAAACTGGCGCGAGTAATCACTGGTTTTTTCGTTCGCCAATCATACGGATAACTGTGAATCTCATGGCCAATATGCAGAACATTATCGCCAATATGGGTTAATGCAGCCTCATTACCGCCATTCAATACCTCGAGTCCAGAAAAATTTGCACCTGCTTCAATTGTATACCGACCATCTCCATCCACTAACGATAACTAATATAAAAAGAGAACACTTTGCCTTCACTCACTCTGAACAATCATATTTAGAACAACAACTACATACCACTGGTATATCATTTGCTAAGCAGAGTAGGAAATCTTCTGTTCCATGAGCACCTGCTGTATGTACTAATCCCGTTCCAACTTTATTGTTAACATGACGTGCTGATAAAAAGGGCATGGACATACCAGTAATTGGATGTAGATATTGGCATCCCGCTAGATCAGCGCCTATCAGACATAAATATTATTTTTCAATTGTATTTATTTCGCGATTTTCCTAGAATTTCGTATGCGCTCACCGGGAATGACCATAATTGGTTTCAAAGCCCCAACTCTCTCTACGACAGTAGCCAATAGATCCTCGGCTAAAATATAACAATTGCCAGATGGATCCTCTGTAATACAGTAAGATATATCATTTGAATAAGCCAAAGCTTGGTTAGCTACCAAGGTCCATGGTGTAGTGGTCCATACGAGAGCATAAACTTTGCGATCTTGAATAATCTTGAGTTTTTCTGATACTTCATTCAACAAAAACCGTATTATCGCTGTTTTGCTCTTATGTTTTGCATTGTATTCTAATTCGGATTCTGCCAATGCTGTCCTGGAAAGGACAATAGACATCAATTTTCAGCAAGGTGAATTATGATCAGGTAGAAATGAGATAGTACTTCGATGATGGTGACCAATGAACCGGTTTGAAGTCCCGAAATATAAGTTTTTTCTCATACAGATTAATGAATTGTCTCAACTGATTCGCCGTGTAAGGAATCGTGTTTGTAAAATAACAACCCGAGTCCCTCCAATCAGCCATTATACCCCAGGACTTGAATGCTTCACGTTGATTTTTCATTGCGTCTTCGGCATAGTTCCTAGCTATGAATATCATTTGATGAAATACTGTCGTTACCGCTCTGCCATTATAAGCAGATCAGATCGACAGTTCTGACAACGTAACGTACCAAGCTGGCGAATTTGTTGAGCACTTAAACTATCATTCGCTTTATCGTGATGTTTCAGAGCTTTTAATTCAATTGGTAATCCATGACAGTCCCATCCTGGAACGTAATGAACTCTTTGCCCTCTCATCACACGACTCCTAATAGTAATATCTTTCAGGATTTTATTGACAGCGTGACCGATATGAGCTTTGCCATTGGCGTATGGTGGCCCATCATGAAGAATGAAATCAGGTCCAGGAAGATTCTCCCTTTGCCAATTGTATAAATCCATAAAACCACATTTCTATATGGAAAAACGATCATTATAACATACCAATGTACCCGGAATAACTGTGCACATGTAAAATAAATCTTCGTCGTAACAATTTCACAAATATTAAAATCCAAGTAGAGATCGGCATACAAAAGGTTTGTGTGAGTCCTACCTCCATTAAATAATTATCCATTTCTACTCTTTTAACACCGCTTATTCGTGTTGGAAATTTCGTTTGCGGTAACAATACCGTCTTTGAATAAGAAGTATCAACTGCATTGACTGCCTTTGCATATTGTCGAAATAATACTGCAGTAGAATGTGGGAATGAGAAACGAAAGTACGTCCCACGTGCTTTTATTATTGTGATCATTCTCATTATTCCAACCTGAAAATATAAATGTGTGCCGCGAGATACTATTATTATTATAGGTATCTGTATCGTCTAATCATCACCGGCTAACTGTCACGTTGTCACTGAATATATGCGGCCAAGTTTGATTCTTTTTGAACGGCAGTTTCATTAAAAATAACAATGCATTAATTTCCGAAGGGAGAATACCATTGAAGGCTGTGTAAATACTTTATGCTGTATAAACAGCCACAATCACCCCAGAAGATGGCACTACCTAAACTCTACATGACATTCCATTCAACTCGAATACAATTCATAAATCCTATCCTGCATATTTAATTATTACGATTTTTTAATGTTCTCGATATTCATTTACGCTGAAGACTTTAATGTTTTTTCATTATACAAGTAAGTATATATATATATATATATATATATACATCTCACAATATCAAAAATATGTGAATAATATTTAATTTTATAGATTACATTTGGTGTTCCCATTCTGTTCAGATGATTCATTAGAATGATTAAGTTAGCAGGAGAGTTGTGTACATTTCCTCAGCAAATGTCTCTAGCCAAGAATGTATACAAACGATCATGTTTCGCACGCAATACGTATCGTTTTTCATATCGAAGAGTTGAGAGTATTGCAACTCGGAGATTCAAAAATACATATGACAGATGATGTTTTATTAATATTCTGATTAATAGCATGCATTATCGACTGGAAAAATCATTATTCCCATTCATCAGCATCTGGCTGGGAGTCATATTCACTAGCAGAATTTCTATCGGTATCAAGTGGTTTAGGCGGTGGCGGAATCAGTCGTGATATTCTTTCCAGAGCTCCCATACCTCCACCAGCAATTCCTTTCCTTCTTAGTGACAATTTAGCGTGAAGGTCAGCCATCAAGTCACCACCAACTGACGCCGATGACCATCGATCACTTGGTTGCTCCACAGACGACTCGGCAGGACGTAATTTGGCTTTCCCAACTCCACCAGCGGCTCGAATTGCAGCCATCAAATTGGTCCTATCATCTGTACCGGATTTTGGAGGCTTAGTAATATTTTTAACTTCGGTTTTATGTGCAGGAGATTGTGATTCCACTGGTAAGGATGGCGGTGGTGGTGGTGGGGGTGGAGGTGGTGGCGGTGGTGGTGGCGGTGGAGGTGGGTTAGCAATGGATGATTCACTATGAACAGAGGATAAACTGTGACTTGCAACGCTATGGACCGACGGTTCATTTGGAGCTGCTGATAACAGCGGCGGTGGAGGAGGTGGCGTTGGTGAAAACTGTGGTGACGACGAAAACGTATCTCCTTGGTCTGCAACATTTGGAAGGTTTAAACTGTTGTTTTGCAGTTGAAGAAGCTGAAGTTTGTCTTCCTGTTTTGCAGATGATACTGCATTGGGCAGGTCGATTCGAGACATCGGCGATGTGACTGCTGATGACGGATTGATAGGGCTTTGAAAACTGAGATCGAGTACAAATTTTTCATCATCTACGATTCCAGGAAGATCTGGAAGTATGGCTGGAACATCGATTTCAGGAACCTGTCGAGTTTAAATTCAATTTTATATAGAGACCAATTCAACGGTGAAATATTGTCAATAACAGTAGTATATCATAATATGATAAATAAATTAGATTACCTCGCCCAAAATTGGTGCATATAAGTATGATGGCGAGTCAAAATCTGATGAATGCCATGGTTGGACAATTGAATCTGGTGCATCTTCCATTAGTTGCATTTTATGAGCAGCAGAATGTGGAAGATGAATAGGTCTTTCGGAGATATCACTGTCATCGATTAATAATGCACTTACAGAAGATACACAGGCGATTGGCGATTCATCCGTTCTGGTCGTACGATTTTTCTTGCTCAATGGCTTACTCATAACATAATAGAATTGTAATTTGTCTTGCAGATTCATTTCAGTAGCATAATGATCGGCTTTCGTCGTAGGTTTCATCGAATTATGAATTGACGACTCAGATGAAACATTCAATTTACTTGCGTCAACGGAATCCGACTGTTCCACGATTGAGACACCTGTAATAGTTCGATACTCCTGATACATCCCATGGGCTGGATATTTTGCATCAGAAAACATTTTGATTGCCTTCAAACTCATATTATTCTGCAAATAACTCAATTGATTTTCAAGCTTAGAGGCTCTCTTTCTCACTCCTGACAATCTCTCATCGTAAGTAGCCAGTTTATTCTCGATAGCTTGAAAAATACGTGAGACGGCCGATTGCAAGTCGTCTAATTTATTTGCAATTTCAATAATTGTCTCCTCATGACTAGAATCGTCAGGAATGACACCTGTAAAATTCCGATAAATGTACCAAACATCGAAATCATATGATTAGATTGTCACAGTATTTACATCAATGTCTCACCGATCTCAATTTTTTCTGTCATCGTGTAGTATTGATAGGTAGATCATTGCATTGCAGACTTCTAATATTGATTCATTTAGAGTATGAAAAATTCAGGTATTATTTTCCATCCGTGTTGACAATTTGTCTCATCATCATCATCAATAATAAAAAAAAAATACTTGAATTTCAGGTGAGAAATATATCATTTGGATGTTAATGACATTACATGCTGGATTGTTTACCCAAATGAAAAGATATATAATATGAAAAGATCGCCCGTGGTGCGCCCACTCACAAAACGCCGCCCCAACCAAACTCAAAAAACGTGCAACACTGTACTCTGTATTGCTGTGTAGCTGTCAAGCTCACGTAACATGTATGTATATGCAGCATTTTTGTTAACTCATTTACGTGGCAACGCTGCCCAGTGCCGTAGTTTCAATGATTGTGGACTGTGTTCAACTGAACTCAACCGATTACCACGAACGCGACTCTACGCACATTCTCTGTGATAAACTCATATTGTCGTCACAGGTGGAGATACTAGATGACAGCTTATATAGAGATTCAAAAATCTCAATCGAGTATCATGCCTTGCGATAATGTTTGTATCACAACTCCATTCTGAGTCGAATGCATATGAAGAATTCTGTATAATAATAATGATGATGACAATGAAGATAATCATTGTTTTGCTCTATGTGAATTGTGACATTGGGTGCATGTAAAATCTTAATTTTATGTCTATTTATCTTCGATGTTATAAGAGAAATTTATTTTAAATATCCCTGTATATATGTATGTATATAGATGTATTTGGAATAAGATTCACTGAGTTGAATCATTGTTGACAATAATGTGAATATATTTATCACATATAGTGAATCGGGGTGGTAAACTGTTAAGGAACATGAATTCGAGAAGGTGTTCCGACTGTTGGCTAATTTGAAATATCAGTGTGGCGTGATACGTCCATGATTGCGCCCATCATCTCATCAAGTCTTCTATAATATCAATATTTCATCGAACACTACAATAATAAGGTAATATCGTCATTGTGAGGTTCAATAGAATCAATAGTTATCTAATAATAGAGTTTAGATTTTCAGGAACCACAAAAAATGACTGACAGAATGCAAGGGAATTCGCAGCAACCAATTGTTAAAATTGGCCATTACACTCTCGGTCAAACGCTTGGAGTTGGGACTTTTGGGAAAGTGAAGAGTAAATATCCATCCACAGTATTAAATATCGTGTAATTTACATTTTTAATTAACTTGTTATGAATTTTTTTAATAAGTTGGAGAACATATGTTAACGAAGCATAAAGTGGCCGTGAAAATTCTGAATCGTCAGAAAATAAAGAGCTTGGACGTTGTTGGCAAAATTCGGAGAGAAATTCAAAATCTTAAATTGTTTCGTCATCCTCACATCATTAAATTGTAAGTATAAATTTATAATACGATTGAATAGTTAATAGATTTATATAATATGTAGTCTAATCGGTTTTTGTTTACTTCAAAGATATCAAGTTATAAGTACACCAACAGATATATTTATGATAATGGAATATGTATCTGGTGGGGAATTGTTCGAGTATATTGTAAAGCACGGGAAGTTGAAAGAATATGAAGCGAGACGATTTTTCCAACAGATAATATCTGGTGTCGATTATTGTCATAGACATATGATCGTTCATCGTGATTTGAAACCAGAAAATCTATTGCTCGATCACAATCTCCACGTGAAAATCGCTGATTTTGGTGAGAATTATCTAATTAATTTAATTCTAATTGAAGAAGCATGATTAAGAATAATCAAAAGTTTTTTTGATATCTGAAAAGGGCTTTCAAATATGATGATGGATGGAGAATTTCTACGAACGTCATGTGGATCACCGAATTATGCTGCTCCAGAAGTGATTTCAGGGAAATTGTATGCTGGTCCTGAAGTAGACATTTGGTCATGTGGTGTGATATTGTATGCTTTGCTTTGTGGAACTCTACCATTTGATGATGAACATGTTCCAACACTCTTTAGAAAAATTAAATGTGAGTCTTTATAATGTTTACAATTCGCATTGGGTCAATTGACATTTTTATATCTCATTCATTTCAGCTGGTATATTTCCAATTCCGGAGTACCTGAATAAAACAGTGGTCAATCTTCTCTGCCATATGATGCAGGTAGATCCAATGAAGCGGGCAACGATTGAGGATATCAAGTAATGTAACGCATTCGTTATCATAATCCGCACAAATAAGGATTGATATTTGAGTTTACCACGTTATGATTCAATTTTAGGAGGCATGAATGGTTTCAAAAAGATTTACCATCGTACTTATTTCCATCGCCAATTGAACAAGATTCGTCCGTCATCGATATTGATGCCGTATTAATTGTTTGTGAAAAATTCAATGCCAGAGAAGCTGAAGTCCATACAGCTCTACTCAATGGTGATCCTCACGATCAATTGGCCATCGCATACCATTTAATTATCGATAATAAACGGATAGCTGATGAAGCAGCGAAAGCGGAATTGAAGGATTTTTATGTCGCTTCTAGTCCGCCCCCAGTTGCTGTCAGTCCGATTGATTCAACAAATAGTCCAATAAGACCACATCCCGAGAGGATTGCACGTGAGAATTTCACGTGATATATAATTGATTAAAACCAAACAAGCGTGTTATAACTCGACATATGTCATATTCTAGCATTTCGCCAAGCTGCCCAAGCGAACGTTCCACAAGTACCCCAAGGAAATCGTGGAACACCTCTTAAGAGAGCCAAATGGCATTTAGGAATACGATCACAGTCCAAGCCAGCTGATATTATGAATGAAGTTTATCGAGCCATGAAGTCCCTCAATTTTGTAAGGATCCTCTTGTCTTTTGGACTGACAGCCACGAATCAAATGATGGTATTGCTAAAAATTGTTGATCATTACAGGAATGGAGAATCATGGGCGCTTATAGCGTGCGAGTCCGCCGCAAACAAGAAGTGGAGGTCGAAAAATGCTGTAGAATGTCATTGCAATTGTACCAAGTAGATTACAAGAGTTATTTACTCGACTTCAAGTCTCTATCTACCAACGAACCTGAAGATATTTCTGAGGGTAAGACAGCTGCTTGATTCATTGAAATAAACATGTTGTCAGACCCGCTCCATCAATTTATAATTATTCATGAATACTTTGCAGATATGTCGGAACTGCCTACACGATTATCAAGTCATCCTACAATGGAATTTTTTGAAATGTGTGCAGCATTGATTACTCAACTTGCGCGATGAAAATCTCATACTCCAACGAAGTATATTAATTCTTTTAAAGAGTGTTAGACGTATAAGGATTTCTCCGTTTTTCCTCTTGTTAATTAAACGAGCTAATTGTAAAGTGGAATTGTGGGATCATACAATCTGTGTGATGTTCATCTCTAAATCGAACATCTTATTTTATTATCAAACGATACAGATGACAATATATTCGTTACATATTCTCCCGTAAAGTTTTCTTTCCTCCAATAAATATGAAAATACAGAATCTTATCATTTACTCCGAATCTTCTTTCCTTATTTTTAATGTTAATTACAACAGGTTGCAGATTGATTCACAGATTGCATTCCGTCATCTCTGACAACTGGTGGAATGTCTGTCCTCAATCTCCGAAATAAAAGAACATGGGGTTCTGCAATTCGACGACAATTTCAATCAATAACAGTTTGTTTACACAATAATTACAATTCTTACATACCTGGACCGTGCATCATATAGTGAACCCAACCAGGACTTTGTTGTACTCCTAAATTCCTCCACTCAGTTTCTGTCATTAAATGTGATTTTGGCACATGCTTAGCCATTTCTGCTGACAAAATAACGTGTCTGTAAGGGATAATTCAGGATCAATACATAACAAAAATAAATTTAACATGCAATCAAAAACGATCATAAAGTAATCCCCAAGTAGTACCACTAACCTATATTCATATTTATCATCACAATATTTTTCTGAATATTGAATTTGATCGAGTGACATTATTACATATATATCTGTTCATTCAATCAATTATACCGCAGTCCATTCAACACGACCTATGAAAACTCAATAGATATATATAAATACGCACACATCTATGATTGGCCTGCAAAAAAATGGTGCGAAATATGAAACATGAAAAGTTCGATTCACCAAGAATATATAGCAAATCACAAAAAAGAAGCAATATTACGATGAAATGCAGGTATTCAACTGAATTCATTCCTCTATCATCGTTCAGTATAAGAGCGAATGTCATTGAACGAGAGAATTCATGTAGAATCGTATTACATACAAGTATATGACATGCCACTTTTTTCGGGTTGCTGTTAGACTCCCCACATTTCAAAATGTCACTATGACGAAGATACAAACTTCGATGTGTAACTCGTCGGATTTGTTAAAATTAATTGTGGAACATTTGAAAC